>OY856412.1:1005805280-1007005280 GCA_963693085.1 Alisma plantago-aquatica
CTCTTCAAAATAAAAGAGGCTTGGCTGCCCAAAATAAATTCCCAAACAAAAACCCCAAAACCCAAGCCTACGAGTTATCGAATAAAAGCCAGAGAGACAAATAAAATTATGAGAGTTGTGCCATGAATAAGGATCTATATAAAGAACCGATGAAGGTTTCACCCTGCCGGCACATTCCCCTGCCCTCACAATGGCAGATGTGACGTGTCCGGTAGTGAAACCCTAAGGTATCTAAATATATGAAAGGCTAATAAATGACTCACCCGGTCGGTACATTCAGCTGCCCTCACAAAGGCAGATGTGTCGTGCCCGATAGTGAGATCCCAAAAGCATAGATAGCCCCTCCCCCACTTGAAGAGGGAGCTACACCTCAAGCCTTTGGCCAATCCTCATACCCTCTCTAGCTCCCAGTAGGTCTTTCAGAGAGGTATAAAGCTGATTAGAGTCAACAACATGCACAAAATAAAGGTGGTCCCAATGCAAACTGCGAGTTACGGAAAGAACCTGAGACCCAAGCAACTCTCGAAACCTGAAAGAGTCAAGGCAAGCAATAAGACTTGATATGACCTCAGGGGAACTCAGGTTAAGAATTGAAGCAAGAGTATGGAAATCCTAATTAAATAAGATTACCTCGCCATTACATGTCTCAACTCTATCTAACTTGAGGACAAGCTAGACTCTAAGTTAGGGGGGGTGATAACCTCCTATTTTAGTCGATTATCTTAGTCCTTTTCTTTAGTTTTCCATACTCTTTCTAAGTTTAAACTATACATAATCCTAATTTTACCCTTTTTTTGTAAATATACCATCAGACTAACTTTCCTTTCTATATATACAGAAAAAGCACAAAAAAATCATAAAAGAACAACTCAATCTCAAGACCGCATGGATTCAAACGGTCCCAAGACCGCATGAAGCCAATCGGTCTTGAGACCGCATGGAGTCAAACGGTCCCAAGACCGCATGAAGCCAACCGGTCCCGAGATTGAATGGAGTCACATGGTCCCAAGACCGCATGAAGCCAACTGGTCCCGAGACCGCATGGAGTCACACGGTCCCAAGACCGCATGGAGCCAACCGGTCCTGAGACCGCATGGAGTCAAACGGTCCCAAGACCGCATGAAGCCAATCGGTCCCGAGACCGCATGGAGTTCAAACGGTCTCAAGACCACATGAAGACAACCGGTCCCGAGACCGCATGGAGTTCAAATGGTCTCAAGACCGCATGAAGCCAACCGGTCCCAAGACCGCATGGAGTTCAAACGGTCTCAAGACCGCATGAAGCCAAACGGTCTCAAGGTCCAAACGGTCTTGAGGTCCCAAACGGTCTTGAGGTCCAAACGGTCACCAAACCGTTTGGACTTCACTCAAGGCCTATAAATAAGACCCCAAGGGTCCTCCATCAGATTATCAAGTTTTAGACATCCAAAGGCTGCCTCAATCGTTCCAGAGCTCTTGCTACTTCCATCCTCCGCCCTGGGGCTGCCGGTCTGAGACCCATACTCCATCCTGAAGCTGCTTTCTCCTTCTTCGCCAAAGAAGGTGGGAAGGGGAGATCTCATCATCATGCAACCTGCGAAGACTGGTGGATCGTTCCTCTCTCTCCAAGGGGTTGACCTTCCTCCATCCTTTATGGGGATGATGATCTCTCTCTCTCTCTTCTTGCCTCCTTCTTTGTCCTAGTCATGAGCGAGTTGTCTCCTTCACTAGGGTGCGGGGAGTATCCCCACTACCCATGCTTTCATATCATGTAAATGTAATCCTTAGGTTGTAATATAGAGTTCTTATCTTTGTCAGTTCGACATCAAACGATTAATGAATACATGTTGCTTGATCTCCAACTTGTGTTATCTTTTATCTTTTAGTATGAATTGTCTACGTTTGTACTATTAGATTCGAAACTCGTTTGTATGTTGGTTCTTGGTGCATGTACCCACCATGCATCTGTTTCGGTATCTAGAAGTGTATCTCAAGAAGTGGAGTAAACTCTCTATCATCCGTTGCACTTTCATACTATGAAATGGAATCAATTGACGTATGGAAGTGCAACCTTGATAAGTCGAGGAACACACTTTGCGAGGGGAATGATGCAAAGTAATGTGACCATTTGATCGAGAATGGCTGGCGTTGCAACATTCCCGCACTTCTCGTAGTTAGATTCTCTGAAAGGAGGCTAAGTCTACAAGGATACTAACTGACTGGACTCTTTTTGCAGGTTAAGGTTTGCTTTGCATGTGTTGATCGATGTGTAGTGGCGGTGAAAAACTGATCACACCCTAGTGATCTTTTATCATAGTTTAACTCATTAGATTTACTTTCTTTCTTTAATTTTTATGTTCCTAGTTTAAAACTTCAAAATCCAACTTTCGATATAAGTGTCTGCTAGTAAGTGACTAAGTGATATTCCATACGTTTTCTATCTTGTTGCTTGCAACAAGACCGTTGTCTTTTGGGTTCGATCCTAAATCTGTACTACGATAAGGCTTCTATACTCTTATGGGATTGGAGCATTTATCTAAGCACCAGTTCTAGGTAAACCTAGGGAAGACATAAACTCTCTAGGGTTTTTGGTGCATATTTGGGACTCCCATTGGAAGAGTAATCTTTTGGTGTAAGTCCCAGCTCCATCATAATATTTGGAACACTTTGAATGATAACACTCATGATCTCAGTCCCTTATCACATTACTGGGAGTTCTCACCCCTTAACATCATCATCATGATTAGTGGATTTGGGTATTCAAACCCTTAGATCATCACTGAACATTGTTATCTCTATAACAGGTAATTGTTACCTCTAGGTCCTTAGACCAAGGTATTCATCACACTTGTTGTACAAGTATTTCACATAGCTCACATGGTCCATTAAATATCTTGTCACCTCTCACTAGGCAACAACTACCTTTTAAGATATCAGACTGTATAATCATTATACTTATTGTACATATATTTGACATGGCTCAAAAGGCTAATTTAAATCTGTATCATATAAAACATCATAGCTCATGCCTGGCTATGCTCATCATCTCATGATTCCTGAATGGTTTGCACTTCATGATAAAACACTAGCAGCATATGACATCACTATACAATGCTAGAGAAATACATCCTTCTCATTATTAGGGTTAGGATTTCTCAATCTAACCGATTAGGGTTTCAAGTGCATACCATCACCCTTCATTAATGTTAGAGTTTTCCCCTTGTTAACAAATTAAGGATTCAAGATCATACGATCAAGAATCAAACCCTAGTTCATACTCCACTCATTTTAGGAGTATCAATGCATGCTTATTAACATGATTATCACACATGTAAAAGTTTCTCTCTTATCCTCATTAGGATGTTAATTTCATCATACTTTGGCTCAATCCTTCTCTCAAGGTACATTGGCCTACACTTAACTTACTGCATTAAACTCTTTATGTCTTAATGTATTACTTTACATAACAAAATTCATGTGTTACTTCCTCAAGTACATTGAATTGAGATGCTTCCATCATATTGGGTACAAAGGTGTGTATTTGAAACCAAATCATACTTTCATATCAGGGTTGAAGGGTAACCTCATCACTATACTGTGCATCTATATCGGGCATGTGGTGTTGCCTCATCACCATATCGTGTTTAGGGTGTATCCCCTATTACCATAATACCCATATTGGGCTTCCTATCATTTATATTTTATCATCTCAAGTTAGAGATACTTAGCTTCATATACGGTATGAGCTAAATGCTTGACCTCATATCAGGTATAAGAGGTATACTTGATACTATATCGTGTTACAAGGTGTGCACTTCATCCCCATGTCGTGCATAGGATATGTGCTTCATCATAGTATCATTTTAGTTGTACATTCACCTCACCATATTGAGTTACCATGTCGGATTACTATACCAGATTAGCATATCAGGTTAGACCCTTATGCTCATATCTTTTCATATCTTCAAAGGAATCAGTTGTATCATATAATTGAATAACAAGTTGGATATCTAGTTGAGCTCTTTCACAAACAACCCTTTACACAAAATGATAGGGGTGTGTCGGGTTTCATTCCATCATCTAGGGTTTCAACACTATATCAGTTAGAGTATACAATTGACACCATATCGGTTTAGAGTGTACAATTGACACCATATCGGTTTAGAGTGTACAATTGACACCATATCATGCATGAGGCATGAACTTGACCTCATATCGTGCACAAGGTGCATGTAGGCGTATATATATATATATATATATATATATATATATATATATATATATATATATATATATATATATATATATATATATATAATGTTCTGATTCTTGTGAAGAATGGAAGAGATGCCATGCACAATCACAATATAGTGTTCTCATACCACTCATCCCATTATTTTGTATGTATTGGACATGACAAGATGATATTAGTCAAAATCCAATGAAGGTCATTGGAATACCATAAACAACATCCCTTAGTACTTGAGAAGTGCTAAAGAAACAATTGTTGCATTACAATGAATAAGAGGAGTTACATGTAAAAAGTTACATCGATGCAAGCTTCCAAAGAGACAAAGAATGATTGCAATATAAAAGTGTGTGCTTAATCTTAGTGAAGAATTATTAGTTGGAAAGAATTTTGAACTAACAAAACCTTATTTTTCTTCTACAATAGATGTTGAGTATCCTGGTGTTGTGAACACAAGAATGAATACATTATAGATATAGAATTTCATATAGATGAACTTATGACATGTTCCAACCATTGATGACATAGTAGAAATAGTATGACAAAAATGGAGATATTGGTTATGAAAGGAACATCGGATAATGTACTACATCAATTTTGTCTCATATGAAGTGTCATACAATGAAGAGATATGAAACATGCAATATACCGACTAAAGTCAATATGTTCATAACACACTAGATTAGCACTTGCACAGCCAAAACATGATGGTCATGTTTAGATCACTAAGAATAAGATTTGTGGGTGATTGCTTTAAGTGCAAGTGGGAGTCAGTTGGTATGTATTCCTAGAGAGATAATCATATGATGATTGTGATGGTGTATTACATAAATTATTTGGTTAATAATGAAGGCAAGCTTCCAATTGATTCTATTTCACTTAGTTATGAGATAATGAGGAAACATAATGAATGTCTAAAGAATGACACTACTCAATGATGTATGTCTTCAAGTACGTGACATGAACAATGAGATCATACAGATGTTAAGAGGATGTACATTCATATTATGTTCCTGGTCAGATGTTACTGTGGAAAGTAGATAGACAATAGTAACACTAAAAACTAGAGTGTGTTTTGGTTGATGATAGAATCTCATCAGCCATGATATTTGTGATATCAAACCAAGCATATAGATACTTATTAGGGAACAGTGTATTGAATAGACCCACCTTGAGAGTGAAACATGGAAATGATAATTGATGGTCATAATCACCTCTCATAGTGAAGGTGGTGATTGTGGTACCTAGACCTGAAGTCACTACACTCATGACATGTCTTTCGATTTGTTTTGACATCATCCCACTTAATCCTGAATAAGGGTTGCCACAAAGGTGATGATCAGGTGTTTTGTGACACATGGGGATGACTATGACTGATGTAGATGGGATTCGTCCCTCCTACTGGAGTTTGATATCCATGCCATTTGATAAGCGAGACTGAGAAAAACATGCACATGCATATGTGAATTAATATATGATATTGAGGTCACATATTCTTAGACAGTCTGCTCTAGATCAAGGAACATGGATTGAACAATGAGAGGATGATGATTTCATGCATCAAGCTCATTTTGGATATTAGAGACAAAGGAATTAGACAATCACTATAAAACCTAACACAAATTGTTGGTTGAAGTTGTTCTCCAAATTTCCTGAAATTTGTGTAGCAATGATGTGTAACTAGGCACCGCTCTTTTCTTGTGATGTGATAAACATGTTATGGACATTCATTGCCAGCATAAATAGGAACCTATGGGGTCACACACATAAATACATATATAAGAGGATTTTAATCATGAATGCTAATTAAATTGATTGTTAAAGTGTTTAGGTATTGAATTTAAGCAAGAAATCAACTGATGGAACTCTGAAACAACTAGCTCAAGTATTGGATTGATCGGTTGGAGTGTCAGGTTGATTGAAATTTGAATTGGATGAGTTCTACATAAATTGGAGCACAAATCGACCAGTTCACCTAGTGAACCGGTTTGAAGTCACTAGTCGACTATTTCATGGAGTGAGACACCCGATTCATGGATCAATTTTTTTGCAACAAGGATTAGTGTTGACGTCATCTTGTGTATTAATTGGATTAGAAGATCTGATACAATTGTGACTGTGAAACATGATGAAGTGACTGGTTCACTATGTGAACCGATCAGCTCACATGCCAACCGATCAGTTTTCCTAGTGAACTAACCATTTTTCCTATCACATGTGTGAATTTTGTGAAATTTTGGTCCCTTCCGCACCCACTCAGACTGGGAACCATGACCCTGGTGCTCCTATAATTAGAGGGGCATTGGGGGTGTAACAATCCCTTCTCCATGTTATCCCCTATTCAAGAAGACCAAGAGGGTAAGGTTTGTTACCTTCATTACAGGACTGAAGGTTTAGAAAACAACCAAAAACAATTAATAAATTTCACTAATCAAAAGGAGTTTGGTACAATATGACATATCAATTTTTCCAACATGGTTACAAAATATGGATTGCTAAAGTTTACCATGTGAAGTTCAATCATCTAACTATATCCTCTAGGAGTTACATTAAATTTATTTGTTTGATGCCTTCTTCTTTAGGTGTCCATCTTTCATCATATTTGCAGAATATAGAAGATTATCCTAAAACAAAAGTAACGAAAACATGCGGTCAGTATAACAAGTTATACTGGTATGTGGGTGCAACCAAAAGATTGCATCTAAGTGTAAAAAGATAATCACAATGATTATTGTTACAGAATGAAAATTATCATTTTCTGTATAACTTCTCAACCTCTAGGATACCCTCTCTTTGGGTTTTGTCCCCACAGTAGAATTTAGGCCACCTCTCAATCTGGAGCCAGGTGCCAATGTTGGCCACCTCTCAATCATGAGTTAGGTTCCATGTTGTTCCTCCCAATCTGGGGCCATACCTCATATGACCTTCCTAATTTGGGGCCTGGTCTGATCTCATATGATCTTCCCAATATGAGGCATAGTCTGACCTTATATGACTTTACCAATCTGGGGTGCGGTCTTAGTCATCACCATGATTTTCATTCCTTTCTATCTACAACCTCCAGAGTAGGTATACAGGTTTTGAGTAGGTTATTAGCATAATATTATGATATCCATAGTGATGTTATAGATTGCAAGAAATAATATCATCCAAGCATTCAATTTCAAGAAATCCCATAAAACCTCGAAAAACACTAGGATACTAAGGTAGTTAGTCATAGGTGTAACCACATACCTTTATCACATGGTCTTGATGTCCAAGCAATAGCAATTAGGAATAACTCAACAATCAACCAAGAAAATTATCCTTAAAGTTAAAGCAATACACCCATGTATCATTATTTTATCCAAACCATCATTGAGATTGAATTGGGTCTCAAGTTAGGGTTTCAAGGTCAAATTAAGGATTTCAGTAGGGTTTTGGCTTTTAAACCTTAATTACCACTTTTCATGTCCTTTAGATTTACAGAACCTAATTTATCATTAATTAAACCTTTTATCTCAAGGCAACCCTAATTATCCAAAACATGGGTTGCAAATTTCACATAACTTCCAAGTTTCTCTTTTTATTCATAAAAGATTCATCTTTGACTATTAACATCGATTGGATTCATTAGAATCATCAAAACTTAGATATCAGGGTTTTGACTCATATAATACATTAAAGATGCCAGCTTTAAGTACTTTTTGAACTAGAATCATACTAGGTCCTAATTATATTTTTATTTGATTTTTCGTATTTTTCTGAGCAAAAATCATATATTACTAGTTAGATTTGTACTTACCAATTAATAGTTATGATTATTGCAATTGTTATTATTCTCATCCAATCACATATTGACACGTCAGTGAAGGCAAATACAATCATTAGTTTGGACTTGCCCAACCAATGGCCTGAAACCAACTCGACCGATCACTCCAAGTGGGCATCTTCTAATGACAGATAAAAAGGACGAAAAAAGTCCATACATTTCTGTGTATGACTCGGGGGTAGGCTGGTAATTCCCTCCCGCCATCCACTTCTACCTCTGCTTCTCCTCTTTGCGATGCGACACAACACCATGGGGCTCATCAACTGAAAGGTTGACTTCCTCTTCTAGGTTGTTGAGGCTTCAAGCAATGGATCTATAAAGAAGTGAGACCACTCACCTCTCTACTAATAACAATGGTAAACAAAATCCAATGAATAGCAGTAGAAGTTAAAATTTGACTATATTCAATTTAATAAAGTGTACATAAAGTTTTCCCAATAAGGGTTTACATGCTTAATACAAATATAGGATCTAAGTAGAGGGAAACTCAATTACATCAATATGTCTCAAATAAAAATAAATAACTTAACAAGTAAATCCATGAGGGAAGGATGGACTCCTTTTCCTAGTCTTAGGCTGGTTCACCATGCTCCTATTGCACACTTTGATCCTAAACATGGGTGGTTGGGATCACCCAGGAAGAGGAGAGAAAATGTATGTGTCAATTAAGGAATAAAGACAATACAAATTGAAGTAGGAAATAATAAAGATTCACTATGCTAAGAGTGTAAAGAATATGAGGCAAGTAAAATAAATAAGAATTCTACCAAGTCAAATAGTAATAAAATTTGCATGCATGATTTCATATGACTACATTAAGCCAACATAGGGCTGAGGCACCTACCTAACCTCAATCTCTGAATGAGGAAAATTAACACATTCCCAAGAACCTGAATATATATAAAATGGGTAGAATTATCACATTCCCCTGGGTGAATTTATGCATGCCCACTATGGGTGGTTCCACATATGTACTCTACATTAGTTAATTAGTCATTTATATCATCATGCTAAAATAGTTCAATGGTAGATATAAGAAATTGTAAACTTTGTAAGTGGGGTCCAAGAACCGAGAATAATAGAAGTAAAAATGCCACAAGAAGGTAATAAAGAGAATAAAGGCTAAGACAATGCCTCATTACAAAATTAGGATGGATAAAATATGCCCAACTTGGGGTGTAGAATGCACAAACATACCTCACTTGAGATTCCTAGAGAAGACCTTTCATCAATTAAACGTGTCTAATGTCACTTTAGTCCTAGATACAAGTTTATACACATGGATTATGGTTTATAAATCATATTATGTGAGAAAACCTAATTTTGGACCTTCAATGAAAACCATCGATTTAGGACTCCAAACTAGGACCAATTGATTACTTTGATTCTTTGGATTAAGAAAACATATTTAAATCTTAAATTTGAAGTTAAATGAATTAGTTACATATTTAAAGACTTTTTGTATAATTAATATGGAATTTATTATAAAGCATCAAAATTGGGATACAAATCGATACTAACCTTAGATTCAATTTCTGCATGAAAAATTCTTTCCAACGACCATTTATTTGTATATTTTTGATAATCCTATAATTTACTAGGAATTATTGAAAATCAACCAATCACAATTTGAGAAAAATCCGCATATGTATATTGAAATCCCAGTTCAATTGTCAAAGGACCTGGGCCCGCACTGACTTGGGCCAATTTCCACCTTCCATCTAGTGAGGTAGGGCTCGACCCAATGCTTAAGAGATCAAAGAAAACAAATGTGAAATGCCGAGAGTACCCTTGCAAAGTTAATCGATTAATTGGGAACGTGGGGCATTTCAATCATTCAGCGAAGAAATGAATCGTGGATGGGAAACCAAAATGAAGGCCGAAATACCAATGTTTCCCTTGTTGGATTAATTATTCAATTGAATGAACAAGGACACCTCAGTCATTTTATGACCAATCTTCTTCTACTCGAAACCATGGTGAGAGCTCCAACAGGGCTTTGAGTATCCCATTCTCAACCAAAGTAAAGGTGCTTGATTCCTTGATGATAATGCTTCATCTCTGATCACCAAGTCTCGACGGTCTCAACGAGACTCTCCTTGTCTACTCCGGTGGTCAGGAGCTTGAGATGGTCTCCACCGTAAGGGACAACGGTTTAGGGAATAACTACCACAAAAATGCCATGACATCAAAAACTAAGATCGTGAAAGCATTTGTGAAGTTGAGGCGAGGTCAATGCGAGTGTTTCCATAGATGGAGGTACATCGAAAAGGAAAAATGCATGGTGTTAGTGAGGTCCAAAACCCATGCTATAAGCTATAGCACCCTGGAAAAATAGGGATCAAACAGGCAAAGCAAAGACAAAGAGGAGGTGGTTGGGATGCTTATCAGTGCCCCAATTGAACCGAAGGTGGAGGAGGAGTCGTTGCTGGCATGGAGTTCACTGGAGAGAAAAATAAGTAGGTCAGGGACCTATAGGTCTGTTGGGAGCAAATTGAATGAGGAGGAGGCTTGCTCGTGGCTTGAGGGTCCTCTTCCTTGCCTTATATAGGTGATAGGGGTTCTCTATCTCCCTTTGTAAACTGGTGGTGGAGAGGAGAGTCACTAACCTAATGGGTGTCTCATCAGTAGACCATGAGAGACGGTAAGTGATGGCTCAACCGGTTTGAGAGAAGGTGATGAATTCAATGCCAATGGAATCTCACAAAATGGTATAGTAATTGGAGAGAAATCGATCGGGAAAGAAGTGGTTGGAGAAACGTCTGCTGACTCGTGTGAGACAGAGGTAGAGGATGATGGGATGGACGTTGGATCGGGTTAGGTCTCAGATGATCGAACCCTAGCTTTCGGATCATGTGGAGGAGATAAAAGTTGAATGGAGTAACGCGTGATAGTAGTTAATTCACAAAATATAGGGAATTGAATGCATTAAATGTAAATCGATTTAAAACCATAGGTGTACTATAAACAAATCTTATAAAATCAATTTTGAGGGTCAAACATGGGTAAAACGACCTCAAATTTGAACCATAGGCTAATATTAATGTCTATATTAATGCTATGTAATTAGATTTTTGTTTTTTGTGAGATATGGTGCTTAATCACTATATTGGCCATTAATGTGTATATTAACATATTTTAAAGGGTGAATTAATATAAAGATATTTTCTTAGAAAATCCTTTAATAAAATTTGAGATGGATATCATAAATTCTTTCAAGAGTCATGTCTCACCTCCTATTGTCCATTTTATTGCTTTTAATAACATTTTCAAGGAGAGAGAAAGAAAAAGGGTTATTATCATATTAACTAACTCAATTACACATTAATTATCATTTATTTATCCTAAAAAAGCCATAAAAACTCTTAATTAATCAAATCTATTCATTGTTTCTCATTAATGGTCATTTTACATAATTAGACTCTAATTAACGCACTATTTGAGATATTTGTGCAAAAATCCATTCATTGAAATGAATGTGGGTAAATACAATACACATCATTAAATATTGCTCAATTTCAACATTGAGGACGAAGAGGATAGGAAAGACCTAAAAATTTAGGGAAAATTCCAAAAAGAATATGAAGGAAATAAAATATGAAAAAAGGTTAAATTGCAATTGAATCCAAGATTCAGTATGTTACCGGCTCCCAGAGCGCCACCCACCCTGACCGAACCTTCTTGGCCTCTCTTAGTTTCCATAGGTTGACAAGGTTGGTCACTTGCTGAGATGCCTTCCTAACTCACAGACAGATCCGACATAGGGTATGGGTAAGGGAGAGAGAGTCCTCTCCTCCCCTTTCAAGCCTCTGGACATCATTGTGAACATGTCTCCCATTCTCCTGGACAAATATATTGGCCTTCCTCATCCTGAATTGATGAGAGGAGGCCATGGTCGCCGAAGGGGAAGATGATGAAGTAAAGAGGATTCATGGTGTTTATTGCAAAATTGAGAGTTGTGTCATGCAATATACCACTCAAATGTCTTAGGATGCCTTTTATAGGAGTGGGGTCGCAAGGATCTTTTCTCCCCCATGTAGCGTCATCTCCCTTAATGGAGAGTGTTTTCAACATTCTCTCAAACTGACAGTGTTTCCTTTGTGTTATGATTCTCTAGAATCGTCTTTCTCTCATGGATTCAAAGAATAAATATTTAGGTGAAACAATAGTGTGTGAAGGGAGAAAGGGGCAAACGAATCTTTGAATTACTATTTTCCCAAGTTTCCTATTCTATCGTAAGGTAGGAGAGAATGGGAAAGTTGTTGATTTTGGATCCAATGGTCACTGAGGACATGACATAGTAACATGGTTGTCGATAACCAGAACTATTGTTGGTAGTACATTTACTTGATTCCCAAATATGGAATGTAAGCATTAATTGCAAAAACAACCCTCTTCCTTCTCAGATATCTCTAGGATTCTAGGAACCTCTTTCTATGACCAAAATTGGAGGATAAGTCATTATTAACTTTCCCAACATACACCTAATTTTTTAGAACTATTAGAATAACTTAATCAGTGGAATCTTGCTCTTTTAGTAAAACCTTTAATTGTTTACCCTCACCACATGAAAACTCATTTTTCTCTAAAATTTCAAAGACAAGTCTCTAGCATTTGTATCTAGATGTGAGCGAGATTTGAAACCAAAACTAAAAAATAAAGATGTTTTTTCTTAACATCCAAGTATTCTCCTTATAAGACACAATTTAGGCACTAATACACATCCTTTTCTCTTTCTTTCTATTCTATTTTCTTTATTTGAGTACTTTTCTTATTAGATATCATGTGAAAATCAAAATCCAATTACTAATGGCCATCCATACTACTTTATAGATAATTCCACGCAATTCTCACAAATACAACGTTTACCAATTATCTTTTGCCTTTTTATTATTATTGGGTTTTCTCCTCACCCTTTTTTCCTTATATTCATTATTGGATTAATGAAAGCAGTATAAACCATGAAATTCACATCAAAGGGAAATTTTGTAAAAGAAACCATACTTTTAAAACAAGGCATAATACATTTCCAATATGTCCTTTCTATTGAAATAATTGAATTTCAATTATGTGAAAACCAGGTTATAATAGGGGGGCTTCTCATACACAACTCAATTTCCATTAACAATTATTGCCCTCTCTGGTTGTGGTAACCAATAGAGAGCCTGAGCAAGTCCTACCTGATAAAGGGAGGGATAGTAACGGAGAATAATTATGGGAGAACAAGTTGGTGACTAGTACACTAATGGGAGGGACACTTCCTTCTTGTCTATTCTAGTAGAACGATAGGAGTTCTAGGTGGTCCATTGGACTACCATAGATGTGTAGATACCTTTATCACTAGGAGGGAAACATCGACCTATTGTCTATGGTGGAGACCAAGAGTTGCTACAAACTTCATGCAAGTGTAACTAGAAGAGAGTTGCACTACTACAACAAGGAATAGTCGTCGAACTTGCTCTTGGACCAGGTATGAACTTATTAAACCATCCTTCCCATTACATAGTTGTTGACATGATCTTCTATTCTTGGGGAATATGGCAAGCAAAATTTTTGTTTCTACTACCTATTCTAATGCCATATTTCCCAACAAACTGCCACTACCAATCATGCTATTGATGGAACTATAGTAACACATGGCACAACTGTTGAGGAAAGAGGAGGTGATGAAGTGGTCTGAAAAGAATTCCTTTCATTGTTCTAGACCAGGATATAGGGGAGGACATGGTTGTTGCTCCAAGCAACCACAACAAAATCCCTAGGTAAACTAGGATCTCTACAAAGAATACAAAGAAAATAATCCACTAGTGGGAAAGGAGAAGGACCAAATGCAGTGGATAATTTCCATCCTCACCTGGAACGTATGAGGGGCCTCATTGGTGGGGAGCCAAAGGGAGATGAGGAAAGCCATTACAGAGGAGAAAGTAAATATAATTTTTTCTACTAGACTAGAAATCAAGAGTACAATGAAGGAAAGTGGTCCTTCTCTTTTCTTCATTTAATGGAAGTCTAGTTAGGAACAAAGAGATGGTGGAAGAAACTCTATTGGGTGGAATACTTCTTTATGGGATGTTGATCCAATCAAGTTTACTGATCAAGTATGCACGATTAGATTTTGTAAGAAAGGGTGCATGACTAGGATCATTTTTAGGAACCATGGGAAAATCTTGAGTGAGACGGAGAGAGAATGTGGCATGTCAATAAAGAAACGGACTCGGATGAGGTCCTTTGCATGGTGATATGAGATTCTAACAATGTAAGTAAGGCTGGGGAGAAATATGGGGGCATGAGGGTTCCTGACAGAGTCATGCCTACTTTTAATAATATAATGGAGGTAGTTGGCATGGTAGAACTTAATGTTACTGGAAGTGTCATTACTTGGTCCGTAAAGTAGAAGAGGGATAGACTAATTGTTAGCATTAAGATAGGCTTGACCTATGGCCTAATGGAATGATAAAATTGGGTGTTAATCCATTGAGTGATTATTTATGGATGAAGATTTACTTTGTGAACAAACCCCATATCTCTTTGGTATGATGGAGCAATATGTATATGCGCATGTTGTTTAGCATAATGGGGAAATTCATAATAAAAAATGAATTTCTTAAACTAAAAATGAGTTTGAATATCACATTGAATATTTTGCTTATAAGTCTTGTCAAGTATTATATTTTGATATAAATATTTTCAATTATTCAACATTGCTCTTTTCAAAGTGTACCAATGGATTTTCATTGATAGCGTCTTGATTTATCGTATTTTAGGCATGAAGAGTTGAAGACTTAATACATGCTGGTCTACTATAATCTTTCC
Source organism: Alisma plantago-aquatica (assembly GCA_963693085.1). NCBI lineage: Eukaryota > Viridiplantae > Streptophyta > Magnoliopsida > Alismatales > Alismataceae > Alisma > Alisma plantago-aquatica. The sequence goes on from OY856412.1 coordinate 1,005,820,133, forward strand.
AATATTTTCTACAGTGAAGAATTCTTAATATGTGGGATTACATTTTATTGGGATATAGTTTCTAGATTGTAGTTATCTCACCTTGTAATCTTTTCTTTTCTAGTTTCTTTTGGGCCCCTGATTTAATAAACTTTTGTAGTTATCTACCCTAAGCCACCCAAGAAGATGATGGTTAGTTAGTCTTGTCATCTCCTCATGTGGTTCTTCTCTCATGACTATTTACCAAATGATTTCTTGATTATTGGTAGCTTATACATGGGGAGAAGTAAAATTCATTTGAAATCATGAAAGTTGATTAAGATTATGATGCCATGATCTGACCTTAATTTGAAAACTCAATTTTGATTAATGAAATTAATCGTGAAAGAAAAGTACTCGTGTATGACCCCTCATATCATGTAAACTCATTTCAACCAAATCTAGACTAGATGCTCCTATGTTTGACATAACTTATAATATTGATATGATGAAATAAGGAGGATGTATACATTTTACCTAATTGATGAGTTCCCTATTTGATTAATTCCATGATATCGTATTGTTGATTGAACCTCGAAGAGAGAGAAGCGATGCTAGGGTTAGGCCACAGAATAATTGGAGTCTTTACTTGATTTATAGTTCCCTTTGTAGGAAAATAGATTTTTTTTCAAAGCATAAAAATTCCCAAAATTTCTATTGGAAGATGTTTCACAATTTCCTACAGTGCTAATATACATATATACCCCGCACTCATTTGTGTATGAACTCCAAATTGAATGCGAAAATATGCTTTGATAGGGACATTTATTTTCTGACAAGAAAATCATATTTTTGGACTAATTTGAAACCCTTGATGGGACAAAAATGTGCTCAATATCCCTATTATGGAAATATGTAGCAAAGAGAGTCAAATGTTCAAAATGTTAAAAGAAGGCAACTTGATAAATCTCTCCATTTAGAATAAGCAATTAATATTATAAAAATTTTACTCCTGTTTCCATATAATTTTGTGTGGAAGAAAGAATTCAAATAAATACACTATCAAATGCCAAATCAATAACATTATCAATGTGGTCAAGGTTTGAGCAATGTGACTTCGGGATGAAGTAAATGATTAAATACAGTTGACTGACACCAGGGATGAGGAAATCTACTTGCCGCCAATATTCTTCCCTCTAGGGGTTTCCCCCCTCTTTTCCCCCTATAAAAGGAGGTGGGACTCCAAAGCAAAGGACATCACTTATTGTATCACATTCTCCATCACTTATTTTATTCCTTGTTATCTAATTTTTCATTATGTCTAAGTAGTTCCCTTCTGGGGTTATGAGGACTAGCCCCATAGTTTGTTCTTATTTGAAGTAATTGATCCAATAATTTTGTAAAATAAGGTTCCCCTTCCATTCCTTCTTTGGTCATCAGTTGAATTTATATACTCTTGTGGGGTGATGTGATCATGGATCTCCACAAGAATGAACCTACAATCCCTTAATTATGATTGTTATCTTTTTATCTAACTGATCACATACTTGTTTTTCTCGTAGAATGATTATATTTTAGTGGGGATGCCGAGATCTCAGTCTCAATAAGAATGAACACATAATCTTTTGTCACTTGGATTAGATTATGATCCTTCTATCTAGATTTGGGCAAAAACTTTGGTGAAAATGGTGCCAATTTGCAATCAATCACATCGAAACCTGCATTTGGGGAATTTAAAGCATAAAACAACAAATCCTAATTTAAAACACAAAAAAATTACCAAAATCTACATGGAAATTAAATGCATGACATGGAAGAGAAAAAAAAAACAAAAAAAATCAAAAAATTACGTAAAAATGCATGAAATTAAACTACATGTATGCATGCATGCTAGCAAGAAGAAATCTACACTAACAAGAGTGAAATCAAGCAATTCCAAATTAGGAGAAACATGTGTAAGCAAAATGCAAAATAAGAGATAAAGACAGGGTGGTGCATACTGCCTTACCACCCCAAACTTTTGAATCATGTTGTTCTTAGCATGATAATAAAGCTTAGGGATAGTAGGGTGAAGATCATGGATGGTGATGTGAATCAAGGGGTGGTTTTCCCTATTGTGGCTGATCAGGCTGCTCTGGGTGATGTTGCTGAGGAGGTGGAGGTCATGGACGGGTTGGAGGGAAGTGGTAAAAATGGCCCCAATAAGCGTCCTGAGGGGGAGGTTAGGTCTCCTAATATCCCAAAATACAACCTCAAAAGTCTTCACCCCATTCGGGGTTTTACTGTGCTTGCTCATGGTGGTAATGGTACACGTGGTTAACTTATTGATGCATCTATTGTTGGTCTTGCCACATGTATTTATGGATAAACTGCATGTCTTGTTGTGTCTTCTAGATGCCTTCAAGATTTGCATGGATGGATTGCATATCATATGCATTCATTGAAGGCTCCTACAGCTGGGATGTTGCCTCATCCCTTCTTCTCACCCTTTGGGATTGTCTTCTTCTTGTTGATGTGCATTTGATTCTACCACATCTTCTTGTGCAACAGCAGGGTTGAAGTTTTCCTGGGGTTTGGTTTGCTCCTGTTGATTCATCTTGTCATGTAGTAAGGTAGGAGGGTCCAAGGAGGGGATAAGTGGGAAGGCATGATAGGGCAGATCGAGAACTCTTTGTGGTGATATGGACTTTACATTATAAATCAACCTCTTATTCTGGATTGTGATCATTTGAGAGCGCATGAGGTACTTTAAATCAACAAATTGAGCTCATTTGGCCTCTTTAACTCTGATGACATCAAAACCTATGGATATAGCGATTGAGGTTACAATCCCTCCCATAACAAATGGAGTTTCACTTTTGAAGGGAATTGTCCTCATGTGGTCTATTAAGAGAAACCCTATGTTGATGTGCAATTTCTTATTTATACCATGTAGAACAAAGAGGTCCTTTTGTAAAATGCTGCTCTGATTGTCATACCTCCCTATAATCGTATGACTTTTTGCACATATCTGAACAATGAATTACTGTTGTTCATGGTTTTTGACTTGCCAACAGTGAATGTCAGCTCTGCTTTCAACTCATACCAGAAGTCACTATAATCTAAGTCAACCTCTCTCTCAGTTAAGACATCCTTAATTTTTTTGGCTTCTTAAGGATCTTTTACAAAGATCTAGTTCCGCTCAGAAGCAGTCAATGTGTGTACTCTATTGAACATTACAAACTTGATGGCTTCCACCCCTTTTACTTTGACCTTCTCTAGTGTGGTGAAGAATTGCAAAGTTAACTCCAATGTTCTTCAGCTTCCTTACCACATCTGTTTTAATACCCAGGTCTGCAATTACCTTCTCACACCCTTATGTTGTGGAGATAACTCTCCTTGACATGCAATCAGGAAAAAATAGGTGTGATTTGCATCTTCCTCTGACTCCTGCCATATGAAGTTCCCTCAGGAGCCTTGCCAAACCCTTTCATCCTGTCTGCCTCCAAGTATGCCAAAGTGTCCTCTGGCTCAGAATCCATCTCCTCTTCAACAACGTCATCATCATCTTCCTCAACCTAGTAGGATCTTGATGTCGAGCTTGTGTCAAGATTTATAGGTACCCGTTGCTCCGGGTATCGCCGTGGTTAATCCTCCTCTTCAATCATCAATTTTTGCTTGCTTGCAGTTGCTGTTGTGGTCTCTTCCCCAATGAGGAGATAGAGTGGCATGCTGGCGTGGTCCATGGTGGTAGTCTTGATGAAGATGAGGCTGCATCCCCCTTGCCTCGCTTTTGGCGGGGTGTGATCTCTAAACCTCATCAATCTTGTCATCAAGGTTCTCTTTAGATGCCTCCTTCTCCTCTCTATACGTCTCATACGTGATGTGGTGGCAATCCGAAGACCGGGTACGGGATGCACTCATAGACGCCAAGCGGTGGAGTGATTGGGAAATGGTGCCTGATAGTGAGGGGGTGTGGGATGGCATGGAGACTTGGGAAGAGGCTATCTTACTGTGCATCTTGCCCCCATTGATCACCTCAAGGTTCTTTTGAGCCCCCTTCTTCATAACCTTGGTAATTTCATTCATTGTGTGGATGTGGTGGTGATGGTATGGCTGTGATTTTTGAATTTTAATGGAGGAGGCAAAATGGAGGTTGTGTGATGGGTGCAATAGGCTAGGATGGTTGCTTGGATGGTGCAGGATGGATTGGTTGAAGGTTTTAAGTGAAAATTGGTGGATTTTGGTGAGGATTTGTGTGGGGCGGCTGCAAGTGAGGTGGAGAACAAAAATGGATATGGTGGCTAGATTGGTGGAGGTTTTAGGGTGGAAATAGTAGAGGGAGAGGGGGTGGAGATGTAGAAAGTGATGGGAGGTCGATTTGTTGGAGGATTTGGACTGGACATGCAAGATTGGAGGTGTTGGGGGCAGAGCATGTCACCACAGCCAAGGGGGAGTCGAGCAAATGATTTAGGAAGTGAAGGAGGTTGTGGTGTTTTGTGGGGTTTAAGTGAAAAATAGGTGGGGTTGGGTACTGCCACGACCATGGTGGGTCACCACGGTTGTGGTGGGGGTTTGGCAACATGACCGTCGTGGGTGACACGGTCGTGGTGCGTGGCGGAGATGGCTGTAGATCGACCCTCGCCATGATTGTGGTGTTCTCCTTTTACCTCGGTCGTGGTGGTCACCACGGTTGTGGCCATTCATGCACAAAATCACCTCAATCCCTGTAACTTCTTAGAATTTTTTCACTTAAACCACCACGACCGTGGTGGTCTCCATGACCGTCTTTCCTTCATTGTGCCACGACTGTGGTGGTGGCCACAGCCGTGTTGTCCAGCATCGGCCACGACCGTTGTAATCTCCACGGCTATGGCTAATCCTTCACGTATTTGGTGATGTTGTTGTAACTTTTTTGATATTTTTGCATTTAAATCACCACGGCCATTTTGAGGCACCAAGGTCGTGGTGGTTCTTCATTTAGTACTTTGTCAATTCAACCTCGAAAACTTTGATGTTTTTGCAAAATTTTAATTCTTTGCCCCATTTCAACTTCAACAACCATGCCTTGCCCTCTCTTTCTCTCTATTAGCATGTCATTTGCATCTCATTAAAACTGAAGAAAAAACTATCAAGCACAAATATATGTGTGTGTATTTCATGGAAAAGAAAGAAAAAGTATCAAAAAGTGAAGGTTGGGTGAAAAAGTTCCCAAACCTAGGTGGGTTTTCTCCCACTAAAGCTAAACTTTATGCCTTCAGTTAGGCTTATTGATTCTTGAACTGATCATCCTCGCAGAACCTTTAAAGCTTCTTTGAAGTATATATCCCTCTCATGTGCATTCAAGCACATCTCTTCATCAAGCTGGTGTTCCTCAACTAACATCACAATATCAAAACATTGATTTGCTCTATTCGGCCCAACTTCACAACTGCTTTCAATCTTTGTCCATTCCTAGTAAACTCTCTCACTCTGTCTTTCTAATAGATCACAATAGCTCCAGATGGGTACACATTCTTGACTAGGTAAGGTCCTTCCCATCTAGATCAAAGCTTCCCAGGAAAGAAATTTATCCTAGAGTTGTATAACCACACCCATTTCCCATGCTCGAAGCTCTTCTTCTTGATGAAATTATCATGTAGAAACTGTGTCCTTTCTTTGTAGCTTTTGAACAACTCATAGGCCACATGCCTCATCTTTTCAAGCTCATGTAAATGTAACTTTCTTTTCAGCCTGACTGATTCTCCATCCATATCCATGGCTTTAAAAGCTCATAATGCCTTATGTTGCATCTCAACCGGTAGATGGCAACTTTTTCCATAAACAAGCTTGAATGGTGTGGTGCCAATCGGGGCTTTATATGCAGTCCTATAAGCCCACAAAGCCTCATTAAGTCATAATGACCAATCCTTGCGGTCTGGTATCACAGTCTTCTCTAGAATGAGCTTTATCTCCCGATTGGCTAACTCAACTTGACCACTCATTTGGGGGTGGTAAGGAGTAGCCACACGATGATTCACTCCATGTCTCTTTACCAAACCTTCAAAAGTGTGATGGACGAAGTGACTTTTACTGTCACTAATCATGGCTCTTGGCACACCAAACCAGATGAAGATATTTGATTTCACAAACTCACACACCACTTTGTGATCATTGATTCTAATTGCAATATCCTCAATCCACTTTGACACATCATCCACGACAACCAAAATGTAGACATATCTGAAGGAGGGAGGAAAAAGACCCATGAAGTCAATCCCCCCAAATATCAAACACCTCCACCAAAAGAATGGGTGATAGAGGAATCATGTCCCTCTTTGAGATTGTGCCTACCTTTTGGCACTTCAAACAACATTTACAAAAATCACGAGCATGCTTGAACAATGTGGGCCAGTAAAATCCACTTTGGAGAACCTTGGTAGCCGTGTGTTTCCCGCCGAAATGACCTTCACATACTCCAAAATGGCACATAGATAGAATTTCTTGCTGCTCCATCTCTGGGACACATCTCCTAATGAGTTAGTCAGGGAAATATTTGAAAAGATGAGGATCATCCCAAACATAATTTTTTACCATAGCAAATATCCTTTTTCTCTCCTCCCTTGTCCATGTGCTTGGTATCCTTCCACTAGATAAGAAGTTAGCTATATGTTTATACCATGGCCTTTGAGTGTATGAGAGTAGGAAGAGTTGTTCAGGCAACATTGTTTCTTTAATTCGATCTCTATCATCCAAGGGTGTTTCAATTCAGGAGAGATGGTTGGCGGTAGAATTTTTTACTCCCTTCTTATCCACAATCTCATTATCAAATTCTTGAAGCAACAAAATCCACTGGATCAACCTTGACTTTGAGTCTTTCTTCACCATGAGATACCTCAATGCAGCATGGTTCATGTATATCACTACCTTGTTTTGCAAAAGATATGAGAAAAACTTGTCAAGGGAAAAGATCAACACTACATGCAACTATTTTTCGGTAGTCGTGTAGTTCCTTTGTTCTTCGTCTAGAGTCTTTCTAGCATAATAGATGGCGTGCAGAATCCAGCCAACTCTTTGTCCCAGCACAGCCCCCACTGCCATGTCTGATGCATCTGTCATAATCTCAAACGACAAAGAGAAATTCAGGGGCTGCATTATAGGAGGAGAAATGAGCTTGTGCTTTAAGTGGTTGAAGGCTTCGGCACACTTGTCATAAAAGTGGAATTCAACATCCTTTTCCTACAAATGACAGAGATGTCTTGAGATTTTGCTAAATCCTTTATGAAACAATGATAGAAACATGTATGTCCCAAGAAAGACCGGACATGTCTTATGATAGAAGAAATGGGGAGAGTAGAAATGAGGCCCACCTTGGCCTTATCAACCTCGATACCAACTTTTGAAACCTAGTGACCCAGAATGATGCCTTTGGGCACCATGAAGTGGCTCTTTTCCCAAGATAGCATGAGTTGAACCTTGATGCACCTCTCAAGAACAATGTCTAAGTGGAGAATACACTCATCAAAGGTCATATCAAAAATAGAAAAATCATCCATGAATACTTCAAGTGATGAATCGACCATGTCAGTGAAGATGGATGTCACTGATCTTTGAAAAGGGGAAGGGGAATTACACAGTCCAAATGGCATTCTCCTGTAAGCAAAAGTACCACTTGGGAAAGTGAACATCATCTTTTCTTGATCTATAGGATGAACAACAACCTAGAAATACTCTGAGTATCCATCAAGAAAGCAATAAAAACTTTGACGTGCCAACCTCTCTAAAATATGATCAAGAAATGGAAGAGGATAGTGGTCCTTCTTTGTCTTCTCATTGAGCTTTCTATAGTCTACACACATCCTCCATTTGGACTGTTCTCTAACAGGCATCATCTCACCATTAACATTCCCTGCCACAGTGATCCCACCCTTCTTTGGTACAACTTGGAAGGGACTCACCCCATGTTCTATCAGAAATTGGATAAATAATACCAACATCTAACAATTTCACGACCTCTTGGGTCACAACTTCCTTAAACTTTGGGTTCAACCGCCTTTGCATTTGGTGGGTTAGTCTAGCATCATCCTCCATATCAATCCTATTCACACAGATGGAGGGGTCAATACCCCTCAAATCAGCAATGGACCATTCAATGGCCCGAATGTTCTTCTTTAGGACTGTCATCAATGCATCTTCTTGCTCTGGAGAGAGAATAGAAGAAATTATCACGGGGAGGGTGTCATTGGAGCCTAGGAATGCATACTTCAACCATGTGGGGAGTGATTTGAGTTTAAGAATTGGATGTTCTACAAGAGAATTCTTCAATGGCTCAGAAAATGGATGGGAGGTCCTCACTTGCAGCCACTAGGGCTAGCTTGTTTACTTCATCCTCTTCAACATCATCATTGGGAAATTCAACAATGGGCTCTAAACTTCTACCCTAAGTGGAAGTCAGAATCCACGTAGGTAGGCACTCCTCTACAATCTCATCAAGGCATTCAACAAGATAACAATCATCTTCTATGGAACCTATCACCTCGGCTTTAGCAGAATAGTTGAAGATGTTCAACTGTATATTCATGTGCATGAAAGTCACATATAAGGTGTCGGTTCTCACATGAATCACTGCATCAACTGTGGCCAAGAAGGGTCTCCCCAAGATAATAGGTACTTTCCTTGAGTCTTTTTCCATGTCCAAGACTATAAAATCAGACAGAAAGAATGTAGAGGTCTCATCATCAAGTCGGACGAACACATCATCAACACACCCTCTAGGTGTTTTCATAGATCTATTAGCTAACAGCAAGGTACAGTGAGAGGGGCCCAGTTACCCCATTTCTAGCTCAGCGAACACATTATATGGCATCAAATTCACACTAGAACCAAAGTCAAGAAGGGCTTGGTCTATGGGGTGTGCTCTAATGTAACATGAAATGATAGGAGCACTGGGGTCTTTCCTCTTTCTCAGCATGGTGTGTTGTAGAATTGAGCTCACTTGCTCAGTGATCTTGACCTTCCATTGTGTCATTATCGTGTTCTTCCTCTTGAACGTGAATAATTCTTTCAAGAACTTGGAGTAAGATAGAATTTGCTTGATTGCATCAAGAAAAGGAATGTTGATCTTGACATGCTTAAAGGTCTCCATGATGTCCTCAATATGTTTCTTCTTCCTTCTTTTGGTTGATGGCTCATAAAGTGCATCGGGGAAAGGAGGAATTGTGCTTGAAACTGACTTGAGTCAACAGTACCATCAAGTGGTATCACTAGAAACATGATATTAGCTCTCAGTATCAAGATATCATCAGCCTGAATCTTAGTATCAACACCCCTGATCACAGTATCAACCTTGTCATCACCGGTTGTGCTATCAACAGAAGTATCATGTGGCTTCTCCAAGGTCTGACCACTCCTCAAAACTTTCACTACCTTCACATGCTCATGGGTAGTGGAAGAGGAAGCTTTTGGGTTTGGATATGGATGTTGAGGTGGTGGTGGCCTTGAGTGTGGGGGATTTGGGTTTTGGAGGATATATTGTGGCTGAGGTTGGGGTTGTTGTGGTTGTTGTGGTGGATGTGGGTGATATTATGGAGGGAGTTGTTGGTATTAGTGAGGTGGAGGATATTGGTAGTTGTAGGGGGTTGGTGATGTGGAGGAGCATATGGATGTAGTGGTCCTTGGTATTGGTGAAGTGGGGGTACTTGGCCTTGTGGTGGGACATAAGCACCTTGAGTGGTGCTCACATTACTGCCATCATTGTTCAGATTGGCCATGGGTTGAGATGGGAGCCTCCCCTCTTCATGGTGAGAAAGTGAAGGGAGATTTGGTCAATCCTTTGTTTAAGGTGGCTAATGTTTTGTCCTTGAGAGGACACCTCTTTCTTTACTTCATTGAGGTTCCTCATCCTTCCTAAGACTTCCTCCTCAAACTTGGAGTTGTACTTGGGCCCTTGGTGTTGCCTTAGTTGTCCTTCCCCTCCTCATTTTGTTATTTTTTTGAGAAGTTTGAATGATTCCTCGACTCAAGAGTAAAGGAATTTGACATTGGGCCTTGGTTGTTTCAGTTGCCAAAGGCATGCAAGGCATGCACTTCTTCTTCTTTAGCTTCGAAAACCATAGTGGATTGACGGGAAGAACCACTATCTTAGTTCTTCATCATATTCATCATGTCCACCATCATTTTCATCATGTCAGGGTTGGCTGCAGTCCAGGCTGGAACTACAGGAGGAGGTTGAGGGATGTAGTTCCGATCACAATGTTTCCCTTTAGTAGAATCCTGATGGTGAGAATTCTCAACAAGGTGTTCAATCAAGGGTCATGATTCCTCAGGTGGCTTTGCATGAAGGTGCCTCCACATGACAAATCAACATTGTTTTAGCTCAACTCCACTATCCGAGTGTAGAAAGCTTGAACCATCTACCACAAGGGCACCTCATGATGGGGGCAGTCGCACAGGAGCTTTTAGAACCTTTCCCACGTCGCATGGAAAGGTTCATTTTCTTTTTGGGAGAAGGCGGTGATACATCTTGACATTTGGGTCAGCTTGGCAATGGGGAAGAACTTCTTGAGAAACTCATTCTTTACTGTGTTCCACGTTACCAACTTCGGCTTGGAGATGTACCATTCCTTGGCCTTCTCTTTTAGAGAGAATGGGAAGAGTGTCCTCCAGATGGAGTCATCAGTGGCAGCGGGGGTGCAGAAGGTTGAACAAGTTTCAAGGAAGGCATCGATATGGTGGTAGGGTTCTCATTCTCCATACCATAGTAAGTAGGGAAGAGTCCAAGAAGTGTGGGTGGAATGGAGAATTGTTGATCAGACATTTGGTCAACAAGGGTGGCAATGGGGGAATTATAGTTCTGCTAGGTGAAGTATTCATGGAGAGGGTGGTGGGGTTGTGGTTGAACGTCTCCATGATGTATTTCAGCTTCATGGTCACCCATCTCAGTTTCTCAGTGTTGTTTGTGGAGTCTTTGGCATCTCCTCCTACCTATCTCGGGGTCGTTTAAAGCCAAGTCAGTACAAGTAGAACGCGTACTACGCATGAACAAATGTCACTTGCATAGTATACAAACAACCAACAAAAACCAAGTTAGAATGACAATATGCAAAAGTAAACAAAGAATAAAGAATAGCAATGGTGAGGGCAGTATGAAAGGCTAAGCTACACTAACTAGCTAGGTCGAGTGCTTCTATTCTCGGCAACGGTTCCAGAAAGCTTGGCGTGATTCTTCTCAAGGCCACACACTAGTCAACTAAAGATGGCTAGATGCAACCCTAAGGGGAAAACACATGGATCTCTCAAAATTTGTATATGTGGACCTAGTCCAACTCACATGCCCAACTAATCACACATTACCGCAAGCACATGGGGTCGTGTTAGTGGTAAGAATATTAGGGTTGATCCTCAGGGATAGAGGGGGAACTAGAGCTAAGTTAATGTTGTCTATGTTCCTAAAGCGAAGATTAGGGTTGAAGGGTTTAAAGTTGGGTTTGGTTTGATTACACTACAATTGCAGGAAAGAAAGAGCATGGAAGAAACTAAGTTAACAAACACTCTAGATTACTTGAAGCAAGCTAATTAGGCTAGGGCAAGAAGTTACACTACACTAGCAAGCTGAGTTATCAACTAAGATGCAAGTTAAGCAATTATGCAAGTAAGAGTCTAAGTTATCACTAATTAACTAAATTACCACAAGCAAGCTCAAAGGATCCCTAACTACTTGAGCAAAGGCTAACTATCTAGAACTAAGCAATAAACAAAGAATTAACAAAGGCAATTGACTACACTAGCATTAACAAGATAAGAAGGTAAAGGTTTGTTTTAACCAGTATGATGGGAAGGTGGGCCATTTGGGAATGCAACTTAATATTATTTGGGGAAAGATCCCTTTGAGCTTGCTTGTGGTAATTTAGTTAATTAGTGATAACTTAGATTCTTACTTGCGTACTTTCTTAGCTTGAATCTTAGTTGATAACTCAGCTTGCTAGTGTAGTGTAACTTCTTGCCCTAGACTAATTTGCTTGCTTCAAGTAATCTAGAGTGTTTGTTAACTTAGTTTCTTCCATGCTCTCACAATTCAATCTTGAATACTAAACCAAACAACAAGGCAAGTGCTATTAGAATATACACTATACTACTAGTTGAAGAACTAGGTCTAGGTGTAATTCTAATGGGACTTGGCAGGTCTAGGTTTCTAGGGTAAGTGGTATTAGGGAAATTGAGAGCCAAGGGTAGGAATGAGAGTAGATATGAGGGTGTTTCACCTCTTATTACTTTCCGTCTAGTCTTTAGGAAACTCTAGGCAATTGCACTAATCACACTTACACTAGCTACTTAGATCTCTCACTCACTTGTAGAAGAAGTGAGATATATCTAGGAACAAAGGGGGCTAGCTAGGGATCCACTAATTGAACCTAGGAGCCATTCCTAAGATTGCCACATACATTCCATTTTCTCCTAGAAACTAAGTGTCATCAAGCATCACAAAACAAACAATTTATGTTTAAAGCACAAACCACATGCAAAATAATAGGAAATGAGATAGAAGCAAGAGGTAATCATCATAGAATGAATTTATGTTCAATACAAGTTATTTTCCCTCAACATGGTATCAAAGTCACATTTTAACCCCTAACAGCCCACCACTAGGGGCTTAGCTAGACATGCTCAAATAAAAGATAAAAGAAATGATAAGAATGGGATAGGACTCCATGGAGCTCGAAGTAGCTTCTTCTTCTTGACCTCATAGCTATTGTTGAACAACCTCCCTCCTCCAAGGTGAGTGAAGGGCATGGAAATAAAGGGGATTATTGTAGAAAACCTAAAAAACTAGGTTTCTATGGTTGAAATGGGGTGGGAATGGTGGATGGGTGTCTTGTATGCAAGGAAGGAGGCAATGAATGCTCTAGTGTAGGTGGAGGGGAGTAATGGAAGCTAACCTAGTGTTGTGTTTACCACCCATGTATATATAGGTGGTGGGGAGGCACTAGGGTAAGTAGGGGCAAAGTGGAAAAAATAGTGGTAAAAATGGGTAGGTTTAGGTGGCCACCACGACCGTGTTGAGGTGCCACGACTGTGGTGGGGGTTGCATGGCAAGTTCATGGGGAGTGGAACGACCGAGGTGGAAAGTGGAGTTGAAGTGATAAGTGTGTATTGTGGCCACAGCCATGGTGGGGTGCCACGGTCGTGGTGGCTAGAGGATACGGTCGTGTGGGATACCACAGTCGTGTGGGTGGATCTTCATGCATAAATCGCCGTGGGCGTGTTGATGACCATGCGAAATGTGGAAGGCGCTAGCCACGGCCATTCTGGGGGCCATGGATGTGGAGTCTTCAGTGACCATGGCCGTTGTGATGACCATGGCCATTGTGAAGACCACAACCATGATCATTCATGTGTAAATTGTACACCTTCCCTATAACTTTCAAAACATAATTCCCCACAACCGTGGTGAAGTACATGGCCATTTTGTGGCTTCTTGGTATTGATCTCTAGTCCATCTTCTTCATCTAGCCTCCTTTTGCTTTTAACTGCTCTTGTGCATCCAAAGAAAGCTTAGGGGAAGAGATAGGTCCACTCTTGGGGTGTATGACCCCATAGACGTTCTTCATCTCTCTCCCATGGATCAATGCATGCATAAGTGCCCTGAAATACACACAAAAAGAGGTATAAGTGTATTTATTGTAAAAGATCATATTGAGGGGAATAACTTGTAATCTACGATGTTCAGATGTGATTATCGTGCAAAAAGGAATAGGATGAAGCCCTAAAATTAGGTTGCATAATTACCCTCATCATCTATAATATAGGAGTGAATTCATCAAAGGTAGAAGGATCTTGAGAAGCACCATGTTAGTTATTGAATTTCTTTTTAGGTTTTAGGGACAAAGGTACAAATTCCAAGGCATGTGTAGAGATAGACTTGACTAAAGCCTATGACTATGTCAACTACGAAACCATGCCAGTTATTATGCAGGCTCTTGGATTCAATCAAAGATGGATCAACATTACATCCATGCCTCCTCTATCTTGATGCTCATCTCTAGATCCCCAAAGGGTCTCTTCGTTGTGATGAACAACATCAAGCAAGGTATCCCCTATACCACCTCCTCCTCACCTTAGTTATGGAGGGACTCACCAATATGATGCACAAGGTAGAGGAAATATGAAGAAACTGACCTTATAAAGTCGACATCATCAAGATACAATCACACCTTATGTTTGTAGTGATGTGTTTTTATTCTTCATAGGACATATTCATAGGCTCAAAGAATTCAAGAGAGTCCTTATCAGCTTTGACAGGATGACATTCTTACAAGTCACTAAACTTAAGTCAAAGAATTTTCTATCCAAATCACTTGATAGTAGAAGGGGGGGTGAAGACTTCTTTTGGGATGGACAATGGGGATCTTTCCACCAAGTACCTTTTTTCCCTGATAGCTAGAAGAAAAATTTCATCTCAAGACTTCTATATGCTCCCTAATAATCTTAGAAGCAATATAGATAACCGGAGTGGAGTCGGGATGTCCCTTGTTGGTAGACTTGTGTTGGTTACATCATTCATACAAAGTATGATTAGATTCTAGGGAGATGTATGTGAGATTCCTAACTCAATCATTGACAAACTGGAAACTATACAACTAAGTTCATATGAGGAGGAAGACACCTAATGTGGTCTGGGACACTATATATAAATCATATGACAGAGGGACCTAAATACATCATCAAAACATTCCAAATGAAAAGATTGAATAGGTTCTTCAGGTGTAAACACAACCTTGGTCATGCTAAATGACCAAGAGTTATGCCAGTAGGACACATGAACTCGGCTCTCAGCCTTTTGGAATCTGGAGGGTTTTATGCAATAGGTGGGAGGATGTCAAATTCCTCTATATTACTGATGACAGTGTTGTTTTCAATCTTCAAAATTAGTAGAATACACCATGGATAAAAAATGATATGTATGAGAAGGTATCCTATTTTAGGTCTCTCTAAGGACTATTTTATGTGCCTAAATGGAGTACCACTACATTCAGATCCATTATGGAGAAGCTTTTAATTAATGACATAATAGTAAGGTGGGGGATTTAGATTAATCCTCGACGCGTTCTGTTTTCTGGGGATAGTGAAAGTCATAATCATCTCTTCCATAATTCTCCTTTCACCAAATACATATGGTCAGTTATGTGTGTTAAGGATAACCTCGGGACATTTTTGAAGTATGAAAAATTGTGACAAGTGGTTGAAAAATACTACTTTAGGTGAGCATCTTATGTATATGAAATTAAGATGATCAATATTCATGGAAGATAATTGAGTAACATAATATATATTTACTGATATAAGAATATGTTTTTAGAATATATGCTAAGATTATTCATGAATTGATATACTGAACAAACAAGTGGTAAATACTATATACATTTGAGATACATATAAGTAAGCAAATGATACCATAAAATCATGTTGAATGTAACCTTAAGAATGGCGTCAATAGAACATAAAGACCGTTAAGGGAGCACAATGGTACTAGAAAACTTATTCTCATACTAATGATGAATATGTGGATTATAGTGACATTTCTAGGATCTTTGAAGTGTTCCTATAATAATTTTATATTTAGGTATCTATTATAATAACTATCTTTGAGTAAAATAGTTTATACATCAAATGGATTAGAATAAAAGCTCATAAAAGAGTTAGTTTTAGTTATTTTTGCAGTGATGATAAGGTAACATTAATTTTTATGGAATCTGAATTATACCACTATCATTTATGGAACTAAAAAATTAGTTCATTTATAAGGAATGAACGATATAAGAATTGAAGAATGACATCCTAAATGTCAATTAAACCGGACTACCTTCCTTGAATTTAGGGTTTCAGAAGTTTTTATGCCATGAATTAGGTGTAAACATAGGATGTGTATTTCAATGGATCTCCCATCATACCCAATCTACATAATGAATGGAATAGTAGTGGATAACAAGGGAGATCTGACCATTACAATGATTTGTATGCTCACAGATATAATAGTGATTTGCGTAAACCCAAGGAACCTTTTTTCATCTAAGGGTGTATTTGAACCTAACACTTCATATTTGATGGCCATGATAGATAGAATACCCCTCCCTTAGTCACCTCTCCATTGCATGTTCCAAAGATATTTCAACAAAGGAAACCATCTCAGCAAAAAAAAAGGAAACCATGAACGGAACGGTATCTTTGAAATATAGATACGAAAAAAAAACATCTTAAGACCTAGGGTAATATGGAAGACCCCCAATTTTTTAGGTTGAAGTATTTTCTATGAAGCTCAAATGTCACATTTATGGAGTAACAATGCAACTCTGATACTGGGCCTTGGGTCAAAAAGATGTGAAATAGGAGAATATTTTGAATCATCAAAATCTAGGTTATCTCTCTGAGGTTCCAAGAGTGTATGAGATTCCCATGAGGTTCATCACCACCACACACTGTTGTAGTGTTGGTGGCCACTTAAAAAATTAAGATAAGGTGTCAAATTGCCAACTTTCTTAGCCAAAGAGCTCACCTATCTGCCTTTGGTAGGTAATAATAATTGATCTTGAGCCCACACCACACCTAATGTGGCTTTGATTTTTAATATTTGTCATATTTTGCAATGAGGCCTCTATAGTCAGAGTAAAAAGGATAAGTTGGGTGAAGTATAGTGGCTCTTTTGGCACGTGGGACCAAACAAGTGGTCCAAGTAAAATCATCCACGAGGACCATTATAAGGACATATATGTCGACATGCTACAAACATGAGAGTTTTCAATAAGGACACACAATATCATTAAGGCCATCAGATAGTAAAAATTAGATACCCTATGAAATAAATTTTAAATGGTTCATTTTATTTCTGTAATACAAACATGCATTTTAAAATTTATCAAAAATATTGGATATCTCAATAAAATACACATGGTACACTTGTTAAAACATTTCTATGTTGTTACATTTAGGTTTTTATGCATGTTATGTTGATTTAATGAGAAGTTAAAAGTGTCTATTTACTATGGATATAAAAGAAATATATTTAATATAACATGTTATGAAACTTTGTTAATTTCTGTGGACCTATAAAAATGTTTATAATTTATACAATATCAGTGACCATGATGTACATGCAAATTTTCTTGGTTATATGAAAAAATACTTAAGTAGCGATGGAATGCACTAAACCAAAATACATATTTAACATTTTAACCTTTGTATTAGATATTGTTTTATGAATCTTATAATGTAGACATAGTCCAACATTAATGACAATTTTAGTTAGTTAATCGTGGGATTAGAGGATAATTATTTTTCTTCTAAGTATGGAGATATATACCCCTAATATACTTGAATTTTTTTTTCTTTTCCTTTCCTTACCCCTCTTTGAATTCATTCTCCTGAAATACAAGATACAAAGGAAATGAAGCCCTAGCTTGTCAACACTATTTACTACCATGTCAGCCACCTCAAATATAGGCACAACTAGACCAAGTTACATCCTCAACCTCTAGTAGTTGAAGCCATCATGTTCACTCATAAAAACAAGACACAAGTAGTAGTAGCACCTACAATACAAGGTGCCTCATTTTCTAGCAACAAGAAACCCAAACACTGCCCCAAGCAATAGGACATCTACTTTACCTCTTTGTGTCTACAATAATTGAAGAAGGAAGAAGTACCCCTGCCTTCTAACTGTTAGTTTGCCAATTTTCAACTTCCTTCACTAAAAAAACTCCAGAAAAAAAACCTTCCATGAGTAATCTATTATAGCATTAATTCTCAGCAACATAAGTGCCCTCTATTCTCACATCAACATTATTCCCCATGTTGAATTGATGATCATCAAATACCATCGGTATTCTTTCACCAGTGCATAATATGATGAATGAGTGTTGGAGAACTAATTTTGTGGTTTAGAACCACCTCCTAAAGTATTGTTATTATAGAAGGAGCCAGAGTAGGATCACAAAAAACCATCACATCCTAGAATGGCCTTAGAAAGTTGACTAGCTTATGACCTTGTATTTCTCATTCTGATCTAGCAAGCAAGTTATTTCATATGTGCATGTGTTTCCTATATTTTATAACTACATATTCCTATGTGATAATTGTTTCTCGTTTTGTAAAATGAAATGCCAATCTTGATTTTTGGGAAACATTGAAGTTTAATTAATATTTCTCTTGATCTTCAATTTTATTGACTTCAATATGACTTACATAGTTCTAAGGGTTTCACATAATTATCTTCTCTTATACCCTAGAAGTGTATGTGCAAATTCATTGGTTAGGTTGTCAAGTATTAAATTAATCTTAAATCAAAAACTATAGATTGGGATGTTAGGATCACATATCTTAAGAACATGATTTATATCAACATTGTTAAATGATATATGAAATCATTAGAAAATGATGAAATATGAGTATGGTTCAGCCTAAACTGACTAGAAACTGCTAAAAAATAGACAAAACTAGAAAATTGGTTATTTCCATATGTTGAATGTTCATTTAGTATCAAGAATACCATATACATGTCATTACCATTTCAATTAGAGTTTATATGGATAAAATGTCCCATACACAACTTGGTGAAAAATTGTTGCCTTCAGATACTATTAAAGGTTGGAATTGAAAATCATGATGTACTAATAAAGATGGAAAATGTAAATGTCGGTAATATTTTCTTACACCAAAACATTGTGTGTTATTTGTCCCATATATGTGATCTCATGTATCAATGTTAGGATATTTTGACTTCATTGAGCTTCCAATAATCATTAACCAACGATTTAATTTAAGTTAATTTTGAGGCATACTCAATTTTGTATGCTTCAAGTGATTGAAGATGAGAAAAGGATATGTGTGCATTTAATTTTGGATTCATACTTCCATTATTCTCACATTTTATAACTAACACCATCTTTTACAACTATGACAAAAAAAATCTCATTTATGATACTAAGATTATCCATATCTCATAATAATGTATTATTTTCACTTTCTAAGACATGAGCATCCTTTTTTAATGAATCTATACAAAAGAAAAACTTGGTTAACAAATCTTGGCTAGAAATACCTATGACTGCTAGAAATTTTCAATAATGTTATATTTATGAACCTAGACAATGTGAATGTTGATGCTATTTTTCCTTACACCACAATGTAGGTATCTATGTGCCCACTTATTTCATGACATTGTCATCATTTTAGGATATTTTAGCTCACTAAACTACTAGTTTTCATTTATCATCCTAATCATGATAGAAAATTATTGACTTGAGAGAAAGTTTGAAATTAATTTTGGGATCATGTTCTCTTTGTAGAACATCCTATGGTTACATCTACATTGTTGGATAGCACAATGCAATACCATTTCTGTATTACTTGAACTAAAATGTTCAATTGGTGATACATTTTTATATTCTAATTTTTCCATCTTGAATCTATTTTGTTTTACATATCTATGGTTTCATTTTAAAACTCCATCCTCCTGGGCATAGTGTTGATGCATTAATCAATTGCACATTTTGAAATTGTATTTCTTATATGGATGCAATCATGGACCAAAATGATGAGCCAAGTTCAATCCCCATTTTTCTTTTTCTCACCTATTCATCACATGCACATATAACTTCTACCATTAAGTCATGATGTATTAAATACATTGATTTATTTTGGTTTCTTACATTGAGCACCAAAACCATTATATTTCACATGTTTCTACCTATATTTATGTTATTCTTTGTTTCTTATAGTCACCACCACATGAAGGCATCAAGATCGACCTTATGCACACATAAGGTCCAATAGAGATAACGAATTCCCCCATACCTACTACAATTACGTCCTTCAGTAGAGGTAGGATGGCTTTAATGATAGTTTTTCCAAGGACATTAGTTTGGTTTATTTTAATCAGTCCATGCTATCATTCCTACTAGAAATGCATCTCGATGTCAAGGTTCATTTGTATCAATAAGATTTTGAGAAATATATCTTCCTTGTTCATTCAGACAATTGTTTTTTTTCTTAATCTTATAGGTTTGATGGCTTTAGAAACTTTTTAGTATATTCTTGTGTTATATTTGTGTGATTTGAGCGTATATGTTACACATTGGTTCACATTTATGATAACAAAACCTTGATGAAAGTGAAGGTTGTAGTTTTTAAGACATGCTATTTATTGGCCAACACACTTGAATGAATGACTTATGTCCTACTATGAGATTTTTGTTATAATGCAATATTTTGGTATATATATTTGTAAATTACTATGATTTTTACATTTTTCATATGTTTTAGTTGACCTAATTTTATTTTTCTCCCATTTCTCTATTTTTAATTTAATTCAAATTACTTAAAAATTCAACAACATGCATCTAGAGTTTGATTTCATAAACAGATCAGGTTTTATAATGATCGAATTGATGTTAAAGTGTTAACTTGAATAACAAAAAATTCTTTTTTTTACTTGCTAGAACCATAAATGTCATTATATGCTTGTGTCATCTCCATATTCAAATGAGATTTCCCCTCATAAGACATTGTGAATGAGATTTGTTTATTTGTATGGCATGTTATTGTAAGGATTCATTTTGCATCTCAAGCCCCAATTGGTCATCAGGATAAACCCTAAGACAAAACCCAACTAAAAGATAAACGCCATCAGTATAGAGTCAAAAAATTTTGAGTGAAATGATCCATGTTGAGATTAGATTATGAGAAATGACCATGAAAACATTACAAATCGTGTATAACAGTGTACATCTACACATCTGAATCATTTTACATGCAGGCATGATAAGGAATCAAATGATACCTCTATTTATTTATTTCATCAAAGATTACAAAATCTTTCCATGATTATGAGACTATGGAAACAAGAGAAGGATGATTCAATTTATGACTCATGATGGTTAAGAAAAACTAAGAGAATCAAGTAAATAGATATATCATCAACTAGTCATCTAAGTTAGGAAATGAGAGTATAGGGACACTCTAGACTTCAACTATGTTATCTCTTGTTAAACCTTGATTATCATGTCCTTTATGTTGTGCTAGCATATTTAAAAGATGTGAATAAGTAATAGTTGGAAATCCCAAGTCCCAACAGTAAGATATAGAAAAATCTAGCATACTTATCACTTACATGTATATGATAATCATACTAATATGTGCATGTAAATAAACAATTAAATTATATCAACACAAGAGAAATAAATTAAGTACTTATTCTCTTCTCATGGATGTACACTCAGCAAAAAGAAAGGCCATACTATAAATATACATGAGTTGTACTCTTAACTAAATAGTGTGGGAAATATGATAAATACTTACAACAAATAAAAGAATACAATTTTTCATCCATGTTTTTCATCAATTATACCTATATAGCTATATTACACAATTGGGCTACACATTTTATCATGTTGTAGGTATTCTGAGGTATACCACTCAAACTAGTAACTAGTGGTTGTGATGCCAAAACTATCCTTGTATAAGAGATATGAATTACTAGACCCCCATCGATTGCTTCACACACCTCATATTAAAGCAAGGGTAACAAAAGGTAGAGTTTTCATGTGTCAGTTTTATGTATATTGGTCAAAAGTGAATCTACCAAACTTAGCCCCCCCCCCCCGTATAATAGGTCACAAGACCACAAAAATGAGGTATAAAGCCCAAAATATAGAGACATGACACAACATCTCTCCATTTGTGATGTCCTCGAATTTTCTAAAATTTAATCTGATGTGTGATGTCCAAATTGAAACCCTCACCTCAGCGAGAATCCCAATTTAAACACCACACACTAGGCTAAGAAGAAGAAAATCAAGGGAGTCAGAAAGAAATAATCATGTACATGAACAATAAACAAACCAAACAACATTTGTTCACCATTCAACATATAATTACATAATGAATTGTAATAATATGATATTACATATTGAACAACAAATTTTAACATATACATGTACTACCACTAAACTACATGATATTAAGACAACATGTCCACCTGTACATTAGCTTGCCATACAACTCACACTATCCTTGTCCTTCAAGATCATATGTCCACAACCTACAAAAGATTACATGTGGTACACGTCATCACAATATTCAAGAATATTGTACTGAGTATACCTATGTGTCTTTTTATATACCTCTCATTACTAAGCTTGGCAATAAGATAAAACTAGAACTTGGCAATTATATAGAAATATAAGAAAATCGTATACTTACACAAAGATATTCATTAACAAAAGAGAACACATATTTTAAGCTCATTTTCCATTATATCATCCACGCATTGACCGCCGAATGTTGAATGCATTAAGGCCTTTATGATCGCTACCAAAGAGTTAGATCATATGTACAATGTGACCACTACCAAAGAGTTAGGTCAAACCATACCAAAGAGTTAGGTCATATGTATAATGTGACTACTACCAAAGAGTTAGGTCAGACCACTACCAAAGGGTTAGGTCATATGTACAATGTGACCACTACCAAAGAGTTAGGTCACTTCTAAGCACACTGCCAAAGACTTAGTGCTTTCATATAATGGAACGAATATATTATGTTTGATGTGTTCATAGCAGTAAGTATGGAAAATCAAGCAACATATCATACAAAAACAATCATTTCAACCAATACCATATGCCAAGTATTTACTACCATATAACAGAAGTTGTATTGTATAATAAGCCAAGTAAGAGGTAATGGCGTACCTTGAACCAAGATGTCCCAATCATCACATATTCCTCATGTCAACAAACCCTGGTTAGGCAAGATCACATACTATCATCAAGTTCTCATTCACTTCCATCTCATCTTAACCATAGTTATGTCCATTTTAGGATTTACTTAACTTATTATGATATTTCCATCATATTTCTTGTCTCATTATTACTGATCTTATCATTATTGTTATGTGGGATTTATGTTACGTTGTATTCCATATTTGAATCAATAATCTGATTATTGGATTATATATGATTATGTGCACATATTAAACCTAGATCATATTCATTAAGCATATTAGGTTTATATCACATTAAGAACAAACATCATCGTATAACATGGATTATATATATATCATCTTGATCTCATAATTTCATATGAGGTTCCATATATTGTTATGAATATATTCTGGAGTTTTCAAGATTTATTGAGCATACTTGTAATTATTGCATATTAATTAGTGTTATCAGCCCTAATTATCCATATAGAGAAAATTACATGATTTCGTGCATCAACATGATCATCTGTGACAATATATGGATTGAAAGCATGAATATGGATTTATTGACATTTTATTACATTTTTAGGTCATTGTTTGATATTTATGACTCACTAAACAAGTATAATACATCTTGTAAGATATCATTGTGATTAGTGCATTAAAAGCTTGATATTATCATTCCATTGTGTTCTACTCATTTTTATGAACATTTGGATATATTATATGTATTTTTTTGATAAAAGAGCTAATTACTAAGATTTGAGAATTTACTAAGATTTTACCTTTTTGGACCACTCAGATGCCGAAATGTGGCACTAGGGCTGGCGCAGCTCCTGCCTTGGCCGCCTGTTTCTTTGGCGGTGCACGGCTGCACGCGGCTGGACCCGGTTTGGAGCCGCCCTCTTTCTCTCTTTCTCGCTTCCGTGAAGTGCCACCGCCGTTCAAGCATGCGCGAGCCTGCCGCCTGGGTTAGCTCCAACCTCGAGCATGCAGGATTCAACTGCCAGACTCTACTCGTGTTCCCATCCTTCTCGCACGATCCGTCGGGATCTGCTCAACACAGCGCAAAACCTGCACTTTCCCCTATTTCAAGGATGCAACCGTGGGTCTGGTTCCCAACGAGCATTCCACAGAGATGAGGTGCTCGTCATCGGCTATTAAGACAATAGTCAGATTCACAGACCTCTTTCGTACCTCCACAGCTCATCTACCCTCAATGGAAGCTTCATCCTCCTCTTGATCAGGCTTGGTGATCTCCACTGCCGCCATGGTGGGAAGAAAAGGGGAAAGATGTTCCCCGCATCACTTCTCATGAAAGAACGGTTCAGGAAGAGCTCAGAACCTCCATAGACTTTGTAGCACCATCTGATTGCAGTAGGGACATTCCCCATAGGGCTTCTAAACTCAATTTCTACTCCATCCAACCTTGGCGTCGGCGGCCATGGTGACTGAGATTGGAGGGGGAAAGGTGGTTGTAACATACTGAAATCTGGCCTTTTGGTCCTCTTTTCCGTCTTTTCCTTGCATTTCTATCCTCTTTGGCCTTTTTATTTAATTTGTGGACAATATGATGGTTTAATGAACATTTGTTCACCTTTGATTCCAATATTTGGGTTTATGCACAAATACCTCATTAAGACTTTAGATAATGGGCCTAAAGTGCAAATTGTACACTAAGCAATAAAAAGAATAAAATATTTCATCTTAGAACTTTCTAACACTTCCTAGAATAAGAGAAATAAAAGAAAATCCGAATTTGTATAAAGAAGAAGATAAATACAATAATAATAGATAATAGGGAGTTTAATAGATGAAAAAGGATAATGAGAAAGATATTGCACTAAAACTATAAATTAGAAACCCATTATGATAATTTGAAACTTGAATTCGTTTCTTTGATCAGAAAGTAACTTATGGGCCAAGTAACATTTAAAATGGAGCATAAATATAAATATTAAAAACATTATCAAAAGAATATAGGAAATATGCCAATAAAGAGAAATAAAATACTTATTGTTCTCAAATCAGGAAAATAACTTCAAATTCGTATTCTAAACATAAAAATAAGCCTCTGTGCAAATTTGCAACTAATTTGGATAATATATGAATAATGAGTAAAATATGAGAGAGAAGGTGTGTAGAATGTTCTATTTATTTAATAAAAATAAAGATAATCTCAACTTGTAAAGATAATTGCAAAAACATATTCCCAACCTTTAAGGAGACTTATGGGTGAAGTTACACTAATTTTAGATAATGTTATCACCTCTTTTAAATGAGGAAAGAGAAAATGATATATTAATTATTTCACATACCAAACTTTCTCAAAACACAACACTAACTCCATATTTGGATTCTACGCGTCAAAATAAGTCAGAGTATGAAATTTGGTAATTTTTGGGCAACGTTTGAGCCTCCAAATAAAGAGAGAGAAAAGCATTAAAGATTTAAATGAATTTAATCGATTTCCTTGGAAATTTGGTTTTCTTTGTATCTTGCGTGAGATCGGACGGTCCAGGATCTTCAGTGGACCCGCGTCCATCGATCCGACGACGTACGGTCGTCTTCTACCTTTAGTCGGATTAGGCAACAGACTTGATTTCTCGTTTTTTTAAAATCACAATATCTTGAGATCCACCCAACGATTTTCATTAAATTTTGTTTTGTTGGATTCCTTGCGTGATTGCGCACAGGATTATCCCAAAATTTGCGGGCTTTGACGTGTATTTGTGAAACGCCTAAATCGGCCGCCGGACGTCTCTCCTTGCCCCAAGCTAAACCCTAACCTAGGGCATGTTGCCTATAAATAACCCAGCCCTGACGACCGCCATCACCTTACCTTTTTGCTCGTGCTTCCAATTTGACTTTTCGTAGACGAACCGACCACCAGCAGGCCGCCGAAGACCCCAGGCTTGCGGCACCTCTCTTGCTCTTCTCTGTTGTCCTCGTCCCAAATTAAAGGTACGAATGAGTTCGTCTCTTGTTTAGCTTTCCAACGCATATCTTAGTGTCTCGTTTGGTGATCTAGGGCAAAAATCGCCCAATTCTCCGCGTGAAGCTGCTTGCTTCAGCCGTCGGGCTAGCTGGAGAAGACGATACGGTCGTTTTCCGATTTTGCCCCTTGCCCGCTTGCTTTTCCTATTTTCCGCGCAAGGGTGTTACTGTCTTTTGCTCCTTTCTGATCGCCTGCCTGCCCTCACCGCACGGCCGGTAGCGAGCGACCGCGAGGCGCGGGTCACCGCTGCCGAGCGCCCGCTACCGCTCAGCCATCCAGCCTTGCCTACGTGGCAGGCTGTGATTGGTCGAGATAAAACATTTTTTATTAATTAATCCTGTGGTCAAAAATAATAAACAAATAGTGTTTTGAAATCAGGAAAACGAGATCTATTCAATAAAAATATTTTTGAGATCTGGTTTTGAGGTTTGCTAAAATGTGTTTTTAAAGTCGATTTAATTATCTTAAAATCACTAAAATTAACCCTAAGAACCTATATTTCCAAAATATACAATATTATATGTTATTTTGATCAGGAAAACCTAACTAAGATGGTTATGAGGTTTTTGGAGTCTGAATCGAGAGTTTGTGCAAAATGTTAGTGAATTAGGGTTTTCAATCTTTTAAATGAATGCATGTAATTCTAATTTATGAATCTAATGATGTATTAGGGAAATTGGGTTTATAATTCGTGTGAAGAGTTGAAAAGGGGAATTCTAGGACACCTGAGGCTAAGGTATGTGTTTAGTATGTGATTTGATTGTGCATCTACCTATCAGTTGGGAAATCTTTAGTCCATTACCTATATTTCTTTATGAGGTTTAACTTGATCTAAACCCTTGATTCTTGAAACCTAATTTGCTTATTGCCTCAAAAGTAGATGTAGTATTCTCTTGTTTGGGTATTCATAGCCCACTGCCACGTTATATATTCTTTTGCTTATCCTTTCCATAACTCTTTGTTAGCATGTAATTAAATGATCTATTTAATGTTAAGTAGTGGTACTTATGTACAACCACCCATAGAGGGCATGTATAAAATCGCCCTAGGGGAATGTTTATTATTCTCCCCATTAAAAATTGTAGGTGATTGAAAATGTGTTTATTCTTCCCTCACCTAAGGTTAGAGGTCCGGTAGGTGCCTCAACCCTACTTAGTTAGGTAGTCATATTAATTGACATGCTAGAATCTTTTATTATTTTGTTGATGGCAAGTTTCATTATAAAAACCTCATACTCTTTGATATCTCTTTTTACACCAAATATCTAGCCTAATTTACTTGTTACAACTTTCTTTGCCATTGTTGGAATAGTTTTGTAACACATACTTTTTATTTTCCTTTCCCTTTTGCTGGGTGACTTCCCAACCACCCAGGTGTGAAGCAAGGTGGTTGAATAGGACTTGAAGATCTTGGCTTTGGCTTGGACTTAGATGATGGATATGTTTCTTGGAGACAAAAGTGGAGTAGTTAGATTTCCCTCTACTTAGATCTTCTCTTTTTGTATAAAGCATGTACACCCATATTGGGAAATTTTTATGTACACTTTATTTGAAATTGAATATAGTCAAAATTTTATCTCCCGCTGCTATCCCAATTGTGTTTTGTTTACCATTGTTTTTAGTAGAGAGGTGATTTATTTCACTTCTTTACAGTGGTGTTCTAGATCCTTATATCTACAGGGAGTGTTTTCCCTTCCTCAACTTCCTTGAAACATTTCTCTATCTCCAGGTACGTCTTCCAGCAGTGCCTGTAAAATGAGGTGAGCAGATGGGGAGGGATAGAGCATGGTACCCTCCCATTCGGAGGCTTCATATCTCAAATGAGGGGTCGTTGTGACCATCTCTTCAAGCACACCTAGTCAGTCTGAAGCCAACCTCTCAGATCCCACGACCTGTTCGCGCACGTCGGGATATCGTGACGAACTGGGAGCTCGGGGTGCCAAGTTGTAACCACTGTGAGGAAGATGATGTCCATAGCTGTCTGATCATATTCGACGGTCAGGATTGGGGATCTCACTAAACCTATCCATGTCTCCTCACAACAGTGACCCAAGGGGCGCATAACATTGCATTTGATCAAAGCCTAACAAATTTCTAATTCTGAACATTGATCCAAAATACATCAAAAAGCACATTATATCCTGAATTTTAAACCTTAATCACTTCCTCTAGGAACCTCCAATTGCCACCAAAATTTAACCATAGCTCTATCATCACTCAAGCTACATTCCATTCCATTTTGGTGCCAAAACTTGACTATATAATCGTCCAAATAAATTCCTCAAAAGACATAAAAAAGGGATCTGAATCATGATGTAAACATCAATCACATCCAAACCTTACCAAAGCACTTGTAACACTTAATATAACTCAACATGAAATAAATTCACTTATGTAATTAGACATTTAGGGATTCCAAAAGTCCACTCCATCACATCCTACACATCTTAAGAGAAATTTCATCCTCAAAATTAAGCCAAAAATCACTTTGTCACACCATCGCATATCATTGGACCATCAATCTAAAACTAGCCCCCACAAAATAGAGTTTAAAGATCACATAATATCCTCTCCCTAAGTATCACCATGTAATCACTAATATATCAGTCTAAGCACAATCTCACAACTCAAGTCTCACTATTCTCCCTAATATCATTAGGGAATAGATCTAGGCACTCAGGGCTATACATGGTTAGGGTTACATTTAATTAATTAACCCAATTACTTTTAATTTAATTGTATCAAACATTTACATACAAGCATAGAGATAAATAGACATATTACTCTAGTTTGCTACTACAAAAGATATAAAACAAATTCACATATATCAAATCACCAGATAAGGATACAAGTAATCAACTCTGGCCACAACAAAGCCCAATCTATCAATCTTGGCCATAACAAGACCCAATATATCAAGGCATGGAGCGTAAACATTAGTCAAGGCATAACAAGGGACATTTCTTCCTCCACTATTTCATTTCGACAGTGGAAATAGTATCATAAAAGTGAGGACATCATACATTGCATAGAAACTCTGATAACCATCATTTAGGACAAGACATGGTATGAAATATGATTAATCATCTACATTCAACTATAAGCTTATCATGAGGAACCTTCACATTATATTGTCTTTAGGAACATTAGTTCAAGTCAAGCAATCCTAATTATATATGTCTATAAGATCCTACTTGGTCATAAAAGAGTCTCCATCATCATTTTCCATACTAATGCTTCAACATCTTATCCATCATCTTATATTTGATCTGTGTTCAATCAGGAATTAACTTTTACCATTCGGCCCTGATATCATCCTAATTCTGAAATCTATGTCATTACACTCAAGATATTAACCTCTAGGAATCAAGGCTACATGTTGTACCACATATCCTAAATACATATTACAATGTCACATTATGTCACATACTTATTCAATCTTCTAAGATCATATAGAAAAGAGAGATGTAAGACATATGCATTCATGTGAGGAAGAGAATTCCTCCATTAGGATCCTTTTTACATTAACGTATTGTCATCCATTATTAAATCTCACATTAATTCAAAAACCTATGAGTTACTTCTCATTCTCAAGGAACATGTGTTGTGAAATATTTGGGCTTTATACTGATTATCAAATCTCACCTTGATTAAGAACTACTTCATTATAATCTCACATATTCCTAAATTAATTGGTAGTGGGCCAATAACAGACTTCTACTTCACCAAGCTTAAGTTTAATTGTGTGTGGTAGAGCCATATTTAATTGACGGGATAGTTACCACTCCACCCAAATGCTATGACATATTTGTCATGTGATATGAGAGAAAATTGGTCAATTCCCATGAGGTAATCTTCTCCCTTGCCCACACACTCACTAGTCTACCATGGAATCAACCCCATGGTTTGACACTTAGCTAGAGGCTTCCATATCCATGGTTAAGGTTTCCATTTCCTTTGCTATGATCTTATAATCTTAATGCATAGAAGCTCAGAGGAAGTAGTGGCCAGAGACGGATGTTCTAGTTCAGAGAAGCAAGAAGAAATTCAAGGGAAGAAAATAGGGAATTACTTCAATATACAATGAATTGGAGGTTGGAGAAGATTGATAGGGGTCTTGTGATGCTAATCCATTGCTCCAAATGTCTCACGGTGTCTCAGAGATACTTCTCCAATGAACAACTTCAAGCAGTAAAGGATGGTAATCAAGGTTGGATCACAGGGATTCCTCTAGGATCCTTGGCAATCTAGACAACCTTGGGTCTACTAAAGAAGCTTCTTAGCAAGACAATTGTGTAGAGTCAACACCGGTTTTTCTTAGGAGGTTGCAATTTTTGAAATTGAAGATGTGTACCATCAGAGAGATTTAGCCTTCTACAAGTGCAATTGGGTGATGGGTTGTGATGAGAGGATCTCAAGGAAACTAATAAGGTCTATTTATAGGATCAGGGTTTATTAGAGGCATATACATGTCGCCCTCATCTTGTAGTGTCACTATGATTGGGCATTATCTCCGCAGGAGAAGATAATGAATCTACATGTTCTTGTTGAGTCCAACAATGATCAAAAGAATTTAATATACCTAGTATTGCGAGGAAGTGTTGAGAGCTGATATAGAAGGGGGTCGAAGTCAGAGTCCATGTCACTTAGGTGTCTAGGTGCAAGGTAGGAGATGGGAAAGGAGTCGTATGATCTTAGATTGATGGTTGTGTTCAGTGAACACATATGAAGTCACAATCTAAAGTGTCGAGTTCTCTATACTTTGCTTTAATTATTTCATTTAAATTGGATTTCGTTATCGTTTATCTATCATTCTGTAATATTATCTAAATCATTGAAAAATCATTCTGGCCTCTAGAAGCATCCAACCGCTTACAAAATTTTAGGATATATTTATTTTTGCCTTATTTTGTCTTAGGCCAAAGTTAAGTCCAAAATAAGAAATATTAATTTCATGATATTCAAATAGTTAATTAAATTAATTTTCTAGATCATAAATTATTATATTTTCTTCCCAAAATTGATTTAATATTACTTTGTTTATTATTTCTCATTGAACCAAAGATAGGGTCCAACTGTGTCTATTGGATATTCTAAAATTAGTGCCTACTTAAACAAGGGAGACATCATTAACAATTTATTTAAATAATTAACCAACTTGGAATTTTTAGAACTAGTCTTATATTAAATCAACAAATATCTTAAAGCATTATTGATATTAAATAAGAGATTTTAAAAAATGGCTAATTTGCATGTACAAACTTAATATCAAAACGTATACATACAACTAAAGGACTTTTCAACTCACATTATTGAGTACTCAAATTACTTGAAGCAAATCAAACATTTGAAAATATAGGTTATAACAATATAAGTATGATGGACCATTTTGATGCTTATTACAAGTATTATGAGCAGATAATGATTGATCTCCAAATCAGGATGATAAACTTTATTATTTATCGAGTGGAGGATAGTTGCTACTAGTAGTCTTCAAACCATATACTATTAATTTAAGAATCATTTTTATAAGAATCGTCATAAAAACTAAAAAGATGTAATCATTGCTTTGCTTGACACAACTAAGTATGTATTATTTGGGATATGTTGATATTAGAACAAATACTTATACCTTATTACAAAATGATAAACATAGATAAGTGTTTATAATTTATAATGTAGAATCATAAACCTTTTTTGTTAGAACAAGAATCTATATATTGTAAGAATTTGATGACCGATTAAGGTATCTATATAACTTTCATTTGGTAGCTACATCATCAATTAAATTAAGTATTAAGAACATAATCAACATAATGTGTGCATACTTGTAAAGTTGATGTTTTTAGGGTTTTATTTCCAATCCATCCAAAAATGGATAGCTGTAATTTTTAAAATCATTTATATCATATTTTTATAGAAACTAAAAAGAAACACCTTCACAAAAGAAAAGGCAACAAGCTAGGATACAAAATTGTTTTGAATGACAAAGCATAGGGATATACATACAAAATTATTGGATGTATAAGGAAAACCATACAATACTTATCTATTACATTTTGAAGGCATAGGAGATGGGAACCGGATCATTAACAAGAACTTTAAATTATTAAAGGAAAAATGCAAAAGTAATGATTTTCCATACAAGTCATGTTGTGATTGTGGATTCGTGAAATTATAAGCTTCTTGACCTATGTTAAACCTACTTGAAAGGATGCCTATCTGGGGAAACATTTCAATAAGGTCCAAACATGTGTGTTAGTTATTTTTTTAATCAAACAATAAGATATGAAGATGTCATTAAGTATGAATACCATCAAAATATATGCTTCCTTGAGTAGTTTTAACCTAGATCAAGAGACACATGGGCTTCCTTGAGTAGTTTCAACATGTATTGAGAGACATGGCCAAAAAGGATATCACTAATGAAATCATGACAAAACTTATAGACGAGTCATCAGTGGTAATGCACAACATGATCACAAAAGGCGTTGATGTCAGGAATGTTGTATAGAGAGCAATGTACTATTAGTAGTATGTCATAACAGCCAGTCATGTCATGATTGTAATGGCACTCTTTATAACTAATTTAACTATCAATAAAGGTAAATTGAATTCTTACAATTGCTTCAGTATGGGATAATGAATAAATATAATAATTTCCTATGAAGAATGACTCAATGAGATGTGATATTAGGTTGAGGACATGACATGAGATCATGTGTATGGTAAGAGTATCTATTCTTGTCTAGGCCCCTACTCAGATATTATTATGGAATATGGGAAAGATTAATACAATAAGGCTACTATCTGTGTTGAATGATGACTATGTCTCATTAGTCATGATATTGTATATCAAGTCAAGCACATAGGTACTTGTTATGAACAAGTTTATGGGACATACCAACTTGAGTATGTTACATTAAATCAATAAATGGTATCTAGAATCATATCTCTTGTGGTAGTGGTGATTGTGGTCCTCAAACGTGAATTTACTACAATGATCACATGTTTCTGAGTTTACTTTAACAATGCCCAATGTGACTTTGAATAAGGGTTGCCATACATGTTGTACTTGGGTGCAGTGTGACATGTGTGGATTGTATGAGTGATGTGGATGGAATTTGTTCCTCCTAGTGGAGTGATATTATAATGACCCCACCTCCCGATAACCCCCAATTAAGGGAGACCAAAAGGTTAGAGTCGTTATCCCAATTTTTTAGGATCAATGGTTTGACAAATAATCAATAAAATAATAAAATTCTACCAAAACTATACTGAAAGCTGGAATAAAATAAAACTTTGCATACCTTTTTTTTAAAACTTAGATTTCTAACTTCTATCCACATCTGGACTCTATTCTAACTAATCCTCCTTGCACTTTATTTCTTAATTTCATAATATGCCACTTTACTCTTTGTCCTTTTCAATTTTTACCTAAAACACCGACAAACAAGACGTTGGTCAACATAAATGAATATGTTAGTATGTGGGGACAAACAAAATATCACACGTAAGGCTAACAACCTATTTATCACAATCAAGGTAATTAATAATTCAATTTACATTTTCAATGTGTCAATCTCCACCGCTTTTGCCCTAACCCTGGAATACCCCCATTAGGGTTTCTCTTTTGCCATTGACTTAAGGCCACCTTCTCCATCCTGAGCTTGGTGCCTGGGGTCACCTCTCATGGTGCCCATTAGTCATGCAATAAAGGCCACCTTCTCTATCCTGATCTTGGTGACTGGGGTCACCTCTCATGGTGCCCATGGGTCTTCCCTCTTGGGCTTGACCTCATTGCCTCATCCATCAAAGTGGCATGTAGGTGGGAGACTACACACTTATATCATAATTGTGATAATCATAGTGACTTTATGATTTGCAAGTATGAACATCCAAACTGATAGGTGGCATTCAATGTGATCAATCATCCAGAAAACCTTTGGGAATCTAATGCAACTAACCATAATTAACCACATACATGATCCAGAGCAACTTGATGTCCAAGTAATAATGATAAAGAACAATCAAACAAGCAATCAACAACATCCTAAAATTAATGCATAACATCCAAGTGTTATAGTTTATCCAAAACATTCTCATGATAGACTTGGATTCCACCTTAGGATTTCTAGGCCACTTTAGGGTTTTAGCCTCCATAATACTTTTATCACGTTTAATACTCTTTTACACTAAAACTACCATCTTTATCCTTTTAAGTTATTTCAAGATCATTAAATTCAATTATCACCTTTAGTTTGTTTCGAATTGACAATTCATCTTTCATATAATCTAATTCATATATGAACTTTATTAATCATTAATTCGACATTAATCCACTAGAAAACCCTAATTACTAAATTAAGGGTATTCATCCATAATTAGGAACTTTTATACTCAAAATAGCTTAGAACCATCATATCTCATCTTTATACATGAATTTTAACAATTAAAGTCATTAAGAAACACAATTACTAACATTAGGGATTGAAGGCCCATTAAAGCATAGTACTTGGAACCCTAAATTAATCAAATTACGCATAAAGTTCATCCTTTTAGATCTAATGTGTCTTTTTATAATCAACAGGTTAATATCAACTTTAATCATCCATATAACCCTTCTTAATACATCAATCATCTTAAATTAGGGTTTCTTAATCATTAATGCATTAAAGTTGATAACCTCGACTACTTTTTAAATTTTAAGGGGAATTAGCCTTTAATTATATTTTTAATGGATTCCACACATTTTTCTGATCAAAATTCATATATTATATGCATCCATCCAATCTACCATTAATTAGATACGATTTTTACAAAAATCACTTACTTGGACCAATGGGAGGCTTACACGCCAGCCTTCCCATGCAACGTGTATCTCGGCTGATTTAGAAACATAACGAATTTTCAATTTTTCCCTCACATAAGTTTTCAGATCTTCATTCCTCGGAGGGGTAAAACCGTCCAAGCGGCCCATCATCCCCTTCCTCATGCACCCTAGCGCTGCCGTCGGTGCAGCCGCTCGCGGGGGTCTTCTCCCACCTCCCCAAGGCTTGGAGCTCTCCAGAAGCCATCACCCCACCTCCTCCGCTCTCCGTCGTGCCTAGCTAGGCCTTGCAGTATGGCCAAAATGACCGTGTGCAAGGGCACTAGGCCTGTAACCCACAACAAAGACGCATACCTCATGCAGGTCTTGCGCAAAGGTGGAAGCATGGGGATGAAGGTTGATCGTTCCTAGGTTGTCATGGGAGTATCAGGACTTCATCATGATGACTCCATGGCTCCTCATTGTTCCAGGGGTCGCATTACCCCCTTGGTTAGGGTTTTGAGCAAAAAATAAGAAGAAGAAGGGAGTGGGATGCCTGAGATCCTCTTGGGCTCGAGGCTAAGGGTCCAACCCTTATATAGGGGATGATAGCCGTGCACTAGGATGCTTTCCCATGGAGAAAAATAAGGCCCTTTCTCTATAGGAGTCCTACTTTCCTTGTTTAGGTGTAAATTCTCTCTTTTAATTAATTCCTTGTTTACCCATAATCCTTGGTTATTAAATAATCCCAAAGTTATCTCTTTCGTCATCTTTTTGCTTGGATTTTAATCCATTAGCCACAAAAATTTACTTCCTTAAAGCAAAAAGTATCTCTTTTGGGTAATACCAAAAAGTCATTAACTTTGTAACACATTATCCTCATATTTTATATTATTTGTATTTTCTCTTTCCTCTTCTCCTTTAGGACTCCTTGGACCCCAAAAAATTCTAATATTTCGAAATTCCTTTTTAAGGATGGTTGTTATCCTTCTAGATGCATCTACATTCTTCATTTTCTCATTATCTTACTTATTTCTTTATTCCTTTTAAGGATTTCTCTTTATCTTTTATTTCTTTTTCCTCTTTTCCTATTTCCTTCATTAGAAATCACATATAAACAAAATTTACTTAATTGTGGCCAGTAATGCCACTTTCTAGAGATTTCTATGTATTTTCATAAATACTTGCTTAAAATTCATTATCTTGTATATTTTTCTATTATTTGGACTTTTCTTCCTTTCTTCGCTTTTATATCCATTAATGGATTAATCTAATAATAGGAATCACGAAATTCCTATCCAAAGGGATATTTGCAAAGAAATCCATCCTTTGAAGCAAAGCATACAACCTTTTTAATTAAGCCCAAATTCGTAAAATCTTTACATTTCAATTATGAAAACAAATGCAAAATTGAGGTTGTAACATCCTTCCCCTCTTATAGGAATTTTACCCTCAAAATTCCATCAAACATACAAACAAGTAGGATAAGACTTTCTCATGTCCATCATGGCTCTTGTTTGGCTTCACCCTCTCCACGGTGCTTCCCAAGAACCTTCATCATCTTATATTCTTACATCTGAGTTCTCTCTCACCTTGGTATATCGCACCCTCATAGGTTACTCAGGACATTTCAGCCTCTCATAAAGCTGAATAGGTTCATGGCTCAGCACATGGCTTGGGTACCTCACATAGTTCTCTAGATCGAACTCATAGAACACATCACATTATCCTGAGGGGTAAGAATAAACATAACCATATCCACCAATCCATCGCAAATGGATCCATATATTCGGGAGTCAACTTTCTCAGCTGTAGCTTAGAGGGGTCGGATTTTCACATCACATATTCTCCCACAGTGAACTGCATGTCAGTCTACTTTGCATCAGCTCACGGCTCATGTCGCCCATGGGCTTCCTCAGCCATCACATGATCAAAGCGACTTCATCTACACCCACTGTGGTCACTCTGACCTTCACAAGGTCTTTCCACCAACATCCTCTTCATGAAGCGGTGACCGACACATCCTCCCTTACAGAGCTTCTTACATCCCGATAAAGGTTATGGTGTCTATCATCACATCTTTTATAGGACAAGAACTGTCCCCATATGTCACCCTGGATGAGCACACATGCTCATATCAGACTATCTAGTCTGGATCATACTAACCATCAGTTAGGGGTGATAAGTTGTAGTCACATCGAGTTCTTCATGTATCTACTTCTACCTTATGGAAGTGAATCTTTAGGTTATATTTAAGAACCTTTAAACTCGCATCATGGTATAGTTGAACCATCTCTCTCTCTTGCATATAGTTCAACTGGATCTGTCCCCTGACAATACTCTCGCTTTCTCTTAGATCATGTCATCTAGGTAAGACGACCTACCATAACCCATAGTGCATCTTTGACCTTCTCAGGTCTCACATCATGGTGTAGTTGAACCATCTCTCTCTCTTGCATGTAGTTCAACCGGATCTGTCCCCTGACAGTACTCTCTCTTTCTCTTAGATCATGTCATCTATGTAAGGCGACCTACCATAACCCATATTGCATCTTGACCTTCTCAGGTCCATGGGAAACTTACCACTCATCCATAGTGATGAACTCCCATTCCTTTTCAGGGACTCTTTATCTTCTATATCAATCTTATGGGTTATTGGTGTTCGTCCTTCACCTCATGGCATGCATGGAGACAAGCCACATGCATTTTTGTACACTTTTCATCTAAGGCATCAAAGTACTACTACCACTTATTGTCTTAGTAGTACCATGGTGTATGGTGATCTTAAAATCATGATCTCCTTTATGTCATGATTCCTCAAGATTGATTCCTCAGAAACCCTAAACCACTCTAGTGGGGGTTTCATCACCTTCTTTTCCAGAGAAGTGCATCTGGGGTTCTACAACCATCCTTTTATCACATCAAGGCCTAGGCTGGAAAACCAAACAACCAGTAACTTGATTAACAGATCTCATTACATCTGAGTGTTAGCCAAACATATCTCCTTTTCCAAACTTAGGGTTAACCTAAAAACCTCTTCTAGCCTCCAGCTAAACTAGGCAGCTCCATCTCAACCAGAGCATCCATTACTACCTTTCATCTTTAGGTTCTAGGTAACAATGAAGACATACACCTCCCTATATTCCACTTATCATCTCATCTCAGACTCTAAGCCTATACTCATCAAGGGAACTCAGAGCTCATTCTCTTGGTTATCAAACTCTACCTTGTATAGTTCATAAGTTCCACACAGCTCATAATAAAAACATCCTCATAAGATGACTACCTTAGTTCTCTTAGTGTTTCTAAAACATCCACACATCATACACTCCACAAGGGTATGTTCTTATATCTATCCTCGTGCATCATAGCAATGTAACCACTCACAACATCTTTATTCTTGGTGTATGGCATGCGTACTGTCCTATCTCTCACTCCCATAACAAGAGGAAATAAGCATTTGGTTGCAGCCCAAATACAAAGTTCTTCCCATTACAAGAGTAGAGACGGTACATCCCTCATTTCCAGTACACCTACAAATCTAAACTAAAATGTGCATCACATGCCTCTACATCGTGAACATCTCAATATCCAGGTTACTTCCATGAAAAACTGGTCTCGAACCCACTTGGGTCATCATACGATCCTCAGTCATCTCCTCTAGGTCTGTAGGGTGCTGACACTTTTGGGGTCATCCCTCTTCACTTATGCATCAAAGAGTGCCCTCTTCATTTTCCCTTTGGGTCCCATGAGTTCATGAAGGTGATCAATCTCCTAACCCATGGCCCTTAGACAATGACAAATGTTACCTCTCGACCCTATGGTCACATGCAACTAGGGAATTAGGCAACTCCTACTCCCATTGGTCTTATTCCTACCTGACCCCAGGATAGACTTAGGATTCTAACATAGTAGGTATCCAACTTGAAGCCTTACCCAAGTCTCCATCATCTCTCAACATTCGTGGCTAGACTTACATCCTCTCATAGGGATCATGGCGACCTACCTACCTCGGTTAGGCCCCATACTAGTTACCTCCATGGTAAAACATACACATGCACTTAGTGATGGTTATCTATGGGTCTACATGTTCATTCTCATAATATGTACTCTCCACTTAGCTTCTCAAGATCCTACGGGACCTCTTTGAGTGACCTCACCCAACAAAAGCTAGTTTATACTCTACGAAAAGGTCCCTCTCCCAGGATGGGAGGGAACTACATCTTGATAACAAAGGTCACAAACGTCCTTATGTCCAGGGTTTACCTTCACATGAGCATGCTTAACCCTAGCAAGCTACTAAGGCTCGTAGCTAACCAAAGACCATCTACTAAACCATGCTAGGTATCCCTGATAAGTCATACTTGTTCTCATTCCTCGACATTGGACCAACATCATAAGTCACCAACCTATATGTGAGAGGTTCATAAAACATACACCTTAATCCAAGGGGTTTCCCATTCCTTTAAACACGAGGAGTGCCATGATCAATCTATGGAACCTCAAGTCTCGTCATAGCCTCAGGTGTACCAGGAACTACTACTTCCCCTCTTAGGTCTAGGTTCACCTTTGTGATGTCCAACTGCATGATCAACCCTGTAACCACGTACCAAGCATGTTTAAGGTATGTCATGCACTTCCTATTATCCTTCTACTCGAGTAACACCTCAGAGTTGAGTCCTCCTCAAGGACAACCAACTAGGTATAAGGCCTCACAACTTGTTACCAAGCCTCCTCAGGGTCTAAGGAACTCTTCTTCCTATTCTTAGAAGGTCAGCACTTACGTCCTCTGCTCTTAGGTACCAGTAGCTTCATCCTTCTTCTTAGGGTTTGGTTCCTTTAAAGAAAACCCAGATACCATGTACAATGCAACCCCAACCATCCACTTAGGTCACATCAAACCTGACTTCTCAGGGTTTCTCATATCTGGAGTCTAAACTTCCAACCTTCTAGCTTGGGCCCTGCTCTCTCTCTCTAGAGCTTAACCCTACAACAACCTTACTACTAGAGGTCCTCTCTCTAAGGTGGATCAAGCTCACAAGCATACACCTACATGAGTGAAACCTATGTTTGCCAAAGATTATCCATAACTCTTCATGCTTATGTCATAAGCTATCCAACATGCCCTTATGGCCTAGGTTTTAACCTACTGCCAGCATTACTGACGTACTTTGGGTGCAACTTTCCCATTCTCATATAAGATCATAGGGTTTCTATATGGTTATCACTAACCTCATAAATAAAGGAGTTATCCTTCACCCTAACATGCACGGCCCTTCCCAGGGTTGGGTCGCCAAAGGTACTAGGTCAACCAACCTCACATGTCTCATATTGTCATGGGCATCCAAAAACATGTCCACCCACACACATGGTCTACCATGACATCTAAGTCATGATGTCATCCCTCTCTAACCACCACATAGGGTTAGGGTTAACATCATCCTCAGAGGATGCGCCAGGTCTCTACCAAAAATGGAGATATCTGCCGACAAGACCAACTCTACTTCATCTTCCTGACAAGAGGGTTTAACCTCATGTCTCTCCTGAGGGCATGACAACACATATCATACGACCTAAGCATGAAACTATTCTTTAGTTTATGCTTAAACTATTAAGATTACGTCCATGACATCTTATTTACATGCTTTTCATTAATTTTGGTGGAGGATTCATTAACCTTATCATGCATACCCTATCCTCAAGAGGGTGAGGAGGAGAGAGAAAACCCTAAACCTTATGATGTTAATAGAATTAGGGTTGAGAAGGGACAAAAATAGATGAGAGAGTCCTAAAGGTATCTTATTTCGAGTCAGATCCTAAGACATTGGCCAGACAGTCACGAAGATCTGGGAGTCCTTGTATTCTGACTAGCAGTGCGGAGGAAAATATTGCCAGCCCCCAGACGTGATCCTTTTCTAGACACCTCTGTCTTTCAAAAAATCCTCTAATAAATCCCTTGGGTTCTATAGAGTTTGTAAAATTTAATCATTACTAAAGATTAAATGAGGAACCAATGCTCTGATACCAAATGTAACGACCCCACCTCCCGGTAACCCCCAATTAAGGGAGACCAAAAGGTCAGAGCCGTTATTCCAATTTTTCAGGATCAATGGTTTGACAAATAATCAATAATAATTATAAAATTCTACCAAAACTATACTGAAAGTTGGAATAAAATAAAACTTTGCATAACTTTTTCAAAAACATGGATTTCTAACTTCTATCTACGTTTGGACTCTATTCTAACTAATCCTCCTTGCACTTTATTTCTTAATTTCACAATATGCCACTTTACTATATGTCCTTTTCAATTTGTACCTAAAACGCCGACAAACAAAATTCCGGTTAGCATAAATGAATATGTCGGTATTTGGGGACAAACAAAATATCACATGTAAGGCTAACAACCTATTTATCACAATCAAGGTAATTAACAATTCATTTTACATTTTCAATGTGTCAATCTCCACCACTTTTCCCCTAACCCTGGAATACCACCATTAGGGTTTCTCTTTTGCCATTGACTTAAGGCCACTTTCTCCATCCTGAGCTTGGTGCTTAGGGTCACCTCTCATGGTGCCCATTAGTCATGCAATAAAGGCCACCTTCTCTATCCTGAGCTTGGTGCCTGGGGTCACCTCTCATGGTGCCCATGGGTCTTTCCTCTTGGGCTTGACCTCATTGCCCCATCAATCAGGGTGGCATGTAGGTGTGAGAATACACACTTATATCATAATTGTGATAATCACAGTGACTTTATACTTTGCAAGTATGAACATCCAAACTGATAGGTTGCATTCAATGTGATCAATCATCTGGAAAACCTTTGGGAAACTAATGCGATTAACCATAATTAACTACATACCTGATCCAGAGCAACTTGATGTCCAAGCAATAATGATAAAGAACAATCAAACAAGCAATCAACAACATCCTGAAATTAATGCATAACATCCAAATGTTATAGTTTATCCAAAACATTCTCAAGATAGACTTGGATTCCACCTTAGGCTTTCTAGGCCACTTTAGGGTTTTATTAGGGTTTTAGCCTCCATAATACTTTTATCACGTTTAATACTCTTTTACACTAAAGCTACCATCTTTATCCTTTTAAGTTATTTCAAGATCATTAAACTCAATTATAACCTTTAGTTTCTTTCGAATTGACAACTCATCTTTCATATAATCTAATTCATATATGAACTTTATTAATCATTGATTACACATGAATCCACTAGAAAACCCTAATTACTAAATTAAGGGTATTCATCCATAACTAGGAACTTTTATACTCAAAATAGCTTAGAACCATCATATCTCAGCTTTATACATGAATTTGAACCATTAAAGTCATTAAGAAACATAATTACTAACATTAGGGTTTGAAGGCCCTTTAAAGCTTAGTACTTGGAACCCTAAATTAATCAAATTACACATAAAGTTCATCCTTTTAGATCTAATGTGTCTTTTTATAATCAACAGGTTAATATCAACTTTAATCATCCATATAACCCTTCTTAATACATCAATCATCTTAAATTAGGGTTTCTTAATCATTAATGCATTAAAGTTGATAACCTCCACTACTTTTCGAATTTCACTGGTAATTAAGCTTTACTTTTATTTTTAATGGATTCCACACATTTTTCTGAGCAAAATTCATATATTATATGCATCCATCCGAGCTACCATTAATTAGATACAAATTTTACAAAAATCACTTACTTGGACCAATGGGAGGCTTACACGTCAGCCTTCCCATGCAACGTGTATCTCGACTGATTTAGAAACATAACGAATTGTCGATGTTTCCCTCACATAAGTTTCCAGCTCTTCATTCCCTGGAGGGGTAAAACCGTCCAAGCGGCCTATCATCCCCTTTCTCGCGCACCCTAGTGTTGTCGTCGGTGCAATCGCTCGCGGGGGTCTTCTCCCACCTCCCCAAGGCTTGGAGCTCACCGGAAGCTATCACCCCACCTCCTCCGCTCTCCTTTATTCCTAGGCAGGCCTCACAGCATGGCCAAAATGACCGTGTGCAAAGGGAATTAGGCATGCAACCCACAACAAAGACACATACCTCCTATAGGTGTTGTGTGAAGGTGGAAGCATGGGGATGAAGGTTGATCGTTCCTAGGTTGTCGTGGGAGTATCAGGCCTTCATCGTGATGACTCCATGGCCCCTCGTTGCTCTAGGGGTCGCATTACCCCCTTGGTTAGGGTTTTGAGCAAAAAAGAAGAAGAAGAAGGGAGTGGGATGCCTGCAATCCTCTTGGGCTCGAGGCTAAGGGTCCAACCCTTATATAGGGGAGGATAGTCGTGCCCTAGGATGCTTTCCCATGGAGAAAAATAAGGCCCTTTCTCTATAGGAGTCCTACTTTCCTTGTTTAGGTGTAAATTCTCTCCTTTAATTAATTCCTTATTTACCCATAATCCTTTGTTATTAAGGAATCCAAAAGTTATCTCTTTCGTCATCTTTGTACTTGGATTTTAATCCATTGGCCACAAACTTTACTTCTTTAAAGAAAAAGGTATCGCTTTTGGGTAATACCAAAAAGTCATTAACTTTGTAACACATTATCCTCATATTTTGTATTATTTGTATTTTCTCTTTCCTCTTCTCCATTAGGACTCCTTGGACCCCAAGAATTTCTAATATTTCGAAATTCCTTTTTCAGGATGCTTGTTATCCTTCTAGATGCATCTACATTCTTCATTTTCTCATTATCTTACTTATTTCTTTATTCTTTCTAAGGATTTCTCTCTATCTTTTATTTCTTTTTCCTATTTTCCTATTTCCTTCATTAGAAATCACATATAAACAAAATTTACTTAATTGTGGCCATTAATGCCACTTTCTAGAGATTTCTATGTATTTTTATAAATCCTTTGCTTAATATTCATTATCTTGTATCTTTTACTATTATTTGGACTTTTCTTCCTTTCTTCGCTTTTATATCCATTAATGGATTAATCTAATAATAGGAATCACGAAATTCTTATCCAAAGGGATATTTGCAAAGAAATCCATCCTTTGAAGCAAAGCATACAACCTTTTTAATTAAGCCCAAATTCGTAAAATATTTACATTCCAATTATGAAAACAAATGCAAAATTGAGGTTGTAACATCCTTCCCCTCTTATAGGAATTTTGCCCTCAAAATTCCATCAAACATACAAACAAGTAGGATAAGACTTTCTCATGTCCATCATGGCTCTGGTTTGGCTTCACCCTCTCCATGGTGCTTCCGAAGAACCTTCATCATCTTATATTCTTACATCTAAGTTCTCTCTCACCTTGGTATATCGCACCCTCATAGGTGACTCGGGACATTTTAGCCTCTCAAAAAGCTGAATAGGTTCATGGCTCAACACATGGCTTGGGTACCTCACATAGTTCTCTAGATCGGACTCGTAGAACACATCACATTATCCTGAGGGGTAAGACTAAACATAACCATCTCCACCAATCCATCTCAAATGGACCCATATATTAGGGACTCAACTTTCTCAACTGTAGCTTAGAGGGGTTGGATTGTCACATCACATATTCTCCCATAGTGAACTGCATGTCAGTCTGCTTTGCATCAGCTCACGGCTCATGTCGCCCCTGGGCTTCCTCAGCCATCACACGATCAAAGCGACTTCATCTACACCCACTGTGGTCACTCTGACCTTCACAAGGTATTTCCACCAACATCCTCGTCATGAAGCGGTGACTGACACATCCTCCCTTACAGAGCTTCTTACATCCAGATAAAGGCTATGGTGTCTATCATCACATCTTTTATAGGACAAGAATTGTCCCCATATATCACCCTGGATGAGCACACATGCTCATATCAGACTATCTAGT
Source organism: Alisma plantago-aquatica (assembly GCA_963693085.1). Classification (NCBI taxonomy): domain Eukaryota; kingdom Viridiplantae; phylum Streptophyta; class Magnoliopsida; order Alismatales; family Alismataceae; genus Alisma; species Alisma plantago-aquatica. The sequence goes on from OY856412.1 coordinate 1,005,864,458, forward strand.
CTGGATCATACTGACCATCAGTTAGGGGTGATAAGCTGTACTCACATCGAGTTCTTAATGTATCTACTTCCACCTTATGGAAGTGAATCTTTAGGTTATATTTAAGAACCTTTGAACTCACATCATGGTGTAGTTGAACCATCTCTCTCTCTTGCATGTAGTTCAACCGGATCTGTCCCCTGACAGTACTCTCTCTTTCTCTTAGATCATGTCATCTAGGTAAGACAACCTACCATAACCCATATTGCATCTTTGACCTTCTCAGGTCTCACATCATGGTGTAGTTGAACCATCTCTCTCTCTCTTGCATGTAGTTCAACTGGATCTGTCCCCTGACAGTACTCTCTCTTTCTCTTAGATCATGTCATCTAGGTAAGGCGACCTACCATAACCCATACTCCATCTTGACCTTCCCAGGTCCATGGGAAACTTACCACACATCCATAGTGATGAACTCCCATTCCTTTTCAGGGACTCTTTATCCTCTATATCAATCTTATGGGTTATTGGTGTTCGTCCTTCACCTCCTGGCATGCATGGCGAAAAGCCACATGCATCGTTGTACACTTTTCATCTAAAGCATCAATGTACTACTACCACTTATTGTCTTAGTAGTACCATGGTGTATGGTGATCCTAAAATCATGATCTCCTTTATGTCATGATTCCTCAAGATTGATTCCTCAGAAACCCTAAACCACTCTAGTGGGGGTTTCATCACCTTCTTTTCTAGAGAAGTGCATCTGGGGTTCTATAACCATCCTTTTATCGTATCAAGGCCTAGGCTGGAAAACCAAACAACCACTAACTTGATTAATAGATATTGTTACATCTGAGTGTTTGCCAAACATATCTCCTCTTCCAAACTTAGGGTTAACCTAAAAACCTTTTCTAGCCTCCAGCTAAACTAGGCAGCTACATCTCAACCAGAGCATCCATTACTACCTTTCATCTTTAGGTGCTAGGTAACAATGAATACATACACCTCCCTATATTCCACTTATCATCTCATCTCAGACTCTAAGCCTATCTTCATCAAGGGAACTTAGAGCTCATTCTCTTAGTTATCAAACTCTACCTTGTATAGTTCATAAGTTCAACGTACCTCATGATAAAAACATCCGCATAAGATGACTACCTTAGTTCTCTTGGTGTTTCTAAAACATCCACACATCGTACACTCCACAAGGGTATGTTCTTATCTCTATCCTCGTGCATCATAGAAACGTTTCCACTCACATCATCTTTATTCTTGGTGTATGGCATGCGTACTGTCCTATCTCTCACTCCCATAACAAGACGAAATAAGCATTTGGTTGCAGTCAAAATATAGAGTTCTTCCCATTCCAAGAGTAGAGATGGTACATCCCACATTTCTAGTACACCTAAAAATCTAAAATAAAATGTGTATCACATGCCTCTACATCGTGAACATCTCAATATCCAGGTTACTTCCATGAAAAATTGGTCTCGAACCCACTTGGGTCATCACACGATCCTTAGTCATCTCCTCTTGGTCTGTAGGGTGCTGACACTTTTGGGGTCATCCCTCTTCACTTATGCATCAAAGAGTGCCCTCTTCATTTGCTCTTTGGGTCCCATGAGTTCATGTAGGTGATCAATCTCCTAACCCATGGCCCTTAGACAATGACAAATGTTACCTCCCGACCCTATGGTCACATGCAACTAAGGAATTAGGCAACTCCTACTCCCATTGGTCTTATTCCTACCTGACCCCAGGATAGACTTAGGATTCTAACATAGTACGTATCCAACTTGTAACCTTACCCAAGTCTCCATCATATCTCTCTGCATTCGTGGTTAGACTTACATCCTCTCATAGGGATCATGGCAACCTACCTACCTCAGTTAGGCCCCATACTGGTTACCTCCATGGTAACACATCCACATGCACTTAGTAATGGTTATGTATGGGTCTACAGGTTCATTCTCATACTATGTACTCTCCACTTAGCTTCTGAAGGTCCTACAGGACCTCTTTGAGTGACCTCACCCAACAAAAGCTAGTATATACTCTTCAGAAAGGTCCCTCTCCCAGGATGGGAGGAAACTACATCTTGATAACAAAGGTCACAAACGTCCTTATGTCCAGGGTTTACCTTCACATGAGCATGCTTAACCCTAGCAAGCTACTAAGGCTCGTATCTAACCAAAGACCACCTACTAAACCATGCTAGGTCTCCCTGATAAGTCATACTTGTTCTCATTCCTCGACATTGGACCAACATCATAAGTCACCAACCTATATGTGAGAGGTTCATCAAACATACACCTTAATCCAAGGGGTTTCCCATTCCTCTAAACATGAGGAGTGCCATGCTCAATCTATGAAACCTCAAGTCTCGTCATTAGCATCAGGTGCACCAGGAACTACTACTTCCCCTCTTAGGTCTAGGTTCACATTTCTGATGTCCAACTACATGCTCAACCCTGTAACCACGTACCAAGCATGTTTAAGGTATGGCATGCACTTCATGTTATCCTTGTACTCGAGTAACACCTCAGAGTTGAGTCCTCCTCAAGGACAACCAACTAGGTATAAGGCCTCACAACTTGTTACCAAGCCTCCTCAGGGTCTAAGGAACTCTTCTTCCTATCCTTAGAAGGTCATCACTTACGTCCTCTACTCTTAGGTACCAGTAGCTTCATCCTTCTTCTTAGGGTTTGGTTCCTTTAAAGGAAACCCAAATACCATGTACAAGGCAATCCCAACCATCCACTTAGGTCAAATCAAACATGACTTCTCAGGGTTCCTCATATCCTGGAGTCTAAACTTCCAACCTTCTAGCTTGGGCCCTGCTCTCTCTCTCTCTAGAGCTTAACCCTACAACAACCTTACTACTAGAGGTCCTCTCTCTAAGGTGGATCAAGCTCACAAGCGTACACCTACATGAGTGAAACATATGTTTGCCCAAGATTATCCATAACTCTTCATGCTTATCTCATAAGCTATCCAACATGCCCTTCTGGCCTAGGTTTTAACCTATTGCCAGCATTACTGACGTACTTTGGGTGCAACTTTGCCATGCTCATACACCCTTCCCAGGGTTGGGTCGCCAAAGGTACTAGGTCAACCAACCTCACATGGCTCATATTGTCATGGGCATCCAAAAACATGTCCACCCACACACATGGTCTACCATGACATCTAACTCATGATGTCATCCCTCTCTAACCACCACTTAGGGTTAGGGTTAACATCATCCTCAGAGGATGCGCCAGGTCTCTACCAAAAATGGAGATATCTACCTCCAAGACCAACTCTACTTCATCCTTCTGACAAGAGGGTTTAACCTCATGTCTCTCCTGAGGGCATGACAACACATGTCATACGACCTAAGCATGCAATTATTCTTTAGTTTATGCTTAAACTATTAAGCTTACGTGTATGACATCTTATTTACATGCTTTTCATTTATTTTGGTGGAGGATTCCTTAACCTTATCATGCATACCCTATCCTCAAGAGGGTGAGGAGAGAGAGAAAACCCTAAACCTTATGATCTTAATAGAATTAGGGTTGAGAAGGGACAAAAATAGATGAGAGAGTCCTAAAGATATCTTATTTTAAGTCAGATCCTAAGACATTGGCCAGACAGTCACACAAATCCGGGAGTCCTCGTATTCTGACTAGCGGTGCGGAGGAAAATATTGCCAGCCCCCAGACATGATCCTTTTCTAGACACCTCTGTCTTTTAAAAAATCCTCTAATAACTCCCTTGGGTTCTATAGAGTTTGTAAAATTTAATCATTACTAAAGATTAAATGAGGAACTAGTGCTCTGATATCAAATGTAACGACCCCACCTCCTGGTAACCCCCAATTAAGGGAGACCAAAAGGTCAGAGCCGTTATTCCAATTTTTCAGGATCAATAATTTGACAAATAATCAATAATAATTATAAAATTCTACCAAAACATACGGAATGTTGGAATAAAATAAAACTTTGCATAACTTTTTCAAAAACTTATTTAGAAAGGATGGGTCGGGGGAGAGGAGGGTGAGGGTGTGGGCGAGGGCAACAATCCGGCGAGCGAGGAGGATGGGGGAAATCTGCTGCTGAGCCATCTTCGACTCCTCCACTCAGCCAACCAGAGGTCGACGGTGATGGAAGCAATGTCCACCCGGATATCCCTTATGCTAGGGCCCAAGACACGACCGCCACTATCTCTTCCAAGTCATCCCAAATCTGCTCCATCAAAGGGTCCAGATCCATTCACCTTGTAGACTGGTTTGCCACCAGTAGGCAAGGAAGAACATATATCCCTTTGGACCTGATCGAGTTCGTCGAACCAGGGCTGAAGGAAGGCATGAAATGCGCCTCTATCTCGAGTTAGGAATGCTCAATACCGACCTGGGAGGAGTATCTCTGGATTCGATTTGTGGGTAGGAAGGCTTTCAGCAGCCAACTTAGTGGATGGATTCGGAGAGTGTGGCACCCTAGTGGCCTAGTCGAAATAGTTGATGAAGAACGTGAAGGCTTTGTTTTTAAGATGCCGACTGTAAGTGAAAAGGAGAGGGTGCTTGATGAAGCACTCTGGTTCATGGATGGATCCCTACTGGTTGTTCACTCGTGGAAGCCAGGGCTACCCCTACAACCTCTCTCCTTCTTGAGTGCCCCTATCTGGGTTCAGATTGAAAACATTGGTCTGTCGTGGACCAAGCAACACATAGCCAGCGTTGCAAGCATCCTCGGTGTTCCAGTGAATTTCGATGTACAGTCGACTGATGTGGGTTGTCTTGGTGATGCTCTGGTCTGCGTTGATGTCTGCAATGAAGCCAAACTCCCTAGAACATATATGGTGGAGGTGGATTCATCCCCGAAAAGCTTGAAGGTGGAGCCGATTTCTCAGTCGGTAATTTTCCCCAGCTACAAGAGATTCGGGCACAGAGGGATGTCATGTCCTCTGAAACTGAGGAAGCCCCCACCTGAAAAAGACATCCAGGTCAGGTTAGGCAAGGTAGCTGCTTGACAGAATGCCAAGGAGTCGATTCTTGCTAAGGCAGTAAGTGAGGTGGTTCCTGAAAGCAGTGATCGTGTTAACCAACTGGAGCATGATAATAATCTTTTGGAGTTCATCTCTCAACAGGTTATAGATACTGTCATTGACAGAGCTCGACAATCATCAGTCTCTAAACCTCTAGCTGCTGAGATCCAAATAGCAGAGCCCGACATGGTTGGCACCTCTCCTGTTTGTAACTTGGGTGGCTTGGATTTAGGTTGGGAGTTGGAGATAGTCAAAAGCGGCAAGGAAGTTTCAACTTCCGAGTCTTGGATGCCAAATAAAATATGGAGCAGCTGTGAATTCTCTGCCCAACAGCAGGTCAGGAAGGAAAACCTTTTTGAAGATGAGGGCTCTAATGATTCTAGATTTGAGTCAGATCAATGGGATCCTAATATATGGACTACGATCAATCTTGGTCTAAAAGGAAGAAGAAATCTGGAAGGAAGAAGGATGGTTAGGCATTCTCTTCCATCTTTCTATTTCTGAGTCGGTTCGCTTCTTAGAGGCATACACTTGTTCAAAAGTTCTGAAGATGCTTTGATCTGATCTGTGAGCATGGATATGAAGCCTTTCTTGAATCCTTTGTTTTAGGTTTTGGTTATAATGCATAAGGAAGACGAGAAGGTTCTCATGCCCTTGTTTATGGGTCAGTTATTGATGCCATTGATGGCTTTTGTTTTGGATTTTGCAGCTTGGATGCCCTTGGATCAGTAAGGAGGATCTGGATGATTGCTTTGGTGTGATTTTCTAGCTAGTCTAGTAGCCTACACCTGGTTCTTGAGGCTAGGGTTCACATTTTGAAGGTGGTGTTATTGATAGTTGTTTCCCTGGCTTCATGTTAACAGGGCTGATGTTATTAGATTAGTTAGTATAGGATAGCCTAACTTTCATGTACGCTTTTCCTTTTCTTGTCTAAGAGGTCCACCTGTTGGACCTTGGTCTCTCTGGATTCTATCCTGGTTGTATGGGGCACTTTGTCTTGTACCCAAAGTTTTGGAATCATTAATAGTAACACATTTTTTCGCCGACCAAAAAAAACTTTTTCAAAAACTTGGATTTCTAACTTCTATCCACATCTGGACTCTATTCTAACTAATCCTCCTTGCACTTTATTTCTTAATTTCACAATATGCCACTTTACTATTTGTCCTTTTCAATTTGTACCTAAAATGCCGAAAAACAAAATTTCAGTTAGCATAAATGAATATGTAGGTATTTGGGGACAAACAAAATATCACACGTAAGGCTAACAACCTATTTATCACAATCAAGGTAATTAACAATTCATTTTACATTTTCAATGTGTCAATCTCCACCACTTTTGCCCTAACCCTGGTATACCTCCATTAGGGTTTCTCTTTTGCCATTGACTTAAGGCCACCTTCTCCATCCCGAGCTTGGTGCCTAGGGTCACCTCTCATGGTGCCCATTAGTCATGCAATAAAGGCCACCTTCTCTATCCTGAGCTTGGTGTCTGTGGTCACCTCTCATGGTGCCCATGGGTCTTCCCTCTTGGGTTTGACCTCATTGCCTCATCAATCAGGGTGTCATGTAGGTGTGAGAATACACACTTATATCATAATTGTGATAATCATAGTGACTTTATACTTTGCAAGTATGAACATCCAAACTGATAGGTTGCATTCAATGCAATCAATCATCTGGAAAACCTTTGGGAAACTAAAGCGATTAACCATAATTAACCACATACCTGGTCCGGAGCAACTTGATGTCCAAGCAATAATGATAAAGAACAATCAAACAAGCAATCAACAACATCCTGAAATTTATGCATAACATCCAAGTGTTATAGTTTATCCAAAACATTCTCAAGATAGACTTGGATTCCACCTTAGGGTTTCTAGGCCACTTTAGGGTTTTATTAGGGTTTTAGCCTCCATAATACTTTTATCACGTTTAATACTCTTTTACACTAAAACTACCATCTTTATCCTTTTAAGTTATTTCAAGATCATCAAACTCAATTATCACTGTAAGGACCCTGACCTTCATTTAGGGTTTATCCTGTTTGCTTTGCTTAACCCTGGTGCTTAGTTTCTTGCTAATCACCCTTAGTGGTGATTAGGGTTTGTTTGTTGTGTGTTGTAGGTGCTACTTGCAATGAACCCAAGTCTAGGGTTGTTGAGCAAGTTTGTCACCTTGAGAAGTGTTTCTCTCTCTCTCCTTGCTTCCTCTAGTGTTGAGAGGAAGGGTTGGGCTATTTGTTTTAGTTGCTTTGGACTTGTATGAGCCTTGTTGGGCCTGGCCATGCCTTTCTAGGCCTAGTTGACCTTGTGTTGGACATAGGTGTGTCGGCCATGGTTGTGTCGCCCTTAGGTGTGTCGCCCAGGGAGGTGTCGGGCATGGTGTTGGGGTGTGTCGTCCATGGACCCCTTTGACCCTTTGACCTTGTTTGTGTCACCACTAGTGGACACTTGGTGCTTGATGCTTGCATGTGGCAATGGACTTGGACATGTGTTTAAGGCAAGATAGAGAAGTGGCATTTCCCATGGACAAGTGTCCCTAGATGGGCGACACCTTGCCTTGTATTACCTTGGTTTCTCCTCCATCCTCTCCTATATATGTGTTCCCTTTCTCTTGCTAAGGATCCCTTTAGTTCTTTAGTTCCCCTCTCCCTTTGGTTGCATGACACCTCTTCCTTGGCAAAGCTTGGTGGCCGATCCTTATCTTGGAGTCTTCTTCTTCTTCCTCTTGAAGTGGCCGAAGGTGTAGCTTGGTGCTAGGAGCTTGGAGCTTGCTTAAGGTGGGTTACATAACTCCTAACCCTAACCATATTACCTTCTTCTATATTCTTGTATGTTTTCTTATTATCATAATCGGCCATGTATGTTGCTAGATAAGTTTCTTGCTTAGTTGCACCCAGTTGGCCGAACCATGTTTTAGGGTTTCCTTGTGGAGCAACACTCCTTTCCCTCCTTGGTCTAGAGAAGTGAGCTTGAGCTCTAGTAATATGAGCAATACCCCTCTCTCATTTAAGTTGAGAGGTGAGCTTGTGTTCTAGTTGCTTGAGCAACACCCTCCTCTCACCATGGATTTGAGAGGTGAGCTTTTTGGTAGATGTAGATCTATGCTAAGGTTGATCCTAGTGGCTGCCCGAATTGTGATAAAGGTTGTGCAAGACCCCTCTCTCTTGGTTGTTGAGAGGTGAGCCGATCTTCTTGAGAAATTTAGGGTTTGGTTCCCTTGTGCTTGAGGTTGATGACGATCTTGTTAGGTTGTATCTTGCACAATATGCCTTGGGGATGGTGTTGCCCGATACCCTTCTTGCCTTGGGTTGTACCTTTGGTCGGTACCCTGGTGTGTTGGGCGATATGCCTTGTTGAGTTCCCTGCACGTTACACCTAGCTTGGGTAGTGGTTTGGTGCTTGTTTAATGGAGCTCAGTGGGCTAGCCTTGTGTCGGGCATCATGGTTTGGGGGTGATGCCTGATATGGTGGCTTATGATAACCCTAGATGCTGCCCTTGACCGATAGACTTATTGGAACGTTTTTGGTGTCGCTAGAGTTGCAAGTATGTCAGGCGATACCATGTTGAGTTTGGGCATTGTGCCCTGGCAAGTGAGTGCCTTAGGCGTGTGAGTGGGGTGGTTTCCTGATAGGTACCATAACCCTGGAAGGGCGATAGGGTTCAGCCATTATGGATAGATAGTTGTATCGTGCCTAGCCCTTGCACAATACACTCCCTCATCCTAACTGCACGTTATGCCTTGTGCGTCAGTGTTGCACATTATGCCTTGATCTCTAGCTGCACGACACCTTGGGTGGTGGTCATTTCCTATTGTGGTTGGCCAATATGCATTTGGTAAGGGATCCTACCCTACCCGTCACAGGTTGTGGGGAGGGACACGCTACCTGCCACCTCTTTTTGTGAGGTTTGTGAGAGTTTTAGTGAGGGTTTTGATAGCTCGGGTTGTATATAGATGAGGGCTTCATGTTAATAACGATGTTACATGTGTTATGCTCACCTTGGATCCGTATATAACGATGATGATGAGTAATGTTAGGCTTGGAAGCATATGAGTTGCTTCACATGATGGTATGACCCATGTCTATAGTCACAGGTACGAGACACGAATGATAAAGCATGCAATCACCAACGTTGGACTATGTTTGATAACATAATCTGTAAGGACCTTGACCTGCGTATAGGGCTTACCCTATTTGCTTTGCCTAACCTTGATGGTTTGATGCTTGCTAATCACCTTTAGTGGTGATTAGGGTTTGGTTGTGCTTTGTTGAGAGTTGGAGGTGCTACTTGCAAATAACCCAAGTCTAGGGTTTTGTGAACAAGTTTTCCACCTTGAGAGGTGTTCTTCCCTCTCTTTGCTTCCTCTAGGGTTGAGAGGAAGGCTTGGGCTTGTTGTTTGAGTTCTTTGGGCTTTTGTTGAGCTTGTTTGGGCCTTGAGGTGCCTTGTTGGGGCTTGGTTGGGCTTTGTGTCGGCCAAGTGTTGCTTGTGTCAGCCAAGTGTGTGTGTTGGTCAACAAGGAGGTGTGTCTCCCTAGTGCAAGCTTGGTGTGCCGCCCATGATGCTTGGGCCAACCTTGATCACGTTTGGAGGACACATGGTGCACATCTTGGACAAGTGTCTTATGGCTTGCAAGAGTGGTGGTTTGAGTTTGTGGACAAGTGTCCCTTGGGTGGACGACACCTAGCATGGAGCAACCTTGTTTTCTCCTCCCCTTCTTTCTATATAGGTAGCTCTTCTCCTTGCCTTAGTCTCCTTTGATCTTTTGGTCTCTCCTCCACCTTGAGTGCACGACATCCCTCTCCTCCTTGCTTGTGATGGCCGACACACTCCCTCCTTTCCTTGCTTGGAGGTCGACACACCCTTGAAGTGGTGGCGTGGAGGTCGACACACCCTTGAAGAAGCTAAAGGTGGCCGATATCCCTTGGAGATCTTCCTCCTCCTTGCTTGGTGGTGCGTGGAGCTTGGAGTTCTTCTTCTTTTTCCTTGGAGCTTAAGGTGGGTTGCATAGCTTCTAACCCTAACTACTTTACTCTCTTTTTAATATATGTTGCCTTAATCTTGTCTATGCACGTTAGTAGTTGGTCTTTAGTTATCTTGCATGTTGGACGATCCTTGAGATCTAGGGTTTAGGGAGCAACACTCCTTTCTTCCCTTGGTCTAGATGAGTGAGCTTGGGTCCTAGTGTTATGAGAAACACCCCTCCTTCCTAATCGATTGAGGTGAGCTTGTGACCTAGTGGCTCGAGCAAGACTCTCCTCTCACCTTGGGCAAGATGGTGAGCTCGTTTAGATGGCTTTGATGAGTTGCACCTTGGTCGAGATGTGCTTGGGGAGGTGCTTCCCGAAAGCCCTTGCCCTAGTATTCCCCTACACGGCTTGAGTGAGCTATGCTCTCCCTTTTGTTCCTTGGGCGGGTGAGCATTCTGACTCTGCTTGACCAGCAGCTCAGTGCTCACTCGACACGTTCTGCTCACCTAGAAACTTCTACTCACTCGACGTGCCTGCTCGCTCAACGTCTTGCTCGCTCGGCACTAGCTGTGTCGTCCGACACCATCTTGCTCACCCGGTACACCCTTCTTGCTCACACGGCTTTCCCTGGCTCACCCTACATCCGTGTCGCCCAACATACCTGGCTCACCCGCTACCCCCTTGCTCGCCCGGTACCAGTGCTCACCCTACACCTGCCTGTGTCGCCCGACAGGCCTACTCGCCCGATACATACATGCTTTGCTTTGCTCGCTCAACTCCACCTTGCACGCTCAGCTTCACCGTACATGCCCAGATAGTACCCTGTCTCGCCCAATGCACCTTCTCACCCGGACACTCTGCACGCCCACTAGAGCTGCACACCCGATAGGGATTAGATGAGAGTGGGTCCTGCCCGGGATGACCTTTAGTGGGGGTTTTTGGTACCTCTTGTGAGGGTATGGTCTGTCATGAAAAGGTAATATGTCAGCTATGCTTTTATGGTGACTCAATGCTAAATTATGATATCTATGTTCTTATGGCTATGCACATGCGTATGTATTTAACTATTCTATCTCTTTAATGCCAAATGTGATCTTGAGCATGCTTTAGGGTTGCTTGATAAAGTGCTTACATGTGTTAACCATAATTGTCATCTTATATTGATAATATAAGTCTCTTGATTATTCACTTGGATATTGAAAGATGTTAATCATGCAGGTAAGGATTAGCCAAATGAAAGGCTATGAGAACTGATTATATGAGAATATTGTGATGACAGGTGAATTATGAATGATGTCCAATAATGATGACAAAAGCCTTGAGAGGCTATGGCACTATGGGATGAGGGATTAAGATCCCATGATATGTGATTATCCTTGAGATGGATCTAGATGGTTGGCAAGAGGCCAAGTGATAACATGTGATGTGAGATCCTTGTGATGGATCAGTGTGATATGAATTTGTAGAAATAACATAATGTTGAGTTTATATTGTTTACCTTCTGTTATATCTTGCATGTTATACAACTTGGTTGAATCTTGCAATCCATCTAAAAGATACTAATTAATCATGGTGAAATCTATCATGTAATTGCCCTGGCCATAGATCCATCATCAGTCAGGATAGGGTGATGGTGAAACGGGTTCTCCTGTGGGTCAACCCGGAGCGCATATTTTTTAATATGCGAGGTTTCTCCTAGCCTAAAATAGAGAGGTGAAACGAGTGCAGCTGCGGTTGCAGACTCGGATATGTGATGAGCATGGTGAACATGGCCCATGGCTCCAAATATGTGATATGATGAGCATGAATGCGTTCATGGCTCCGAGCACGGTGTTTTGGACACGTGGCTCATTTTTACTAGCGTCGTGACCTGTACCGAGGCGGGCTAGGTAGAGGGTAGCCTGTGGAGCTGACCCTGTGGATTTAGACCACTTAAGCATGAGACTGCGGTCCTGCTTTGTGTTATCGTGTACTGACCACAAGGGGTGAGGTCTTGGATTTCGGCTCTTCCATTGACCTTGTATGGCACCGGTTATGGGCTTCGCAGCTGAAGGTTGGATATGAACGGTATGGTTCATTTCCTCAGGGCATAATAAAATGTAATCCATCCGTTTAGTATATATAATGCTTAAGACAAACACGAAACATTGGTTGAGGCCTTGTTTGTGTAATTAACTTTAATTATCTTGTAGCTGTTTGTGCATTACTCATTTGTGGTGAGTTTAATATATTTTTATCTTGTCAATCATGTTCCAATGAGAGATGCAATGGTTATATGCCTTTTAGTACAACAAGTAAGTTTGTCAGTAAGGATGGCTTGGCTTTTCATTAACTGTCCCTGTTATTTATCAGTAATCTGTAGTTATAAGCTCTATCTTATCTGAGGTTTTGTAGTTTTGGCGGGGAGCTATGCCTCCGGCTGGGACAATGTTCAATTGTCTCACTCCGCTGTTTTATACCCTTTTTAGGTGGTCGAGCTTGTCATGGTGGTGTTTGTGGAGTGGCGGCCGAGCAGTAAGAAGATCAGTAGAAGGCAAGCTTTGGAGATGCTACTGTTTTGGATGTTTTGTTGTAGAGTCTAGAGTCATCCCTGTAGTCTCAGGTCCTTGGTGGTGTTTTGACGTTATTTTACAATGTACGACCGATGACGTTTGTATATCCTTTTGTTGGCCGGATGAGGGCCTTTATGTATATAACAGGTGGTCAACTCATGGTTATGACAGGACAACTGTTGCTCTAAGCTGTGGACATGTATCCAGACTTGTATGGATATGTATATAACATGTTTTCTTGCAGGATATGGTCTGAAATGTAATATGTTTCTCAGTTTATCAGTTTTCCACAAAAGGTTTTAATTAACCCGTGTTTTTGTTAAACTGTGGTTATGGTGATTTTCGCACGTTTTCGCGTAACACCTCGTTATCTGTGTGATAATGGGATGTGTTGCCACAAGTTTTGGTATCAGAGCTTTAGGTTCGCTGAGTCTACAGGGATCTAGGACTAGGTTGTGTTTGTTCTTATGTGTTTTCCAGATTTTGTCATAGTAATCTTCTGCCCTCAGCGGAAGAAAAGCCAAGATGTCTGGAAACCATGAAGAACATGCTCCTGAGCTTAGTGATGCTGCATCTGTTGATGGAGCAGAAAGACAGGCACATGAAGATCGGGTGCCTGAGGTCCCCCAACCTGACCCATCCATCCTTGAACATCCTGCCTACCAACAGCTTTTGGGGCAGATGATGGCTACGATGAATCTCATGGTTGAGCGATTACCAGTGCCTCCTCCGTGAGCACAGGTTCCCCATGGAGAAACATCGGGTATTGAGAAGACCTTTGAGCGACTTTGCCGAGTTGGGGCTTCGGAGTATGCTGGAACGGCTGATCCAACGGATGCAGATCTGTGGCTGACAAGTCTTGAGAAGGCTTTCCGGATCCTCGAAATCCCCGAAGCAGACAAAGTAAAGCATGTTGTCTACCTTTTGAAAGATAGTGCTGGTCACTGGTAGACCATCGAGGAAGAGAAGCGGCCTGGTGAGGTGATCTGTTGGGAAGTGTTTTGACGCGAGTTCGTCACTAGATACTTTCCCAAGACGTATCTGGATGAGAAGATCCGTCAGTTCGAGAGTTTGCGACAAGGAATGATGAACATCACCGAGTATGAAGCCAAGTTTATGGATCTGTTGAGGTTTTGTCCTCACATGGCGATGACAGACGAGGAATGGATCAGACATTTCAGGAAGGGTCTGAGTGCTGAGCTGAAGACACCAGTTTCTGCGTTGGAGAACCGGGAATGGTTTGCTACGTTTGTGGAATCTGTCCGGAGGATTGAACGTTCTGTAAGGGAGAAGAGAGAGTCTATGGCCAAGAAGAGACCTTCTCAGTTCCAGGGTCAGAGGTTTGGTGGCTTCAAGAAGCCCAGGTTTTCGGCACCGACAGCTATGAGAGGTTCTGGTAGGCCATCTCAGTGGTCTATGAGTAAAGGAAGAGGCTATGTTTCTTCACCATCTAAGGCACAAAGTTCAGCTTCTGTGGTAGTGACGGGGCCATCCAGACCTCGAGATGACGTTAGGACATGCTATGCCTGTGGTCAGACAGGGCATATCAGGTCAAGTTTTCCCTTCAAAGATGATGAAGTGACGCAGCAGCCGAGGCAGAACCTTCAGGGGTCTGAGAGACCACAACCCAGTGGTAGAAAAGGACGAGGACACGGTCTAGCATCTCAGGCTGGATCGTCTGATCAAGGAAGCAGAGGTCATGGACAACAAGCAATGACTCGATTCTATGTCATGAATCAGCCGGAGGCGGTAGTCAACCCGCGAGTAGTGACATGTCAGTTGGAGTTATTTCATTCTGATATTTCTTCTTCTTTCTTTATATATGTTCTGTATGACCCGGGTGCTACGCACTCTTTTATCGCCTATAGTCTGTTTGAGAACTGTCGCTTACCTGTTAGTTGTAAGAAGGATAGTTTGTTGTTAGAAACCCCTCTTGATGGTTCCTCTTTGCTTCGAGAAGAGTGTCCATCTTGTGTTTTGTCTTTCTCGGGACACCGCATACAAGTGGACCTCATACCACTCGATATGCATGGTTTCGATGTTATCCTTGGGATGGACACCTTAGAGAGGTATAAGGTCATTTTGTACTATGGTTCCAAGCAGGCAATGTTTGATGATGCTGGAGAAAAATGGATTTTCCAAGGAGATAGGAAGATTCTTCCGACATGTCTGGTATCAGCTATGGTGGCGGATAAGTTGTTACGACAAGGATGTGAGGCGTTCTTAGCTCACGTAGTAGATACCGTAGTGGATGCCAAGGCGAAGGGTCTTAGCCTTGAGGAGGTGACCGTTGTTCGTGAGTTTGCATATGTGTTTCCTGAGGAGTTTCCTGGTGTTCCTCCACCCCGAGAGATTGATTTTGAGATCAATCTGATTCCAGGAACGCAGCCAGTTGCACAGACACCGTACAGAATGGCTCCAGTAGAGATGGCAGAGCTAAAGAAACAGTTACAAGAGTTACTGGATAAAGGTTTTATCCGACCAAGTACGTCGCCTTGGGGTGCTCCTGTGTTGTTCGTCAAGAAGAAGGATGGTTCGATGCGGTTGTGTATAGACTACCGGCAGTTGAACAAGGTCACGATCAAGAACAAGTACCCATTTCTGAGGATAGATGATCTGTTCGATCAGTTACGTGGTGCTACAGTGTTCTCAAAGATCGATCTATGATCTGGATATCATCAGTTGAGGATCAAGGCGGATGACATACCAAAGTCAGCTTTCAGGACCAGGTATGGTCATTATGAGTTTGTGGTTATGCCGTTTGGGTTAACAAATGCACCTGCTGCATTCATGGATTTGATGAACAGAGTGTTCTGTCCATTCTTAGATCAGTTTGTTGTAGTCTTTATAGATGACATCTTGATCTATAGTCAGGACAGGCTAGAGAACGAGCAACATCTTCGTCAAGCGTTGACTCTTCTTTGCCAACATCAGTTGTATGCCAAGTTCAGTAAATGTGAGTTCTGGTTGGATGAAGTGACTTTCTTGGGTCATGTGATATCTGCTGAAGGAGTCAAAGTAGATCCGAAGAAGGTGGAATCTGTTGCAGATTGGGAACAACCGAAGACGCCAACGGAAGTTCGTAGTTTCCTTGGTTTGGCAGGATACTGCCGGATGTTTATCAAAGACTTCAGTTCGATAGCTTTACCAATGACGAAGTTGACCAGGAAAGATGTACCTTTTGTTTGGGATGATCGATGTCAGCAAGCTTTCCAGAGTTTGAAGGAGAAGCTGACCAGTGCTCTAGTGTTGATCTTGCCAGAACCTGGGTAAAGTTATGTTGTTTTCTATGATGCTTCCAAGAAAGGTTTAGGTTGTGTGTTGATGCAGGAAGATCATGTGGTTTCTTTTGCCTCACGACAGCTCAAGAAGCATGAGGAGAATTATCCAACTCATGATTTGGAGCTGGCAGCAGTGGTTCATGCCCTAAAGGTTTGGAGACACTATATGTATGAGGAAGTGTGTCAGATCTTTACGGATCATAAGAATATGAAGTATATCTTCACGCAGCATGAGTTGAACATGCGACAGCGACGATGGATGGAGTTGATCAACGACTATGACTGCACTATCGAGTATCATCCTGGTAAGGCGAATGTGGTAGCTGATGCACTCAGTCGAAAGTCCTCTTTCTCTCCCAGAAAGGCACAGTTGAGTTCCCTAGTTTGCCTTAGGCGGGATATGTTTGTTTCACTGCGACAGATGAACGTGCAGATGGAAGTTTCTTTGTTATCTGGTCTTCTCGCACAGATGCAAGTCAAGCCTACGTTGAGGCAGTAGATCAAGGATGCGCAACAGATAGACGATACGGTACAGTTGATCATATCAGAGTTCGGCAGCGACAAGCGTGATGGGTTTCATGAGTCTGAGGATGGACTAGTTTGCTATCGTAATAGGATGGTGGTTCCTGATGCTAATAATCTGAGGAAGTTGGTGCTTGAGGAAGCACATACGTCGATGTATGCGATGCATCCAGGCGTCGCCAAGATGTATCATAGTCTGAAGGACTTATATTGGTGGCCCGGTTTGAAGAGAGATGTAGCTGAGTTCGTGGCGAGATGTGCAGTATGTCGGTAAGTGAAGGCTGAACATCAGAAGCCGGCAGGTACGTTGCAACCTTTGCCGATACCGCAGTGGAAATGGGATCATATAACCATGGATTTCGTAGTTGGTCTGCCCAGGACAACTAGGAATCATGATTCCATTTGGGTGATAGTGGACAGATTGACGAAATCTGCCCATTTCCTGCCTGTAAAGACGACGTATACAATAGAGAAGCTTGCTAGAGTGTACATGGATGAGATAGTTCGTTTGCATGGTGTGCCGGCGACGATAATTTCTGATAGAGGTCCTCAGTTTACAAGTTGTTTTTGGGAACAGTTGCACAAAGCGTTGGGAACGCAATTCAGGTTCAGTACAACCTTTCACCCACAGACAGATGGACAGTCTGAAAGGACTATTCAGATTTTGGAAGATCTTCTTTGAGCTTGTGTTTTGCAGTTCCCAGGAAGTTGGGATGTAGATCTGAGTTTGATAGAGTTTGCCTAGAACAACAGTTATCAGCGGAGTATCGACATGGCTCCTTATGAAGCTCTGTATGGAAGGAAGTGCAGATCTCCGTTGTGTTGGTATGAGTCTGGAGAGTATCAGCTTTTGGGTCCTGAGTTAGTTCAGCAAACGACAGATAAGATTAAGGTGATACAACAACAGTTGAAAGTGGCACAGGATAGACAGAAGTCTTATACAGACAATCGTCAACGACTGTTGGAATTCCAGGTAGGAGACAAAGTGTATCTTAAGGTCTCATCGTGGAAGGGTGTGCTGAGGTTTGGATGGAAGGGTAAGTTGGCACCCAAGTATATGGGGCCTTACCCGGTCATAGCACGTGTTGGAAAAGTAGCTTACGAGATAGAGTTACCTCCCGAGTTGTACATGTTACATATGGTTTGATGCTTGCTAATCACCATTAGTGGTGATTAGGGTTTTCTTATGCTTTGTTGAGAGTTGGAGGTGCTACTTGCAAATAACCCAAGTCTAGGGTTTTGTGAACAAGTTTGCCACCTTGAGAGGTGTTCTTCTCTCTCTTTTCTTCCTCTAGGGTTGAGAGGAAGGCTTGGGCTTGTTGTTTGAGTTCTTTGGGCTTTTTTTGAGCTTGTTTGGGCCTTGAGGTGCCTTGTTGGGGCTTGGTTGGGCTTTGTGTCGGCCAAGTGTGTGTGTTGGTCAACAAGGAGGTGTGTCACCCTAGTGCAAGCTTGGTGTGTCGCCCATGATGCTTGGGCCAACCTTGATCACGTTTGGAGGACACATGGTGCACATCTTGGACAAGTGTCTTATGGCTTGCAAGAGTGGTGGTTTGAGTTTGTGGACAAGTGTCCGTTGGGTGGACGACACCTAGCATGGAGCAACCTTGTTTTCTCCTCCCCTTCTTTCTATATAGGTAGCTCTTCTCCTTGCCTTAGTCTCCTTTAATCTTTTGGTCTCTCCTCCACCTTGAGTGCACGACATCCCTCTTCTCCTTGCTTGTGATGGCCGACACACTCCCTCCTTTCCTTGCTTGGAGGTCGACACACCCTTGAAGTGGTGGCTTGGAGGTCGACACACCCTTGAAGAAGCTAAAGGTGGCCGATATCCCTTGAAGCTCTTCCTCCTCCTTGCTTGGTGGTCCGTGGAGCTTGGAGTTCTTCTTCTTCTTCCTTGGAGCTTAAGGCGGGTTGCATATCTTCTAACCCTAACTACTTTACTCTCTTTTTAATATATGTTGCCTTAATCTTGTCTATGCACGTTAGTAGTTGGTCTTTAGTTATCTTGCATGTTGGCCGATCCTTGAGATCTAGGGTTTAGGGAGCAACACTCCTTTCTTCCCTTGGTCTAGATGAGTGAGCTTGGGTCCTAGTGTTATGAGCAACACTCCTTTCTTCCCTTGGTCTAGATGAGTGAGCTTGGGTCCTAATGTTATGAGAAACACCCCTCCTTCCTAATCGATTGAGGTGAGCTTGTGACCTAGTGGCTCGAGCAAGACTCTCCTCTCACCTTGGGCAAGACAGTGAGCTCGTTTAGATGGCTTTGATGAGTTGCACCTTGGTCGAGATGTGCTTGGGGAGGTGCTGCCCGACAACCCTTGCCCTAGTTTTCCCCTGCACAACTTGAGTGAGTTATGCTCTCCCTTTTGTTCCTCGGGTGGGTGAGCATTCTGACTCTGCTCGCCCAGCAGCTCAGTGCTCACTCGACACGTTCTGCTCACCTAGCAACTTCTGCTCACTCGACATGCCTACTCGCTCAACGTCTTGCTCGCCCGGCACTAGCTGTGTCGCCCGACACCACGTTGCTCACCCGGTACACCCTTCTTGCTCACCCGGCTTTCCCTGGCTCGCCCTACATCCGTGTCGCCCAACACACCTGGCTCACCCGATACCCCCTTGCTCGCCTGGTACCAGTGCTCACCCTACACCTGCCTGTGTCGCTCGACAGGCCTACTCGCCTGATACATACATGCTCTGCTTTGCTCGCTCAGCTTCAACGTACACGCCCAGATAGTACCCTGTCTAGCCCAATGTACCTGCTCACCCGGACACTCTACACGCCCACTAGAGTTGCACGCCCGATAGGGATTAGATGAGAGTGGGTCCTGCCCGGGATGACCTTTAGTTGGGGTTTTTGGTACCTCTTGTGAGGGTATGGTCTGTCATGAAAAGGTAATATGTCAGCTATGCTTTTATGGTGACTCACTGCTAAATTATGATATCTATGTTCTTATGGCTATGCACATGCGTATGTATGTAATTACTCTATCTCTTTAATGCCAAATGTGATCTTGAGCATGCTTTAGGGTTGCTTGATAAAGTGCTTACATGTGTTAACCCTAATTGTCATCTTATATTGATAATATAAGTCTCTTGATTATTCACTTGGATATTGAAAGATGTTAATCATGCAGGTAAGGATTAGCCAAATGAAAGGCTATGAGAACTGATTATATGAGAATACTGTGATGACAGGTGAATTATGAATGATGTCCTATAATGATGACGAAAGCCTTGAGAGGCTATGGCACTATGGGATGAGGGATTAAGATCCCATGATATGTGATGATCCTTGAGATGGATCTAGATGGTTGGAAAGAGGCCAAGTGATAACATGTGATGTGAGATCCTTGTGATGGATCAGTGTGATATGAATTTGTAGAAATAACATAATGTTGAGTTTATATTGTTTACCTTCTGTTATATCTTGCATGTTATTCAACTTGGTTGAATCTTGCAATCCATCTAAAAGATACTAATTAATCATGGCGAAATATATCATGTAATTGCTCTGGCCATAGATCCATCATCAATCATGATAGGGTCATTGTGAAACGGGTTCTCCTGCGGGTCAACCCGGAGCGCATATTTTTGAATATGCGAGGTTTCTCCTAGCCTAAAATAGAGAGGTGAAACGAGTGCAGCTGCGGTTGCAGACTCGGATATGTGATGAGAATGGTGAACATGGCCCATGGCTCCAAATATGTGATATGATGAGCATGAATGCGTTCATTTCTCTGAGCACGGTGTTTTGGACACATGGCTCAGTTTTACTAGCACCGTGACCTGTACCGAGGCGGGCTAGGCAGAGGGTAGCCTGTGGAGTTGACCCTGTGGCTTTAGACCACTTAAGCATGAGACTGCGGTCCTACTTTGTGTTCTCGTGTACTGACCACGAGGGGTGAGGTCTTGGATTCTGACTCTTCCATTGACCTTGTATGGCACCGGTTATGGGCTTTGCAGCTGAAGGTTGGATATGAACGGTATGGTTCATTTCCTCAGGGCATAATAAAACATAATCCAGCCGTTTAGTATATATACTGCTTAAGACAAACACGAAACATTGGTTGAGACCTTGTTTGTGTAATTAACTTTAATTATCTTGTAGTTGTTTGTGCATTACTCATTTGTGGTGAGTTTCATATATTTTTATCTTGTCAATCATGTTCCAATGAGAGATGCAATGGTTATATGCCTTTTAGTACAGCAAGTAAGTTTGGCAATAAGGATGGCTTGGCTTTTCATTAACTGTCCCTGTTATTTATCAGTAATCTGCAGTTATAAGCTCTATCTTATCTGAGGTTTTGTAGTTTTGGCGGGGAGTTATGCCTCCCGTTGGGACAATGTTCAATTGTCTCACTTTGCTGGTTTATACCCTTTTTAGGTGGTCGAGCTTGTCGTGGTGGTGGTTGCGGAGTGGTGGCTGAGCAGCAAGAAGATCAGTAGAAGGCAAGCTTTAGAGATTCTGCTGTTTTGGATGTTTTGTTGTAGAGTCTAGAGTCATCCCTGTACTCTCAGGTCCTTGGCGGTGTTTTGACGTGGTTTTACGATGTACGACCGATGACGTTTGTATATCCTGTTGTTGGCCGGATGAGGGCCTTTATGTATATAATAGGTGGTGAACTCATGGTTATGACAGGACAGCTGTTGCTCTAAGCTGTGGACATGTATCCAGACTTGTATGGATATGTATATAACATGTTTTCTTGCAGGATATGGTCTGAAATGTAATATGTTTCTCAGTTTATCAGTTTTCAGCAAAAGGTTTTAATTAACCAATGTTTTTGTTAAACTGTGCTTATGGTGATTTCTGCACGTTTTCGCGTAACACCTCGTTATCTGTGTGATAATGGGATGTGTTGCCACATAATCCTTCTGTTAATCCATGATGGCTTCAGTTATCTCTATGATCGTGTATTCTAACCATGCATGTGTTTCATGCAGATGCATATCCAGGTAAAGGGCTATGAGGTATATATGTTTGAAAGACACTACATTGATGGTCACTCTTGTTGATGAGATAACATGCATCACCTGTACAATGTGTTCAGGTCTGAGGATCTGAGTTTGACTAAAATGCCTAGTTGAGGTGTTATCCTCTGATGATGAGATCTGGGATTGTTATCCCCAGTGACGAGAATGCCTTATGAGGCCGTGGTTTCTTGTGATGAGGGATTGAGATCCCGGGATATTGTGATGGTGGTGATAACAAGGTAACTTAATGTTATGTATGTGTTACAACTTGTTTTTTCCAACAATCTACTTAAAATACATTAACTAATTACAGATGAATCTCTCATGTAGTTTACCCTGGCCATGGATCCATCATCGTCAGTAGCTGGTGATGGTGAAATAGGTTCTCCTACGGGTTAACTCGGAGTGCATATTGTTGAATATGTGAGGTTTCTCCTAGCCTAAAATAGAGAGGATTCGAGTGCAGCTGCGGTTGCAGACTCGGGATAGATAGAGCATGGTGAACAGGCCCATGGCTCAGTGTAATAGAGCATGAATGCGTTCATGGCTCAGGGAGAACGGTGAACTGGCCCGTGGCTCAGATATACTAGCCCCGAGACTTGTACGAAGGAGGGCTAGAGAAAGGGTAGCCCGCGGGAGCTAACCCTGTGGCTGAGGCCACTTAAGCATGAGACTACGGTCCTACTTTGGTTCTCGTGCCCTAACCATGAGGTCGGGGGTCGTGGAGTCCGGCTCTTCCATTGACCATGTATGGCACCGGCTCCAGGTTTCGCAGCCGTCGGTTGGATTTGAGTGGTGCGACTCACTTCCTTAGGGCATAATAACACGTAATCTAGATGAATAGTATTTATTGCTTAAGGTAAACATGGAACATTGGTTGAGGCCTTGATTGTGCAGTTGATCTTGTTATACATTGCAGCTACTTATACGTTTCTTATGTTATGTGGTAAGACCTTAAAAATCTTATCTTGTCAATCATGTTTCATAAAGAAATACTTGGTTATATGCCTTCCGTGCATCTTGGTAAGCTCGATGGTAATAACAACCTTTCTCTATACACTGATCATACTCTATGCTTTATCAGTTATCTTCTGTGTTGCTTTAATCTTTCTAAGGTTTCGTTATGGTGGTCGCGGGGTTGCGGCCGAGCATCAAGAAGAGGAGTAGAAGGAAAAAGATGGACATGCTGCTGTTTTGGTTGTTTTGTAGTAGAGTCCTACAGTCATCCCTGTACTCTCAGGTCCTCGGAGGCATTTTGACGTTGTTTTACGATGTATAGCTGATGAAGTTTTGTATATCCTACTGCTGGCCGGATGTGGCCGTTATGTATGTATGAAAATGTGATGAACTCATGTGATGACTAGAAAGATGATCTGTTAAGTTGTGAACACGTATCAAGACTTTTAAATGTTTTTATAACCTGTGTTCTTGCAGGATGAGGATCTGGATGTAATAGTTTCTTAATTTATTTGCTTTCCGAAATCAGTTTTAATTACCCAGTGTTTTCGGTAATAGGTGGTTTATGGTGTTTTCCGCACGTTTTTGCGTGGCACCTCGTTGTTTGTGTGATAGCGGGATGTGTTGCCACAAGTTATGGTATCAGAGCTCTAGGTTCGCTGAGTTTACAGGGATCTAGGACTAGGTTGTGTCTGTTCTTGTGAGTTTTACATATTTTCTTACAATTATCTTCTGCCCTCAACGCAAGAAAAAGCCAAGATATCTGGAATCCATGAAGAACATGCTACCGAGAGCAGCGATGCTGCATCAGTTGATGGAGATGAAGGGAAGGCACATGGAGATCGGGTGCCTGAGGTCCCCCAACTTGACCCAGCCATTCTCGAAAACCCTACCTACCAACAGCTTATGGGGTAGATGATGGCTACGATGAATCTCATGGTAGAAAGATTGCTAGTGCCTCCGCCGAGAGCACATCCTCCCCATGGTGAAACATCAGGTATTGGGAAGACCTTTGAGCGGTTTCGCCGAGTCGGAGCTTCAGACTATGCAGGGACGGCTAATCTAGCTGATGCAGATCTATGGCTGACAAGTCTTGAGAAGGCTTTCCGGATCCTCGACATCCCCAAAGCAGACAAAGTCAAGCATGTTGTCTACCTTTTAAAGGGTAGTGATGGCCACTAGTGGGCCATCGAGGAGGAGAAGCGACCTGGTGAGGTAATCAGTTGGGAGGTTTTCCGGCGCGAGTTCGTCAGCAGATACTTTCCGAAGACGTACCTAGATGAGAAGATCAACCAGTTTGAACGCTTGTGCCAAGGAGCGATGAACATCACCGAGTATGAAGCCAAGTTCATGGACCTACTGAGGTTTTTTCCTCACATGGCAGCAACAGATGATGAACGGATCAGACGTTTTGAGAAAGGCCTGAGTGCGGAGTTGACGACGCCAGCTGCCACCCTAGAGAACAGAGAAAGGTTTGCTACGTTGGTGGAATCTGTCCGGAGGATCGAACGGTCAGTTAGGGAAAAGAGAGAGGCCATGTATAAGAAGAGGCCTGCTCAGTTCCAGCGATAGAGGTTTGGTGGCTTCAAGAAACTAAGGTTTTCAGCACCTTCCGTGATGAGAGGTTCCAGTGTACCATCACAGTGGTCTCCAAGTAAGGGAAGAGGCTATGTTTCTTCACCATCAAAGTCACATAGTACAGCTTCAATGGCAGTGACAGGGCCATCTAGGCCACAGTTTGAGGATAGGGCATGCTATATCTACGGACAGACATGGCATTTGAAGTCAAACTGGCCAAGGAAAGATGTTGAAGTGACACAATAGTCAAGGAAGAATCAGCAAGGGGCAGATAGATAGCAACCCAGTGGTAGCAGAGGGAGAGGATGCGGTCAAACGTCACAAGCGGGATCGTCTGCTCAGGGAAGCATAGGACGTGGATAGCAAGCAATTGCTCGATTCTATGCTATGAGTCAGCCGGAGGCGATAGTCAACCTGCGAGTGGTGGCATGTCAGATGGAGTTATTTCATTCTGATATGTCTTATTCTTGCTTTGTATCTGTTCTGGTTGACCCGGGTGCTACACACTCTTTTATTGTACATTCTATGCTTGATAACTGTCTGTTACTTGTTAGCTGTAAGAAAGATAGATTGTTGTTAGAAACCCCTCTTGATGGTTCCCTGATGCTTCGAGAGGAGTGCTCATCTTGTGTTCTATCTTTTTTGGGACACAGTATACAAGTGGATCTCATACCACTTGATATGCATGGATTCAATGTGATCCTTGGGATGGATACCATAGAGAAGTATAAGGTTGTGTTGGACTGTGGTTCCAAGCAGGCAGTGCTTGAGGTTGGTAGAGAGAAGTGGATCTTTCAAGGAGACATGAAAATTCTTCCGACGTGTCTAGTGTTAGCGACGGTGGCAGAAAAGTTGCTACGATAAGGATGTAAGGCGTTCTTAGCTCACATTGTGGATACCAAGGCAAAGGGTCCTAGCCTTGAGGAGGTGACAGTTGTCCGAGAGTTTGCAGATGTGTTTCCTGATGAGTTCCCTGGTGTTCCTCCACATCGAGAGATTGATATCGAGATCAATCTAGTTCCAGAAACACAAGAAGTTTCACATACACTGTATAGGATGGCTCTAGTAGAGATGGCAGAGCTAAAGAAGCAGTTACAGGAGTTGTTGGAGAAAGGTTTCATCCAACCGAGCACGTCGCCTTGGGGTGCTCCAGTGTTGTTCGTTAAGAAGAAGGACGGATCGATGCATCTATGCATAGAGTACCGACGGTTGAACAAAGTCACAATCAAGAATAAGTACCCATTGCCGAGGATAGATGATCTATTCGATCATTTGTGTGGTGCTACAATGTTCTCAAAGATCGATCTACGGTCTAGGATTAAGGCGGATGACATACCAAAGTCAGCTTTTAGGATGAGGTATGGTCACTTTGAGTTTGTGGTTATGCCGTTTGGGCTAACCAATGCACCTGCTACTTTCATTGATTTAATGAACATGGTGTTCTGTTCGTTTCTAGATCAGTTTGTTGTAGTCTTTATAGATGACATCTTGATCTATAGTCAGGACAGTCATAAGCATGAACAACATCTTTGACAAGCGTTGACTCTCCTTTGCCAGCACCAGTTGTATGCCAAGTTTAGTAAGTGTGAGTTCTGGTTGAAAGAAGTAACTTTCTTGGGTCATGTGATATCTGTAGAAGGAGTTAAAGTGGACCCAAAGAAGGTGGAGTGTTTTGCAGAATGGGAACATCCGAAGACGCCGACCAAAGTTCGCAGTTTTCTGGACTTGGCAGGATACTACCGGAAGTTTATAAAGGACTTCAGTGTGATTGCATTGCCGATGATGAAGTTGACCCGGAAATACGTACCTTTTGTCTAGAATGATCGTTGCCAGCAAGCTTTCCAAAGTTTGAAGGAGAAGCTGACTAGTGCTCCAGTGTTAGTCCTACCAAAGCCTGTGAAGGGCTATGTTTTTTCTGTGATGCTTCCAAGAAAGGCTTAGGTTGTGTGCTGATGCAGGAGGATCATGTGGTTTCTTTTTCTTCGCGACACCTTAAGAAACATGAGGAGAATTATCTGACACATGATTTGGAATTGGCAGCGGTGGTTCATGCGTTAAAGATTTGGAGACACTATCTTTGCGGGGATGTGTGTCAGATCTTTATAGATCATAAGAATCTAACGTACATCTTTTCGGAGAATGAATTAAACATGGGACAACGTCGTTGGATGGAGCTAATCAATGATTATGACTACACCATTGAGTATCACCCTAGTAAAGCGAACGTGGTAGCTGATGCCCTTAGCTGAAAGTCTTCTTCTCTTCCTACAAAGAAGGCACAATTGAGTTCCTTAGTATGCCATAGATGAGATATGTTTTTTTCCTTGCGGCAGATGAATGTACAGATGGAAGTTTCCTTGTTAGCAAGACTTTTGGCACAGATGCAAGTCAAGCCTATGCTGAGATAGCAAATCAAAGATGCACAACAAACAAATGATACAGTGTAGTTGATCAGGTCAGAGCTCGGTAGTGAAAAGCGTGATGGGTTCCATGAGTCCGAAGATGGACTAGTTTGCTATCATGACAGAATGGTGGTCCCCGATGATGATGATCTGAGGAAGGTAGTGCTCGAGGAAGCACACACATCGATGAATGCTATGCATCCAGGAGTCACCAAGATGTATCACAATCTGAAGGACCTATATTGGTGGTCTGGCTTGAAGAGAGACGTAGTCGAGTTTGTGGCTAGGTGTGTGGTATGCCAGCAAGTCAAGGCTGAGCATCAGAAGCCGGCAGGTATGTTGAAACTTATGCCAATACCACAGTGGAAATGGGATCATATAACCATGGATTTTGTGGTTGGTCTGCCAAGAACAACTAAGAATCATGATTCCATTTAGGTGATAGTGGACAGATTGACGAAGTCTGCCCACTTCATACCTGCAATGACAACGTATACAACCGAGAAGCTCGCTCAAGTATATGTAGATGAGATAGTATGCTTGCACGGTGTACCAGCAACGATAGTTTTTGACAGAGGTCCTCAGTTCACGAGTCGTTTCTAGGAACAGTTGCATAAGGCATTAGGAACACAGTTGAGGTTCAGCACCGCTTTCCACCCACAGGCAAATGGATAGTCTGAAAGGACTATTCAGACTTTGGAGGATCTGCTCCGAGCTTGTGTGTTGTAGTTCCTAGGAAGCTAGGATGTGCATCTCAGTTTGGTGGAGTTCATGTATAACAATAGTTACCAACGGAGCATTGACATGGCTCCTTATGAAGCCTTATATGGGAGGAAGTGTAGATCTCCCCTATGTTGGTATGAGTCTGGGGAGTATCAGCTTTTAGGTATAGAGTTAGTACAGCAAACAACAGAAAAGATCAAAGTGATACAACAACAGTTGAAAGTGGAACAGGACAGACAAAAGTCTTATGCAGACAATCGTCGACGACCTTTAGAGTTTTAAGTGGGAGACAAAGTGTACCTCAAGGTCTCACCTTGGAAAGGCGTGCTAAGGTTTGGCTAGAAAGGTAAGCTAGCACCCAGGTATATGGGGCCATATCTAGTAATAGCACATGTTGGCAAGGTAGCTTACAAGTTAGAGCTGCCACCAGAGTTGCACATGTTACATCTAGTATTCCACGTCAGCATGCTGAAGAAAAGTCACTCAGATACAGGGACAATGATACAACCAGTCGAAGTTGAGCTTGACAAAGACGTGACCTATGAGGAAGGTCCGGTGGCGATCCTTGACAGAAGAGTAAAGAAGCTGAAGAGGAAGGACATGGTTCTAGTAAAGGTTCTTTGGCATCATCGTGGTGTTGAGGAAGCCACGTGGGAGCTTGAGGAAGAGATGAGGATAAATATCCCTTACTTTTCTCTTCGGATTTCGAGGAAGAAATCCCTTTGTAGAGGGTTATAGCTTGTAAGCACCATGACCTCCGTTTAGGGTTTATCCTATTTGCTTTGCTTAACCCTGGTGCTTAGTTGCTTGCTAATCACCCTTAGTGGTGATTAGGGTTTGTTTGTTGTGTGTTGGAGGTTCTACTTGCAATTAACCCAAGTCTAGGGTTGTTGAGCAAGTTTGTCACCTTGAGAGGTGTTTCTCTCTCTCCTTGCTTCCTCTAGTGTTGAGAGGAAGGGTTGGGCTCGTTATTTGAGTTGCTTTGGGCTTGTATGAGCCTTGTTGGGCCTTGCCATGCCTTGCTTGGCCTTATTGACCTTGTGTCGGCCATAGGTGTGTCGGCCATGGTTGTGTCGGCCGTAGGTGTGTCGCCCAGGGAGGTGTCCGGCATGGTGTTGGGGTGTTTCGTCCATGGACCCCTTTGACCCTTTGACCTCATTTGTGTCACCACTAGTGGACACTTGGCGCTTGATGCTTGCATGTAGCAATGGCCTTGGACATATGTTTAAGGCAAGATAGAGAGGTGGCATTGCCCATGGACAAGTGTCCCTAGGTGGGCGACACCTTGCCTTGTCTTACCTTGGTTTATCCTCCATCCTCTCCTAAATATGTGTTCCCTTTCTCTTGCTAAGGATCCCTTTAGTTCCTTAGTTCCCCTCTCCCTTTGGTTGCACGACAGCTCTTCCTTTGCAAAGCTTGGTGGCTGATCCTTATCTTGGAGTCTTCTTCTTCTTCCTCTTGAAGTGGATGAAGGTGTAGCTTGGTGCTAGGATCTTGGAGCTTGCTTAAGGCGGGTTACATAACTCCTAACCCTAACCATATTACCTTCTTCTATATTCTTGTATGTTTTCTTATGATCATAATCGGCCATGTATGTTGCTAGATAAGTTTCTTGCTTAGTTTTACCTAGTTGGCCGAACCATGTTTTAGGGTTTCATTGTGGAGCAACACTCCTTTCCCTCCTTGGTCTAGAAAAGTGAGCTTGAGCTCTAGTAATATGAGAAATACCCCTCTCTCGTTTAAGTTGAGAGGTGAGCTTGTGTTCTAGTTGCTTGAGCAACACCCTCCTCTCACCATGGATTCGAGAGGTGAGCTTTTTGGTAGATGTAGATCTATGCTAAGGTTGATCCTAGTGGATGCCCGAATTGTGATAGAGGTTGTGCAAGACCCCTCTCTCTTGGTTGTTGAGAGGTGAGCCGATCTTCTTGAGCAATTTAGGGTTTGGTGCCCTTGTGCTTGAGGTTGATGATGATCTTGTTGGGTTGTATCATGCACAATATGGCTTGGGGATGGTGCTGCCTGATACCCTTCTTTCCTTGGGTTGTACCTTTGGTCGGTACCCTGGTGTGTTGGGCGATATGCCTTGTTGAGTGTCATGCACATTACACCTAGATTAGGTAGTGGTTTGGTGCCCGTTGTTATGGAGCTCAGTGGGCTACCCTTGTGTCGGGCATCATGGTTTGGTGGTGATGCCCGATATGGTGGCTTATGGTAACCCTAGATGTTGCCCTTGACTGATAGACTTCTTGGAACGTTTTTGGTGTCGCCTGAGTTGCAAGTATGTCGGGCGATACCATGCTGAGTTTGGGCATTGTGTCCTGGAAAGTGAGTGCCTTGGGTGTGTGAATGGGGTGGCTGCCCGATAGGTACCATAACCCTGGAAGGGTGATAGGGTTCAGTCTTTATGGATAGCTAGTTGTGTCGTGCCTAGCCCTTGAACGATACACTCCCTCAACCTAGCTGCACATTATGCCTTGTGTGTTAGTCTTGCACGTTATGCCTTGATCTCTAGCTGCACGACACCTTGGGTGGTAGTCGTTACCTGCTGTGGTTGGCCGATATGCGTTTGGTAAGGGATCCTACCCTACCCGTCACAGGTTGTGGTGAGGGACACACTACCCACCACCTGTTTTAGTGAGGTTTGTGAGAGTTTTAGTGAGGGTTTTGATAGCCCAGGTTGTATATAGATGAGGGCTTCATGTTAATAACGATGTTACATGTGTTATGATCTCCTTGGATCCGTATATAACGATGATGATGAGTAATGATAAGCTTGGAAGCATATGATTTGCTTCACATGATGGTATGACCCATGTCTATAGTCACAGGTACGAGACATGAATGATAAAGCATGCAATCACCAACGTTGCCCTATGTTTGATAACATAATCCTTCTGTTAATCCATGATGGCTTCAGTTATCTATATGATCATGTATACTAACCATGCAGGTGTTTCATGTTGATGCATAGCCAGGTAAAGGGCTATGAGGTATATATGTGTCACAGAACTGGAATCCCAATCCCATGAACCAAACGAATACCAAGGCGACATGCGGAAGCGTAAAGCTTAGCACACATGAACATATAACAAGATACAAGCACCAACATAGTCTCAACAATCAACAAGATATATTAAGCAAAATTATTATATTACATGATTTGGATTACATATTTCAAGAGTCACTTTGTACAAGTCTGCTCATGTATACTATATCTGGATCTTACAACAAGTACACCTAGCATAGCTCACCAAGCCCATCAAACTTATAGCCATCTCTGAACCTAAAAACAACATACGAGAAATGGGTCAACACACGAGGTGCTGAGTATGGGGATGAAAGATACACACACACACACATATAAATATATATATATATATATAAGCTTTGCATAATTTTGAAAAGATTTCATGACTAAATGAACAAGAATAAACAAGTTAATTGTTTAACAAATGCAAAACCATATTTTATGTCATTTCACTCCATTATACCAACAATATCAAACATGTTTAAGGCCTTTGACCATCTTCCCGTCGGAAGGGTCCGTAAGGGTGCTCAAGCTTAGCTAACCCTTTTATACGAGAGGGACCTCAAGGTCGTAACCAAGAGCCCTTTATCAACAATATTATAATGGAGTTCCATATATATATATATATATATATATATATATCTGTGTGTGTGTGTGTGTGTTTAAGTTATAAAACCGACGAGGCAAACATCGAGTAACACATAGCAATACTACATGGCAATATTTGTGAAAATAGACAAACAAGCATACAATATATGTCTTTTCAAGCAAGAAAGCGGTAGTCATATAACTAGATAAGGCCCATACCTGATTCTGAGATTTCATAACCTAACGTATCCTTCATCATCTAGCCATATGCCAAACCTGATTAACAACAAGATTACATATATGCATTAGATTCTCATTATTAACCCCAATTAGATGTATTTTAGGGTTTTGGCCAAGTTGGGTTCAAGGTTGGTTATTAGTACATTAGATGATCTCATATTGATTTATAGTCTATCATAAGAGTGTGGTTCAAGTTCCATGTCATTATGACGTTCCATGCTCTTTCTACAATCATAACAAGGTTTAAGGCATTTACATGGATTCTAGGGTCAAACAACTCACAAAAGAGTAATCAAGGTCAAAGATCATCAAGATAGAACAACCCATCATCAAACATGGTTTAGATGAGCAAAATTGGGTCATAAGAAACATATTCCAAAATAGGTGTATGTCCATTAGAAGCAAGATTGGCAATCTAGTCAATGTTCAACATTATAGTCCAAAATAGGCACATATGTACAATCTAGGTCATTCATGAACAATGGGTTGATTAGGGCCCTTATTAGGATCACCAGAGAAAAAGATTTACTGATTCAATGCTTAGGAGGCTATAATTATATCAAAGATTCAAACTTCATCATAATCATGCATTAAAGTCCATGAACAAGCTACAACATGCATTAGGGACAACCATGGATCAAAAGGAGAGATTAGGAGCTAAACTTGGTTCAAGGTGAATAAATATTACTGATTTCATGATTAAGAGAGTGAAAAGACACTAAAGATGCAAGATTGATCATAATAGTGAATAAATGTTCTCAAACATGACTAATGTTAATGTTTTCAAGAAATAAGGGAACAAACATTTTATTTAGTGTCTGGGACTAGGCCCAAAGCGTAGGTCTCGTCGAGTTGATCGATTTGACATATTGGTTTGTATATTTTAGATCAAGGAACTAGGAGATATGTATTTTTGAATGTTTACATGAGAACTTTATAAAATGAACATTAGGGTGTTACCTAATAATTTGGTAGCCAACCAGGGCCGTGGATCCTCGATCCAAAGGCTGAGCGAGGGTCGTACTGCTACCCATGCTGGGCTAGCTCAGAGGCTGGTGAGCGGTGGCTCTCGAACTCATTGGACCGCTCCAAGGCGACCAACCACGATGCGGGGCTTTCATTCACCACAATCCATCAGGCTAGTGGTTGCCAGCCTCCTCGCTGCCGCGCCCCTCTCCCGCTCCACGAGATCCCTGTTTCCAAGTGGGAACAGAGCACGAACAGGGGACGATGCCCCAGCCCTGTCGGTGGCCTTCTGTTCCTGCAACGGCTTTGAAAGAAGGAGATCGGGGGAAGGTGTTGGAGGTTCTGCGATTGCTGGACTAGATTTCGGCATCCAGGGCTCACGGTCTGGCCATTGGCATATCTCTGAGGTGTTTCTGGGCAGAAAATAAGAGCGACGGAGAGGGGAAGAAGGGCAGAGGTCGTTGGTGGCCAGCCCTAGAGTGATGAAGGGAAGAAGCAAAGGCTGAAAGGGGAGTTATAAAAGGAGTTAGGGTTTAGGGTTGGGAGATCAATGCTCCCGTCAGTTACCAAAACCGGATGGAGGCGGAGAAACTCTCTCTCTCTCCCTATCCATCACTGGTTTCCTGAAGAGGAAGTAGAGGGAAAGGCAATTGGGCCACAACGTTGATTTGGGCCTATGTAGGACAACCCAACAGAGAAAAGGGCATATAAAAGAGCTAAAACAAAGTATAAATACCAGAAAATCAAGGTGTCATAAATTGGACTCCGAAGGTCCAATCGATGTGCTTTTTGTTCCGCTGGATTCGTAATTGAATCATCTACAACATAGTATAAAAATGAGAGAAGTATGATCATATTGATGGGGTTCAAAATGGATTCAAGAGGATGATGTAATAAATGATAATACTAAGCTCAATACTAAGCTCAAAGTGTTGATTGATGTCACACATTGTGAAAATCATGCATATAGTGATCAAAATGGGTCATCAATAAGACAAGTCATGAAATTGAACTCATACTGAGTGATGTGAGTAACCAATAGAGAGAGGAATGGTATAATAAAGGAGAGAGAAAAATTGGGGTTGTCACATCCGTCCCTCCTTACAAGAAATTTCGTCCTCGAAATTTGTCCAAGATCATGAACAAGAGTCAAAGTCAAAAACTACCGAGTATAGATATCCCTCCATGGTTTCCAACACATTCTTTACATGGGATACACACTAGGTTATCCTCATAAAGGGTGTACATATTACTTATTGTTCCATCATAATGTGACGTCATCATGGAATTAGGGTTTACCCATCCTTTAGTATCCATATATCCGGGTTTTTTTTTAAATCTAAAATTACACAATTTATTCATCATGTTCATCTAAGTTATGACTCCAGGAGTATTGTCATATCATGTTGATCATTTGAGTATGAGATTAGGCATGTTACCCCTGATTATCTAAGTTTTCATGACATCATCATATTATTTTCATGATTTCAAGGCTACATCTTTTATGTATGCTTATCGTGCATATGTTTATTTCTTTTTTTTAATGTACGTGAGATATTTCATATATCAAGCACCATATGAGGAACAACATCATCATTAATGACAAGATTTTTGAATTCTCTCACTTATATCTAGAAACAGCTCCACAAGCTCAAGCCACTCAAGCTAAGACATATGTTTCCAACAAGACATGTTAACCACAACCTTATACGTGTAACAAAATTTCTACCCATCTTTTGAAAAACAAGGATAACCTCTAGATTCCTTTATATACAACTACTAACCCGAGTATGAGGCTCATCATGGATATCACATATCATATACATCATCTTGGGTCTTGGGACATCTCCCTCACCTATATAGCAAGCATCAAATATTCAATTGCCTCTTTCTATAGGGTTAGATATATTCATAGGACATCTAGGGTTCAACATTTTCAAAGAAACCACACGTTAGGTCACTCAACTCATATACTTAGAAGTATTCTAGCTAGGGACTCATCATCTAGTATTTCATCATTCATATTTTTCAACATTTCAAATATTTTGGAGTTTAGGTACTCTAACCTTTTCCCGATATGGGTCAACTCATATCAACATGTCACCCTATTCATATGTCCCATTCTAGAGGTCCTCCTTTGTAAAGAGATTGAGGCCAGTGTTGGTCTCAAACTGTATGCCACATATCATATCTCAGCATGTACAAAACTAGGTACAAGCAAGCATGCCAACCCACTAACTATGTTTAGCACATCAACCAAACCTTATGTATCATACAAGGTTCTAGGTTTAGCTATGGTTTCCTGGTCCAACTCATTCCATATCGTAAACGTACTCGACCTTCCTCAAACAACTTGGGTCTTATCAACATCGACATCATCATCAATAACATAATCATCATCTTAGGTTTCTAGGTTATTCACTTGCCTAACCTATATCATAGCTCTAGACAACTCTAGAGACTATCACTATCATCTAAACTCTCTCATCTAGACTTGATGTTACATCTCTTTCTCCTAGGTTGCATGGAAACTTACTACCTTTCTGCGTGTGGTAACATTTTTCATATGTACATATAATAATACTGGAAATATGTTTTCTCCAACGTTTAAACAGGCGATGAAAACCACCATACTCCATTCGAATAAAACCAAAACCAAAATGAGTTACCACACTCATTAGGCAGTTTAGTATCATGACACCTCAAGTCATCTCGCATATAAGAAGATAGAGCTAGTAAAAGTGAATAATCAGGGCAAAATAGGGCCAAACAAGGCGATCAGACTCAGATGAAAATGCATTCATCAATGACATAACTAGAAGATAATGAATTTCTATAGAAATATAGGATATGTTTTTAAAACTTACATTGGTATCCTCTCCATGCTCATCATGGACATCATCCTCATCATGGACATCATTCTCATCATGGACATCATGGTCAGCCATCTGAAAATGTCATTAAAAAGGCAAACATTTAACATTTGTATTAACTAGAAGATAATGAAACGTTACATCTAAAAATGATATTGATATTAAAAAAACATGCCTCTAAAACATTGAAAATGAAACATATAAAAAATATAAACATGCATGCCTCTAAAATTGCGATCTTTTGTCAATTAAAAATCCTTCATTGTGATCTCCGCACACATAGAAGTCATCATTAGCTTCATATGTATAAATCACTGATTTTCTCACATATAATTGGCAATAGTTTCACGCAAAACATCTCCCTCCCTAGCATCGGCCTAGTTTGTTTGTTGGAGAGAACTCAATTCGTTCGGATGTTAGTGGTAGTATGAGGCTCATCTAATTTTTTGTCCATCATAGGATCACCATCATTTTGGCACCGGATAAAATTGTGAACAATACAACAAGCCATTACAATCCAAGACTGAGACTGTACGAGAAAAGTCACTCCTTCACAAAAGTAGGGAAACCTCTTCTTAAACACACCAAAGGCTCGCTCAACAATGTTACATAGTTGAGCATGTTGGTGGTTGAACATTTTCTTTTTGCTTGTGTATGAGCTTCTGTTACCCCGATACTCTACTATATGGTAAGCATTGTTTCGATATGGTGCAAGAAATTGTCTGGTGTTGGAGTACCCTGCATCAACAAGATAGTACTTCCTAGCGGGTACTTTGAACCCGCATGTGGTTGTAGCTGAGTGAAGTACCCTATGGTCAGCAACAGATCCCTCCCAACCAGTCATGATATATGTAAACTCCATTGAGAAGTCTACTACAGCGATGACATTCATGGAAACATTCCCTTTTATATTCCTATATCGGTTCTGCTTATCGCGCTTCACCAAAACGGGGACGTGTGTCCTATCAATTGCCCCAATGGCATCCTAAGACAAGTATATAAGAAATACACAAGTAAATACCAAACTCAACGATGACGATAGTGGTTATATTAACAACGGAATGGACAATGGTCAACTAACTGATGGTCATACCTTGAAGTAAGGGTAAAATCTTGAACTCTCACCAATGCGGCGGTGCAGAGTTGTGGATGCAGTTGGCATCACAATATATTTGTCGCACAAATCCCACACTACATCCAACACGTCGTTACACTTTCTTCTTATGATCTCACCACTTTGAATGTAGTCCTCGGCCAGAATACGGTTGGTATGGCCATGGCCAACCATTTGAAGGAAGTAGCAAACTGCCTCCACTGATGACACACCTCTGGTACTTTTTAAAAAAACTTGGTGCTCAAGTATGTCAACAAAGGCTAAAACCGTGTTGGGTAGCATACGGTACATATCATATGCCCTCCTTTCATGGCTAGTTATTATTTCTAAAACCTTTTGATGGCCGCTCCTAATACTAACCGATCTCGGTATTGGTTGGTGTGTGGTTGCGTTGTCTGAATTTTGCATGATATTGTGGGATATTTGGTCAGCTATTTGGTAGGATATTGCATTAGCAATGTCATTAGCCAGACCAGACATAAGATCCACTAGTTGTAGAATGTCATCAGTTATTTCATATGGATGAATAACGACCATCACATCTATAATTAAAAGCGATTACCCACATAAGAAAATATCGAGATATTGCAAAAATGAAATTAGGGCTATAGCGACCAAATAGCAAATACTGATCAAATAGCAAATAACAAGATAAACCATTACATAGTATATAGTTCAGAGATTGTTCCCAAAGGAATTAAATAGTACAACAACAACTTTTGAGAAAGTTTATAAAATAAAAGGCAACATACTGATATAGTTATTGAATTATACAACCTCAGAAGTACGGCGGCGGGGCAGGACCTCTACTATTGTAACCACTTGTGCTAGCAAATGATGACGGTGGAGATTGTGGATATGGTGGTGGCGTGAAGGGTGATTGTGATCCAGAAGCTCTAGAAGCCATGTTCTTCATTTCCCACAAGTCTTGCAATCAAATGGTAATTTTTTGTGGGGGGTCCATAAGGCTTAGGTAAATGTTACGGTTTGCTGGATCTTTTATGACATGCACAAGAGTGGTAAAAACTGGGATAGGGGCGTCAGGGTAGCTTGCATGAAAGTGGTGCAAAATGGTTTGATATTCATCTTTATCATTAGACCTAGCAGCAATTCTGCTGCCCATCTCATGTACCTTGGAAAACACCTTTGTGAATTCAGAAATGACATCATTAGATAGGACACAACTGTCATGTGAGCTTGACGCTCACTTCCTACGTCTTTTCATAGTGGGTGTCCTTGCACCAACACCTTGGTTGTATGATCCGTTGTTGGTGTCCTCAATTTGCGTCCCAGAATTACCCATGTCTTCAGTGAAACCGGTTGGACCGGTCCAACCTGGGCTGACAAATGAATCAGATGCATCTAGGTCAACAACAACATCATCTTCAGATGCAACATCAGAAGGAGGCTGTCGATCGGTTGAGACATTGCATGATGGCCCCTAGCTATGTTCCTCCCCCCCATCATCTCAACGTCGTAGTAGTGGTAGAATGGTCTATTGATCAATCTTGCTAGTTCCCTGTTTGCCTAAAATAGGGGACAACTACTGATTAGGTCAATATTAACAAGTTTAAGTTAATATTTAATACTTAGGGGAGTCTATATTATTAGACATACTGCAAGTGCCTCTCTCCTCTCTGGGGTGTCAGGCAATATTGGCTTGGGCCTGTTGTCATCCCATCCAACACCACTTTTGTTGGTCACCAGTTTTATCTTTGCATAGTCTCCCCTGAGGTTCTTCCACCGAGTTTTTAACTACTCCAATGGACCCTCATTCCTCCCCATCCTGATATGCCAATCGCGTAGTGTCTCCCTTCATGTGTCCCTAGTAAATATTCCATCAATGCACCTATCCAGGTCATATTGTCTCCTCAATGACGCAACCAGAGCCTCGTCCAACTCTTTCGTCAAGATAATACAGAACCTCGGGTCTAGTGCATCCATAGTAGCAATGACACTGCAATATATCACTTTAGTCAGGGTGTTTAAACGAAACCTTTATACGAACCTAGTATGAGTCTACACAGTTGAAAGCAATAACTTGTATTGAAGTAGTCTAAGACAAGATCCATTAGCCAGACCAGAGATAAGATCCAAAATTTGTACTTTGTCATCAGTTGTTTCGGGTGGATATTGGCCATGACGACTATAATTAAAAGTGATTACCCGCATAAGACCAAATAGTGACCAAATAGAAAATAGCAACCAAATAGAAAATAATAAGATAAACCATTTCTTAGTACAATAGTTCAGAGATTGTTCCCAAAGGAATCAAATAGTACAACAAATTTGAAATTGTTCTTAAATGAAAGACATGCTACTGATTTAGTTCTTAAATTATTCAACCTCATAAGAACGACTACATGGCAAGACCTCTATTGTAACCACATTGCATGATGTGCCATAGCTATGTTCCTCCCCCCATCATCTCGACGTCGTGGTAGTGGTAGAATGGTGTGTTTACCAATCTTGCTAGTTTCATGTTTATCTAAAATGGGGGACAAATACTGATTAGGTCAATATTAATAAGTTCAAGTTAATATTTAATACGACTATATATTATTAGACATACCGCAGCTGCCTCCCTCCACTGCGGGGTGTCAGGCAATGTTGGCTTGTGACTGTTGTCATCCCAACCAACACCACTTTCGTTGGTCACTAGTTTTAGCTTTGCATAGTATCTCCTAAGGTTCTTCCACCGAGTTTTTAACTGACTCAATGTACCCTCGTTCCTCCCTGTGCTTATATGCCAATCGTGCAACATCTCCCTCCATGCGTCCCTAGTAAATATTCCATCGGCGCACCTACGCAGGCCATATTGTCTCCTCAATGCCGTAACTAGAGCCTCATCCAACTCTTTCGTCCATACAATACAGGACATCGGCTCTGATGCAACCATAGTACCAACAAGACTGCAATATATCACTTTAGTCAGGGTGTTTAAACGAAACCTTTATACGAACCAAGTATAAAATTAGGGCCTATAGCACCTTACGTCATAAAAACAATACGCCATATTTTTTTTAAACGGAACAAATAGTCACCTATAAAATTAGGGCTTGTAGCACAAAATCAAACTCCCTAGGGAAATATGAACCTATTTATGAACACATATTATGAATATCATTTTCGTTGTAGTGCTACTTGTCGGGTTCCTTCCATGACCAAGCAATATGCAAAAACTACATGTTTAAATATAAATATGTCGCCGTATATGAGGTTACACATCAATATATAGGTACTTTTAACAGATCAATACAATATGGTTGTAGCAAACACATCATCCAATATGTTCATTACAGGAAAAGTACATAAATAGCAAGCATTCAGCATGGCATTCAAATTAAACGTGTTCGTATTGCTCATGAGATATACCTGGTAAACCGAATTGAAGGTTGAAGAGAGTTGCACGACTAGTGACAAGGTCAGCGATGGTACATACAAGAAATTTAGAGGGAATACATATTAGCCAAAATAGTTGGATTATTTGCAATATAATCAGCAAAATAGTAATGGGTGTACATTTTGGTCGTACATGAAAATTAAAATCATTCATTCAAGCTAACATATATCACAAAGCATAATTGTTTCACATGAGGTCTGTACAATCAAAATCATTCATTCATTCTATGTCCCAGGTGGTGGGATGAATGAAGTAGGCATATTGGTGAGTGAAATTTTATTTATCAAGTCTGCGCAATTGACCACAAGTCCATCTTTCACAAATTAAAATATTTACAGGTAGAATTAGAGGTAAGAATCAGAAAATATTGATATATGTCTTCTATTAAAATATTTGAGCTTAAGGGGATGTGTGTACAATAGTAACATTGTTCCTAGTTAGAAAAGGGCTATAATATCTAGGTAAGCTCAAGAGAAAGTAAAATAACAAGAAATATAGAATACTTCTTCATGGTTATCTTCTTAGTCTTCTGTGTTTAGAGGAAATGATAAATCTTAGGTGAATATAGATCATTATCAGGAAAAATAAAATACTTCAGCAACAATTTAGAAAGATTTTTTTTCATACGATTTCATCCAATTTTCAACAAGATGTTTTTGTAGCAGTTTCTAAAGCAGCATATTGCAAAATTTTCTTCAACGCTTCAAACAAATAAAAAGGGAGCAGTAAATCTTCAAGGCTTAGAAGTAATTCAAACCTTTTTAAAATATCAATATTGGATCCTTCTTCAGGTTCACACTAATAAATTAACATCCATCCAATACATTCACATTAATAAATCAATATCCATCTAGTGACTAAAGAGTTTTATGAACACACAAAACTCCTCTACAATTCCAAAATTTACCAACACACATTACCCTTATTGGCCAATGTCATGATTTTAAGACAAAAATTGAGTAAGCCAACCAAATGTTTCGAACAACATGTGATATTTTGCATCATTCAAGTTAATATTTTGGTATATCAAGCAAAACCATATCAATTTAACTACTACATTTATAAATAGATGTTTGCAAGTTTTGAATAAAGAGATTCGTGGTAAATTTTTTCTTCTCTATTTGTTTGGATTGGATATGAACATTATCATCAGATATCTTCAAAAACATCACCTCATAAGCATGAAAACAATCCTTGATAGAAACATCAAATTTGTATTACAAATATTATTGCTGAAAACACAACAATAGTTTGTCATTTGTATGAAAAGCCCTTCTAGATTCACAATATTGCTCTTCCTCACAAGCCTTGTTGTACCAAGCAACCATAATTCATGTACATACAATGCAGACAACAGTGTAGTTTCTTTCAGTATTTGCTACTCATTGTTAGAGAAATGAAAGGACATGTTGATGTCATTTGTTTCTCGTGATGAAAACTGACTTCACTGAACAATTTGCATAGGAGGGAGGGTACGGATTTATGTGGAGTGGCGTTTTAGAATAAATCAACCAAGTTTTCTTACCACCATTTTATGCACAATTACATTCAATGTTGCAAAAAATATTTGCTTAAATGTGAGCCACATGTATGAGTTGTGCCAGATGACGTTCACAAGAATTTTTACAATTGAGGAAGGATATGAATTAAATCTTGTGAAAATGTGACATGGATAAGACATGGATTTTCTACTTAACATAGTGAATGATTATTTTCCAAATACGTAGATGCTAGTGGATAAGTGCAAAGAAAATACTACAGACCTTGGCAATCATCTAGAGGGATTAATAGTGGCACACACATGGATCAGATTGGTGTGCACACATCATTTTCTAGACTCAAACCCCAATTCTTATTCTTCTTCGATTGAAACTAAAAAGCAATTACCAAATCCCTATACCCTCCATCGTGGTTTCCTGGTAACTGACCAGCAAAACTGAGCCCTACTTGTTACTCGTGTACAACACAACATCAATATCATGTGATAATACAATAGCCATCAACCATGTGATTTTACACATCATCCCAATGACCCATGTTACCCGTGGACATAATACAACATCAATATTGTCTGCATCAAGCAAGCAGACAACCGAAATAGGAGAAAACATGTTGTTATTTGATAAGAACAAATACCTGCTCAGTCGAGATGATGAGAACAGGAGCACGACCAGACATTGTCAGGGACGAAACATGTGACAAGAAATTGAGAGGGAAATACACATTAGTTTCCTGATTAAATCATCTATCGTTACAAGAGTGAAGATAGGAGGCTAGCAAACAAAAAGAAAGAAAAGGTCGGCAGAGACAAACCTTGCAAGCAAGTCGGCGACTTCCCAGTAAAGTGGCTCGGCAGCGGCGGCGGTAGTGAAGAGTGTGTGGAGGGTTCGAAGGTGAAAAGGGAGGAAATCACTGATGAAGCGCAGAACTATATAGCAGCCGCGACAGTGCTTGCCCCTGCTAGGGTTTACTACACCACTTGCACACAGTGAAATGTGCCACTTTGATGGGAGATGACAACTCGGGAGGGTTCCTTGTCGTCATGTAGACTGGCGGTGTAGCTCGGCGCTTGCAGACGAGCCACCACACCCATACATCCGCTTGATTGACCTGGTCTTCTGCCTACTCCACTGGGCAGGGTTATCCCTACGCCACTCGCCTGCCATGGCTTTGCCGATGGAAACGATGTGAGCCCGCTTTAACTCACGGAGAATAGTAATGGCGAGGGCGTCGAGGTCTCGGGAGAGAAGAGAGCACAAACCAGAGAGCGGAAGATAGAGCAGGTAGAGGGGAAAGGCGAAGAAGGGGGGAGGTGTCGGGATGGGTAACCACCATCAGGGCGAGGAGAGGCGAATAAAGTTGATCAGATCGTGAAAACCGATTTGTGAACCGGAATCCCGTCCCTCGTGGGACTGAGAGAACCGGGGTTAGGGGGTTCCGTTATCCCATAACGAGGGTTCTTCAGGGTTGCGAACCAAACAAAAATCAACCTCAAACCGACATTTGTTTGGCGGGGTTGGCACATAAAGACAAGGCCAAATCGGGTTTTGGCCCGTGCCCCAAACGCAGGCTAAGGGGGGTTTGCGGACAGACAGCTAGGATTTCTCCCAGCACGAAGAATTTCTCCCAGCACTAAGAATTACCCCCCCCCCCACCCCAACACTGAAGCTGGGTTGCATCGGGCCACCCATAATCGGGAGCTGATACATCAGTTGTGTCGTCTACCCCCTAACTCCTGTCATATATTGTCACTCCTCATGAGCAACTGGCAAGCAGCTGCACTCCAGGGACGTTGCGTTAAAAACGGCAATTGATATAAGGTCATCAGATCTACGACCCATCCCCTTCCTCCTCCTGTCAAAGATATGATGTACCCACACAACTCAACGCAAAGCCAGCCGCACACTAATGTCGGCCGCTAGGATGCATGCTTCCCGATCTGCCATCGACAGTAACATAACCACCTCGCACAAGCTGGGATGGGATGCCTGTACCGATGGCGACTGTTAGCCTTACGACAACAATCAAAGCAACCAATTGAACCGTGCTCATGAAGTGATGCTACAAATGTGCCTTCAGCACCAGCACCTCAATTATTTATAAGATTCTTGACAATTCAGAGGTTGGAGGAGGCGCGAGAGATGGATGGACCCATCCTATCCTTTTCTTGGCGTTATCGTAAATCCTCCAACACTGTGTACCGCATTATTATTTATCCACTTTAAGTACAGGATGGCGTCACTTGGTGATATATGTTATTTCTCAACCGACAATCCCTACACATTATATTAGATACCAAAGTAATTGCTGCTGGAGGTAATGGGCCGATACCCCTACAATTCTATTGTACCCGTCTTAATTGCCGCTAAAGCTACTGCTTTCCTTCTCAACTAATTCTATCTCGATCGTATTTGATCGACGCGTTTCTTGCTTGATTACCAATCAACTAATCACACCAAGACCAGCCTGGTTGACACCAAATAATTTGGATCGTATCACCGAAGCATTGACAATCTTGCATCATTTACGAATGATATTGCCTAGACCTAGTAATTTTTGGTACAATAGATTTTTAGAATGTCAGTTTTTGTAAACCCATAATATATGTCAAATACAAACGGAGGCAGTAAAGAAACATCAGAACAGAAAAAACCGTGAGCAATAAGAACAATAAAGGAACACTAGTAATGAGTAATAGAAGGATCCATCGAACAAGAAAATCAAAGAAAACACTTCTTAGTTGGTTTAACAAGTATGTGTGATCCGTCAGATAGCGGTAGCTTTGCTGATTCGATACCCAATTGGAGCACCGGGATGAATGGTTTATAACAACAATTTGACCTCCTCCTCAAAATGGATATATATATATATATATATATATATATATATATATATATATATATATATATATATATATATATATATATATATACAGTCAGGCTAGAATACACTCGAGTGTACGGATCGCACGAATACACTCAAGTGTGTTTGCATATCAAGACTAATTTTTTTGCAAAATGTAAACTGGTGATCTTCACCGTCATACTATAACAGGCTACATATAAATTTTGAGCACATTTGGATGAGTGTAAGTCACTCATCCAAGGGCAACAAAATCGACGCGCGAAACTAATTTGAAATGCATAATTTTTGCGGTCTTCATAACATGAGCTATACATATCCAAATGTGCTCAAATTTTGCGTATGAGTTGTTCACGAGATGTTTAAGAAGATCAATGGATT
This sequence comes from Alisma plantago-aquatica, assembly GCA_963693085.1. Taxonomy (NCBI): domain Eukaryota; kingdom Viridiplantae; phylum Streptophyta; class Magnoliopsida; order Alismatales; family Alismataceae; genus Alisma; species Alisma plantago-aquatica. Next base: position 1,005,908,380 of record OY856412.1, read on the forward strand.
ATATTTTCAAAAAGAATATTGCATCATAAAAAACTACTTGAGTGTATTTTGCTCCGGATACACTCGAGTGTATTCTAGCCTGACTCTCTCTCTCTCTCTCTCTCTCTCTATATATATATATATATATATATATATATATATATAATACTACTATAAAAAGAGCGAGTTCATGCTGCGCTCTCCTTGATTCTCTCTCTTCTTAAAATTTTTCTCAACTTTTTTGTATTTATTTAATTTATATTTTCTCTTTCATGATGAAAGAATAAAAAGATGATCATTATCCTTTTAGGCAGTTACGAGGATTATCATTATCTTTTTGGGAATTTTTATTTTTCAAATATTTAATGTAAGAAACATGTTCAATGGGGCATGATTACCATTATCCTTTTGAAAAGTTTTATTTTTTAAATATTTAAAATAGACATGTTCAATAGGGCACGTGCATATGCACGTGTGTCTTCACTAGTATATATATATATATATATATATATATATGTACATATATATGTGTGTATATATATATGTATATATATGTATATATCTATGTATATATCTATGTATATATATATGTATATATCTATGTATATATATATGTATATATATGTATATATATGTATATATATACATACATATATATATATATATATATATGTATATATATACATATATATACACACATATATATATATAAAGAGATATAGATATAGATATATATATACATATATATACACATATATATATATATACATATATATACATATATATACACACATATATATACATATATATACATATACACACACACACTATATATATATATATATATATATATATATATATATATATATATGGTAGCGATCCAGTGAGAAACGTCCTACGGTGAGAGCATGGGAGGCATTTGAATAACTACAAATTTAGAACTATTTTTAGAATCCAACCATAAATATGAATAAAGCATCATTTCAATTATCGTCTCACAAAAAATCATTGCAATCAGATACTGTTTGCATGTTCATATGTGCAATATACACATTTTACATCCAACGGTCAGCCTAGAATTCAATATAGAGCGTTGAAAAATATTTTGTTTTTGTGAATGATCTACAAATCGAATGATGATAAAACTTTGTAGCGAGGTAAATATTAGTATATACTTATAATCTGTATGGTTGGATTATGAAAAATTGATATACGTGGCGAGTTATTCAAAGGTCTCTCATGCTCTCACTAAGATTTGTTTCTCACTGGATCGTTGTTATATATATATATATATATATATATATATATATATATATATATATATATATATATATATATATATATATATATATATATATATATATACAGAGAGAGAGAGAGAGAGAGAGAGAGAGTTACGATAGAATACACTCAAATGTACAGATCTCACCATACACTCCAGTGGTGCTTGTATATATAAATAATTTTTATGACAAATAAAACCTTGATATTTATTGTTACAACTACAGATTTCTTGTAAAATTTAAACTCATTTGAAATTTTCTAAGTCACTCTTTCATGATCAATAATATTGACTTACAAAACTAATTTTAGTTGTATAATTTTTCTCACTTTTAATTGTATGACTTATAAGTCTCCAAATGAACTTAATTTTTATATGTAGTATGTTCATATGATATTTAAGAAGATGAATGGTTTAAATTTTTTAAACAAACATTACATGAAGGAAAGTGACTTGAGTGTATTCGGTCTTCGGTACACTCGATTATATTCTAGCCTCTCTCTCTCTCTCTCTCTATATATATATATATATATATATATATTTGTGTGTGTGTGTCTTTATCTATACTACTATAAAAAGAGCGAGTTCATGCTGTGTTCTCCTTTATTCTCTCTTTTCTCACAATTTTTCTCAACTTTTTTTATATTATTTTATTTATATTTTCTCTTTCATGATAAAATTAGTTGTCACCAATCTCTCAACTTCTGTATCACATCCCTCCAAACATGCGTTGTAAAACACATGCATGGACACATGTGTATTGACTATATATATGTGTGTGTGTGTCAATTCACTCGTTGCCCCTGGGGGTAGACAATTTAAGTTACTCAGTTCCCAATTGACATTGTGTTATACTTACATGTGTACTTGCCTTACGTGCATGGAGTAGCGGTAGCATTATTAATACTTATGTTGTAAATAATTACACATATATGGAGCGGCAATGCAAACCTGATCTAAGAGTGGAGATAGAAGCTGACAACCTCTTCAATCTTGAACACGTACAATCTGGCATGCACATCAGATAAAATTAGTATTTTAATATTTTTAAAAGCACAACAAACTGACAATATTTTTATTTTATTTCTCACAGAACCACATATCATACTTAGTCAGATCCTCATAGCAAAAGAAAGATGAACACAAATACATTTTGTAGTTGATCATGCACCGATCTTGAAGCATACCTATGCCCAACATAATGAGTCTAAAACCATTGTAGTGGTGACCTTATGTGGAGATAAATAAACACATGAGAAATAAATGATACTTCCTGATTGTATTACAAAACAACATCCTTAGTTATAATTTTCTCATTCACATTTCATATTCTCTATTCTCATTATAGTATGCCAATTATCCTTAAATGATGTTTACAATTTTACAAAATATTTTTGCATACAAAAGCTTTTCATATCATAGTTTTATTTTCAATCATATTAGTATAAATATAGATACCCACAAAAAGAATATACTACAAAAACAATTTCTAATTAGAAGAAATATTCTGTAATAAGAATAAATAATCATTAATGCAAAGTAAATGGTTGTATATAAAATGACAAACCTTGATACTTAATAAATTATAATAAGAAGAAATAATCAATAATCTGAACAAAGAATATATAGTAGGAAGGAGAATATTGTAACTAAAGATGACATTTTGTAGAACAACTTAGTTATATCACACACTACTCTCCAAGAGAAAGAATATCCGTAAAAATAAATTATAATTAGAAGGAATATTTTGGAATAAGAAAAAAGATATAACTAGGAGGAGAAAATCGTAATTAAGGATGACATTTTCAATACAACCTGGATATATAACATTCTAGTTTCTAAGAGAATGCATCTTAGTATATAATAAATTTTAATAAGAATGAATGTTTTGTAATAATAATAAAGAGTATGTGATAAGAAGTAGAAGAAATGTAACCAACAAAGACATTACGTATTACAACATAGATGTAGTAGTATTTTACAAAATGTATACCATCATTATAATTTTATTATGCGTATTACGGTATGTCCAACCACTTTACCTTTTCTTACGGCATACACAAGTTTTATAAATTGAATCGTATTTTCAATCAAAATTATATGTCGTGGACATATGATTTGTGAATGCGAGACAATTCATTTTATGAAAAAGGTATAAAAGAAACGATGAGGCCATAACATACATAATTACATTGATATATATACTTTAGTAACATGGTGAACTTTGTTTTGTTTTTTATTAATAGTGCAATCAACCTCTTCTCACATATTATAATTCTATTTGTGTATTACAAACTGTCTTTTTCCATTACAATTTTCTTCTCTATATTACAGTTGGTCCAACCACATTATAGTTGTTCCTATGTACAATGAAACTTCATAAAGTCATCCCTATTTTCAGTCAAAATTGTATATAGTGGACATGTGCTCGAACTAATGTGAGCCCCTTTTTTTCGTGTAAGAGGTGTTATAGAGGTAAGAGGTCGTCATATATATAAATGCATCCATGTATTCAATTTATCAATACAATTTAAGTTTATTTTATTTTCCTTCTTAGTAAGACCATTCTGACTCTTTTGACATATTACAGTTTATGTCTATATATTACAAAATATCTATGGTCTTTATTGTTTGCTCATTTACGTTACAATATGTATAAGTACATTATAATACATCCAAAGACGTTCTGATTCACTTGATCACAACCACTATATCTGACATGTAGTTTAAACTATGTATATAGCAACTACGTAGAACGTCTCCTAATCATGAGTCAATAGTGAATATTTTTTAGGGTGAACACTGTTTAAATCTCTCATCCTCATTCACTTTTTTTGTCTACGTAATATGGATGCCTCAATCTCTATATCCATCTTTCCCTCTACCACATACACTCATAATTTATTTTTGTCTAACTATAAATTGTGGCACCGCACCCATGCACTCATAGTTGAATTCCTAATAAAAAAATGATGTCACCAATGTTCCATGGGCTCGTAATTTATTTATGTATAGTTACAACTGATAGCACCACTACTCCATGCAGTGGTAGTTGATTTTTATTTAATTACAGATCATGCCACCACTACTCTATGCACGGGTATTGTAACTTGGCTACCTGCACGGGCATTCAATACACACACACACACTCTCTCTATCTCTTTATATACATATATATATATATATATATGTGTGTGTGTGTGTATATGTATATATATCATTATATTGATTCATTTAGCTTTGGAAAATGATTAACGAAACAAAGTCATATAAATACAACTCTAAAAAAAATATCAATCAACATAATCATCGACAATAAATATAAAGATTAAACCATACACTATATTTTTGTAGGCCTTTTTAAAAGGGTGTCTTTGTGTAGAGATAGTATAGCATAAACCACATATGTAACCTTATAAGCTATGTTTGTTTGATACAAAATGTGTAGAAGTTTTTGTTTTCAGCCATTACAATAAGAATATTTTACATCTTGTAAATATAAGAAGATGATCAATATAGTTTGCTAGTCACTCTTTATAGCAAAATCAACATAAGAGAATTTCAGCCAATTAACAACATTTAACCTTAAAATTGGTTCATGTGTTACATTCATTGAATAAATATAACGAATGATTGAACCTAACTCAACAATGGAAAAAGTTAGTTAATAAAATAAGACACAACCATGTATGTAGTATGAATGATAAAACACATTTAAGCCAATCACTCCATCACATTTAACTTTTTATTATTTTATCATCAAATATACAATAATTGATGTATTTTCATGATACAAATTATTGTTTCGAGTAATAACATGAGAGAGTGTGTGTTTGTTCAATGGCTATGAAAAGTTTAAGGGATCATGTATTTATATTTTGCACTGGCATTGCTTTTAGTGTTCAATATATATTGACTTGGAGGAAAATAGATTAAGTGTGTGTTCTTAACAAGTTATATTAGATAAAAAAATATATGCAAAGACAAATTCTTATATATATATATATGTTTATTCATGTTCCCATCCACATAACCCAAATGCAATTAATGGAAGATCCACATCTATCTCTAGAAAAAATATCATAAATATAGCAAGAACTACATAGGTAGAAAACAAAATGTGTGGTAATAGATGTTGTGACAACTTGGATATTTTGTCTCTCCTCATACATGTTCTATGAACTTTCTCCTTGCATAAGTATCTCGCTCTTGACCTTAATTTCATGATTTAATGTGCTTTTCTAAAAATATGAATAATCTTGGATACTTGTGTCTTATGGTGATAATCAATTTAATATAAAACCTAGTTTTGAGATACTTCACATCATAATCTTCATTCATGTTTTTTATCGTACTATTGTACATACCTATAGCCTATTCTTGTTCTCATGCTATAGGGTTTCTCTGCCCAAATCAAAGCTAGGATGAAGAAGATGTGTTCATTTGAAATCACATTACTTTAACTTTGTTTTATCCCATTTTAATCGACATTTTAGCCCATAATGGGCCTAAATGCTGGACACAAGGCCCATTTACCTTTCCCTTTAGTTTTCTATCTACTCCACCTCTGTATGACCAATCATGAGCCTATATCTAAGAGAGGATGATGTGTGGCCCTTGGATCCAGCTGTCACAGACCGAGCTCCTATCGGACAATGGAAATGTAACCATCTACCTCCGTACTATTTGGCCGGTGACAATGGCACCGAGCCCCACCTAACTCCCTTCTCAAACCTATCTCTTACCCAATAAAATATCCATTTCACTTTTGTTGCTATTTTCCTTTAATTTCGTTCCTGCTTCTTGGTTGTTCGTGAACCCTAGCCCCATGATTTCTTCCCCCACGTTCTCGACCTCTAGGGAAGCGCCTCCGTTTGTTGAGTTTGGACACGCTGCCCTCGATCCATAGCATGTTGTTATCAAGCCGCCAATAGCTTCATGAAGCTCTGTTTGTTTCTGCTTGCCAATTTCTAGGGCTGGGCAAGCTCTTTCCTCCCCCACCTCCTTTATCCAATGAGTCATGCCGTCATACCATTTCTACAAGTGTGCGTCTCGATGTAGGTGTGTCTCCACGAAAGGGGCAACATCACTACCATCAGAATGCCCCTCAATGGTCAGATCAAGTACTGAACCAAATGTTAGTGAGAGACGCTTTCAAACTCCAGCTATCCCTCATCAACACTGGAGGTAGCTTCCATTGTAGAGGATCCATCTACTGCCCAACACAGGGCCAAACAAGCAGTGTGTGCCCTGGGCTCCTATAAGCAGGCTGATCCGTCCCTCTCTCCCATTTGGCCCAATTAGGATAATTTGTTCCCTAAAATCCTCCATTTGATATCCTAATCTTCAAACCTATCTAACTTCTTGATTCTTAAACCAAATCACATGATACTATATACTATTTAATTAGAAAGATACCATTTTTCTAATGATGACGCCTGTTTTTAGTAGTTATGTTTGTAACTTTGTTGTTTTATTGATTACCTTACATTCTTTTTTAATCACCAAGTTCTATGCATAGACTGAAATCTTATATCTTTAATGATATATAACCCTTCCGCAATGCACATCAATAGATTTTACTCACTGGAAGCTGAGTTTATGACCTAGATCATCCAGTTGTACCTTTATGACATATTGCTCTATCATGACTTTAAGAATTGCTCTTTTATGTGCTAATATGATGTAAATTGATCATATGTGGAGTCTTGGAACTAAGAGGTCATTGTGTAATGATTGAACTTAGAAATAAGTAACCTAACATGTGATTTGTACTCTATTTAATCAAGATCTCATGATTATACTTTGGGCATACCATGTATGACATCAAGTACTTTCTTTAAACCCTAATATGTGATGTCCAAGTACATGTATATTTGGATCTCTAAACCCTGATGTGTAAGTAATCCTAAATGTTCAACCATGTATGTTAGCTTTTAAATTAGAACCCTACTATAACTTGTAACACAAAACTCCATGTAATACACTCATGAACGCTTTTGACTACATGTGACATATGTATGACCCCTAACATTTTCTAGATGCATATGTTGATTGTTGGACTCTAACCTTGCTAGTGTTGGTATGTATGCCCAGAAAGCCAATCATATGATGATTGAGATGTGGCAATAGATACCTAATTTGATAATAATAAAGGCAAGCTTCCAATTTATTTTTCATATCCATTTATGAGAGAAGGAATAACATAATAAGTGTCTAGAGAATGATACTACTCAATGACGTATGACTTCAAGTACATGACTTGGAAGAATGAGATCATACGAATGTTAAGAGTAAATACATTCTCATAATGTCCCTGATTAGTTGTTCTAGTGGAAGGTTGAGAGACAACAATAACACATAAGATCAGAGTATGAGTTGGTTGATGACTAAATCTCATTAGTCATGATATAAAAATATCAAACCAAGTACACAGATACATGTTAGAGAATAGTGTATCGGACAAACCCACCATGCGACTAACACATAGAAGTCATGATCATGGAAGTCATAGTCAGGTCTCACAGTGATGATGTTGGTTGTGGTTATAAGACCTAAAATCACTACACTCATCACATGTCATTGGGTACACTTGGACATCATCAAACACAGTCTTAAAACATGGGTTGTTATAAAGGTGATTATTGGGTGACTTTGACACATGGGGATTGACCATGAGCGATAGAGATCAGATTTGTCCCTCCGACAGGTGCATGATATCTAAGGCATCTTGATTAGAGAGACTAAGAAAAGTATGGCCATAAGCATGTGAGTCAATATATGATATTGAGCAGACATATATCTCATGCACTATGCTCTTATTCAAGGAATAAGATTGAATAATAACGAGGATGCCTACTCCATGCCTCTAGTTCAATCTGGATATCAGTGACAGAGGAACTATACAAATACTATAACACAATAAACAAATTGTGGGTTGAAGTTTCTCTCCAACTTTTCATTCACTTGGGTAGCAATGATGTGTGACTAGGAACCGCTCATTGCTTATGATGTCATAAGCTAGTTATGGACATTCACTGCCAACGTGGTATGAAACCTATAGGGTCACACACATAGGAACTCATCTAGAAGAGGAGTTTGGTCTTTAATGATAATTGAATTGATTACTAAAGTGTTTTGGTATATCAATTCATGCAACAACTCAGCTAATTAGACTGCCAAAAGATCAGTTCAAGTGTTGAGACTGTTGTTTGGAGTATCAGGCTGATTGTATTGTACATTGATTAGATTTCTGCCTGACCTGAGCTATGAGACGCCTATTTCACCTTTGTGAGATGGCCATCTAGGATGGTGTGAGACGCCGACCTCATTTGCACTAGACTCCTATTTTGGGGGGTGCAATTCAATTGCACAAAGGATTGGTGCTGACATCAAATGAGTACTAATTGGAATTGAATTGCCAACATAGATGTAGAACTGGAAAGTATGAAACGACCATTTCTCTTGGCATGACTACCATCTCGCTGAGTGAGATGACTATTTCGGTGCACGTAGGTTGTGGAACTTCCAAAATTGTTTTGAAAATTTTAGATCTTTCGGTCCTTTCCACTCCCGCTTTAGTCCCTCATTGGCTGTGGATTGGGAATCTTGACCCTAACCCCTCCTATATATAGAGGGGTATTGGGGGATTCCCAAAGTAAAACTACTACACAAATAATTGAGAATCAGTTATTGTAACAATTATTGTCCTCTCTAGTTGCGGTAACCACAAGATCCTAGGCAAGTCTTACCTAATTAGGGAGGGATAACCATGGGAGAGAAACAATTAAGGATCATTGTTATGGGAGAGTATGTTGGTGACTGGTATATCAATGGGATGGACAAATCCTTTTTGTCTATTCCTGTTATGACCCATAACTAAGTTAACTAATAAATACCTCGATTAGCGTGAAGTGTCTTGATTAGTGCTAAACGCTCTGTTAAACAATATGGTTAATCAAGATAAGTTACGTCGTGAATCAATAGTTGAGTTTGAGTCATCAGAGGTAATTAATGATAATAGCAACGTTGATCATTAAGTTAATTAAGTTGAATTAAGTATACATAAGCGATTAGTATTTTGATTAGTTGAAACACGCTAAGTAGCATGTTTTCTCGCTTTAGGGTTGTAGAGGACCTCGTGCTTGCAAATTTGCAAAAGGAATCATTTCAATTGGACAATCGACGCAAAAGATATAATAGTTTCAAGTTTTGGGGCTGAATTTGCAAAATATCCAAATTTATTAGCCTTTTATTTCTCTTTTCTTTTTTTTTCTCGCTTATCCTTTCATCTTCCACCCGATACAACAGGGAGAGTCGGCGCACTGTAGCGCGCGACTCGCAGAGGAATACAGAGGCGATGGCTGGGCGATTTCTTGGCCCATAGCCGATTCAGCTACACCTCTCCCTCCTCTACCTTCCCTCTTCCTCTTCCCTTCTTCCTTCCTCCTTCCTCGCCCCCTTCCATGGCGCCCCACCTACAGCTGACCTGCAACGTAGAGCTGCGGCCGCACAGCAGCTTGGAGGGCGGCCAGGAGCCCCCTTGGGCACACGAAACGGCAAGCAAAGGCCAGCTCTGAGCTCGGCCTTGAGGTTTAAATGTGGATCCGCAGCTATCACAGCCGGTGGTCTGTACATTGAGGTTCTCTGCATCCAACGCCGTCACCTCTGTGGGGGCTTGGAGCCGGACCTACTGTGGTCGGCCCGCCTCGTCGTCTTGGACGTCAGCTTCAATCATCTGGACGACAAGGTTGTTTTGGCTGATTGGAAGATGCTACCGCAGGAAGAGCACAATCAATCCCTACCGTTCCAGACTCTAGATTTTTCTAGCAACCTCTTCAGCGGGCCACTCCCCCTTTCGGGTTGGTGGGCAAGTGCCCAGTACCTGGTCGCCGTAAACGCCATCCACAACTCTTTCTCGGGCCCTATACCTCCCTTCATCTGCGCTGCTGGCGCTCATCGCCTGCAAGCACTGGATCTCTCGTTCAACAAACTGGACAGTGAACTCCCCAAGGGCTTTGGTAATTGCTCGCAGCTGAGGGTTCTTCGCATCGGAAACAACAACCTACATGGTCAGATACCACTCGACCTTTACAACGCGGTCTCTCTGCAAGAGCTCTCGACCCCATCCATCAACATATCCGGTTACCTTGATGCGCAAGGGACAATAGCCAATATGATCAACCTATCGATGCTTGATTTCAGCTACAACAAGTTAGTTGGACCTGTGCCCGAAGGCATAGGGAAACTCACAAACATGAAGGTGTTGATGCTCAATAACAACCAATTCACTGGGAGCTTGCCATGGAGTTCGGCCAAGGGTCCCGAACGCAAATTCGAAACCAAAAGTCACGATCAGCTGTGTGTGAAGCAGATTCGAGTCTGAAGTGAACTGAACCGAGGTTGAAGACGACTTGCGTGTGCTCGGAAATTGGACTCTGGACGTGTTCCTAGACGGATCTGGACGAATTCGAACTTCCCGAATTGGGTGAGTATTATCTCACTTAATTATCAAGGTTTAACTCGTTTAATCGTAGATATTGCGTATATGAAAATGTTGTTTATGTGTATATCTAGGTAATAGAGATTACTCGGATGTCGAGCATAGTTATCATCCCTATACTTTTAATTTGCATAGTTCAAATGAAATGAAATGATTACTAAAATAAATGTGTATGCTTTATGAGTAATTTCAGTAAGATGCGAATAAATGCGATAAAATATTTCAGATTGAGTATTCCTTTCAATACAATATATTTGAATGTTCAGTAATATGAAATCAGTATAGAGACGTGGAATAGATATGAAATCTATTTATAGTGAACGAATTTGTTTGCATGAAAGAATAGTTGAGTTATGAGTTATTGCGATATAAATGAATAGTTGTTGCACTATATATAGAAATGTTATGAAAGTTGAACTTCTGGTTTCAGCTAGTGAATTGCATAATTACAATATATTCTAGTAGTCGAATATGTGTGAGAGAGACACAATGTTATAAGAGTTTTCTTGTTATAATAAAATGTGTTAGACTTAGATGCCCTGACACCGTAGAACCCCTTTTGGAGGTCTGTGCCTTAGGGGTGAAACGACCTACCTAGCGTGTGTCTAGATGGTCGGTGGCTCGTGTTCAACAATAATCCGTGCGTGTGTCACGGTGGCACGAGGACAGAGAGGCAGTGTTCAACAATAATCCGTGCGTGTGTCACGGTGGCACTGGAGTAAATAGGGGTTATTCAACAATAATCTGTGCGTGTGTCACAGTGGTAACCCAGACTCTCCGCCTGTGTGCTCAGGTTAGAGGAGGAGTCTAGAGTACACTCTTTGAGAGTGCAGTGAGGCCGTGTGAGCCTGAGAGTCCTGACGTAGACCAGGACGGTAGTCAGACTTAGCATTTCCCGGGTGTGTCGCTAAGTCTTGTACGGTGGGTTCGTAGTTCGCTACGAGACTTTATATGCAGAGTACACTGCATATGATCAGGGCATAAGTTAAAAGATGATTACATAGAATTAAGGTAGATTAATATGAAACTTGTGTATGTTCAGATTAAGAATTTATAATACTTGTTCTTTAAATGTTCATTATACTTTTCTGCGATAATTGCACTGTTTAATTAGAACTGCTCAGTTTGTTATTTTATTTACATATTCCTGTTAAATGTAAAATATGGAGTTATCCGATGATGGCTAAGTGAAATATTATTCACTGAGCGAGTAGGCTCATTCCTCTACTCAAACATTTTCAGGTCAGCGACAAATTCCAAGAATCAGAAGGATCATTTCATCCTAACACTTAATCTGTAGAAGGTATATGTAGTTAGTTTAGTTAGATAGTGGTCTCTTAGTCCTTTCCCCTCGGTCCTTGGGACATGGTGTGGGTGAGAGAGAGTATGTATGGCGAATGTGTATAAAGTTGTAAATTAACTGTTATGTTTACTTTCTGTTAAACAATATTACATGTTGTAAACTCTGTTTATGTTCTCTAGCCAGTTTAATTGAAATGCTTCCGCAATAGTTATTTTTGTTTTAGTTTACAGCAATAATCCGGATATCATTACGAGGTTTTAAAAAGAAAAATTCTCAGTGGTTTGTTTATATGATAATCCCATCCTGTCGCGCCCTAATCTTGTGGTATGTGGTTAATGTGAGATCGGGGCGTGACAATTTTGGTATCAGAGCCAGGTTGAGTATATGAATACTCTAAGTCAAGGTCAGGGGACGATAAGAGACCAATAGGATTAAGGTTTATGAGTCCTTCTTCTATCTGTAATTTTCTAACAGGAAGTGTTATGTTATATTATTGCAGATAACAGGAAGAGGATGTGGTCACGAGAATCAAGTAATGAGCTTAAGTTGAGTCGTTAAGAATCATTAAGGTCAAAAGATAATGTTATAAGTAAGACGAATAATGAATGATGTGTTTTAGCTCTGGAAGGTCTGAGTGTTTAGATACCCTGGCCAGGTGTCTGAATACTTAGATTGACCAGTATCAAGCTACTCTGTCTGTTCTTCTCTGGATGCCTTGGCCAGGTATGCAGAGGAAGGATAGGCTAGAGAGAAAACCCTAGAAATCTTAGGGTTATGAGATAAGAAATTAATGTAGGAGTAAGAGATTAAATATATAGGATGTGATACAACTCTTGCTTTACATTGTTAATTTAATTGGAGATTATTAGAAACGCTCTTATATGCATGAAATGAAATTTTCAGTTTGTAAAATAAACATGATTCTTTTATATTGTTGTGTTATGAAGTGAATTGTTAAGTGTTTGTTTTCTTAGTACTAAAGTAGACCTGAAATTATGATTAAATGAGTTTGCTCGGAGTGGATATTCTTTTCACATGTTTAAGATCAATAGGAGTTGGTTAATCCTGAGTAGCTCTTGGCTTCAGGACTACAGGTTCGGCCTGGTCCGGCTGGCAGGATGCGTTACTGGGATCTAATGACTCCTATTAACAGTATAATTAGAGTAGACTCTGAATGATTTAGACCTGAATCATAGTAAAAATGTACATACGATAAGACGTTGAAATGTAAGAGAAAGATTAGAACAGCTAAGAATTTGCTGGAAATGATATCAGAGGCCAATGTTGGAACCTCATATGTGCAATCCTTAATTGGAAATAAAAGAAAATGATATAAGGTTCAAATTAAATTCAATGATTTGTATTATATGAAATCTAAATATAAGAGTATGGAAAGGATATGAGAAAAGCATGTAAGGGCTAGGACGTAAGAATCAAATTTGGGTTGGATCATGGAATGGAGTAAAATACTTTATGTACTTTAAGGTGAAGGGAAAATAGAAGAAAATAAGTTGAGCATACAATAAGTACATAGAAATAAAGAGTCTTATAAAAATCATAAGATCAAGACAAGAAACTTAGTTGGATTAAAGGAAATATTAAAAATGATGACTTGATTAAGGAACGAGAATTACAAGACATAATTGAGAGTATGGAATGCATATCTTTATTATAAAGTTAAATACATTCATACATATTACCTTTGGATTCTAAGTCTCTATAGACTAACAAATTAGTTTTTAAAATAAAGAACAAACACATAACTTAGAATATGAATGCATGATATAAGAATTTCTCAGTATTTACAATTATATGATCACATTTTCAGAATGATATAGCAGGGTGGTAATTGAATTCTATCTTTTTATTTGTATATCCAATTGATCTCAAATTTTAACTGTGCTTGAAAATCACAATTTTAGACACGCTACTAAATTGGCGTAATTTTTGGATGACTTTTGATCTCTACAGAGGGTGTCGGCCGAGTTTACAACTCGATCGAACCTGCTGCAGACTGCAATATAGCAGTGCACTGTTTGATTTTTAATTATTTATTCATAACTTGAAATGATCTCAAATTTTTACTGGAAGTCTAAAACTTCATTAGGTACAACATATAAAATTTCCAGAATTTTTGGAGCTTCTGTTAGCTGTTTAATAAACGAATTACAGAAACTATTCTGAAAACTGAATTTTCAGCCAATATAATTAAAGCTGAGTGTTGGGTTAATATGCTATTGACCCAAGCAACTCAAATTGATTTATATAATCGACCACACACACACAATAATGCTATGTTACTAATAAGGACCAAACCCTAGAATAATTAGAGTTGTAGTAGTTCAAGGGATATCATTAGTGATGAAACCATGAATACTAGTAACCTTGTAAAATAAGACCTTGAGATTTGTTCTGTGTAATGTAATCTGGTAGTGATAGTGATCTAGGGTTTTATAGGTAGCTAATCTGAACGGTACTTGAACAACATGAAATAACTTAGAGAAAAAAAAAAGAGTAAAACATAAAGCTAAAATGTAGCTATAAGAAAGTAGCATAGAAATCGGAGTATTACCCGATATATGATCCGAAGATAGTTGGTGTAGTTCATGTTTTTAAGACATGGCGTCACTATCTTTATGATGTGACAATAGATCACCACCCTGGTAAAGAGAATGTGGTGAATGATGCTTTCAACAGAAAGTCAAGTTCAACAGCTAATGCATTCTCTATGACAGGTTTCAATAGAGACCTGCTAATAGAGATGCAGAAGTTGAACTTAGACTTAGGGATGACAGAATAGAGTGGTTTGATTGTACAGATGCAAGTCAAGCCTACTTTTTACGATCAAATCAAGGAACTATAGTAGGGTGACAGTGAGTTGCAGCAGATCATGCATGACATGACAGGGGAAAGAGACCAGAGTTTAGGTTTTCAAATGGTGGTGTGTTGTATTAGCATGACAAGTTGCGTGTACCTCGAGATAGTGATTTGAAAGAAAATATTCTTGAGAAAGCACATGCATCAATGTATGTTATGTATCCAGGTAACACTAAGATGTACAGGAATCTCAAGGAATTATACTGGTGGTCAGGTATGAAAAAGGATGTAGCTGAGTATGTGGCTAGATGTAGTGTGTGTCAGCAAGTTAAGGCTGAGCACCAGAAACCTGTAGGTACATTGCAATCTCTTCCTATACCAGAGTGGAAGTGGGAACATATCACAATGGATTTTGTGATAGGGTTGCCCAGGACACCTAGAGGTTGTGACTCGATATGAATGATTATGGATAGACTAATTTAGTCTGCTCATTTTCTTCATGTCAAGTCAACCTTTGATGTCTCAAAGTTGGCAAAGATATTCGTGGATGAGATATTCAGGTTGCACAGTATCCTAAGTTCACATCCAGATTTTGGAATCAGCTGTATTGTGCTTAGGGCACAAAGTTGAGATTCAATACAACTTTTCACCCTCATACGGATGGTTAGTCAGAGGGGACCATTCAGAATTTTGAGGACATGATGAGAGCAGGTGTCTTGCATTTCTGTGAAAGTTAGGAAGAATACTTGAGCCTTATAGAGTTTGCATACAATAATAGTCACCATTCCAGTCTTGATATGGCCCTGTATGAAGCTCTGTATGGTAGAAAGTGTAGATCACCCATATGTTGGTATGAGGTTGGTGAAAAGCAGATTCTTGGACCTGAGATAGTAGATTTGACCACTGAAAAGATTACTGTGATCAAAGAACAGTTGAAAGTTACATAGGACAGGCAGAAGAGCTATGCTGAGAAGAGACGTTGACCTCTTGAATTTCAGGTTAGTGATGAAATGTATCTGAGGGTTTCACCGTGGAAAGAAGTGTTGAGGTTTGTCAAGAGAGGCAAACTGACTCCTAGGTTTATGGGCCCATATCCTATCATTGAGAAGATAATGGACCCAGAACTTATACAGCTCATACCTGATGTGTCCTATGTTGAGGGACCAGTACAGATAGTTGATTGGAGGATCAAAGAACTCAAGAATCGTGAGATGCCTTTCGTGAAGGTCTTATAGAGGAACCATAATTTAGAGGAAGCCACATGGGAGCTTGAGTCAGAGATGTGTAACAAGTTTCCTTTACTCTTTTAGGAATTTCGGGACGAAATTCTTATAAGGGAGGGAGATTGTTATGACCCATAACTAAGTTAACTAATAAATACCTCGATTAGCGTGAAGTGTCTTGATTAGTGCTAAACGCTCTGTTAAACAATATGGTTAATCAAGATAAGTTACGTCGTGAATCAATAGTTGAGTTTGAGTCATCAGAGGTAATTAATGATAATAGCAACGTTGATCATTAAGTTAATTAAGTTGAATTAAGTATACATAAGCGATTAGTATTTTGATTAGTTGAAACACACTAAGTAGCATGTTTTCTCGCTTTAGGGTTGTAGAGGACCTCGTGCTTGCAAATTTGCAAAAGGAATCATTTCAATTGGACAATCGACGCAAAAGATATAATAGTTTCAAGTTTTGGGGCTGAATTTGCAAAATATCCAAATTTATTAGCCTTTTATTTCTCTTTTCTTTTTTTTTCTC
This sequence comes from Alisma plantago-aquatica, assembly GCA_963693085.1. Classification (NCBI taxonomy): domain Eukaryota; kingdom Viridiplantae; phylum Streptophyta; class Magnoliopsida; order Alismatales; family Alismataceae; genus Alisma; species Alisma plantago-aquatica. Next base: position 1,005,925,023 of record OY856412.1, read on the forward strand.
GCTTATCCTTTCATCTTCCACCCGATACAACAGGGAGAGTCGGCGCACTGTAGCGCGCGACTCGCAGAGGAATACAGAGGCGATGGCTGGGCGATTTCTTGGCCCATAGCCTATTCAGCTACACCTCTCCCTCCTCTACCTTCCCTCTTCCTCTTCCCTTCTTCCTTCTTCCTTCCTCGCCCCCTTCCATGGCGCCCCACCTACAGCTGACCTGCAACGTAGAGCTGCGGCTGCACAGCAGCTTGGAGGGCGGCCAGGAGCCCCCTTGGGCACACGAAACGGCAAGCAAAGGCCAGCTCTGAGCTCGGCCTTGAGGTTTAAATGTGGATCCGCAGCTATCACAGCCGGTGGTCTGTACATTGAGGTTCTCTGCATCCAACGCCGTCACCTCTGTGGGGGCTTGGAGCCGGACCTACTGTGGTCGGCCCGCCTCGTCGTCTTGGACGTCAGCTTCAATCATCTGGACGACAAGGTTGTTTTGGCTGATTGGAAGATGCTACCGCAGGAAGAGCACAATCAATCCCTACCGTTCCAGACTCTAGATTTTTCTAGCAACCTCTTCAGCGGGCCACTCCCCCTTTCGGGTTGGTGGGCAAGTGCCCAGTACCTGGTCGCCGTAAACGCCATCCACAACTCTTTCTCGGGCCCTATACCTCCCTTCATCTGCGCTGCTGGCGCTCATCGCCTGCAAGCACTGGATCTCTCGTTCAACAAACTGGATAGTGAACTCCCCAAGGGCTTTGGTAATTGCTCACAGCTGAGGGTTCTTCGCATCGGAAACAACAACCTACATGGTCAGATACCACTCGACCTTTACAACGCGGTCTCTCTGCAAGAGCTCTCGACCCCATCCATCAACATATCCGGTTACCTTGATGCGCAAGGGACAATAGCCAATATGATCAACCTATCGATGCTTGATTTCAGCTACAACAAGTTAGTTGGACCTGTGCCCGAAGGCATAGGGAAACTCACAAACATGAAGGTGTTGATGCTCAATAACAACCAATTCACTGGGAGCTTGCCATGGAGTTCGGCCAAGGGTCCCGAATGCAAATTCGAAACCAAAAGTCACGATCAGCTGTGTGTGAAGCAGATTCGAGTCTGAAGTGAACTGAACCGAGGTTGAAGACGACTTGCGTGTGCTCGGAAATTGGACTCTGGACGTGTTCCTAGACGGATCTGGACGAATTCGAACTTCCCGAATTGGGTGAGTATTATCTCACTTAATTATCAAGGTTTAACTCGTTTAATCGTAGATATTGCGTATATGAAAATGTTGTTTATGTGTATATCTAGGTAATAGAGATTACTCGGATGTCGAGCATAGTTATCATCCCTAGACTTTTAATTTGCATAGTTCAAATGAAATGAAATGATTACTAAAATAAATGTGTATGCTTTATGAGTAATTTCAGTAAGATGCGAATAAATGCGATAAAATATTTCAGATTGAGTATTCCTTTCAATACAATATATTTGAATGTTCAGTAATATGAAATCAGTATAGAGACGTGGAATAGATATGAAATCTATTTATAGTGAACGAATTTGTTTGCATGAAAGCATAGTTGAGTTATGAGTTATTGCGATATAAATGAATAGTTGTTGCACTATATATAGAAATGTTATGAAAGTTTAACTTCTGGTTTCAGCTAGTGAATTGCATAATTATAATATATTCTAGTAGTCGAATATGTGTGAGAGAGACACAATGTTATAAGAGTTTTCTTGTTATAATAAAATGTGTTAGACTTAGATGCCCTGACACCGTAGAACCCCTTTTGGAGGTCTGTGCCTTAGGGGTGAAACGACCTACCTAGCGTGTGTCTAGATGGTCGGTGGCTCGTGTTCAACAATAATCCGTGCGTGTGTCACGGTGGCACGAGGACAGAGAGGCAGTGTTCAACAATAATCCGTGCGTGTGTCACGGTGGCACTGGAGTAAATAGGGGTTATTCAACAATAATCTGTGCGTGTGTCACAGTGGTAACCCAGACTCTCCGCCTGTGTGCTCAGGTTAGAGGAGGAGTCTAGAGTACACTCTTTGAGAGTGCAGTGAGGCCGTGTGAGCCTGAGAGTCCTGACGCAGACCAGGACGGTAGTCAGACTTAGCATTTCCTGGGTGTGTCGCTAAGTCTTGTACAGTGGGTTCGTAGTTCGCTACGAGACTTTATATGCAGAGTACACTGCATATGATCAGGGCATAAGTTAAAAGATGATTACATAGAATTAAGGTAGATTAATATGAAACTTGTGTATGTTCAGATTAAGAATTTATAATACTTGTTCTTTAAATGTTCATTATACTTTTCTGCGATAATTGCACTGTTTAATTAGAACTGCTCAGTTTGTTATTTTATTTACATATTCCTGTTAAATGTAAAATATGGAGTTATCCGATGATGGCTAAGTGAAATATTATTCACTGAGCGAGTAGGCTCATTCCTCTACTCAAACATTTTCAGGTCAGCGACAAATTCCAAGAATCAGAAGGATCATTTCATCCTAACACTTAATCTGTAGAAGGTATATGTAGTTAGTTTAGTTAGATAGTGGTCTCTTAGTCCTTTCCCCTCGGTCCTTGGGACATGGTGTGGGTGAGAGAGAGTATGTATGGCGAATGTGTATAAAGTTGTAAATTAACTGTTATGTTTACTTTCTGTTAAACAATATTACATGTTGTAAACTCTGTTTATGTTCTCTAGCCAGTTTAATTGAAATGCTTCCGCAATAGTTATTTTTGTTTTAGTTTACAGCAATAATCCGGATATCATTACGAGGTTTTAAAAAGAAAAATTCTCAGTGGTTTGTTTATATGATAATCCCATCCTGTCGCGCCCTAATCTTGTGGTCTGTGGTTAATGTGAGATCGGGGCGTGACAATTCCTGCAGGATGACATGAGTTCTAGTTGGTCTGTGTAGACTACTCTAGAGGCAGGAGTCCTTTGGCTGCTGCTAGGAGGGAAACATCAACTCGTATTTTGTGGCGAGATCTGAGGAACTGCTACAACAGTTGTCTGAGTATGTTGTCCGTAGAGGAGCATTCAGAAGAGTCCTAGAGAAACTAGGAACTACACAGACACCATCCAAGATAGAGTACACATCTACATTGACAAGGATTGCCACTAAATTTGCTCCAGGACCAAGTATATCTTTGTGAAACCATCCTTCCCATTGCATAATTATTGACGCGATCTACTTGTTAATGAGAAATATGTTAGTAACAATTTTGTTTTCACTGCCTACCTGATGTTGTATTTTCCTACAGTGGTATCAGATCCACATCAATTAATTATGTTCTGGGATAATTGATTTGATTTTGCCACGTTTATTTATTGCATGTGATGCCAATATTTAAACTGGTTGATGTGCACCTCTGTCTAAATCACCACATAAGAACCCAAACGTATATACACACACACATATATACATGATATACACACACAAACACATACACACACAGATATATATATATATATATATATACATATATATACATGATATATATGCAATTTTCACGCGTCACCATAAAATCAGATTTGATGGTGGATGTCAAGCATGGTTATGGCCAAAATCCCAGATCTATCTGTGCATGGTTGTCATTATTTATTCTTGTTGTTAATCAGTTTGCGTACCGAGCCTCTCTATCCTTTTTAAATTTAAATTAATGCTCTTCTTCCTATTTCCCCTTGAATGTAACTCGAGGTTTTTCGTATGTACAATGTAATAAGAAATAAGATAGTTTTAATTTATGTTTCTACGTGAGATGATGATCTGCGCAAAGGCAAAATGACTGGCTCGTGAGATGACCCAATCAACATGAGGACTGAGAAGTCCAGATGACAGGAGGATGAATTGATCATTTGGTGGCCGACCAACCACTAGAGGTGTCCATATGTTGCTTGGATCTAAGAACCAGATGATCGCTTTAGAAGATCCCAACCGAGTGACCAAGAGGCGAGCTGATCGGTTCAAGAGTTGAACCGATCAACCTGGATTGGTTCGATCACAGATCTTCACCAAAAATAGGTTGGATACAATGTGGAACATAGGTGTTAGTAATTTGTTGTGGCTCCAAAGAATTACATTAATATGGTCATAACCATCACTTGTGTGTTTTATTTATTACATGTTCTCATTTGTGGTTATAGCATGCATATGATACCTACTATATATGTGGTGATTGGATAAATTATATTTATTTATACAAAAGAACTCCCTCAAATATAATATCAAAGTCTTAGATTCCTTCTAAAAGTGACACACATGAAAATCTTGATCGACCAAGCATAGTTTATGCTAAAGTGTGGTGTGCCATCTATCTCGTGGAAGTCTGATGGTAGTAATGTAGTTTCTGCCAAAGAGGGGTGCATTATTATCATGTCAGCTTTTGGGTCAGGGTTGACTGGTGATAACTTGGTGAGACCAGACACCAGAGGCATGCAAATGATTATGGCAAAGATTTGCACATATCATATATCCAAGAGTTGCATTCTGATGCAATTGGAAAGTTGGCCTACCTAAATAATCAAGTTGTAGGTGATCAGCCAAAGGTGAGTCATGACTTGATGAAATATGGATCTAGGCCCACTAGAATATTGTACACTGCAATATTCCAAATTGATATTGAGGGCTATTAATTCGAATGAAATAGTGGGAGAGATAGTTAATTAAAGGCCTAATTAATATCCTTAAATTTATCAAATCAAAAATATTTGGAAAAGTTGTAATATTTGTTTGTGGAGTCAAATGTCAAACACAAACATGTTCAATTTGCAATCAGTCCTCAAGAAGGACAAAATGGGATAAAATTCCACAATTGGTTAAGGACTTTGAAAAATGTTCTCATCAATGAGCGAAATCTCTATGTCCTTGATATACCAATGATAGAGGAACCCGGTCTAGATGCGCCTAAGGTTAAATGGATGTTTATTGGAAGCATGCCAATGATAGACATTAGAATACCTAATGCTATGTTGTATGAAGTATGAGTTGCATGAATGACATGAAAAATAGGGATATTCTCAAGATGGTAACACATATTAAGAATCATGTAAAACAAAGAAGGTATAATGTCTCTAAAGCACCAATTGAGTGCAAACTGACAAAGGGAGGTCCAGTAGAACTCCATGTGCTCAATGTGATTGGACATATGGAATGACTGGTATTTCTCTTAGGTCAAGAGTTTACCATGAATATGATTATGCAAGCGTTGCATGAATCATATAATCTTTTTTATCAAATGTTTGACATGTTGATGCCAAAACAAGGAAGAAGAAGGAAAAATCTGTGATGATGACTAGCCGAATTGAGTCGTAGGGCACAAGCAAGTCTAAGAAGTATTCTAAGGCCTAGATTAAGTCCAAGTCTTCTACACTCAAATTATGGAGAAGGGTAAGTGTAAAAGGAATATGTCCTTTTAACTTAAAAGATAAAGAAAAGAATTTGACACCATTGTCACATGTTTGGACATTGGAAAGGAAGTATCCTCTTCATAGTGGACCTCAAGAAGAAGATAGATATTGAGATCTTCACTTCAAGACCTGAGATGAAGAAAGCTAGAACTGTGTGGCGCACGGGTTGTTGCCTCTACAGTTGGAAATAGTCATTCATGGGCACATAATAGAATTAGTGAATTGCTATTATGTACTTATCATTGTTGAAAACATTATATGTTTTGTATGACAAAAACATAAAAGATATGGTATTTTATGAAAATGTCCTATGTCTCACAAACTATACATGATAGTTGTAAAGACAAATGTGTATGACACATATACTAAATGACTTGATAACTCAAACAAACTGAATACCTATAGCACTGTCAGCTAGAGTGAATAAATGAGAAATGCATTTCTAGAATCTATATGATGGTTATCTAGACTCTTTTGGTTATTAAACCAATAGAGACATGCATGTCTTATTTGTTGTGCAATATGACAAAAACATCCTCACTAGATGTAGTGGGAGATTGACTATTCGATTAGGACAAGTACATATTGATGTACATAGACCTTTTAGAATGAATGCTAAAGGAAGTTACAAATACCTCGTTATATTTATTGATATGATCAATAAATATGGAATGTTTGTATTTGATGAAACATGAACATGAATCTCTTAAAGTGTTTAAGGAGATTATGAATGAAGTATGTAACTCACTTGGTGAAGTATTAAGATGCATTGATGGGATCAATGTTGAAATATTTTAACCAAGAGTTTGAGGATCTTGTTGAGAGACCATGTTAGTATATCACAGGGAACTCCACCTGAAACATACTGATGTGTCAGAAAGAAGGTATCACACCCGGTTAAGTCATGGTGAGATTATCAATTAAAATCTAGTTGGCCTTACAATTTCTTTTGGACACATGCTTAAAAACTAAACAATGTACCATCTAAAATGGTTCAAAAGACACCATATGAGATTTGGCATGGGAGGTGTCCCGATGAGTCTTTTATAGTGAATAGGATTGAAATCTTGAATAAGAAAATAGTTTCTTAAAAGGCTCCATCCACAAATCATACAAATGTTATCTTGTTGAATATTTCTTATATTCCAACCCGATGACAAAGTGTTTGTTGCTAGGATGGCTGAATTCCTAAATGGAAATAAGTTCTGAAGGAATCAGTGGAAGTAAAAGTAGAACTCGAAATGTTTGAGACAAACAAGAAAAAATAGAACCTACAGAGGTACAATAAGAACAAGGATAATCACAAGTTATTGTGGAATCTCCAGTTCCTTAAGTAAACATAAAACTCATAGTTCTAGTAAAACATGGCTTGAACTCGAAAGATTAGATATCCTATAACCCAACAAGGTGGTGAGTTGATCATAGAGATGAATCAACAAACTACCTAGAACCTATTGAGGGACCAGAATCAAAAAAATGGCCTGAGGCCATGAGATCAATGGACTCTGTGTAAACTAACAAGGTATGACCTTGGTGGATCCACCTGAAGGGGTAAAACCCATAGGGTGCATTTGAGTCTTTGTAAGAAGACCAACATGGAATGGTAGATTGGTTGCAAAGAGTTTCAAACTAGTTCAAGTGTTGAACATGACGAAATCTTTTACCAGATATGATGGTTAAATCCATCTGGATCATGCTTGCTGTTGTAGCTTAGTATGTCTGTGAGATTTAGCATATGGATGTTAAAACCGCATTCTTTAATTGGAATAATTAAAAGGATCTGTACGTGACACAACCTAAATCTTTTATAAATCCATTAACAAAATAAAGTCTATAAGATTCCAAGGTCAATTTGAGGATTGTAGCAAGCTTCTCAGAGCTGGAATCTTCTATTTGATAAGACTGTCAAACGGTTTGACTTGAGTCAGAATGAAGATGTAACCTTTGATTACAAAATATTTAGTGGGAGCATATTCATATTCCACATAATGATGCATAATAATATCCTTATCCAATAAATGTTAAAACCTGGCAAGGAAAACACCTTCTTTAAGAAGGGTTTAGGCGAAGCATCCTATGTGATAGGAATCAAGGTCTACAGAGATAGATATGGAAAGCTTCTTGACCTAAGTAAAAGTACATACATTGGCAAGATGTTGAAGGGTTCAACATGCAAGACTCTGTTAGAGAAAACATGTCCATGTTCAATGGAGTTAGTCTCTCAAGAGTCTAGTGTCCCAGTTCTTGTGAAGAATGGAAACACATGGATAGATGACATATACATTTGCATTTGGATCTATTAATATCATGTAATGTACTTATCTAGTTATCTCATATGTATTGGACATGACGAGAAGTTATCTCATTATCTCATATGTATTGGACATTATGAGAAGAAATATATATATATATATATATATATATATATATATATATATATATACAACTAGAAATGTTGTATGTATTGGACATGATAAGAAGGTATATGTCAAATGTTACTGAAAGTCAATGGACTACCATAAAGAACATATATAGATGCTTGTGAAGCACTTAAAGGATTGGTTCCTTGGTTATGGTAAAATAAAGAGTTGGGTATTAAGAGTTACAGTAATGAAAGCTTCCAAACTGACAAAATAATCATAATCTACGTTTAACATTAAATGAGAACTGTAAGCTAGAAAGGGTTCTGAGTTAATTATAGTTGTTTAAATCTACAAAAGAAATCGAGTATCTATGTGTTATAAGAACAATAGAGGATATTTATGGATCAAAAAGTTCATATGGGTCAACTTAAGTGAGGTTCCAACCATTAATGACACAGTAGAAATACTGATGACAACAATGGAGCTACTGGTTAGGATGGGAATCTCACTTAGCATACTACTATACATCCATCTCATACGATTAGACGTATAATGAAGAGATGTGAAAATTGCAAAACTGACTTAAAGAAAAATGTTGTTGAACCCTCTATAAAAGCTCTTGTGTTGAAAAAGCATTATGGTCATGTTAGGTCACTCGGGATGAGATACATGGGTGATTGGCTCTAACTACAAGTGGGAGTCTATTGGTATGTATGCCTAGAGAGCCAATTATATGATACTTGGGATGTGGCTGTAGATACTTGATTTGAAAATAATAAAGGAAAGCTTCCAATTTGTTTTGCATATTCAATTTAAAGATAAAGAATAACATAATAAATGTCTAGAGAATGATATTAGTCAATGATGTATGACTTCAAGTACGTGACCTTGAAGAATGAGACCGTTCAGATGTTAAGAATATATACATTCTTAAAATGTCCCTGATCAATTGTTCTTATGGAAGGTTGATAGACAAAAATAACACATAAGATCTGAGTGTGATTCAGTTGATGATGAAATCTCACTAGTCATGATATGGAAATTTCAAACCAAGCACACAAATACATGTTAGAGAATAGTTTATCGAACATACCCATCGTGAGACTAACACATGGAAGCCATGATCATTGAAGTCATAGTCAGGTCTCATAGTGATGGTGGTGGTTGTGGTTCTTAGACCTAAAATCACTACAATCATCACATGTCGTTGGGTACACTTTGACATCATCAAACATAGTCTAGAAACTTGGGTTGTTATAATGGTGATGATTGGGTGAATTTGACATATGGGGATTGATTGTCAGTGATAGAGATGGGATTTGTCCCTCTGCCATGAATATGATATCCAAGGCCTCTTGATTAGTGAGAGTGAGAAAAGTATGGCCCTACACATGTGATTCAATATATGATATTGAGCTTATGCATATTTCATGCAGTCTGCTCAGGTTCAAGGAATAAGATTGAATAATAATGAAGATGACTTGTCGATGACTCTAGTTGGATCTGGATACCAGTGACAAAGGAACTATACAAACACTATAGCACCATACATGTGGCATCCAACTCACAAAAACAAGATTAACTTAAGCGGAAGCGAATTATTTGCAGCGGATTACTGAAAATCACTGAAAATTTAAAACTTTTTACAAAGAGATCCACACATAGGAAATCTTTCCCATCAAAAACCATTGTATAACATTTACATTCTGGTTCAATGACATAACCTGTACCATCTCTTTTCAGAGACTACATCATCAACTGCCTTATAAACATTATATACAGACAACATACAAATCTCGAGGCATCATGCCAAAACCTCATATTGATTCATAAAACACTGATTAAAAACTTCGAGGACCTGAGAGTACAGAGACGGCACATAGAACTTTCTAACTACATAACTTGACTGACAGTATCTCCACCTGAGATATTACAGCTGTCCTTACTGTTACAACTGCTGTCCATTCCCTGCAATGGGATTCTTCTTCTTTTTCCGCGTCCACCTAAAAAGTTGGATCCCACGGGGGTGAGACAATTGTAAATTGTCCCAGCGGGAGATATAACTCTCTGCCAAAACATTGTTATAGTAGTTTATTAAAATAAACTGAGCAGAAGGATTTATATATTTAATAAATAGCAGGTAATTCACTTGTATGAACAAAGCAAAGTAATCTCCTTTTTCAAGGATAACATTACATCTACTTATGGTAGGCTCATAGTTCATCCATCTACTTGTAATGAATACAACATATATGAACAACATCAATGAACTATAGATATATAACAGAAAGATAACATCAGCCAATGAATTTTCGTATTCAATCCTTAAGAAAACATGCTATACGACTGATTTCATTTTACAAACACACTTATTCCCTGAGGAGATGAGGTATACCGCTCATACTCCAACCGACCACTGCGAAGTTGAAATTGGTACCATACATAGGTCTATGGAAGAGTCGCAATCCAAGACCTCAACTTTCTCAGTCAGTACGAGATAACATGCAGGACATCTTGTGTCTCTGCTAGATAGCTTTCCAGGGTACACTGGCAACATCGCTATTAGAGTTTTGTAGCATATACTCTTTTCAGGATATGGCCCGTAGCCAATGCCTGGTATTATATTGTGGAGTCATGGCCCGTAGCCATACTCTTATTGGGGTATGGTCCATAACCAATCCCATACATAGGACATAGCCCGTAGCCATTCCTATGAGGCATAAGGATATATTTGCCCAATTACCCCCACATATTTAAAAAATATGCGTTCCAGGTTTTGCTGCGGAGCACCCGTTTCACCATCACCTGTTCCTGATGATGATGGATCTATGGTTAGGGCTTCTACAAGAAAAGATTTTACTTGATTATTTAAGCACATTTTCATATTCTTTTAGCATCAACCATGTTTCCAAACATAACTTAATAAGACAAATGCTATAAAGAAAACATGTACTATTCCCATTAATCACTTCTCAGTCTTTATAAGACATTGGGATCTCAGTCCCTCATATCAATACTGGAAATTATCATTCCTTTGCAAACTCAATGCCATAATCATATGGTTCTGGGTATTCAAACCCTTAGCTCATCATTAAGCATCATTGCCACTTTTTCAGGTAGCTATCACCTTCATGTCATCTGACCAAGGTAAATATGATGCTTGTTACATAAGCATCTCTCATGGCACTTAAGGCCCATTACTTCTCTTATTACCTCATACTAGGAAATAAAGTATAGCATGGCACATAAGGCCCAATAAACAATTTCAATACATAAGATGTCATAGCTCATACCTGGATATGTTCATTGTCACATCATACCTGCATGGTTAGTACAGATGATAATACATCAATTTCATATCAGCACCATGCAAAAGTATATATAACATCATTATTCATGGGTAACACAACTATTCCCTTACCAGGGTTAGGGTTTCCCATTTCTTATCAATCAGGATTTCATGATCACATTATATGTCCAACCCTTAATTCATTATTCCATACCTCCGGGGCATTCAAGGATATCATATTTGATTATTCCAGAACATTACTTTCATCATATAGGATTAATGATCATCAACTCAAGGTATGAGTTCATTTCTCATCCTCATCAAGGTGTGACTATATCATACTCATCATTTGGGCTTAACCCCATTCTCAAGTTTCATTAATTAACACTCATCAAAGTGCAACAACTCATTACATTTCAATGTAATAGTTGCATAACACACTTCATATGTTTCTTACCCAATTACATTGGATTTGGAGTATATCAAGGTATATAAACCCTGAAGTTTTGAATGTGATAACTATCATATCCTGATGTATCACTTTCTCATCATTTCAAACTCTCTTGAGTTAACCAACTTATCTTATATTAAGGTATTTCCCTCTTAATACATTCCATCACTAAACTCTAACCTTTTGCATATAATACATAGGCCACACATTAGAATTGTCCAACTATCTTTAATGATATGGACTTGTCAAATGGTAAAGACATTGCTTACAATTAGGTTTCATATAATCAACCACATGAAATGTTTCACCTTTATAAGGTCATTCCTTCTATCTCATCATTAGGGTTTCCTTATACCCTTACTTAAAATTAGAATATGATTCATTGTCATATTGCCCAGGATTAGGGCTTTATGCATTATGACTTCACATTAAAGTCTCTTATACCTTCACCCTACATGGGGCCTCTCATCACAACATAGCATTAGAACATCATGTGGTGTTAGTACTTAGTCAGGGTTTCTCATGGAATCACCCTCAATTAGGGTTTCTCATGGAATCACCCTCAATTAGGGTTTCACATGGAATCACCCTCAACTAGGGTTTCACATGGAATCACCCTTAATTAGGGTTTCACATGGAATCACCCTTAATTAGAGTTTCACACAGAATCACCCTTAATTAGAGTTTCACATGGAATCACCCTCAACTAGGGTTTCCACCATAATCACCCACAATTTGGGTTTACTATTCATCTCCTTTAGGATTTCATTCAATTATCCATAATTAGAGATTCACTATTCATCCCCAATTAGGGTTTTACATCTCATTTCCCTAAATTATAGTTTCATATATCATTACCCTAGATTAGAGTTACATCCTCACCTTGGATTAGGGTTTCATTTAGAATTGCCCTCAGTTAGGGTTAGAACTCAATAGCCCTGTCAATTAGGGTTTATGTTCATGATTAGGGTTTCATGATCTCTCTACTTAAGGATCATACCCTTAATCACCACATGAATCATATTCATGTATGAATTCATGCTAACATCTTCTCAACTTGATTAGGTCATATCAACCCTTCAATCAAGTACATGCAGTTATGATTAACATAGTGTATCATGTCATTGATCCTATAAACAATTAGGGTTCATCCCTTAATTGGCACTAATCACTTAGGTACTATTAGGGTTTCAACCTTTGTACCTTCATTGATTATCATTAATCATCATTGGATCAATGAATCATTCATCATCTTAATTCTCAAGAGATTCAATCACATTGGACCTTAATTACATAAGGTATCCAATTGAATTGACCAATTGAATCTTCAATTACAATAGGTGTCCAAGTGGATTAACCAATTGAATCCTCAATCAACCTTGACTACTTGAGCCCCAAATGGTCTTGGTCTTTCAAAGTTCAAACGGTTTGAAACCGTTTGGTAAAGTTGCACACTCATGACCGTTTGCTAAAGTAGTAGGTGAAGACTGTTTGCCCAAGTTTGACTTTTGAAACCGCATGGGAACAAACAATTTGGGATCGTTTGGTCCCAAACAGTCTTGAGAACATTTGTACTCAAATGGTCTTGAGACCGTTTGGTCCAAACCTCCTCAAAACCACATGGACCAAAAAGTGTCTCAACCACTTCAATCATATTAGGGTTTCCAATGTTGATCCCCTCAATCGATCTTATACATGTGAGACAATCATCAATTAAGTTAATTAGGTCAACCTTCAACTGATTTGACCCTGAATTGATCATCAATTAGGGCTTGAATCAATTGGATTAGGGTTTGGAATCAATAACCCTTCAACATATTTCAATGTGAGTCTAATTGATTTGAACCCATTGAACCATCATTAAATTTGGTCATGACCTGACCCCAAACAGTCTTGGGATCGTTTGGATGACCTCCAAACGGTCTTGAGACCATTTGCCCATCACATCATCAAAATCCAAGTCAACCCATTAGGGTTTGGATCATTGGATTGACCACCAAATCAACAATTGATTACACTCCAACTTAGTATCTTTGGATCTTCAATTGCTTAACCATACCCAACCCTAGACCTCCAAACGGTCTTGGGTGACCTCCAAATGGTCTTGAGACTGTTTGGCTCATCCAACCCTTGGATTCTAGTGAAAATGCATTAGGGTTTGAGCTATTGAGTTGATCATCAAATCAACACTTAATTGCAAAGTGATTTGGTACCTTTAGACCTTCAATTGGTCAACCATGTTTAACCCTAGACCTCCAAACAGTCTTGGGTGATCCCCAAATGGTCTTGAGACCGTTTGGGTGATCCCCAATGTGGGCTCTGATCTCCAAACCATGACATAAACACGATTAAAACTTAGCGGAAGCGAATCGGTAATCAGCGGAAGACAAAAATCACGGGAAATTAAAACTTTTCGAGATAAGAACTTGTATCCATAAAAACTCCTTTCATAAAGAGAGGTAACTATTTACATCTCAGGATAATTACTTCTTGAGTAATTATATACATCAAGATACAAAATCTCAAGATCACATAACACAAGACTCCAAGACCTGAGAGTACAGAGGACACATAGGACTGACTCTAACTACACCACATGGCAGGACAAATCTCCACCTGAGATTACTGCTGCCCCTGGTGCTGCTGCTGCTGAGACTGGTCACCTGCAGGTTGGTTCCTTCGTCTCCGACGTCCACCTAAAAAGTTGAAGCCTACGGGGTGAGACAATTATACATAATTGTCCCAGCGAGAGTTACAACTCTTCGCCAGAAGCTTTATTATAACATCAAAGAATATTTTAAGCAGTAAAGCCTTCAAAGCATTCTATAACAGTTGCAGGTATAACAAGATCTCTACAATTTAGGAGATATGGAGAATATCAACATTATTGCAATGTAACATCAATCAACTAACTTGGAGTCATCTCTAACAAGTTATACTACATGGTTGATTATGTTTTACAAACAACATTATGCCCTGTGGAGATGAGGCTTACCACTCAAACTCCAACTGATCGCTGAGAAGCCGCATCAGTATCATACATAGGTCATTAAGAGAGCCGGATTCTCATGACCTTCACCTTCCTCAGTCAGTAAGAGGATCACTTGTAGGACATCTCGTGTCTCTACTATCATAGCTCACCAGGGTAAACTGGTCCTTCGCTATTCTAGAGTCACAGTGGCGTTCTGTACTCTCTTCGTCATCAGGAGGTTCCATATTTACCTACCACTGATACGGATATCTGTGCTGTCTTCGTCATCAGGAGGTTTCATGTTTACCTACCACTGATACGGTATGGAACTATAGTGAAGGATGGATGGATTACACATCTACATCACTTTCCTACACTAGGATGTAAGGTTCTACACATCCATGTACCCCACATACTCAAAAGTATGTGCTCCAGGAGTTCCCTAAGGAAAACCTGTTTCACCATCACTTAATTTCTGACAATGATGGATCTATGATCAGGGCTCTACATTATTCTTGATTAGTTAGGTACATTCAGTATTCTTTAACAGCATACACGTTCCTTCAAACAATAACAATAGCATAGCAGCTATAAAAGAAGAATACTAAATGTAACAAGCCTAACTCATATTAATCATCATTTCTCATTATCCTCATCACAAGTCATCTCTAAGGCATGACCTTGATGGTATTCATGGCTCTCATAGCCCAGTATCAGCATAGGATGCCACTGGCAAGGCATCAGATTACATTACTTATTCATAAGGCTAACAACATGCCTTTAATGAATATAACATCAACATCCATACCTGGATATGATTACCTTCATATCAGAACATGCATGGTTAATACATCTGATAAAGGTAATACAACAATAAGGAATGTACTTCCTACTTTTGTCATAAGAGTTAAATCTTTAATTCTATTCAAATCGAGTTTATTGCTCAAAAGCATGCCATTACCCTTGAATTAGGGTTTACTATTCACATCAAGGTGAATTAAACTCATAACATCATCATGTATGAGTAACATCTTCATTGATGCTCTTGGATTAGTTAAAGGTTCATCATTTATCATAATTAGGGTTTCTATGATCTCACACAGGTGGATCATACCCTAATTATGCTCATTTCTGTGTATTGGGGATGCTTCAATTGAGTTTCCATTTAAAAAGGGTACTTTCTCTCTCTAGAAGTACTTTCTCTCTCTAGAAGTACTTTCTCTCTCATCATAAGGTTAGGTGATGTCAACATCACTCTAAAACAGGTTGGGTTGAGTCATCATAGGCTTACATAGCCAAAAACATCACCATTAAGTGATTAGAGTTACTTTCTCTCTCTAGGGTACTTTCTCTCTCTAGAGTACTCTCTCTTTCATCATACTAATGGTTGATGATAACATTAGACTAGATCAGGTTAGATAGAGTCATTATGACTAAAAACATCATTTTCATGTAATTAGGGTTTGAAATGAGCAAGGTATACCTCAATTGACCCTTCAGGGGTATATTGGTAATTCGCCCCAGTGATCATCATCATAGTCAAAAACCTTGGTCAAATAACCCCTTACTATCCTAGATTATCATTAGGGTTTGATTTGGGCAACATTGAACCATTTACATCTTCAAATGATTGAATGAGGTCAACCTTGAATCACATTGATTGATTTCAATCATTAATCATCAATTGGGTTGAGATTGGTTGAAAGTGTTGACCGTTTGCCCACTTTGACCCTCTAAGACCGCGAGCCTCTTTCTAACCCCAAGACCGCGATCCCCCTTAGGCTTCAAGACCGCGAGCCTCTTCAGGGGTCCAAGACCGCGAAGCCTCCCATTGGTTCAAATTAAAGTCGAGACCGCGAAGACTAATTTGAGTTGAGTCCGCGAAGAGGTGTTGACCGTTTAGCTAGTTTGACCTCAGGACCGCGAGGCCCTTCGTGGTCTTGAGACCGTGAGCCTCCTCTCGGTCTTGAGACCGTGAGCCCCCTCACGGTCTTGAGACCGCGAGCCCTCTCACGGTCTTGAGACCGCGAGGCTCTCATGGTCTCAGCCGCTTGGTCCTTCAACAAGGCTCAAAGATGCAACCGATAATGTCAACCCATGTTGAAGCCCTCAAATGGTCAAAGCTATGTTGACCACTTATGGATTTAGTCAATTAAGATTATGCTTGATCACTTGGTCATTCAATTGACCCATAATGGTTAACCAATTATGGTTGAAATTGATTCAATTAGGGTCTATCAATGTTCACCCATCAACACTCAACAATGTGACTCAACACAAGGTTGAACCTTTCAATTGAGCTCCAATTGGGCCCAAACTTAGCCCAAACGGTCTTGAGGTCATGTGGGTGGACCCCACATGGTCTTGAGACCGTTTGCCCAAGATTTCATCAAAATCTAAGGTGATTTGATAGGGGTTGAACCATGATTGAGTCACAAAACAGAATTTTGATTAAATTAATAACTTATTTGCAATTGGGTCCTCAATTGGTCAAAATACTCAACCCTAGACCTTCAAACGGTCTTGGGTGATTGTCCTCTCGGTCTTGAGACCGTTTGGATGAGTTCCAAACGGTCTTGAGACCGTTTGCCCATCCAAAATTTTGGATTCTAGTGCAAATTCATCAAGGTCTGACCCATTGAGTTGATGATCATGTCAATATTTAATTGCAATGTAATTTGGTGTAATTGTACCTTCAATTGGTCAACAAATCTTGACCCCAGACCTCCAAACGGTCTTGGTTGATTGCCCTCACGGTCTTGAGACCGTTTGGTGACCCCCAAACGGTCTTGAGACCGTTTAGGTTAATCAACCCTAAAAACCCTAATTAGGTCACCATAATTTCAGTACTGATTTTATCTAGGGTTAGCCCTAGTATTCACCCTTCAACTCTTAGCCCGTTTGGAATTAGACCATCAAACTTGGTGAGTTGTTAATTAACATAATTTTTAACAGTAATATCATACGGTCAACGCTTAGTCAACGACCTTACACGGTCTTGAGACCGTTTGCCCAAAAAGGCAATTCCAGACCGTTTGAAAATCAGCAATTAATGCATTTAAAGTTGTGACTTAAAAAGGTCATATCTCCCGATTCCTTTGGAGTTAATCTCCCAAATTTTGAGGGTAATTAACCTATATAATTAGGAACAGGTTTCGTATACGGTCCACGCTCGGTCAACGGGGCCAAACGGTCTTGAGACCGTTTTCCCTGTCGCGGTCTCGAGACCGTTTGCTCACCTCGCGGTCTTGAGTCCGAGAGAGCAAACTGTTAGGACCGTTTAAGGAAAAGAAAAGCGGTGGGTTTTCCTTGGAAATCACGCCATCATCTTCTAGCTCAAGAAAAGTACAGATATCCCACGGGTTTGCTTGCAAAATAGCAGGGAAAAGTAGGGAAATACTAAGAACTATCATTAAAACGCATACAAAGATGCACATAGTAAAGCATGGGTTTAGAGTTATAAAACCCGCCTAAAGCTTGCTTCTTGAGCTCCAAGCTTTCAAGCTCCAAGCTATAATGGCGTCCTTGAGTTCCCACAGGTTGTCCAAGGTGAAAACTCCAAGGAAGGATGAAAAGAGACGGCTAGAAAGGTAGGGTTTTCAAGAGTTAGCCATGAAGATGACCTTGAATTTGAGTTCTAACCATGGAATTAGGCAAGAAGAGGGGTTTAGACCTACCTTGCACCCCTTGGTCGTCCTCCTTAGCTCCAAGGCAGTCCTTGGTCGTCTTTGGTGAAATGAAACAGTAAGGGAACGAAGGGTGAGTTCCCTTGCAACTAAGGGATGGAGAGCTTATATACATGGGGTAGGATTTTCAACATTAGTTCATAAGTTGTCCATAATTCCAACTAGGTCCCTCCTTCTTTACTTGATCGTCCCTTCCTCTTTATTCGAAGGACAAACCTTCTCTTAAGGTCTAGAAAAGAAGGCAAGGAAGAACAATCTAATAATAAAGTTCATACTTAAAGGGATATTGCACATATACCCTGATTATTCAATCACAAAGCCTATTTCTTAACTTGATAACTCAATTGAGGTGAATTCCTCATCATTTCTTCTCTAAATAATGGCAAGAGTCTAAAAGATACTTTAGATGACATTCTTTACAAATTGCATCCCATCATTTGGGTAAATTGCATTTTACCCCAGATTAGGGTTTCAAGCCCTGGGATTGCTTCCACAGCTGCACCTTGGTGCTCTAGCTTGGGAAATCCCTCAAACTTTGCCAAAGAGATTCTCATGATGTCTCAACATCAGAGGAACATCTCATCATGTGCAAATTGCAAGCTAACCCTTTCAACTGGGTAAATTGCACATAGGTCCCTGTATATCAAAACAATGCTATAACTTTAAATAAAAAGGAGCAAATACTGAAATATACGTTTCTGAGAAACTTAATTACATGCTCAGAGTTAATCACAAAGATTTAATTACATATTTAGGCAAAACACCTAGGGTTGACTCATAACCCAGGTCAGGGATGTTACAAATTATCGACCCCTTATAAGGATTTCGTCCCCGAAATCGATAAAACATACTAAGAGAAAAGGGCAGGATACTTCCTTCTCATCTCATCCTCTAATTCCCAAGTGGCTTCTTCAATACCACGATGGTCCCAGAGGACTTTCACAAGACTTATATCTTTCTTCTTTAACTTTTTAATTCGTTTATCAATGATTGACACTGGTCCCTCCTCATAGGATATGTCATCATTCAATTCTACTTCCATAGGTTGTAGAACTGACTCGGTGTCTGGGTGACATTTCTTCAACATAGAAATGTGAAACACAGGATGTAACCTCTGTAATTCTGGGGGAAGCTCTAGTTTATATGCTACCTTTCCAATCCGTTCAATGATTGGATAAGGCCCCATATATCTAGGAGCTAACTTCCCCTTCCTTCCAAAACGAAGGACCCCTTTCCAAGGTGAGACCTTAAGATACACTCTGTCTCCAACCTGGAACTCTAAGGGTCTACGACGTTTGTCAGCATAAGATTTCTGCCTATCCTGAGCAGTCTTAATCTTATGTTGTATAACTTTAATCTTTTCTGTGGTTTGCTGCACTAGGTCGGGACCTAACAACTGGTGCTCACCAGTCTCAAACCAACACAAGGGTGATCTACAATGTCTACCATATAAGGCTTCATAAGGTGCCATATCAATACTATGCTGATAGCTATTGTTATAGGCAAACTCTATCAAGCTTAGGTATAGATCCCAACTTCCGGTGAACTGGAGAACACATGCTCGCAACAGGTCTTCTAAGGTTTGTATGGTCCTTTCCGACTGTCCATCAGTCTGTGGATGAAAGGCCGTACTAAACCTCAGCTTAGTGCCTAAGGCACTGTGCAACTGTTCCCAAAAACGACTTGTAAACTGAGGACCTCTGTCAGAAACTATTGTGACAGGAACTCCGTGCAAACGCACTATCTCTTGAACATACAACTCTGATAACCTTTCAGCAGAATAGGTTGTTTTGACAGGTAAGAAATGTGTTGTCTTAGTCAACCTATCAACAATTACCCAAATGGAATCATGTCCTTTGCTTGTCCTGGGTAGGCCAACAACAAAGTCCATGGTCACATGGTCCCATTTCCACTGTGATATGGGTAAAGGTTGCATTGTTCCTGCAGGCTTCTGGTGTTCAGCTTTAACTTGCTGACACACAGGACACCTCAGAACAAACTCTGCAACGTCCTTCTTCATCCCAGGCCACCAATACAGATCCTTCAAATTCCGATACATCTTGGTGCTCCCTGGATGCATAGCATACATGGAAGAATGGGCTTCTTCTAGGACTAACTTTCTCAAGTTGTCCACATCTGGCACTATCATTCTTCCATTATAACAAGCTACTTGATCTTCTGAGTCATGGAAACCATCTTGCTTCTCATTTCCATACTCAGATCTTCTATGTTGAACTGCAGCATCACCTAGCTGTGCTTCTTTAATCTTCTCTCTTAGGGTAGGTTTAATATGCATCTCAGCTAACAAACCGGCTAGCAATGACACCTTCAACTGTACATTGTCTTGCCTTAAAGAGATAAGCATATCTCTTCTAGAGCATACTAAAGAGTTTAGTTTTGCTCTATTCATGGTTGATGTTGTTGATTTCCTACTCAAGGCATCTGCAACAACATTGGCCTTACCTGGATGGTAATCAATTGTACAGTCGTAGTCCTTGATTAACTCCATCCAGCGACGTTGCCTCATGTTGAGCTCATGCTGAGAGAAGATATATTTAAGGTTTTTGTGGTCTATGAAAATCTGGAATGTTTCTCCGTAGAGATAATGCCTCCAGATCTTCAAGGCATGAACCACAACAGCTAACTCTAGATCGTGTGTCGGATAATTCTCCTCGTGTTTCTTAAGCTGTCGGGAAGCAAAAGAAATCACTTGTTTATCCTGCATCAACACACATCCTAGTCCATTTTTGGAAGCATCACAGAAAACTACATATCCTTTTCCTTGTTCAGGTAGCACTAATACAGGTGCACTTGTCAACCTCTCCTTCAGCAACTGGAAAGATTGTTGACACTTATCACTCCAAGAAAAAGGAACATCTTTCCGGGTTAACTTGGTCAAGGGTAAAGCTATGGAACTAAAGTTCTTTATGAACCTTCGATAATAGCCAGCTAACCCCAAGAAACTTCGAATCTCCGTCGGTGTTTTCGGTTGTTCCCATTGTAGAACAGATTCTACCTTTGTATGGTCAACACGAATTCCCGAGGCGGATATTACATGTCCAAGAAAAGATACCTCCGGCAGCCAGAACTCACACTTGCTAAACTTAGCGTACAGCTTATGTTCTCTTAGCAAGGTCAAAGCTTGGCGAAGATGCTGCTCATGCTGCTGAGCATCCTTACTATAGATCAGAATGTCATCTATGAAGACGACAACACACTGATCAAGGAAAGGTCGAAAAACTCTATTCATGAGTTCCATAAATGCAACTGGTGCATTAGTTAGTCCAAATGACATCACCGTGAACTCATAGTGACCATATCTTGTCCTAAAGGCAGACTTGGATATGTCACTATCCTTAATGCGGAGTTGGTGATATCCAGACCTCAAGTCTATCTTTGAAAAGACTGTTGCACCACGCAACTGGTCAAAGAGATCATCAATCCTCGGCAGAGGATACTTATTCTTTATTGTCACTTTATTGAGTTGTCTGTAGTCGATACATAACCGCATTGACCCATCTTTGTTTTTAACAAACAAGACCGGAGCACCCCAAGGTGAAGTACTCGGTTGGATAAAACCTCTCTCAAGTAACTCTTGAAGCTGTTTCTTGAGTTCTGCCATCTCGGCAGGTGCCATCCTATACGGGGTTTGAGCTATGGGTTTCGTATCTGGGATCAGATTGATTTCAAAATCAATCTCCCGAGGTGGTGGTATACCAGGAAGTTCTTCAGGAAACACATCCTCGAATTCCCTGACTATGGGAACTTCAGCAGGATTGGTCCTTTCCTTGGTAACATCTACCACATGGGCTAAGAATGCATAACATCCTTGCCTCAACAGCTTATTAGCAACCATAGCTGATACAAGACAGGTGGGCAGAATCTTTCTTTCACCTTGAAAGATCCATGTGTTGCTTTCATCAGCAAACACAGCTAACTTGGACTCACAATCCAAGACAACTCTATACATTTCTAAGGTATCCATCCCAAGGATTATATCAAATCCCTGCATATCAAGTGGTATAAGATCCACTTGAATGCGATGGTCAGAAAAGAAAAGGATGCAGGGAGAACATACCTCCTGCAAAACAACAGACCCACTCAACGGAGTCTCTAACAACAAACCATCTGCTCTATGACTAACAGTCACATTACAGTTACGAATCACTCCATGAGTGATGAAAGAGTGCGTAGCACCTGGATCAATCAGAACGGATACAACACAGGATATAGACATATCAGAATATAAAAGTTTCATCTGACCTGCCACTACCCGTGGATTGACCACTGCCTCAGGTGGGTTCATAGCATAGAACCTCGCAGTCACCTGGTGTTGAGGTGGTGCTGATGATCCAGCTTGAGATGCTTGTCCACGTCCTCGAGCTGCTCCTTGATGTTGTCTATTCTGAGATCCCTGTTGATTCTGTCTCGGGGGTTGTTGTGTTATACTGACAGGCCTAGAACGACAATCCTTCATCAAGTGTCCCACCTTACCACAGTTGTAGCAACTCTTCTCCTGTTGCTGTGGTCTGGGTGGTCCAGTAACTGACACTGATGCAGAACTGTGCGTCCTTTGAAGCGGTTGACTCCGCCCTCTACCTCTGCTTGGTGTCCATTGAGTTTGAAAACTTGATCTGGGTGGTGGAGGGTTAGGTGCAGAGAATCTAGGTTTCTTGGAATCCCTAGATGAAGAACCCTGGAACTGTGGATATCTTTTATGGGTTTGTCTTTTCTCAACCACAGATCTCTCTATCCTTCGGACTGACTCAACGAAGGTAGAGAATCTCTCTCTGTTTTCTAAGGCAGACACAGGGGTTGACATATCAGAATTCAGACCCTTCTCGAATCTTCTGATTCTTTCCTCATCCGTAGCAGCCATGTGCGGACAGAACCGCAACAACTCCATGAACTTAGCTTCATACTCACTAATATTCATCATACCCTGCCTTAGTTTCTCAAACTGAGAGATCTTCTCATCTAGGAAGGTCTTTGGAAAATATCTATTGATAAATTCCCGACGAAACTCTTCCCATGAGAACTCTACTCCAGGTCTCTTCTGCTCTTCCATGTTCCACCAGTGACCAGCACTGCCTTTGAGAAGATAGACAGCATGTCTAACCTTCTCAGCTTCCGGAATCATAAGAATCCTGAAAGCCTTCTCCAACTCTGTCAACCATAAGTCAGCATCTGCAGGGTCGGCAGTTCCGAAGTACTCGGTAGCTCCGACACGACGAAGTCATTCGAATGTCTTACCAATACCTTGTACTTCAGGCTGGACAGGTGCCCTAGGTGCAGGAATGGGCATCCTATCGGTTATATGTGTCATGGCAGTCATGAACTGCCCGAACATCGTCTGTACAGCTGGATCACTCATGTCAGCTGGGTCGAACTGGGGTGGCTCTCTTGGCGACTCAGGTGCAGGTTGTTCTATTCTTGGAACTCTTGCACCGCCTCGAGGTGCACTAGCACTACTCTCTGCCACGTGCTCATCGCGATGTTCTGACATTCTTATGTATCTTCTTCTCCTGAGGAGCAGAAGATTCTATTAGATGAGGAAGGAGTACTAAAGGTAGACTCAACATCCTAATTCCTATGCCTCTGTAGACTCAACTGAACCTGGAGCTCTGATACCACTAGTTGTGGGCTCTGATCTCCAAACCATGACATAAACACGATTAAAACTTAGCGGAAGCGAATCGGTAATCAGCGGAAGACAAAAATCACGGGAAATTAAAACTTTTCGAGATAAGAACTTGTATCCATAAAAACTCCTTTCATAAAGAGAGGTAACTGTTTACATCTCAGGATAATTACTTCTTGAGTAATTATATACATCAAGATACAAAATCTCAAGATCACATAACACAAGACTCCAAGACCTGAGAGTACAGAGGACACATAGGACTGACTCTAACTACACCACATGGCAGGACAAATCTCCACCTAAGATTACTGCTGCCCCTGGTGCTGCTGCTGCTGAGACTGGTCACCTGCAGGTTGGTTCCTTCGTCTCCGACGTCCACCTAAAAAGTTGAAGCCTACGGGGTGAGACAATTATACATAATTGTCCCAGCGAGAGTTATAACTCTTCGCCAGAAGCTTTATTATAACATCAAAGAATATTTTAAGCAGTAAAGCCTTCAAAGCATTCTATAACAGTTGCAGGTATAACAAGATCTCTACAATTTAGGAGATATGGAGAATATCAACATTATTGCAATGTAACATCAATCAACTAACTTGGAGTCATCTCTAACAAGTTATACTACATGGTTGATTATGTTTTACAAACAACATTATGCCCTGTGGAGATGAGGCTTACCACTCAAACTCCAACTGATCGCTGAGAAGCCGCATCAGTATCATACATAGGTCATTAAGAGAGCCGGATTCTCATGACCTTCACCTTCCTCAGTCAGTAAGAGGATCACTTGTAGGACATCTCGTGTCTCTACTATCATAGCTCACCAGGGTAAACTGGTCCTTCGCTATTCTATAGTCACAGTGGCGTTCTGTACTCTCTTCGTCATCAGGAGGTTCCATATTTACCTACCACTGATACGGATATCTGTGCTGTCTTCGTCATCAGGAGGTTTCATGTTTACCTACCACTGATACGGTATGGAACTATAGTGAAGGATGGATGGATTACACATCTACATCACTTTCCTACACTAGGATGTAAGGTTCTACACATCCATGTACCCCACATACTCAAAAGTATGTGCTCCAGGAGTTCCCTAAGGAAAACCTATTTCACCATCACTTAATTTCTGACAATGATGGATCTATGATCAGGGCTCTACATTATTCTTGATTAGTTAGGTACATTCAGTATTCTTTAACAGCATACACGTTCCTTCAAACAATAACAATAGCATAGCAGCTATAAAAGAAGAATACTAAATGTAACAAGCCTAACTCATATTAATCATCATTTCTCATTATCCTCATCACAAGTCATCTCTAAGGCATGACCTTGATGGTATTCATGGCTCTCATAGCCCAGTATCAGCATAGGATGCCACTGGCAAGGCATCAGATTACATTACTTATTCATAAGGCTAACAACATGCCTTTAATGAATATAACATCAACATCCATACCTGGATATGATTACCTTCATATCAGAACATGCATGGTTAATACATCTGATAAAGGTAATACAACAATAAGGAATGTACTTCCTACTTTTGTCATAAGAGTTAAATCTTTAATTCTATTCAAATCGAGTTTATTGCTCAAAAGCATGCCATTACCCTTGAATTAGGGTTTACTATTCACATCAAGGTGAATTAAACTCATAACATCATCATGTATGAGTAACATCTTCATTGATGCTCTTGGATTAGTTAAAGGTTCATCATTTATCATAATTAGGGTTTCTATGATCTCACACAGGTGGATCATACCCTAATTATGCTCATTTCTGTGTATTGGGGATGCTTCAATTGAGTTTCCATTTAAAAAGGGTACTTTCTCTCTCTAGAAGTACTTTCTCTCTTTAGAAGTACTTTCTCTCTCATCATAAGGTTAGGTGATGTCAACATCACTCTAAAACAGGTTGGGTTGAGTCATCATAGGCTTACATAGCCAAAAACATCACCATTAAGTGATTAGAGTTACTTTCTCTCTCTAGGGTACTTTCTCTCTCTAGAGTACTCTCTTTCATCATACTAATGGTTGATGATAACATTAGACTATATCAGGTTAGATAGAGTCATTATGACTAAAAACATCATTTTCATGTAATTAGGGTTTGAAATGAGCAAGGTATAACTCAATTGACCCTTCAGGGGTATATTGGTAATTCGCCCCAGTGATCATCATCATAGTCAAAAACCTTGGTCAAATAACCCCTTACTATCCTAGATTATCATTAGGGTTTGATTTGGGCAACATTGAACCATTTACATCTTCAAATGATTGAATGAGGTCAACCTTGAATCACATTGATTGATTTCAATCATTAATCATCAATTGGGTTGAGATTGGTTGAAAGTGTTGACCGTTTGCCCACTTTGACCCTCCAAGACCGCGAGCCTCTTTCTAACCCCAAGACCGCGATCCCCCTTAGGCTTCAAGACCGCGAGCCTCTTCAGGGGTCCAAGACCGCGAAGCCTCCCATTGGTTCAAATTAAAGTCGAGACCGCGAAGACTAATTTGAGTTGAGTCTGCGAAGAGGTGTTGACCGTTTAGCTAGTTTGACCTCAGGACCGCGAGGCCCTTCGTGGTCTTGAGACCGTGAGCCTCCTCTCGGTCTTGAGACCGTGAGCCCCCTCACGGTCTTGAGACCGCGAGCCCTCTCACGGTCTTGAGACCGCGAGGCTCTCATGGTCTCAGCCGCTTGGTCCTTCAACAAGGCTCAAAGATGCAACTGATAATGTCAACCCATGTTGAAGCCCTCAAATGGTCAAAGCTATGTTGACCACTTATGGATTTAGTCAATTAAGATTATGCTTGATCACTTGGTCATTCAATTGACCCATAATGGTTAACCAATTATGGTTGAAATTGATTCAATTAGGGTCTATCAATGTTCACCGATCAACACTCAACAATGTGACTCAACACAAGGTTGAACCTTTCAATTGAGCTCCAATTGGGCCCAAACTTAGCCCAAACGGTCTTGAGGTCATGTGGGTGGACCCCACATGGTCTTGAGACCGTTTGCCCAAGATTTCATCAAAATCTAAGGTGATTTGATAGGGGTTGAACCATGATTGAGTCACAAAACAGAATTTTGATTAAATTAATAACTTATTTGCAATTGGGTCCTCAATTGGTCAAAATACTCAACCCTAGACCTTCAAACGGTCTTGGGTGATTGTCCTCTCGGTCTTGAGACCGTTTGGATGAGTTCCAAACGGTCTTGAGACCGTTTGCCCATCCAAAATTTTGGATTCTAGTGCAAATTCATCAAGGTCTGACCCATTGAGTTGATGATCATGTCAATATTTAATTGCAATGTAATTTGGTGTAATTGTACCTTCAATTGGTCAACAAATCTTGACCGCAGACCTCCAAACGGTCTTGGTTGATTGCCCTCACGGTCTTGAGACCGTTTGGTGACCCCCAAACGGTCTTGAGACCGTTTAGGTTAATCAACCCTAAAAACCCTAATTAGGTCACCATAATTTCAGTACTGATTTTATCTAGGGTTATCCCTAGTATTCACCCTTCAACTCTTAGCCCGTTTGGAATTAGACCATAAAACTTGGTGAGTTGTTAATTAACATAATTTTGAACAGTAATCTCATACGGTCAACGCTTAGTCAATGACCTTACACGGTCTTGAGACCGTTTGCCCAAAAAGGCAATTCCAGACCGTTTGAAAATCAGCAATTAATGCATTTAAAGTTGTGACTTAAAAAGGTCATATCTCCCGATTCCTTTGGAGTTAGTCTCCCAAATTTTGAGGGTAATTAACCTATATAATTAGGAACAGGTTTCGTATACTGTCCACGCTCGGTCAACGGGGCCAAACGGTCTTGAGACCGTTTGCCCTGTCGCGGTCTCGAGACCGTTTGCTCACCTCGCGGTCTTGAGTCCGAGAGAGCAAACTGTTAGGACCGTTTAAGGAAAAGAAAAGCGGTGGGTTTTCCTTGGAAATCACGCCATAATCTTCTAGCTCAAGAACAGTACAGATATCCCACGGGTTTGCTTGCAAAATAGCAGGGAAAAGTAGGGAAATACTAAGAACTATCATTAAAACGCATACAAAGATGCACATAGTAAAGCATGGGTTTAGAGTTATAAAACCCGCCTAAAGCTTGCTTCTTGAGCTCCAAGCTTTCAAGCTCCAAGCTCTAATGGCGTCCTTGAGTTCCCACAGGTTGGCCAAGGTGAAAACTCCAAGGAAGGATGAAAAGAGACGGCTAGAAAGGTAGGGTTTTCAAGAGTTAGCCATGAAGATGACCTTGAATTTGAGTTCTAACCATGGAATTAGGCAAGAAGAGGGGTTTAGACCTACCTTGCACCCCTTGGTCGTCCTCCTTAGCTCCAAGGAAGTCCTTGGTCGTCTTTGGTGAAATGAAACAGTAAGGGAACGAAGGGTGAGTTCCCTTGCAACTAAGGGAAGGAGAGCTTATATACATGGGGTAGGATTTTCAACATTAGTTCATAAGTTGTCCATAATTCCAACTAGGTCCCTCCTTCTTTACTTGATCGTCCCTTCCTCTTTATTCTAAGGACAAACCTTCTCTTAAGGTCTAGAAAAGAAGGCAAGGAAGAACAATCTAATAATAAAGTTCATACTTAATGGGATATTGCACATATACCCTGATTATTCAATCACAAAGCCTATTTCTTAACTTGATAACTCAATTGAGGTGAATTCCTCATCATTTCTTCTCTAAATAATGGCAAGAGTCTAAAAGATACTTTAGATGACATTCTTTACAAATTGCATCCCATCATTTGGGTAAATTGCATTTTACCCCAGATTAGGGTTTCAAGCCCTGGGATTGCTTCCACAGCTGCACCTTGGTGCTCTAGCTTGGGAAATCCCTCAAACTTTGCCAAAGAGATTCTCATTATGTCTCAACATCAGAGGAACATCTCATCATGTGCAAATTGCAAGCTAACCCTTTCAACTGGGTAAATTGCACATAGGTCCCTGTATATCAAAACAATGCTATAACTTTAAATAAAAAGGAGAAAATACTGAAATATACGTTTCTGAGAAACTTAATTACATGCTCAGAGTTAATCACAAAGATTTAATTACATATTTAGGCAAAACACCTAGGGTTGACTCATAACCCAGGTCAGGGATGTTACACCCAAATGGTTTTGAAACCGTTTGGGCCAATCAACCCAAAGTATCAACTCATTCAATTGTAAAATCATCACTTAGCCGATTAGGATTTATACCATATGTTTGAATCTTCAAATACTTAACCATACTCAACCCTGGACCTCCAAACGGTCTTGGTTGACCTCCAAACGGTCTTGAGACCGTTGGGTGATTCCCAAATGGTTTTGAAACCGTTTGGGCTAATTAACCCAAAAAGTCAAATCAATCAAGTTGAAAATCAACACTTAATCCAATTAGGGATTGCCTAATTGATTAGCCTTCAACTCATGATTCCTTTGGAATTAATCTATCAAATTTTGTGGGTTATCAACCAACAAAATTAGGAACAGGATTCGCAAACGGTCAACCCTTGGTCAACTCTTTCAAATGGTTTTGAAACCGTTTGCTCTCAAATGGTTTGGTGAAACCGAATGGGCAAACATGTTGAAACCGTTTGGAACAAGATTTCTTTGTGAAAAGTGTCCAAGATGATGTCAAAATCATCTACCTTCGTCCCTGCAACTCCTAATGCATCTGATTTCATGGATTTATCAATTACAACAAGCAATTAACCAAAAAGATGAAGACATCAACGAAATTGCAAGATTGATAGTTGAATAACAATGTAGAAGGGTTCAAGTTATAAAACCCACCTCCAATTGAGCTCTAAAGCTCCATGTTCACGGCAACAATGGTGGAAGCAACTCCTTTCACCATTCCAAGGCTCGTCCTCAAGGTTTGAGTGAAAAGGAATGGTTAGAATTGAAGAGAAGATCGAAATAGGAATAAATCCATAATTTATTTTCGATTTCCACCATGGAATCATGGTGAACCAAGGTCAAGAAGCTTACCAACAGGTTGGGGGTCGTCCTACTGACCCTCCAAACCTCCCTTGGTCGTTTCCCAAGCAAGGAGAAGCAGTGGGATCGTAAAAGCCATTCATTTGGCTTGTAAAAGATTCTTTTATAAAAATTCAATGAGAGAGAATGTGCTTTGCAAAAATCCAATTAATCCCAAAAATGTGGCCGCCTCTTCCCCCTCATCTTCCTTAGGGACGAGGATATATTGTTTGCCTCTTATTCCTCTCAATTATCCATGATTTAATGAAAAGCAAATCAAGCACCTTAAATCATATTATATTAATATCCATATGTGAGTGGATATTTCTTTTTCTTATAAAATTGTGGGGGGGTAAACCCCCGTGTGGATATTTTCATGGTCCTTGCAAGTCTCAAGGACGTCACACACACATCTGAATACAACCATTTTAATTTTGGTTGAAGGACCTTTAATAGATACATTTTTTTTTGCCCTAAATCAAATTAGGGTTTCAATTAGGATTAAATCTTGATTATTTTAATATCAAGATTCTCTCTCCTCCAACTTAATTCAAATGAGGCTCCCCTCTCATTTTCTTTGCTCTACGTGATGCCAAGAAACATTAGGGACCTTATTGAAGTGTTAATTTACATATTGCACCCTGGGTTTTGGGTAAATTGCACATTACCCCAAAACTAGGTTTTGATGCACATACATTGCTTTATCAGCTCTTTCTTGGTATTCAGGCTTCCATAAGCCATAACTCAGCATCATCTTCACTCTCATGATGCTTCAATACATGAGGAAAATATTGTCATATACAATTTGAACTTAAACCCCTCAACTTGCGTAATTTGTACTTTAGTCCAAAACAAGCAAAACATTGATTTCAACAATGTTAAAAAAGGACTAGAAGTGCAACATAGGTCCCTCTTGAGGCCTAATTACTTTTCACAAGATGAGATTAAGCATTTAATCACCTTTCTTAATCAAAACACCTAGGGTTAGAGTATAACCCAGGTCAGGGATGTTACAAATCATAAACCCCTAACAAGGATTTCGTCCTCGAAATCTAGATAAAGAAAGACAGATGTATTTCATTCATCATACTATCTAGTCTTCACATATCATCTCCTTATTATGGAGACACCATCAAATTTTGATCAACACAAGGTGTTTCTATACAAGATTCTCATAGAATCAACACACAAGGCACATGCTCCACTGTTCCTCATCATTGACTATAAAGTCAACTTTGTGTCAAATAACACTTTTCTTATTCAGGGAAGCATCATATATTCTTTATTAATATCATGTTTATGCAGAGCGTAAACCCCTAACATATGATGTTCATATTATTATAATCAGACTGATTTCACAGTTGACCACTCCAGGTAGCCAACCTAAACTATCTGACATTTCTCAGATACCAGAATCTTTCACCTTGTTATCTATCACATGTGTTGGAAACACATCATATATTTCTCTTCCTTTCATCTTGGAACATTAATTGTTTCATATGTCCTTATCTTAGGACCAAAGTCCAAGATAACTGATACTTTTCTAAGTATCCATCACATGAACATATGTATCTTATGCACATCAAGTGTCCTAAGACCCACTTGATTGCCATGTCCCTGAAAGGAAAGAAAACAAGGATTCATATTCCTCTTATTAATTCATGTATTTTCAACTATTCTTGAACCATTTACTCTTTGCCTCATCCTAAGTTCCTTGCCTTTAGCATTGGAATTTGTAAGGATGATTACATGTCATTATCCCTTTCTTTATTATTATCTAGCATGTTTATGATCATCTCATGATCTCATCACATTTCCCATTTCCTCATTATGGGAAAGATCTTTATTATGCTGGCAACATTATTGAACAGGGTTCATCTCCCATATTCTTATTCTTATCTTATTAGGAGTACACTTTTAGTTCCTCATACAACATGCTCATCTGAGATTATCTCAGACTCTCTTTCTTATGCATAGGATATGACACATTTATTCATTCCATATTCTTGATTCATGATACTCATTAGATTGTCTCAGAATGACTACTTGATCAGAGCAATAAAAAAAATAACAATCTAAGAGTTTCCATACCCACTTTATCATCAATAGTTGTATACCTGGCCAGGGTTTATAAATACTGAGATTAAGTGGTATGCACTTTGTATGCTATCATATTCCTTCTTTTCATATTATCACAAGCATAAGGCTTAACATCCCTGAATTTCATTTAGACATCTCTTATATACCTCATCTTCCTTATAGAGGTAAGAACAACATAAAATATTTGTAATGTTTTACTATGCAAAGCATAAGTCCTCACAGGACTAATCAAGGAAAGTTAAATCATTTCCTTTCTCAGTTAATCCAGGAATTCATAAAATGACATAGGTAGAGGGTTCTCTATTTTATTAAAATTGGGTCTCTAAAGTAGTTGGATCGCAAATGAATTCGGCCTTCTGTTAGTCCTTTGGGTGTGTAGGGGTGGCCTAGATGGGCGTATTAGCTGATCTACAGACTGCTGGCCCAGCACGCAGCGACCCTATTCGCGTGAAGAAGAAAGGCAAAGAGCCAGACTGTATCATACCCGGTCCATAGAAATGCCGTTGTATGTATAGTACAACTAGCCGCACATTGTATGTATAGTTGACCTAGCCTACGCGCCAAGAGGGGTTGGGGTTGGCTACGCGCCACAAACCAATGATCGTATCGAATGCATCATGCACCTGTTATCCACAGTGCGTTGGAGCTCTTCTAGGACAACAGCCACGGCCCTCAAATGCCCTCCTCAACTTTGCAGTTAAATATAATAAAGTAATGATTACGTTTAATTTAAGTTTTTGTTTGGTAATGCTTGTCCCACAAACGCCGACCGTGCATCCGGGACTAGCCATCGCGTGATAATTGTGCGGTGGGAAAACTGGGATCGTTGGTCGCAGATGACCAGAAAAGGGTGTAAAAATAACGGAAAAATAACCAGTCGCAAATTGCATGTTTAGGGATGTAAACTTTTGACAGCACGCTATTGAATTTTGGTTTTCAAATACAATTTGATCTTTATCAAAGTGTTGCCAAACGATTCCCAAATCTGAACCGACACTGCGGCTCTCAAGCCCGTCAAGGCATGCGCACATATGTCCTACAAATGTTGCATTGAGCAAAACTTGGGAATGTTAAGAGAAACGCCGAGGGACGTTGTAGTTGTTCGGCCATGATCCATTTCGATCTTTCTTAAAATTAAATTTATTTCAAGATCCATTTCTCAAGCTGCTCGACCTGTTTATTTTCTGATGGAGTCTTAGAGAAAATAGGTGATCGCTCGACTCATAGCCATGGCTGTCGGTCGTCTCTCTATCAAGAAATCAGTTTCGCATTTATGATTGCGGCGTCTCTCGTGTCTCGTCCCATCACCGTGGTGTCCCTCGTCATTCTGCCTAGAAAACAGTTCCATATTGGTTGTCGCTCGTCTTTTTGGGGGAGCTCAACTGTTGTGTATTTTTTTTTTGTGGTTTCCAATATAAATCAAAACATAATTGTTTCTTAATGTATACAAATTTGTCCTTTGTATCAAGCACACTATCTCATTCGAAGTGAAGACATATAAATTTCCATGCAACACAATATTGAAAGTTTTTCTCTTGTTTGTTGGTGTGTGGCACGGGATAAATGACAACTTCTTTATCTAATCATTCATTAGTACCAGCCTATTTATGAAAATATACTTCGAATGACGTTTCTTATTAATTAGTAATCTACTGATAACTTATTGTGTATAATGTATGTAGATTTTTCTCATTACAACTTATCGATGCTTTATCCTGAGAGCATACAACTTATGAATCGGAATACATACTTGGTACATGTTCATTTTTATTATTTAAAATGAGCATTTTATGATTGCATATATGATTACACCATTATATCAATACATTTGTGTCTACATATATGAAGATATATTATTAACTAATATCAAAACAAGAGTCTATATCTACTTCTTATCTACACCTTTGTTTATAATGTCGAACAACAAAATATACATGATATTGCTTGTGGTACTCATGCTATAGCTTGTGGTTGTACTGGTCTTGAAGCCCTGTAGCAGTTGCGACGAGTGTAGTGGTCAGTACACGTTGACCTCGGCCCAACCGTGCCAGTGTGGGCCCGACAATGTCGAGTGTTACGGTCAAAACGGTGTAGCGGTCACGACCCTTTGCTCCTTAGGGACAAACCTACCTAGGGGGCTATTACTGGTAGTTGATGGGTCCGCGTCAATGAACCTTCTGATTGACAAGGTTGCTTTCTGATAAAGGACGGACCATCAAAAATAGGGTCCAAGATATATGTTGTACATAACATAATGTTTGTGGAGCAGAATCTGGGGAAATGATGTCTTCTTGAGTTTGGTGCCTGCAAGTTCTAAAATTAGTTAGTTGAGCAACTGTGTCTATGAAAAGATATAAGTTACTAAAAGATAGGAATGTAGGGTTATTTTGGGCATATTAAGGCTATAATGACACAAAACTAAAAACAAATGCTTAGCATAAATGGCTGAATTTGGGTGTTACCATATATTTAGTCCAATCATTCCTTTTAATATCATTTTCTATAAGGACTCTGTTACGACCCCACCTTCCAATAACCCCCAATTAAGGGAGACCGAGAGGTTGAAGCCGTACCCATAAATTCCGGATCAAAGGTTCAACATATAACCAATAACAATTATTAAATTCTAACAGACTATACTGAAAATGGTAATAAAATTTTTCTTTATCATACCTTTGAAAAGTTGGAAGTAATAAACTTCTAACCACAGATGAACTACTCTAACTAGTTCCTCCTTGTTCTTTAATTTTTGATTTCACAATGTGTCACGTTACTGTTTTGTGCTTTGGAATTTGTACATAAATCGCCGACAAACAAAACAACGGTCAGTCGGTATGTGGAGGAAGCAATAATCGAGCAATTATACTAACAATGTAATCAAGCAAGTAGTCTTTTTAACAATCAAGATTACATTTTAATATAACATCCGCGATCCACAAGTTCCCTAACCTCTGAGCTGTCCCTGCAGTGGACCTGTATACCACACTAAACCCCTCATGATCCACCGAAACGGTAAACCAGTTTCTAGGGTTGAGTCTCATGGTAAACCGAAGAGTCTCATGAACCACACAAGGCAATCCAGTTTCTAACTCTCGGTATGCTGAAGAGTCTCATGAACCGCACAAGGCAATCCAGTTTCTAACTCTCGGCAATCCTAGACCTTACTCTAGGAATTACCCCTTTTTCAGCCTTTTTAAAGCAACAGAGGTGAACAAGGATCTAGCCAGTTATATGCATACTTATGGTGATAATCATAGTCACTTTATAGTTGCATGAAATAAATAGACATTCAACAGTTATTTCAAGCAACCGATAAATCATTCAGAAATCACCGGGAAACTAAAGCGATTATTCATAAGCGTAACCACATACCTTTAATTTGCACTTTTCAAGATAATAACCCAATCAACAAGTAATGAGGAAGAGAAATCCTGAAATAAAAGTACCAATTCCTTTTATTAATAATTATCCGATTTCATCATTCAAATTAGGATTCCAATTCCATAATTAGGGTTTCTTCTAGAAATTAGGGTTTTACTTCTTCTTTCATCATTACCATTCTTAATTTATCAATCTTCATAAAACTCCTAATTTCTCATTGAATTTCCTTTATTAGACAACTGATTTCCTTATTTCATAAAAATATGGTTTTTATCTCTCTTTATCCCAAATTAGGGTTTTCATGCAAATTAACCTTCTTTTAATCATTATAATTCCAAGTTAAGCATTTTTGCAATCAAATAGTAAATTAAACTATCATTATCATTATCAGAGTCAAACTTGACGATTTGACCTATTGGTTTGCCAAAAAAACCTCTAATCATGCAATTAGAGTTTCTTATCGATATTTAATACACTTTATTAGACAAATAAAGCACTTTTGCAAAACAAAGTGGAATTAAGTTATGTAATTATTTTTATCGTGTTCTTTGCATTTTTCTATGCAACTTTCATATACAAAGTTTTGTCATCTGATGTTCCTAGCTATTACTACGAATTTTGCAAGAAAAAGTCCTTTTCTGATTATTCGTTAGAGATGGGAATTTTACCAAAAAACCTCAGTCGTTCGATTGGTGCGCCCACTGGTCCGCGCCTTGATCCAACATCTAGCGTCGTGCACACTTCCACTTAAGTGTCGCGAAGCCCCGATCGTTGGATCCACGAGCCCACGGTGGTCTTTGGATCCAACAGCCTTCGCCCAACCTTGGCCCGATCGTTAGATCTCGATCTAACGACAACTGCTCTTCGTTCTCCTCATCCTCTAAACTTCTAAACGTGGCGGAGCCGTGGCGGCGCTCTCACTGGAGTAAGGCTATTCGAGAGGGAGGACGAGCAAGGGGAAGCAATTTAGGGCCGATTGAGTTCGCGTTGTCATCAGGGATCGAGGGATCCCCTTATATAGGCCATGAGAGGTCCCCTTCTAGGGTTCCCAACTTGGCCGCCACTCCTAGTTCCACCCAAATTGGGCGTTTCATCGATTCACGACGAAACCCTAGCAAAACGGGGTCAGATCGCCTCTCCTAGCACTCCCGAATCTGATGGGAGAGGTTCCAAAGATGCACTTGCATCTGAGCTCACAAAAACAAGGGATTAAAATCCCTCTTGCACGGCTACAGTCCCTGTCCCTTTGGGACTTGGACGATGAGCCGTGTCCCTTTGATCAAAATCCAAGGGCTCTCATCCCACGCGCAAGATCAAAGGGAATTTAATTCCCATTAAAATTGGATTTTATTCCTATTCCAATTGATTTTTAGAAAATTCATATCTCCCAATTGGATTGGTATTTCTTTCCCAAATGTTAAGGGAAACTCGAATTCAGTATTATCTTTCATCCTTCCAACTTTGGTGTCATTATAATAAGGATTTGATTCCTTTTCTTAATATGTAAGTTATCATCATATTATTCACACTTTCCATCTTTTCTTTATTATTATTTCTTGATTTTGAGTTCCTTGAACTCCAAGGTATCCATTAACTCGAAATCCTATTTTTAGGGAAATATTCCATATCCTTTTCCTTATTTTATGGAATTCTTTATGTATTCTTCAATTATATCAATTTGGGCTTCAAATAAATCAAGGCCCAATTAAGAAACATGCAACCAATCATCCATGGAATCCATTTCAATCCACATCACATCAATCATGCAAATTCATTTATCTTTAAATGATATTTACAAAACTCATTATATAATTTGGAAAATTGAGGTTATAACATCCTCCCCTCCTTATAGGAATTTTGTCCTCAAAATTCAACAATCAATCAAACAAGTCAGGATATGCTTTTTCCATGTCTGTCTTTAGCTCCCATGTGGCCTCATCCTCTCCATGGTGTTTCCAAAGAACCTTTACCATCTCTATATTCTTATTTCTGAGCTCTTTTACCTTAGTATCTATAATACGCACAAGTAACTCAGGATAAGATAGCTTTCCTTGAAGCTCAATAGGTTCAATGATCAACACATGGCTTGGATCTTACACATATCGCTTTAGATTGGACACGTGAAAAACAACATGCCTCATACTATATTGTGGGGGTAACGCCAAATGATAAGCCACCTCACCAATCCGTTCTAACACTTCAAACAGACCCACGTATCAGGGACTCAACTTTTCTCTATTCTTTGCTATAGCTCGGAGTGGTCGGATTTTCATGTCACATATTCTCCCACAGTGAACTGCATGTCAGTCTACTTTGCATCTGCTCACGACTCTTATTGTCTCTAGGCTCTTTTCAGCGATTGCACGATCAAAGAGACTTCATCTACACACACTAGGGTCCCTTTTCTAACCATCATGTGGTCCTTTTCTAACCATCATGTGGCCCTTTTTACCAACATCACCTTAATGAAGTGGTGACCGACACAACCTCCCTTACAGAGCTTCATATTAAACCTGATACTGACTATGGTGGTCATTGTCACATCTTTCATAGGACAAGAACTGTCTCTAGATATCACCCTAAACAAGCACACATGCCCTCATCAGACCCTTTAGTCTGGATCATACTAACCATGGTTAGGGGTGATAAACTATACTAACATAGAGTTCTCAAAGTACCTACTTCCACTTTATGGAAGTGAACCTTTAGGTCAAACTCAAGAACCTTCAAACTCACTTCATGGTGTAGTTGAACCATCTCTCTCATGGGTAGTTCAACAGATGTCTTTCTTTCTCATGTCCTCTAGGTAAGGTGACCTACCATAACCCATATTGCATCTCGACCTTCCTTGGTCTAGGGAAGACCTATCACAACATCCATAGTGTTGAGCTTCCATTCCCTCTTAGGGACTCTTTTATCCTCTATATCGATACACCAGGTTACTGGGGTTTGTCCTTTATCACCTGGCTTGCATGGCCATAAGCCACATGCAACCTTATCTTAAGAATCCAAAGTGCTATTGCCATTTCTATGGTGTACGATGATCTTCAACCATGATTTTCTGTATGTCATGCTTCTTTCAAGATCAGATCCTCTGAAACCCTAAACCACTCTAGTCGGGGTTTTGTCACTTTCTCTTCCAAAGAAGTGCACTTGAGGTTCTACCACCATCCTTTCATTGTATCAAGAACTAGGCTGGCTAACCAAACAACCCTTAACTTTTCCACGCATCTTGTTACATCTGAGTGTTATCCAAACACCTCTCCTTTTCAAACTCAGGGATAGCCAAACAACCTCTTCTAGCTTCTTAGTCAAACAAGTCTTATCCAGAACATACATTACCACCTCTCATCCCTAGGTATTAGGTAACATTGATGACATACACTTCCATGTATTTCACTTATTATATTACCTCATACTCCATATCTATCTCTATTAAGAACACTCTCTGATTTCATCATCATGGTGTCCAAACTCAACCTGGTATAACTTGTAAGTTCTACATAGCTCATCATAGAAACTTCCTCATAAGGGGACTACCTCATTCCTCTTAGTGTTTGCAAGCCATCCATCATTCATTCACTTTACCATGGTAAGATATCTTCTCTATCCTCATTTCTTGTGGAAACGCTCCAACCTACATCATCTCTTATCCTTGGTGTATGACATGCATAATGTCCTATCTCTCACCCCCATAACAAGAGGAAATAAGCATTTGGCTGCAGTCCAAATACAGAGTTCTTCCTATTCTAAGAGTAGAGATGGTACATCCCACCTTGCCAGTACACCTTTAAATCTAAGTTGCAACGTGCCACATATGTCTCTTCATCACAAACATCATGATATCAAACTAGTCTTGAATCTACTGAGGTTTATATCCTTGGTCATCTCCTCGAGATCTATAGGGTACCGACTCTTTTGGGGTCATCCCTCTTCCCTCATGCATCAAGAGAGTGCCATACTCATCTGCCCTTTGGGTCCCATGAGTTCATGAAGGTGATCAATCTCCTAACCCATGGTCCTCAGACAATGATAGTTGTTACCTCCCGACCCTATGGTCATGTGCAACTGGGGAATTAGGAAACTCCTACTTTCATCGGTCTTATCCCTACCTGACCCTAGGATAGACTTAGGATTCTCCATAACAGTACATGTTCATTTAGAACCTTACCCAAGTCTTCATCATCTCTCTTTCTGCATTCATGGGCTGACTCTCATCCTTTCATAGGCATCATGGCAACATGCCTACCTTAGTCAAGCCCCATACTGGTTACCTCCATGGTAACACATTCATATGCAATTAGAGATGGGTATCTATGGGTCTACAGGTTCATTCACATACCATGTACTTTTTCAGTTAACTTCTCAAGATCCAGTGAGACCTCTTCATGTCACCTTAAACAAAAAAAAACTGATGTACACCCTACCAAAGGGGTCCCTTTCCCAGGATGGGAGGAAAACTATCTCTTGACCACAAGGTCACAAAATCTCTAAGGTCTAAGGTTTACATCCACATGAGCCTAATTAACCCTAGAAAAATATTAAGGCACGAGGAGATCACCTACTAAACCATGCTAGGTCATACTTGTCCTCTTTCCTCACTGCTGGATCGAGTTCATACCTTCCTTTATCATCAACTTAGTTGTGAGGGGTTCGTCAAACATACCTTAAACTTAAGGGGCTTCCCTTTTTCCTCTATACATGAGGAGTACCATGCTCGCTTCTACAGGAACTCAACTCTTATCAGGAGCATTAAGTACACCACTCCCCCCCTTAGGCCTAGGAACCCTAGGTTCACTTTTAGGTGTCCAACTGCACACTTTATCTCTTAACCGTGAATCAAGCTTGCAAAAGGCATAACGTGCACTTCCTGTCATCCTTCAACTCGAACAACACTTTAAGGTTGATTCCTCCTCAAGGGCAATCAACAAGGTGCAAGGCCTCGTAACCTGCTACTAATCCACTTTAGGGTATTCAGAACATCTTCTTCTTTGCTCTATAGGGTTTGGTCCCCCTAAAGGCAACCAAGATATCATCAACTTTCAGGGATCGATCATGAAGCAACCACTACCATCCATTTTTTAGGGTTTTAGGCTTCCTACCTTCTTGTTGGGTTTCCTGCTCTCTCTAGGACTACCCTACATCCAACCTCACCATTAGAGGTCCTCTCTTCATGAAGGGTCAACCTCCAAAGCATTCTCTACATGGGTGAAGCCTAGGTTCATACTTATGGTCTCTCAAGATCATCCACAACCCTTTATGCTCCATCATCATTCCTTATCCAGGGTTTCATCCTATCGTCAGCACTATGACATGTCCTAGGTGCCAGCATGCCCTACTTGTACAAGCCCATAGGGTTTCTATAGTCCTTCACTAACATCATCATCTAAGGAACTATCCTTT
Source organism: Alisma plantago-aquatica (assembly GCA_963693085.1). Taxonomy (NCBI): domain Eukaryota; kingdom Viridiplantae; phylum Streptophyta; class Magnoliopsida; order Alismatales; family Alismataceae; genus Alisma; species Alisma plantago-aquatica. The sequence goes on from OY856412.1 coordinate 1,005,965,720, forward strand.
ACCCTAACATGCACGACCCTTCCCAGGGTTGAGTTGCCAAAGGTGTTAGGTCGCCCATGGATCATATGGCATCCCAAAGGCATGTCCTTTGAAGCACCCGGTCCAACTCATCTCTCTCTAACCTTCACTTAGGGTTAGGGTTAGCATCATCCTCAGAGGATGTGCCAGGTCTCTACTAGCAATGGAGACCTCTATCTCCAAGACTGACTTATCCTCCTGACCAGAAGGTCTATCCTCAGGTCTCTTCTAAGGACATGACATCTTATGCCATACGGCCTAAGCATGTATCTATTGTTTATTTTGCGCTTAATCTATTAAGCTTATGTCCATGACATCTTATTTACATGCCTTTCATTAATTTAGTGGAGGATTCCCTTAATCCTTATCTTACATGCCCATACCACATGAGTGTGGAGAAGAGAGAGAAAATCCTACTCTTAAAACCTTAATAGAACATGAGATGAGGAGTGATGAATAAGATGAGAGAGTCCTAAAGGTATCTTATTTCGATTCATACCCTAAGACTTTGGCCAGGAAGTCACACGGATCCGGGAGTCCTCGTATTCCGACTAGCGGTGCAGAGGAAAATATTGCCAGCCCCCGGTCGTGATCCTTTTCTAGACACCTCCGTCATTCGGATAATCCTCTATTAACTCCCTTGGGTTCTATGGAGTTTGTAAAATTTAATAATTATTAATGGTTACATGAGGAACCCAGGCTCTGATACCAAATGTTACGACCCCACCTTCCAATAACCCCCAATTAAGGGAGACCGAGAGGTTGAAGCCGCACCCTTAAATTCCGAATCAAAGGTTCAACATATAACCAATAACAATTATTAAATTCTAACAGTCTATACTGAAAATGGTAATAAATTTTTTCTTTATCATACCTTTGAAAAGTTGGAAGTACTAAACTTCTAACCATAGATGAACTACTCTAACTAGTTCCTCCTTGTTCTTTAATTCTTGATTTCACAATGTGTCACTTTACTATTTTGTGCTTTGGAATTTGTACCTAAATCGCCGACAAACAAAACAACGGTCAGTCGGTATGTGGAGGAAGCAATAATTGAGCAATTATACTAACAATGTAATCAAGAAAGTAGTCTTTTTAACAATCAAGATTACATTTTAATATAACATCCGCGATCCACAAGTTCCATAACCTCTGAGATGTCCCTGCAGTGGACCTGTATACCACACTAAACCCCTCATGATCCACCGAAACGGTAAACCAGTTTCTAGGGTTGAGTCTCATGGTAAACCGAAGAGTCTCATGAACCACACAAGGAAATCCAGTTTCTAACTCTCGGTATGCTGAAGAGTCTCATGAACCGCACAAGCCAATCCAGTTTCTAACTCTCAGAAATCCTAGACCTTACTCTAGGAATTATCCCTTTTTCAGCCTTTTTAAAGCAACAGAGGTGAACAAGGATCTAGCCAGTTATATGCATACTTATGGTGATAATCATAGTCACTTTATAGTTGCATGAAATAAATAGACATTCAACAGTTACTTCAAGCAACCGATAAATCATTCGGAAATTGCCGAGAAACTAAAGTGATTATTCATAAGCGTAACCACATACCTTTAATTTGCACTTTTCAAGATAATAACCCAATCAACAAGCAATGAGGAAGAGAAATCTTGAAATAAAAGTACCAATTCCTTTTATTAATAATTATCCAATTTCATCATTCAAATTAGGATTCCAATTCCATAATTAGGGTTTCTTCTAGAAATTAGGGTTTTACTTCTTCTTTCATCATTACCATTCTTAATTTATCAATCTTCATAAAACTCCTAATTTCTCATTGAATTTCCTTTATTAGACAACTGATTTCCTTATTTCATAAAAATATGGGTTTTATCTCTCTTTATCCCAAATTAGGGTTTTCATGCAAATTAACCTTCTTTTAATCATTATAATTCCAAGTTAAGCATTTTTGCAATCAAATAGTAAATTAAACTACCATTATCATTATCAGAGTCAAACTTGACGATTTGACCTATTGGTTTGCCAAAAAAAACCTCTAATCATGCAATTAGAGTTTCTTATCGATATTTAATACACTATTAGCCAAATAAAGCACTTTTGCAAAACAAAGTGGAATTAAGTTCTGTAATTATTTTTATCGTGTTCTTTGCATTTTTCTATGCAACTTTCATATACAAAGTTTTGTCATCTGATGTTCCTAGCTATTACTACGAATTTTGCAAGAAAAAGTCCTTTTCTGATTATTCGTTAGAGATGGGAATTTTACCAAAAAACCTCAGCCGTTCGATTGGTGCGCCCTCTGGTCCGCTCCTTGATCCGACGTCCAGCGTCGTGCGCACTTCCACTTAAGTGTCATGAAGCCCCGATCGTTGGATCCACGAGCCCACGGTGGTCTTTGGATCCAATAGCCTTCGCCCAACCTTCACCCGATCGTTAGATCTCGATCTAACGACAACTGCTCTTCATTCTCCTCGTCCTCTAAACTTCTAAACACGGTGGAGCCGCGGCGTCGCTCTCGCCGGAGTAAGGCTATTCGAGAGGGAGGACAAGCAAGGGGAAGCAATCCAGGGCCGATTGAGTTCGCGTTGTCATCAGGGATCAAGGGATCCCCTTATATAGGCCATGAGTGGTCCCCTTCTAGGGTTCCCAACTTGGCCGCCACTCCTAGTCCCAGCCCAATTGGGCGTTTCATCGATTAACGACAAAACCCTAGCAAAATAGGGTCATATCGCCTCTCCTAGCACTCCCGAATCTGATGGGAGAGGTTCCAAAGATGCACTTGCATCTGAGCTCACAAAAACAAGGGATTAAAATCCCTCTCGCGCGGCTACAGTCCCTGTCCCTTTGGGACTTGGACGATGAGCCGTGTCCCTTTGATCAAAATCCAAGGGCTCTCATCCCACGCGCAAGATCAAAGGGAATTTAATTCCCATTAAAATTGGATTTTATTCCTATTCAAATTGATTTTTAGAAAATTCATATCTCCCAATTGGATTGGTATTTCTATCCCAAATTTTAAGGGAAACTCGAATTCAGTATTATCTTTCATCCTTCCAACTTTGGTGTCATTATAATAAGCATTTGATTCCTTTTCTTAATATGTAAGTTATCATCATATTAATCACACTTTCCATCTTTTCTTTATTATTATTTCTTGACTTTGAGTTCCTTGAACTCCAAGGTATCCATTAACTCGAAATCCTATTTTTAGGGAAATATTCCATATCCTTTTTCTTATTTTATGGAATTCTTTATGTATTCTTCAATTATATCAATTTGGGCTTCAAATAAAGCAAGGCCCATTAAGAAACATGCAACCAATCATCCATGGAATCCATTTCAATCCACATCACATCAATCATGCAAATTCATTTATCTTTAAATGATATTTACAAAACTCATTATATAATTTGGAAAATTGAGGTTATAACAGACTCAAATCCTCAAACGTTACAGAAATGGCTATTTCACTTTCATATTCTTCCACCAAAAGTTCCTCTGAAGATCCTTATACATCTTACTTGATCAAGGATGCAATACATATTTTGATTTGTGGGCTTCTTGCAACACTTTTTTAGCAAATTTGAATCTTCAATGACTCAAATGAGTTGTTAATATCCAATTCCACCATCCATGCAACTGAGATGTGCCTCCGGTTTTTTAAGTAACTTCATCATTTCCTCAAGAATTTGACTATTCTTTTGTGTTGTCTAATCTCAGACTGGAGATGTTTTACATTGATGCTAGACAAATGAATTATGGGTCCCATACCTCTCTAAGAATATGGAGATAATAACTCTAAGTTTTTCTAGTCAATGGAAAACATATATTCACTTTTAACTTTCTTCCTATTAAAGGCATTCACTACAATATTTGCCTTAGCAGGGTGGTATGAAATTGTAAACTCATAATCCTTGAGATATTCTAGCATCTTCTCTATCAAAGGTACAAGTCCATCTGTATCAAGATGTATATCAGACTCTTATGATAAGATAATGCCAAAGGTAGCACCATAAAGGTTGTATCGCCATATTTTCAAGGCATATATAATTGTGGCCAAATGAAGGACATGAGTCGGGTAATTAACCTCATTAGGTACCAATTGTTGAGAGATGTATGCTACTACCTTTAGTTTTTGTGTCAACATACAACCTAATCCAAACTTGGATGCATCACTGAAGATAACAAACCCTTCGTTCCTTATAGGAAGTGTTACGGCAAGTGTCACTACAAAAAAATGATGAATTAGCTACATTTAATTTTAATACATATACGATATATGTAGTTAAAAATAATATTCTTTACAAATTGTAATTACATAACAAATATAAATGTAGCCAAATGCATGAATATAGTTTGATATACTATTTTCGCAATTCGAAACAACAAAAATCACCCCATCTCCCCCATCGCTCACCTACGCGCTATTGTATCTGTCAAAATGCTTCAGTGCGCTCTGATGTTTCCGCCCAACTACAAACACATCTCTGCCCACACATATTTTCGCCCTCTCCTTCTGGGTAGCCGTCTCTCTCCATCCCTACCCATATCACCCTCTTCTCCTCTACCCCCAAATGGTGGTCTCTTCTCTCCCTCAACTGTCGCTGCTCTACTCCAGGCATAATCCCTCTTCTCCTCTCCCACACCCCGATCAGGAAGTGCCATGTTCTATGTTGGAGCCCTCAGAGGGACATACGACTGTCTCCTGCAGGACCAGTTGCATTGTGATGCTAGCGGAAGGAAGATTTGGAGTTGGATAAACAGTTCTTGAACGGTGAGCCGTTGGATGGAGGACTCCTGGTGGAACCCAAGTCTTACATGAGGCAAGGAAGGAGGTGACACAAGCGTCAGTCTATTCAAATTAGGTCCTTCCCTGGTTGTGGTATTGATATGTAACACGCCGCCTACTGGCCCTTCAACACTGCTCTTTCCATGGTTTTAGAATTTAGATACTCTTCAATCTATAAGAATGTATGGTTTGTTGGTTCATCTTGGGTTTCCTACCATCTTCGTTTAAATTTGATTGCTTGGTGGAATCTATTGCAGCTTTGGTTTTTGAGGTGGTTTGAAAGATCTACACCAATCCATGGCCCTCTACTTCGGCCTGAATGTACTTTGTAATTTACCCCTTCTTTTCATTGTAGTAGAGAGCCATCTAATCTTGTATTGTTCAACATTGTAGCAATGTCAGAGATGATTTTGGCACTGGCAGTGAAGCAGGACTAGAGATCTGATAATACTAGAAAGAAGTTACTGGTGCTTGTTCATGTGAAGGAATAAGAGACTTGGTTCTATTGTGGTAGCCAAGAGGAAAATATTTGACATTCAGGTTTGGAGGGACATCAATACCACTAAAGCTTATTGTACCTATTGCTAACAACATCATGGAAGATGGGGAGTCATGAGAGACGGAATCAAAAGGCTACTTGATGAAATATTTGGATCATGATGAGTTGCTTGCTACCTTATTCCTTCTCTATTGTGTTCAATGAATTTATATTTCTATTGGAAAAGCTACTGCTATGCGATGAGATTGGATGAACTATATGTTTTCAACTTATGTATGTTAGTTCATCCAACTAAGAAATTGTTGAGCTAAATGCTAGATACAACTGATTAGTTAGTATTATATCTCAACAAATCCTCTTACTAGTTACAATACATATACCAACACAGTGATAGTTTTTGAATTCTATAAATCCACTTAATAGATTTACATTATGTGGGTGCATGTTTCTGGAGCCATATGAACTCCCAATGCAGATGGGTCCATCCAAATTTAGCTCTTGGAATTAATATTGACGAGCTGAATAAGTAGAAGCCTCCAACTCCGTTCTTATTAGAAATTTAACAGCTGATTGGAATGAATAAAAACATGATCAACAGAACAAATTATTTGCAATAGATTGAGAAAATACTCCCAACAAAAGAGAAACATTTATGTATGGTCATCCTCAAACCCAATACAACTGAAAATGACTAGTACCCTACAACTCTAGAACATAATGAATCCATGTAGATACTAAACAAGTGACTAAACTGAATCCAAAATAGCCAAAGCTAAAATCACATTTGAGACTTTTCCATTCTCTAAACTTGTTAATGGTCTAAGGAGAATCCCTAGGTTTACCACATAAGACTTGTTCCATTCTCTAAACTTGTTGAAGTTAAACAGAATTTCGAAGACAAATGTTCAGTCCAAATTTATAGTGTGCAAGCTTGTGATCCAAATTCCAAAAGATTTTGTTGTCCTCTAGAGTATTAAAAATGAGAAGACTAACAAACTCTTTGACCAAGCAAAATCTATTGTTAATTGGTTGAGGGATAACCATTTTGTGGCACATCAAACTCCTTTGCCAAGCGCAACCTTGAAGGGAAACTCATTATTTCTTAGGTTGTGCTTCTACTAAGCTAATTCGAACAAAGTGTCGAATATGGGAATGTTGCATTAAGACCTTCAATGCTGGAAAAACCAATATCTTCAGCATCAGATTTTTGAGTTTGAATTATATGAACATAGCATTTGAATGGCTTAAAGTGTAAGACAAACAAGTTGAACCCATTTTTTAGTTTGATGATGTTGGTCTCGTTTGTTCTCACTTGAGAAATTTAGAGTTGTACAACTCATGAAAATGTTGTTTGAATGTTGCATTTCACGTTAGGTTCTACATTCAACTGGTAAATACATGGTTTTATTAGTTATATATACATAGTTTCCTTTTTGTCTTGCTTTATTGTGAGTTGGTTGCTGCAGTTAAACATGCAACGTTTCACTTCTTGAGCCAAGTAGTACTCATCTTACTATTGATGAAGTTTTGTTGCTGGAATGTAGTTGTGTATTGGTGACTTTGTGGTACATGTTTCAGTGAATTGTCTTGTTATATGGGCATACAACTGTTGAAGATGTGCATGTCATAGTGAATTGCACATGTTTCTCTTTTTTACCAAACTAGAAGAAGGTCAGAAGCTATCACTGAGCCAATTTGACCCCTAAAATACTGATGCTTTATTTTTGAAAGATTTCCCAATTCAATTTCATGATGATAGTTGTCTGAATAAAATTGCTAAAATGTAATGGCTATTGGTTATGCTGGTTGGCACAGTGTACTAGTCATCAGTAAAAGATTAGTAAATGTTCTATTTTATTTCTCATGGAATTAACTTCTTTGTCAATAAGCAACTGATTTATAATTTTTTCAGCTGATAGCAGAGCATTAGGACAACTCGAATGCAAGAATTGATGCTCTAGATGGTAATGCAATATCTAGATTTGGATAGGTCTGGATTCTTTTATAATCCTCACTGTCTTTTTATATAATTTTTATTAACAAATTCATGTACATCCATCACATGTGATCTATCATATAGGTCTGGATGTTCCTATTTGTCCAATATAGATTTATCTGTTATCATTGACTGGTTAATGATGGCCTTTGTCCTTTCTCATGAATTAGGCTTACTTCTTCAGAATGTTGTATGCACACATTTTTGGCTATTTTCTACTTTGTACAATATCTTATTAATATATCGTTCGTTTATGTGTACTACTCTTCTAGTGAGTGTGCGTGCCCTTTGTTTCTTAATGAAGCATAATGAAAACTAACTTTATTCCTAAACTGATTCATGACCTGATTTGGCTACATAATTAGTATAGGTCTTTCAGCTTCTTGCAACCTTCTTATTTATTTCTACCTTGGGTGGTCCAAATAAGTTACCCTCTGATCTTATTAAATACCTCTCTGCTTGCTATTGGGCTTCATTCTTTCATCAAGCATCAAATAGGATTTCATTAAATCACTAATATTTAGCTACATTACCAGAAAAAGCTTGCAACAAAAACATTCAGGATCATTTTGTTATTGTTTTCTACTATGTTCTTTTTTTGATAACGAAAAACCTCTCATGGGATCAACCACTATTGGAACCCACCCAGCCAAGGGTAAACCTCAGAACCAGCCGCATACTTAGGGGAACCGCGGCGCGCTCAACAACGTGGGGCCTTTATTGCACCCTGAGGGTTTTCGCCTAGAGTCGAACCTGGGTCCCTTCATTGGGGATTTCCGAGCCACACCACTTGAGCTACTATGTTCTTGTGATTCATGAATCAATAATATTGCTATACGGTGCTCATACTTTAACTTCATGCCTTGGCAGATGCATATGATTCTCAAAACTCTTTCATAGATTCAATCAATTAATTGTATATGTCAAATGAAATACTAAGGTTGGGTATTATATATCTTTTTTTCTAAAACACATAGAGATTAGCTTTTATTCATCCCATTCTCTATAACGGGCCAAATCAAGTGAGGCTGAATGTTAACATCCTTAGATAGCATCTGGTTTTCCAGAGGAGAAACTAAACTGGTTAGAGGAGTACATAGAATGTTTTGAAAGTACGTATTCCACATGATTATTCTTCCGACTGATGAACGAAAGTTGTAGGTCTTGCAGAGAGAGGAGGGCACAGTAGTACTCTCTCCTCAGTGGTTGAAGCTTGCAGGCAGGCGAGGATGCATGCTACATGAAGTCAATGTTTGATGATGAGTCAGATAGGATGACAGGGGCGTTCCAACTCCTATTGATGCATATCCACATTGCGTGTATGATGCCCTTGATCTCTGTCTTAAGGGCTGATGTAGTATAGCCATATACGCCAGAGCCCAGACGACAAACTCCACTACCATCAGTGGCGTGCACACTGATGCCCATCTTAGATGTGTAATATTGGAAGGCTACATCGACAAACATTAGGTGTCGGTGCAGCTCGGGGAGAGGGACAAGTCATTCCTCTACAACATTGGAGGGTGTGCTTCCCTTCTTGACGGAGAGGATAGACTTGGTTCTTTCTCAAATCAGGGATACTAGGATAGTAGGAGGGGGTTCACCAAAAAAAATACATGAATTGGCTACAATTTATTTAATTACATATATACTATATGTAGTCAAAGCCAATTTTAGCTACATTTCTTAAAAATATAAATAAAATAAATGAAGCCAATAAGATTGATCAACTTCAACTACATTTTTCCTCTTTATTTTAGATGTAAACACTACTTTGTAGCTAAATTTACTAAACAATACCCCTCTCCTGCGCGCATGTATTGGATCCAATTAAACCCGCGCATCCCAGTTTCCCATTCTCTCTATTCCTTGCTATCTCCTTCTCTCCCACACACTCAATCGGCCGCCGATCTCGCTCCTCTCCCGCGCACATGTATTGGATCCCGCACATCCCAGTTTCTCATTCTCTCTATTCCCCGCTATCTCCTTCTCTCCCACACACTCAATCGGCCGCCGATCATGCTATCTGACTAACTGTCATGCCCGATCGCCTCCCGCAGTCCACGCCCGATCGTGCGAGCCTCCCACAGTCCACGCCCAATCGGACGAGCTTCCGCACATCCCAATCCTTGCATTGGCAGGATGAAGACCTAAAATCGGCATGGATCCTGAACTTGTCGTCCAGCTTCACCCGCTGAATAGTTCGTATCTTCAAGCGATCATTACCCCCGTCCAGTGCTCGCATGTTCTGCAAGATCTTCGGCCCTTCCCAAAGTCGCCACCTCATCCCAAGGTTACTGCCTCTCCATTGTCACAGACAATCCACAAGGTCTTCAGACCTCTATTTCTGTAAGTCTGAGATGACTGCAGTTCCGTTTCTTCTATTTCTGAGATCATATTGTCTTTTGTTTGCTGATCGATCATGGAGTCAATTTTAATATTTATGTAGAGGAGTGAATACGTGTATCTTGTTTATATACTCTATTATGAAATTTTTAGGCACGCCATCATCATCAATCACCACTGCTAGAGGATTTGGACTAGGGATAGTAGGCAATGGTTATTTTGTAGCACATCATAAGTATTCAGACTCAATGCAGTGGCATCTCAGGTTTTATTGATGGGACAATCTAACACTTTCAAGATGAAAGCTTGTCACAAAAGATAAGTGGGTGCAGTAGGAACCAATATAAACCAATACATATTATAATAATGAGCAGTCCAAGACCCACCACTCTTTTGCAGTATTGTAATGGGCTGAACTGGAGATGTAAGGCTTTCATAATATAATATTCCTTCTTTCCAACTGGTTCCATTTTTATGGTTACCCTGCAGATTTGACACAACATCATGGCCCCATATTATAATAACTTCCCAATGTTATTAGGTTTTGAATTATCTATTTGTTGCATGATCAGCTGTGAAGGATGAATACATAATCTTGTGGGTTGCTTAGTGTTCTGATTGTGAAGCTTGCTTCTTACTTGCCACCATCATTCAAGAAGAACATACATTAAATATTATAGGTTTAAATCATCTTCTATGGGTCCCAGTGGATCAACTTCTAAATGAAGACAATTTGTCTTCTGTTAGTTCCATTGTACAAGAAGTTGTAGAGATCAATAGGTCTCCATTTTTTGACATGAGCATCCCTTTCACCTTAGGAATAAACATCAAAAAGGATCAATTCACCTCTTTAAGAAGTCTACCTCTTGAGAAAAAAAATTAAAATAGCTCGAACGATATCATTACCCATAATAGGACTACATGTTCAGTAAAAGTAGGCATTAAAACCATCTAGACTAGGACACTTGTCCCCATTAGCATCCTTAATGACCTTTCCTATCTCTTTCCTAGTGATATATATCTTCATAAATCTTTCACATGTTCATCCTTTAGTGTAGAAAAGTCAATATTTTCAAGAATCTCATGCTTTATCTGGTCTTATTCTTGAAATGATTAGCATAGTAATCAACAATATGCTCCTTAATAGTATTTCCATTATGTGTCATAATACCATTGACATCCAAGCAGTTGATAGCGTTTTGGCCCTTCTAGTTTGAAAAGAAGTGTAAAAAAATCAGAGTTCTTGTCTCCCAAAGAGATCCAGTGAATCATGGATTTTTGTTTGAAAAAAGATTCCTTGCATTTACCTCTATAATAGCTTCAATTCTTTTTTAAGTTCTACCTCTCAGAGCAACATCACTAGGTTCATATCTACTATACAAAGGGCCTATCGAGCTTCAAATTCTTTGATTATAACCTTTTCATTATCATAACCAAAAGATTCTCTACTCCATTGCAATTGTCTAGGTAAACCCTAGTTTACCAATTAAGCTCAGATGGGGTCGTAACAACTCTCCCCCCCTTAGAATGTTTCGTCCTCGAAACATAAACCTACAAGAAAGATACATTCAAGGTTATTCTAAGCTTCTAAAGCCTTCCATGTCATTATATTCTTGTATTTCATACCTGAATGTAGTTTTAAATATTAGATCTTTTAATTCTTTACTACATCACAACATATTTCAAATAGTTCTCAATGATATCAAGCAAATTCTTTATGCCACAGTCAAACATAGAATGAAAAGATAAACTACCACGCTTTCGCTGCGCAACTCTGATACTCTGATACAACTATCCCAACTTTTGTTGCTCAGAGAGTTCTATTGTTCTGTATCACCTTTAAATGACAAAAGCAAGTTCACCATACTGTTTTAAACTTTAATAACATGCTACTCAAATAGCAAAACAGTCTTGAATTAAAAGACTAGATTCAACAATCAATTGCACAATACTACTCTTGGCATCCCCATTGGGTCATGGATGCATGAGGTGAAGCATTACCACCTCATTCCATACTATCCTGTTTCGATCCTGGGACCTGTGGGTTATGGGCCCACACACAATTCAAAGTGTAACCATCGTATAATATCATTTTAGGGTTTCAACAACAGTAATAAGGTAATCCACAATTGTATCAGTCATTCAAGCATTAATCATACACAATTACCATCACTCAGTTATATTAGAGCTAAGTATAACAAGCTACACCTCATTAGGGTTACTTGTCCAAACAATCTAATTATCATCCCTTTCTATTAATATGGGTGAATAAGTATGACTACCTTGTTCAGGGTATCTCTCCATATGTTCTGACATCATCCAAACCGTATCACCAGATGACCCTACCAAGGTAGTTATTCACCATGTATGATTCATTTTCTTATCATTTCATTCCCACCTTGCTCTCATTAAGGAATATATGAAAGAGAAGATGATTTTAAGACTTGGAATACTTGTATTCAAACATTCCCTTAATACATTCTCGTATGCATATTTACTTAGTTATCAACAGAGATATTTGATTAATTAGTACTTGCTTGAATCTCACAACCTCTTTATTTTATAACTGCTCCATCATATTTCAAACCCTTTCTTACATTTCATAGTCCTCTTTCCCTATACTACTCTTTAACCTGTCATCTTTAATTCAATTTTTTTTTTCTCTTATGACCATGTTGCTTATTCATATGTGTGGTCATGTATACCATGTTGCACATATTTCCTCCTTTATCTTTATACTATTGCAAAGTTAACATTCTAAATTAATAGTCCTTCTATTAGTTTTTACTCATGTTGAATACATTACATATTCTTCATTTTTACATCAAGTGGATCATGTATGGGTCAAACATAGTTTCTTTTTCAATCAAGTTTTTCTCTTCTGAATACAGTCTACCTTTGTATGACTTATTCATTTGTTAAACTACACCTATGTCCTTTGCTTAGAAACTAGTTTGTTGTTCTAGTCTTATGAATTACATATTCATACGATCCTTTTTACTTTTATGGACCTATTGAAAGCTCACTCTATTTTCTACTTAGCCTTTGCTTTAGAGTTCATAAAAGCATTGTACGCTATTATATGATTCATTCTTCATGATTAATTCTTGTTATCTTGAACCATACATACATACATTTCACATATCTTTTCTATATTTCATATGTATAGTTCATGTAATATTAATCAATAAACTGATTATGAGCTTCATATCATGTTCTATTATTCCCACTTAAGGGTTTCACATTTGAGACCCCAAAGTTAAACCTCAGATGTCAGTTTCAACTAATTCTTAGTTGTTCTGATCTTGCTCATATGTTTCAACATCTTACTGTATGTACATTCTTACTCTGATGTGGGTCTAATTATTCCAATTCCATTCTTATTATGTCATAGATAGGATTCATTAGATCCTAATAACGCATCCTGACAACCGGACCAGGCCAAAACTGAAGTCCTGAAGCCAAGAACTACAAAGGATTACATTTTTCCTGAACTGCCACTCACATCTCAGAAACTCGGCCGATCACTCTGGAACTCGGCCGATCACCTTCCAGGTTCTGCAACTCGGCCGACCAACTTCGGCCGATCAGTAGGAAACTCGGCCGATTCAAGACCAAACTCGGCCGACCAAAACGCTGTTTGAAATCCTAAACAAGGAATTCGGCCGACCAAAACATGAACTCGGCCGAACCGCTCACAGACTGAAAACCTAAACAGACCTGCTGATGCCAATTTCACTCGAATCAGCGGGCAAAACCATAGAAACAAAAGCTCATTCAAAGGTCAATTCTAGTCTACTTGTTACAAAGAATGAAATCAATAAATGCTACAATTACATAGTATACAACAGATATTAAAGACCCATATTTCAAGGTATTGAATATTTCAATTCAAACATATAAGAGCATTTCTATACTTTTCCAACAAAAACAACATTATGAAATGTAAATTCTATCTCCTTTTACATTTATGCTCTTAATTCTTGTTTCTTTTCTCGTTTTCTAACCCTAACATTTCGAGGGTTTCTCTCTAGCCCATTCTTCCACTGTATACCTGGCCAGGGTATACGTGAGAGAATAGACAGAGTAGCTTGTACTGGCTGATCCAAGTACTCAGATATCGGGCCAGGATATCCAAATACTCAAATCCCCAAAGCTAACATCAAACATCTCCTATCTGCCACGCTTAGGACTCTAACTTACTAACTTAATGGTCCTTGACAACTCACCCTAAGCTCTGATACCAAGCTGTTACACCCCAATCTCACAATTTCCTCAAATCATGAGATTAGGGCGTAAGATGGGATTTGTATGTAACACAAAGAATACCTTTAACTTTTTCTTTTCTTTTAAACGCTTGCTTCATCGCATTGAACCACGTAAAACATCTTAACAAGGGAATCTGAACATTTCCTCTACTAATCAGATTTTTAATAGAAAAGATACATGTATAAGCATTCATGATGTCTTTCACACATTGTGCACATAAACCTTGTTAATTAGCATACATACCAAAGAGGAACAATATTACACATCGTAATTACAACTCTCTCTCTAAACTCTTACTGAGGACCTAGAGTGGCAAGGACCGACTGACTCAACTAATCTCATACTTGACTCCTGTGGCAGGTCTACACTGAAGCTCTGATCATCTTCAATTCCACGCGATTAACCCTAAAATGTTTGAGTAGAGGGGTGAGCCTACTCGCTCAGTGAATGAATACTTCATGGAAACAGACTAATGCACTAATGTGATCAAAGATATAATTTGAGTAAACGATATGAGAATTAACAACAATAACTACTACACTGAGCAGTTCTAAAACAATATAATTGAAATAGCACATTTCTAAGCATCATCAAGTATTTCAAATAGATAGACAGTTATATAAATTTACTGTGATCCTATGTGATTATTTACTCATTTATTTTTATGCCCTAAATATATGCAGTGTACTCTGCATATAAGGATCCGCAGCAAATTCATGCTACGGCCCCACCGTACAAGACTCAGCGACACACCCGGGGGATGCTGAATCTGACGCCAGCCCTGTTCTGCCACAGGACCACAGGCTCTCTGGCCTCAATGCACTACTCTGAGTGCTCTCTCTCGACCCCTCCTTCAACCTGAGCACACAGGCGGAGTGTCACAGGGTTACCTTCGCGACACAAGCACGAATGGTGTTAGATAACCAAGTTTTCTGGTGAAATCGCAGTGCCATTGTGACACAAGCACAATTGTTGTTAGACACTGCCCTTTTTCTCTTTCCTCGTGTCTCCATGACATCGCACGGATAATGTTGCAACACGAGTTTCACCCCTAAATCGCAGACACATGTTAGGGGTTCTACGGTGTTAGGGCACTTAGGTCTATACTTGATTAACAAATAAATAATTAAACAGGAAAAACACAGTTCATACTTATTCCACATTCATGACATAACTTGAAAACACATTTACATCATTTGTACTCAGTAACATCCCTTTCTAGGGCATGTCATATCTCAACACCTGCAATTTCCGAGATATGTATATATTGAAATGTAAGAAGCCCTGCAGTATGTAGATAACATTTCAGAGAGAATAAGCATATAAAGTTAAATGCACTAGAAACATACAATTTAACAATTAAGCATCACCACATCTCATATCGAGACCTTTCATACTACCATAGCACGATTCATTGAACACCCTATCCTTAGGGTTTCATTCGCCTTATTCATTCATCACATGCCAACACCCTACTCTTAGGGTTTCATTTGCCTCATTCACTTGTCACATGGCTCTTATCATGATCTCATAATATATAAGCATTCACTAAATAAAGACTGTTTCCAACAAATCTTGTATAATCAATATAGATATGAAATCATGGAAACTTAACTAAATTTCTCAATTAGGTTAAACCCTAATTACATCATTTGATATAAATCCGTAAAGAAATCTCACTAGGAAGGGTTGCATACATTTCTGATATGAATCTACCATTTAGGAATCATTTAAAACAGAGGAGGAATCCATATCATATCAATTTACAATAACTCAAATCAAACGGACATTTTAAGATTTAGAATTCACATGCTAAGCATTTAGGGATTTGGATGTTGTAATCAAATTCGTGCATTAGAATGTTTGAAGGAAGAACCCACTCACCCTAAGGTGTGAAAACACCTCACAACTGCAGCTCAACTCAGGAAATCTCGAATTCCCATCAAATCCCTAGCAAATCTCCCAATTCTTCTTCCATTCAACTCGGGAACCTTGAAAAAGAGGGATTATGAAGAAAGGGTGAGAAAAGAGGGGATTTCGACATCATCTTGGATCAAATCAGAGCAAGGACGGAATCTTGACATGAGAGAGAAGATTCACCATAAAAGTCTATGCAAGGAATCCGAACTTACTTGATTTCATCCTTCCTGGAATCGCAAAACCCTAATTCAGCAATTCCCCCACTTTCTCCACTCAAGCCCTAATTCTCCCTCTCTCTCTAGGAGCTCGTTTCTCTGGAATGAATGACGAAGAATGAGAGCTGCTTGTGTGTGTGGTCGTTCATATAAGTCAATTGAGCTGCTTGGGTCAATTGCATATTGACCCAACACTTAACTTTAATTATATTAGCTGAATATTCAGTTATACAAAAGTTACTGTAATTCGCTTATTTCAGAGATCAAACATTCTCCAACAATTATGGGAATTTAGCACGTTGTTAATAATTGTTCTATAAGGCTTCAGTTAAAATTTGAGATCATTTGGAGTTACCAATAATAAATTAAAAATCGAACAGTGTACTGCTATATTGCAGTCAGCAATATATTCGGCCGAGTTTGTCCTGCACAAACTCGACCGACACCCTTACTGTAGGGATTCAAAAGTCATCCAAAAATTACGCCAATTTAACAGAGTATCTAAAATTGTATTTATCAAATACTGTTAAAATTTGAGATCAATTGGATATACCAATAAAAAGATAAAATTCAATTACCACACTGCTGTAAAATTCTGAAATTGTGATCGGTCGAGTTTGAAACTCGGCCGACAAACAGGTCAGGGCATTTTTCCAAAATTCTGATATTTTCCAATATTGTTCAAATTTTATATATCTAAATCATATCCAAATTTGAAGCAAATCAGAGTTACACATAAAATACTAAAAATCATTTAGTGAGACCTTCCACTTATCAAATTCTGTATTCAAGCATTATCAAAACCCTAATTTTGGGCCGATTAGGGTTTATGCTTCTCAAACCCTAATTCTCAAGACAAAAGAACATTAGACTTCTTATCATAGTTAAAACATCCTAATTGTGTTATCGTCATTAATTAGATTTCAAGAATGATTATTCTAATTAATCTTTGCAATTGTCTAGGTAAACCCTAGTTTACCAATTAAGCTCAGATGGGGTCGTAACACCACCAATACCTTCCTATAGTAGTGTGAGACCTTCATTATCCATCCTCTTCCCATGTGGATTCATTAGACCCAAAGTAGTATTGGGGTGGAACAGTCAATCTGGATATTATGGCCCTCCCTATTTAACTATAACAAGCTATTATAAGCTTCAACGTAAGTAATTCTACTTCCATTCCCCTGTAAGGTAGTAACATTAATTTACCATGTAATAAGTATGCTTACCTAGTCTATTTCTATATCTAGAGAAGGATCTCCTCCTAACACTTCCATGTTTTCTTGCTTCTATTGCCATGCATAGAGATGGTTCATGCCCAAAGTAGCCAAAACTTGAGCATTTTAGGATACTATTGATATTGGAAAAGAATAGATACTTTATCATTCTTGTGTTCATCACTTCACAACCTATCTCCTTTGAAGACTCAAGATAAGGAATGACAACTTGGATTCTTGCAAACTCTAGCCGCTTATTGATTTTCATAAAATAGTCAGATTGTATAAGCCTTCCCACGAAGCTTCTGATCATACTAAGTATTTCCTCATCCCAAACTCCCAAGGTAGGTTGGGAAACTTGATCCAGACTAGAATTTCCATTATCTTTGCCTTTTCAAGAGGCTCTCCCATCTCCCACTTCTTAAGGATTTGTAGGTTGGTGCCCTTGGAGTGGTTGTTGGCCATGGGGGTGGGGACCTATAGGTTGGTGCCCCTGGAGTGGTTACCCTATCGATTTCTACTCCCTTAGGTGGAAACGACCATTGTCACACTACGATCAAATTCAATCCCAATGAACCAAGAACCAAGAGAAGCACTCCATGGAGTATTCATCTGCATGAAATTTTCTTTTTAAATTTAGAGTTAAGAATTTACTATGTCTAGGAACTCTCCCATTCTGACCTTTGGCAAGTATAACTAATGTCATAGTAGTTTTAGAGCCACAACAACATGAACATTGTGTCTAGGGACTTTTTTATTCAGACGCTTGGAATGTAAACCTAATGTCAGACACATTTCAAGATGAAAATGATGTATGACATTGTCACTAGGCAAGTAAACCTAATGTCAGACGCATGATATGTTTACTAGTTGTAAGTAACTCAAAAGAAAGAACTAAAAAATCTACCTGAGCTTGCTATCAATATATATCAATAAGTGTAAATAGAAAACTACCTGATCTTGTTCTCCATGCAATCATTCTACATTCCATGTACTTTCTAGCGAGCTAGCAGAATATCACTAATGGTCCTATAAGAAATATGTGGATTCAGAATGGTAGTAGCATTAGGTTGAAAATATTTAAGTAATTCAAACAAAAAAGCAATCAGGATTGACTGGTAACCACCAGCATTTGAAACCACCTTATCTCATTTGGTAGAGAGATATGTTTACCAAGAGGAAGCTTTCTTAAAGAAACAAATAGTTGTCACTATCATTATGCCCTAGAAAAATTGCATACTCATCAGTAAGAAATGGAGAACGAATGCAAACAAGAACTTATCTCACCTCATACCTCCTCACTGGTATCACAGTATTGAGATTCTTTCTTAAGATACTAGTCTTCAGAATTGATAATGTATACAACACTTAGTATCCCACATAGTTTCATATACACAACAACCCCATCGACTTTGCTACCACAACAATCCATGGTGGCTAGTTATACAGGACAATGCAACAACTAATAACGAGGAACCTTCAGAACACCATATGCAGAGAATTAACTGACGACCTACCAACTGTCATCATGGAGCACAAATAGTACTACAACTTCAGCAAAAGGATGACCAAACAAGATAAAGGAAAAGGTCCAAACCACATCAGACCATTATAGGAGCCAAAAGTTCAAATCTGAGCTAGATAAATGTTGAAATATTTCCTATTAATATTTGTTTGCTTTTGTTTCTTTATTCCTAATTAGTAAGGTTGTGCCTCATAATTTTCCCCTCACATTATATAAGTGAGGGTTATTGTTCATTTACAATTATTAAGGAAAAACAATTATCTTCTTCAAGAAGAACATATGTGCCATTTACAATTATTAAGGGTTGCACATATGTGTCAGTATACTCACGTGCTACCATCTTCAAATCTGAAATTGAACTCCATCAAGAAAGAATGTAAGTGTGTCCAAATAACTAATTATAGGACTAATAATGGAAGTATGACGGTATATCACTTGTAGAAATGATGACAACCATGCTATAAAGCACTTCTCCTATTATTTCATTTTAAGCATAACATCAATTAAACGAATTATTGTAGTAATATGATGGTATAATAAAATAGCATCTATACATTCATATAGATAGATATTATTAGATGTTTAGTGGTCAAGTTGATGATATATTCAACATATAAGACTTGAACTTACTGTTGGAGCTGACATCATTCATTTACATCCTCGAACTCATGTTGGGGGAAGCCTTTTTCTTGAAGAATGTCTAAAGAAGAGGAGTATTGGTAGATGAACCAAAGAGTAGGGTGCTCATTCCTATCCTGTGGAGGTCACAATGGAACCATATCATGTGTATAGAAGTTGAAACCAAAACCAGGGCGCTCATTTTTATTCATGTGGAGGTCCCATTGGAACAAATGTATGTTTCAAAGTTCTTACCAAGGTTAGACTTTTATAAATGAATTAACCTATTGGTATGCCCTTTTATAGAGAACAAGAATAAATAATTTGTAGACTGTAGTAGGTGCATACATTTTACACAACATGTGGGAGGTTCTGGAAACAAAAATTGGCCTCTCTAGCTAAAATTTAATCTCTTATTCTTTAGAAACAAAGTTAGGTGGATGTTGATGCATAGGATCAGAGATGACTATATACTCATAGATGTTTAGTTGTTCCCAAATATTAATTATAAGTTGCAACCTATTTAACTAGGCGAGGATTAATTGTGAGCATGTAGGAGTTGATAAGGTGCCTTAGAGAGAGAAATCACTAACATTGAATTGAAGGATTATGGACAAGGGTAGGGATGTAGAGCATGGTGGAGAAGCCAATTTCAACTGATCAAATCATAAACTTCTGCAAGTTAGAGATAAGGAATTGGGATGCGGAGATATTAATATAGCTAAGTGATCAATCAATAATATACTACCTTACCATGATATTTCTATAGGTTGCTTATTAGTTTATCCAACAGATTTAGAGGGGACCCTTGCAAGGCAATGGATGTTCTTGCAAATGTATGCTTTGTTGGTTCTCTAATGCTCTCCACTAAGAGAAAGCTTTCAGAATATTTAGAACAATAATATGTAATTATAGAAACCTAGATTAATCTATTCCTATATATTTATTAAGAAATCATTCTTTCCATAAACTAACTAATCATGTCCAACACATCCTTTATTAAAGTAGCACCTTCTTCTGTCAGTCATGTGAGCCTGCACTTGTACCAGTTCATTTGCTTATTCTAGAAGTCATGTAGAAATTACTGATTCACATTTATGAAATGAACCCATAACTCCAGAAGTGTAAGGCTAAATGATGTAAGGGTTCATGTGCCACATGATTGAGTTTGTGCAGATGATAAAATTAAGATGGCAAGGGATGAAGCTTGGACTGATATTATCATTGCAAAGTGAGAAGGATAACGAATAAAATATTACTACACTGATTTTAAATTTGTGTATTTGATAATTGACTAGTTCCAAATGGTTTTGTCATGTTTTTGACTTTGTATGTAATTAGTAGTTAATACACACTTATTTATATTTATTTACATTGTTAGGATTAATTGCAAAACATGTTTGGATTCAAGTGGTTTACTAAAATTTAAGACAAAATGAAAGAGAGCAACAAAGAGACCTAAAACATATGGGGAATATCAATAAAGGTTCAAAATGACATAATATTAAACATAAATGATGTATCTTAAGTATCTTAAATATAAATGATGTATCTCAAGTATCTCCATGCCTTCTACAGTCCATTCAAAAATAGATTGTACTTGATCTGTTGTTGAAATGTCCATGAAACTTTAAATTTTGATAAGTTAAGAATGTGTGATCGCCAGGGAAATCATCTAAATGATTCATCCGATAGTACATAAACTTTTGGATATAATTCATACTTACTTTCAAGTTGAAAAGTTTAAACTGAATACATCAAGCTTGACAGTTCTTCATGAATTTCTGAGCTTTTTGAATAGTAGGACCATATTCTTCCCACATGAATAAAATTGTACCCATTAGATTTAGTAATTTCTCCTTTTTTATCAGGGTACTAAATTTTGCCCATTTTCTCTTCAAGATTTAGAAAATGTTGTATGTTACAAAGAAATTACTCTTGTTTTTATTATTGAATCACATTCCACAATACTAAACCAACTATGAGTGTAGGAGACTTTTTTGATGCCTTGTAAAAGAGAATACCTAGAGAAATGTTTGCATTATGTAACTAGATCGAGTTCTTATGTGAATATTTGGAGCTTCAAAAGGATTAGAAGATTTAGAACAAAAGTGAGACACCTTCATACATGTTGATCATAAAGAGGGAGCATTGTAGTTTTATTGATGTTTACGATGCCCTGAATACTTTTTTGTTAGTATTTGACAC
Source organism: Alisma plantago-aquatica (assembly GCA_963693085.1). Lineage (NCBI taxonomy): Eukaryota > Viridiplantae > Streptophyta > Magnoliopsida > Alismatales > Alismataceae > Alisma > Alisma plantago-aquatica. The sequence goes on from OY856412.1 coordinate 1,005,987,323, forward strand.
CCTAAATAGTGTTGCATCCAGAACCAACTACATGGGTATATTACACAGCAGTAGCAGACCCTTTTGGGCTGCTAAAAGGGAAGAAATCTGGAAAAAAAAGTACAAAAAGCACAAAAAACTAGATTTGGGGAATTTGAACCTATGTAGTTGTGCTTCAACCTATATCCTTTAGTCTCCCCTTTCTTGTTTCCTTATAGGGCTAATTCCTTCCAACCCCTCCTCTCCGGCAAACTATGAGATCAAGACAGCTAGAGGGGAGGAGATCATGGGTGTATGGGAGGAGAACAAGGTGAGTGGGAGTTCCAACACTAAAATCATCCATGAGAGGATTACAGTGTAGGAGAAAAAGACCTTCTTATTTTAGGGAAATGGAAATCACCTGAAGGATTACTGAAATAAATTTCCAAAACCAGTATGTGTATCCTTCTACATTCTAAATCTTTGACCAGTTGATTCTAAAAGCACTGAATTGTGTACTTGACACAAAAGATATGAGATATACATAGACAAATATAGACCATGTTATATTAGTACTAAATTTTAGATCACATTATTGTTTTCTTTCATTTCTTTATATCATGAATTAAATAATACATTTAGATATTACAAACCTGATTCCTTTAGATCATGAGCTTTATAATTACCATCTTCCAACAAATCAATTCAATTAAAGATAACATGGCTGTGAAGTAAGAGATATATGAATATGAGTTAGAGCAGGAATTTCAATTATCATAACCCATTAAACTCGGGAGTGAATGCTTATACATAATCCAGCTAATAGAAGAAAAAAAATGATCACTTGCATATGAAAAGTTGTTATATGTCCACTTTCTTAATGCCACCAATATCAAGAATAAAAATAAACCCAATCCTAATTTTCTCTATTATATCATATCTCCTAATCTGAATTGAAATCGACTCCCTTCCTTACCAAAATTTGGCTGAATGTCAGCTGATAATAAGACAAGGCTCCAAAAGATGAACTCATGAGAGTCAATCTAAGTAAAGTAATTGCATGCTGACAGTGTGCTAACCTAATTATATTAAGGTTGCTAATATATGATGAGAAAGTCTTTGATTTATCCAACTGTCAAAGCGACAAAAGTGGAGCATATCAAAGTTAATGCATAATGGGCATTTGAACATGTTTTGAGGCACACCTAGAGGGACATTAAAAGCAGGACTCAATGTGTTTCATGTCTTGTTTCCCTGCAAACTAAATGACCCCTAAAAAATTTAGTTTGTATGTGACTGAAACATGGGGATGCGAGTAGAATAATTACAAGGAGCTTCTGTTTTATAACTTCAACATTGTTGTTTTCTATCCATAGTGGCCTGAACCAAAATTGAAATTTATAAAAACAATGCATATTCAGGTGCGCAATCAGGAGTGAGGGTTAATTTTTGACACTGGCATATACGTCAACATTCTTGGAATTCAATTTACCATATGTGCAGTTTAAAAATGAAGTACTAAATAAAGAAATGAAGCACTCAAATCTATGCACAGAATAATGGTCACAACTAAGACATAGATTTGTTATTACAGTTGTCAAGCTCAATGGAATAGCAGAACTGCATTACAGAGGACATAAGTTATTCTCGTAAAGTGTCATTTTGATTTATAACTTGCACATAGTGCAAGTTGCACATTAGAAGAACCAACCAGAATTTATGTAAGCTGAGAGAGCCAGAGCAAAAAGATGTTTGGTAGGCAAATGGAAAATGCATAAAACTGACCTACATATAACTTCTCATTCCATTCATGAGATGACTCTTCACATAATAGACTACCACTCCCCTAAAAGAGATGAGTCTCTACATAACCATTGAGCTCAGGTTTTTTATGTGCTTGTATAACAACCTATATGTATATGTTATACATGCATGGCTTACGTTCTTACATGCTAACTCAATTGTATTCTGTACAAGATAAAACTATTTTGATATTTATTGCCAATATGTCATAGATAAATAGATATATACATGGCTTGTCAAAGTATTATGTAGTATATAATGTATAATATGATCGGTATTATACTTTATTGATTTTCTACTTATTTATATATTTAATTTTTCATTGTGTTAAATTTATGTATACTTTTTTACCTTCTTTATTATTAATTTTTTTAAAATCTTTCCGTTTGATTAATAATTTCTACGTATATATTGATTATATTGATGTGTTTACTTACATTTATCTAGGGAAGTATGATTGAAAAAAGCTGGATAATTGAGGAAGACAGGACCAGTACAAAGTACTTAACTGGGGTAGTCAAATTCATAGAGGACGCTTTCAAAAAATGTAGTAGGAATGAGACTATCTTATGCCCTTGTAAAAAGTGTCTAAATACACAAAGACACAATCGTCAAGTGACAACCGAGCACCTATTATGGAATGGTTTTTTCAGCAACTACACTGATTGGATTTTTCATGGTGAGACTTCTTCTGATGCCACGGAAGATTCTTCTATGCAAGACAACATGCTGTTTGATGATATGAGAGACATGTTGCATGATGCATATGGAGTCTAAAACTGTCGAGAAACTATGGACAACGACGACGATGATTCATTTGTATTTGTTGACGACGAAGAAGCTGAGCAATTCTACAAATTGTTAGAGATTGCTGCACAAGAGTTGTATCCTGGAAATAAGAAATATTCCAAGCTATATACCGTCGTGAGGTTATTCCATATAAAATGTAGCAATCATTGGAGAAATAAATCATTTACTGAGCTGCTCGGACTTTTGAAGGATTTTCTTCCTGAGGGTGACACGTTGCCTGGCTCATACTATGAAGTAAGGAAAATAATTAGGGACCTTGGTCTTGACTACGAGAAAATTGATGCCTGTATAAATGATTGAATTTTGTATCGCAAGGAGTTTGCAAATAATACCTCATGCCCGCGTTGTCATGTTTCTAGATATATAGAGACTGAAACAGATGTAGACGGTGCACAAAGTATGGGAATTAAAAAGAAAAGAGTTCCTTGTAAAGTTATGCACTACTTTCCCTTGACTCCTAGGTTGAAGAGATTGTTTATGTCCTCTAGAGTCGCACCACTAATGCGGTGGCACGATGAAAGTCACACCAAGGACGGAGTTTTAAGACATCCAGCAGATTCACCTGCATGGAAGACATTTGATAACATGCATGCTGATTTTGCATCTGATTCTCGTAATGTGCGTCTTGGTTTAACATCTGACAGATTTAATCCATTTGGCATGATGAGTAACTCATATAGTATTTGGCCAGTCATATTGATTCCGTACAATTTGCCACCATGGTTATGCATGAAGACACCTAATTTTATCCTTTCTATGATTATTCCTGGTCCAACTCAACCATGAATGAAGATAGATATCTACTTACAACCTCTGATTGAAGAGTTGAAAGAACTGTGGGAAGTTGGTGTTGATACCTGCGATGTTGATCGTAAAGTTGTATTCAAATTGCGTGCCGCCTTACTATGGACGATAAATGACTTCCCTGCCTATGGTTATTTATCTGGTTGGCAAACTAGTGGGTATGATGCATGCCCTATTTGCAATAAGGACACATGGTCTATTAGACTACCACATAGTAGGAAACAATGTTTCATGGGCCACAGGAGGTTCCTTCCGATGGATCATAAATTTCGTAGGGATATGTCCTCATTTGATGGAAAAGAAGAATTAAGACTTGCTCCAAAGATGTTGTCTGGAAATCAAGTTTTAGTTCAAACCAGAGATGTAGACAATATGCCTTACAATTGGAAAAAACAAAGCATTTTCTTTGAGTTGCCATACTGGAAGTACAACCTTATTCGTCATAATCTTGATGTAATGCATATTGAAAAGAATGTATGTGAGAGTTTGATTCACATGTTACTTGGGATGGACAAGTCAAAGGATAATGAAAAATCACATTATGACCTTTTAGAGATGGGAATAAGCCCTAGACTGCACATTATCAAGAACGGAAGTAAGAATATTATTCCACCTTCTTGTTTTACGTTGAAAAAAGAGGAAAAAGAATTATTCTGTAAGTTTTTGAAGTCTGTACGGGTTCCAGATGGTTATTCCTCCAATATCTCGCGAAATGCACGCATCAAAGAAAGAAAATTGTTGGCATTAAAGAGTCACGACTAACATATATTAATGCAACAATTTCTGCCATTGGCTTTACGGGTAGCGTTGCCGAGCAAGAACATCATAACTGTGATAACTGAGTTGTCTAGATTTTTCAAAGACATATGCTCAAAAGAGATAAATCCGTATGCTATTGAGAGGTTAGAATCTAGAATTGCGGTGACTCTGTGCAACATGGAGAAGATTTTCCCGCCCTCATTTTTGACATAATGGAGCACGTGGTCATTCATCTTCCACGAGAAGCTAAGATAGCTGGACCACCATTTTATCGTTGGATGTATCCAGTAGAAAGGTAGTATGTTTTTACTATTTGTTTCACTAAAATTTTATCAAATATATTTTTTGATTTTAAACAAATTCTATTTATCATTATAGATACTTGAAAACATTGAAAGAATATGTGAGGAATAAAGCTTCTCCAGAAGCTTCCATAGCAGAAGGTTACCTGGCAGACGAATGTGTAACATTTTGTTCAAGGTATCTCTCCGGGGTAAAGACAAGGTTCACAAAATTGGATAGAAATGATGTTGAAGATGACGATATTGTTACTGATGATGATTGGTCTATATTTTCACACAAAGGGCGTCGAATAGGAAAGAGTATTCCTGTTTATATTGAAGATGTGATGTTGAAAACTGCACATCAGTATATTTTATCTAATTGTGTTGCAGTTGAACCGTTCATGGAGTGAGTTCATTAAATTATTAAGAAATATGCATGCTCACCATTAGATGTTTGTACACACGACTTATGTACTTGTTAGCCTGGAACACATTCGCCTTGTGAAGAAATTGAATCCGCGTGCAAGACATTGGGAAATCAGTAATATTCATATGAACACTTTTAGTGATTGGTTTAAGAAGCATGTAAGTATATAACATTAATTTCATTTAATATTGTTAGATTATTGTATTAATAACTCAATTCATAATGTATACTGATTGAAGAGAAGGCCAAGTTAGAAAATTTGCCATCAAATCTACTAACTCTAGCTCGGGGACCACAAAATATGGCGAACAAATACAATGGATATGTAACAAATGGATATAGATTTCGAACCAAGGAGGGGGAACATGGTAAAAAAACCCAGAATAGTGGGATAATGGTGAATGCCCAGACATAAAGTTTTTCCAGTTCCAAGGACAAAAATCCTAAATTGGGTCAAGTTACATACTATGGGGTACTCCGAGAGATTTTTGAGATTAGTTACTATGAGCAACTGAAAATTGTACTGTTCAAAGGTGATTGGGTCAATGCAAACAAGGGCATCAAAAAAGATGAAAATGAATTTACAATGGTCAAATTAAAACTCATTGACTTAATTGAAAATCCATTTGTATTGGCCTCTCAAGTACACCAAGTCTTTTATCTGGCTGACATCAATCACCGTGGGTGGAGCTTTGTCGTGCAGACGACACCACGTGATACTTATGACATGGATGAGAAGCTTACCGAAAATTTCATGGATGGGACATGCGTACCCGAAGATTCTCATGCAGATGATTGGGAATCTATTTTTAGCGATGTTTCTGATGGATCTGATTTGGTTAGAGAAGATATGGAGGGTGTAACTTTTTACAATGGCAAAAATGATGAGCAACTTGATTGAGATCGTTGTGATCTATCATATGTAGTTTTTAATATTTTGTATCTTGATGTAGCGTTATAAGAATTTAGTTTTATTCATTTATTATTAATTATCAATACCATTGTTCTTCCTTTAATATACATTCTATTTCTCTTAAAATTTGCAAACTTTTTTTGTTCTTAATAATCGAATCAGCAACTGTTTTATAATGTTTATATCAGGTAGCCCCTACAACCATTATTATTTAACTATATTTTTATGGTTATAGTTTTGTTTTATTAATATTTGTTATGCATTATATTTTCAGGATGTTGAAAAGACGTTCACAATTGTTGTCTGCATGAGAAACTGATGATGCAAACAATGGAGTAATTAAACGGAAATTGGCGGGTACAGTGACATATAATTTATCTATTATCATTTTGTACTTATAGTTGTAAGATTCTGTCTTAATATTTATCTTTGTAGGAATGTCTAAACGATTGCAAATGAATGGAGGCTATCTTGGTTCAGTTAATGCTGATTTGGGAATGAATGGAGGTTATCTTGGTTCTGTTAATGCTGATTTGGGAATGAAAGGAGGATATCTTGGTTCAGTTAATGCTGATCTTGGAAGTTCTAAAGCTGATTTGAGTAATAAAACTAATAAAAAGGTTGGTGCATCATCTGTTTTCAGCAGCAAAAATGCTGAATTACATATCATAAAAGAGAAGCATCCGCATGTGTCAATGATAAATCAGGATGTTCCAATTGGTGGAAGGATGTCTCTGTTAAACAACCGTACAAGAACTGCTCATTGTGTTGATAATGCCAATATAAATCATGAGGTTGGAGCTGATCATAGAAATTCTTTGACAAACAATAGCATCAGAGCTGGTCATTCTATTCATAAGGCTAATTCTTTGGCAAGCAATGGTACCGGAGTTGGTCATTCAATTGATACAGCCAATATCAATCATGAGGTTGGAGCTGGTCATAGGGATTCTTTGGCAAATAATGACATGAGAGCTGATCATTCTGTTGATAATGACAATATAGATCATGAGGTCGAAACCAATCATGTAAATGATGAGGACTTCGAATTGGTTGATCAAGAAACTACTGCTAATCATGATGAAGGTACATAAGTTTCTAATCAACAATTTACACCAATTAGCTATTACCTAATATTTTAGCATTTATATGTATATTTTAAAAATAATTGCCTCATATTGTTTTAAATTTTTAGGTGGTGTTGTGTATAATAAAAAACGAGGCTATTCTAAGTGTCTTCGATTATGGAGTAAGACAGGGGATGCAAAATTACCAATCACATTGGATGAAAATGGAGAACCAATTGGACCTCATCAAAATGACTTGTCTTCTTTTTTGGGAACAATTGATAGAAATTCACAACTGGCACCCTTGGATTACTTGGATTGGAGAAAAGTACCAGCTGGAAAGAAAACTGAAATATGGAATTATGTCTTGGTAATATATTTTAGTAAAGTGTTATTGAAGCGTATATTTGTTATATTCATTCTATTTTTCATTTCACAGAAGAAATTTACTATCGACTCAAAGGGAAAGAAATCGGTTCTACGCACAGTTAGGGATTTTTGGAGAAACTTCAAATATGAAATCAAAAGAAAAAATTATATGCACCACAAAGACAAAACAGACAGACTTAATGATTGTCCTTCCCGTGTTGACCCATTGCAGTGGGCTTTTCTTGTGAATTTCTGGGACTCTAATGACGGAAAGGTAAGATAATTAGTTATATACGATGTCTTCTCTTAGTTTTTATTGGTGATAAGGTTAATGTTCATGAACTGCAGTTACGGAGTGCAAAGAATAGTATGAGTAGAAAGTTTGTTACCACACGACATACATCGGGGTCGATGCCCTATGCTTGTGTGAGAGCGAATGTGAGTGATTTGCCACATACTTATAATAATATCATAACACATTCACACTCTACTTATACTTTATTTGTGTGTTAATAACAGTTGCAATAAAAGAATAAAGGGGGTCCCATTAGTCGATTGCAGTTGTTTGTTGCTACCCATAAGAAGAAGGACGGTACTCCTGTAGATGCAAAATCAGCTGAACTAATTGTAAGTATAAAATTATTCATGACATATTTGACTTTATTTGCTCAATTGTTTATCATCATTATGGTTACTATTGTAGGACAAGTTACAATCAGCAGTTGAAAACAATGATGCAAATCTTGATGAAGACGAAATTGCTGATCAAATATTGGGTGCAAAGAAGGCTCATGTGAACCATGAGAGTAATGAGTTTAGTCAGGCATATGTTGAGGGTTTTGAAGGTACAGTCAAAGACCTACAACACATATGTGAGTCACAAAAAATAGAATTGTCAGATCTGAAAAAAAGACAAGAACATCTCAAAGCAATAATTTTGGGAAATTCAAGCGGGAGTATTCCATTTCAAGCAAATCAAGTAATTATTCAAATTTTTAGTAATAATTATAAGTTATGATTTTATTAATTTCATAAGTGTTTTGTATTGTAGAATATGGAAACAACTAGGAATGAAGGAACACCCATGCCACAAAAGTCATGTAGCGGAACCACCATTACAGAAAGACATGTTATTAAACAAAAAAAACTCCTAATAACTTTGATTCTTGATATCTAAAATTTTACATTGTAATCCGTACAACTTATAGGTCGTGAGGTTGTTAAGTTTCGATGATGTAACGTCAATTGTAGCTCAAGGACAAGTGATAGGCGTGAATCCTGACCTTGTAATAGGAGGAGGAAAGTTAGGGTCTGCATTTGCTGCTGTTTGCATTGGTGTGGCAATTAAACCCGAAGAGCAACTGGTTAGACCATTTGACATTTATCAAATCATTGAAGATGCAATCGGGTCAATAATAGCTTGGCCAAAGATGCTACTCATTGTTCGGTAATTTTTTTCTTTCAATGTGCTATAAGTGTAACATATCTATAGAATGGTTTTAGATAATTATTTTTGTTATTATAGGTAAAATGCTTGGAGCGAGGCAATTGAGGCAAACAATAAAAGTTCCTTCAGAATTATGTAGATGCTATTTTTCCTCTTTTCTATAGGTTTAGAATAAAGTTTTTGTTTGATGTAAAGCTTGTCAATTCATTTGATATAGAAAGGATTGTCATCCGAACCACCATTACAACATTGTTTTCCATTTCTCTTGCTACATAAGACCGTGATATGAATATTCTATAGTATTGGAACATTTAGACCTCTTTTATGGCAAGGCTACATTTCACACTTATGTATGTGATGTTCTCTAGTATGCAACGATGCATGTGATGTTTCTGTTGGCTCTTTCTATTATTTACAAGTAGTACATGATATTCTCTAGTGTAGGTCATGGTGGTGTTACAACAGTACATGATATTCTGCTTGAATCCAGGAGGCTTATAACCTGTTTGTTGCATATATTAAGCTTAAGCTTGTATACAAGTCTTCGGTCTGGTTATTATATTGTGCAGGATGCTTGATGGTGTTCTTACCTCATGTTATGAAATTCTCCTTATGTACTCTGTTGAAGAGGATATGGTTTTTCCTATCTGTATGAGTTTTTGATAGTAAGAGCAGCAGGAATGCATGTTTTCTCCTTGGTTTCTTCGGCTTTGAATTGCATATGTTCTGCTGATATAATGGAGTGATGGTTCTATCTATTTGTAGTGAGGTAATTATTTAAGGTCTTCTCATTTAAGGTATATTGTTTGAAAAAGAGACGTGGACGCTTTTGTTTTGTGGGAATTAGTCTCTCTCTACTTGAATCACATTCTCCCTGCTTTGTATAAGTGTGGAAGGAAAATTTCTATAGTCTCCATATCTTCTTTTAATGCATGGCTAGATTAGAATTTAAGTTTTATCCAGTTAATGAAAATTCATTCTCTTGATTCATATTACATGTTCCTGTTCATTCTATATAGTTGTGTGTCATCTACCACTTTCTCTTCCTGTAATATAGAGCACGATATTCAGTCTCCAATGCGTGAGCTAAACTTTTATAATGCTTTTCAAATCTTATTATTTGATTTGTCCTCAAATTCAGTCTCCAGTGGACATAAACTACTAGCTGAATTGAACCATTAGAATGATGGTTTATGATCAAATTCCAAACTAGCCTAGATTTTATCTATAATTGCGTTGAACATTTCTGTTTGGCAGGGTTTTTACAGTTTCTTCCGTAGATACAATGCTGACGGATACAAAGACGATGCTTGAGGTGAAGATGACCTCTACAGTCGGATACTGATGTATGCTTCTAATTTTATTGTGATTTGCAATAATTATCTTTAAAACCTTATTGTCTCTTGTTAGCATCAAATCTTCATTATTATTATTTAATAGTGCAACAAACTCAAATGTTTACTTTCTTTTTGTTCTTATTTGAAGATAATACAGCACATGAGACCTTGATATTTAGCAGTGAAGCTATTTGATATTTATTAGGCGTATTTGACCTTGATGTAGGAAGTTATGGGTGTTTCGGCCGTTTGATTTCTTGTTCAACTCTTATAAATGCAACTTGAAGGTTTTTTACTATATGTTGGATCGAGACTGTCACATTCATTCATTCTTATCACATGAACATCTCCCACGGGTAATCTACACCTCTTTTTGCATATGGCAACACAAAATCCTTCACGCAAGTACCTCTGAAGTCTTTAATCTTCCTTAGTTAATAAACCCTTTTCATTCTTGGATCATTTTTATCTAAACATTATCAGTTAATATGTTCTTCTCAGGAAAGAGTTCATTCAAAAATATATCTTTTGATCTATGTAGTTTGCTTTGCTCTAATTGCCATACCCATTTTTCTCAATAATTTTCTGGGCACACTATGTTAATTAACCAATTAAAAAACAAAAATTTATACATGGCCACTTTTCCTATCCAAGTTTCCTGACTCTATTTTCGTTGATTTACTACCTATGCATTGTTCTGACTTTCTTCCATTTTAAATAGTTTTAAAGTTGGAATCTTGTTTACACACCATGATTGCACAAGGATTCAACAATAGTTATGTTTTTTATGAATTCAATTATAAATGTTGCTACCATTGAACTTGTTGTTCAGGCTGCTAGAAACTACTACATTTAATTTTTATAGGACATGCAAAACAAGTAGAGGAGATCTCTGGGTCAACTTTCCCCGACAACTTCTCACGATGTTAACCCTTCAGTTCAGTTAATTTCCAAGCAATTCCTTGCATGTATTTTTTGAGAAATAGGTCCTGAGTCTACAATGAACTCTTCCAAGTTTCATACTCTAAATAAGAAACCCAAGTACATAGAGCCATGGTTGTCTAGAATATTAAACCTTAAAAGTCATTGAACTCATTATGTGAAAATGAGAACTGCTCATATGGATAATTCTTCCTATTGTAGGGAAGGCTCACACATATAAGAAGAAACACTCGAAACTTGTGCATCTATGACCAATCATGTTAGCTGCATTTAGTCTTGAGTGTTTTGTAAACTGAGGTTTACACAGTACACATGCACATGAACATAATATGATACAATGTCATATACTATCACATATATGTATATAGCTTTCAGTCAATGCACACAGTTCTTATCAAAGAACCTTGATGCTTAATCTCATTTCAGAACTTCAAATATATTCTTATTTTACTGATCCACAATCAGCTTTATGGCTTAACCAGTAATTTTGGTTTTCCATGTTTTACATATCATCGGTAATCGTTGTGCCTATGTATTAGATGGTGATGTCTATCTCTCTGTTGACAAGTTCACATTATATGGTCAATTATCTGGACAGAAGTTACAAGAAAATCATGCATCTGAGTAAGTACATTCAAGAAACTGAACCCTATTTGCTTTGAGATGACACAAGAGGATATTGGCGGTGCATAACATAAATGACATTACTGACATCCCTAGAAATCAACAGATTTTTTTCTCATTATATTACCCCACAACCTGATATTTACTACATTGTACTAGTGTAATGTGACAGATCTTTCTGTGTGACTGATCTGTTGAAAACTTCTTTATAAATGTAAAGGGTCTCTCGTAAGTTTCCTAAGGTTTTCCATTGGGCATGCTCATTGACCAAATGTTACTTTCTGGGCTTAGTTGAGTGTAATTCTTCTCGTTAGGTATAACCTTGGCATCTTCATTGTCTTTCTTCTTGTTATAACATGGGTCTATATGTTTTGGGTTGTTATGCATCTGAAAATTTTGATTTGCTGGCCCTTTGAATGCTATCTGATCCTCTAGCTTAGTGGTTATCCTAAGATCTCAAAAAAGTGTTTCTTTTACAATTCCCTGATGTCAGCTTCTGGTGCTTGATTTTTTTCTCATGTCAAGATGAAGTTATCCATATTTCTATGCTGAGACATGGTGATATGTTGGGAGTGTTCTATAGTTATGGAGCTTGCGGAACCTTTGACTTTGAGGTAGTAAGTCTCGACTGGCCGGGGTTTTCTAATTGGCGTTGGTTCTTTGATTTAAGGTCTGATCTTAGTGTAAATCATGATTCACTTCTTCCTTTGAGATGAGAATATTATGATTGATGCGTTGTTATGTGGGAATGATTCAAATTTTTGAAATTTATGCATTTGAACACCAATTCTATGACAGTGAAGCAATGTTGCTGAAATATTTTGATTGGCTTGCTGCTGGGTTTATAAGAATGGGTCAATTTGGATTTGACTTCATATGTTGTATGCATGTTTTGGTGGTTTAATCATTTTCATTAGGGTTGAGCTTGGTGTAATTCATGATTCATTTTTCCCTTTGAATAGGAAATTTTCTACTTAACTCCTTCCACTGGTGTTTTCCTTTTTTTCTATTGGAGACTCTTGTCTGCTTGGTTTACAAGGATTGTTGCTCCCCTTTCTCCTAGTGTCCATGTCTACTCTCATCCCTTTTTCACACTGGTAACTACCTTTTTCTGATTGTGAGAAGTTTGAATCCAGGGGCTCTTTCTCTTGCAGACAAGCGCTGAAAAAGGAGGAGAAAACTTGTGTGATATTCATTTTTGGATCGAAGAAGATACCAGTCAGGACAAATCTGGTACTACACTCATTAAAACTTTTGAACTTGATACTGCACTTGGTGGTTGTGTAGTCTAGTGCAGGGAGCTATAGGATTTTGAGATATGATATATTCCTTCTTACTTAAAACCTTGCATTATCCCTTTGGAGGGTGGTGTTACTTCTAGGCTTAAGTAGCTAGAGGAAGAAAATTTTAAAATACGACTTTATATGTGCAAAAGGAAAACAATTTTTTAGACTAAAACACTTTTGTTTGGCTTGTTCCTCGCCAAATCATCATGGTGTATACATACTAGACACAGAGAAGAAGATCTGTAATTCAGTGGTGTGGATTCCAATATTCAAGAGACAACCAAGGATTTAGATGTTACCCACCATTTAAAGTATCTCCACCATGAAGTGACTTGTGAAGAGGCTATTGTAGATGATAATAAACATGTAGCAAAGTATGATTCTGATGAGTTTGGGTGCTGAATGGACGTTATGCAGCACTTTTGTATCTATAATATGCTTTGCTTTTAGAAATTAGGACCATTCTTGGGCTTTAATGGATTCTTTAAACTGGATCATAGATCTATGGAATCTAGACCAAATGAAGGTGATGACATTGGGAGCTCCATCTTTCGAAAAGAAGTATTAGTGTGACAACATCACAAAGAAGGTCAATATCTATCCTTGTATGTACTTTATCCCAACTATAAAATCATATATTTCCTTACATGGTGAACTCTTTGAGGTCAATATACCAATTGGTTTCTTAGCTTTCCTTTTTGTGTAGACATGCCTATCATGGGCCACCAACAATTTTTATTTATTTATTTCACAAACATTCTATCATATCTTACCTTCATGTGAAATTATCTTAAATTCCCTTTTAGTTTACACACTCTATATGGTTCAGAACACCTGGATACTCATGGCATACTGTCAATTTTTAAGTTGATCATTTGTTTTTATTCACACACATCAACTAATCCAAGAAGTTCTTTCTTTTTCTTTTGGGTTTCAACTATATATATCATGATTACACTATGAGTTGGCTACTTTCATATATGTTGCATAGAGTGTTTAGATTGCAGGTGGAGATTACAGAGGACAAAAGTCAAATTGTCACTCTACTTTTATCAGTCTCTATTTATAAGTTGATCATTTGTACAGATTATTGGTCTATTTTTATTCCTCATGAAACAAATAATTCCAGTGAGATAACTGTGTATATTATCTTCCATATTTTTTTCATTTTAATGCTCAACAATCTCTGTAGACTGGATTGTAGATGAGGTGATGTCAATGCTGAATCCTGGAGACTATAACTGGAGAAATGATGGCGAACTGCACTTAAATGATCCAACAACCATTGCGAAGCTGCAAGAATCTACAAAGTTAAATACTGTGGCGGCATATAAAGAATATTCTGACCGCATTACTGAGCTAAACAAGGCCTCCAATTTGCGTGGCTTATTGAAGTTTAATGATATGGGACGTAAGATTAGTTTGGATAAAGTGGAGCTGGCTAAAGAGAGAGTGAAGGGCTTTTGCACAGGGGCTATGAGCTATGGCTCTATATCTTTGGAAGCTCACACCACATTGGCCATTGCTATGAACAGATTGGGATGAAATCTAATACATGTATTATCTTCTTTCACACATCTGAAACTTTGAAAATGTATGTGATGCATGTTTTAACCATCTACTCTTGAAGTTTCAATGGTACCATCCCTTTATTCTCCGATGCAGATGCAGACAGACACCCAGATTGTGTGCAACCACTTAAATGGCATGATCTCTTAACATGACCTCTAAGTCCCAATTTGATCACTTATTAGTTATCATATCCTTTTTGGTCGATTTAATGTTGCCATACTTTTTTGAGCACTGCCAGTTAACAAAGAATTGAATAATATATCCTATGTTTATTGGTATACTTATGTGACTTATATAGCTATGCGAAGTACCTTTTATGTTCAATGCAAACATATCTAAGAAGAGTCATACTATTTCTAGCTGGCATCCCATATTCGTACATAGATGTGTCAGTGAACTATCTTGTCCATTTGCTTTATAATTTTGTTAGAAAACTACAGTATCAGACACGAAGGTTTTTGACTGTAAATTGCTATAGCTCTTGTTCCTAAATCCTGGATTCTATACTTATATCTGAAGGTCTCCAAGACAACCATCAGTGGTCTATTTGGCTGATAAATGAAGACAACTGAAAATTTGGATCACGAGCATGTTAAATTAGTTAATTCACATATCAATTATATCCTATAGTATACTAGATAAGATATGTTAAAGGCCATTCAAATTACAATGCAAGTTTCATATGAGCTTGTGAATTAACTAATTTATAACTTATTATCCCACATACATTTTGTTTCTTAGCCTCCTCCTGAAATTTATAACTTATTATATACTATCACACTGAAAATATCTGATACATCTATGGGTTGAATAAAAGTAACCTCCTTTTGCTCCACCATGATTTCTGCCATAATACTGTTGACTTATAAGTAAAAACCTATCCTTATATTTATCTGCTCCGGTGATATGTTAGCTTTACTAGTCCAGAATGGGCCATGCCCACATTGTTAAAAAGGTCTTTGGACCCTGTTGTTGGGAGCACTCCTCGGAGCCCCATATGTTTTTCCCTCCTAATACGTACTAGTTAAATTTCTTATCCTAATAAGTCTACCATTAGTGTAGTTGGACACACCCATCCATCTAAGATCCTCCTTAAGTTTGTCGTTAACATTCTCACTTCCACTTTATTACATGTTTTATTTCTGTTGTAAGCCTTCTATTTCAACTTATCCACCTTACTCGTTTTCACTATGCCCATTTTTCAACACTTTCTTTCTCCATACTTCAATGCTTGTGACCCTACTCAACCAATGATGGATGTACAATTGGTTTCAAAAACTTGCCTTTCATTCTGAGCTGAATCTCGTGACCAAATAAAATCCTTAACTAAAAGCAGATACAACTCTTCTTATTTGAGAAACTGGACACTTTACCATATGAAGTATAATAAAGATAAAATAGTTATTCCCTCCTAATTCGTACTAGTTGTCTCAAGATGTCATCTTTGTAAGGCAGAGTACGAAGATACTTGTCATATCTCTTTTAACTGTAGTTATTCGAAGGAGGTTTGGAATGCATGTGAGGATGGAGGCTTAATTAGTGCCATCCCTGCTGATCTGAATGACTTTAGAAATTTTAGTAAAAAAGAAGAACTCATTGCTGGGTTTGTTTTTTTTTTTGTGCAAGAAGGGTGGGGTGCCTCTTTACTAAAGAAAATTGCGGGTAGTTATAGTGTATAACTACCAAGAAGAAGAGGGAAAGGGCAGTTGTAAGGCACAACCACCAAGAAGAAAAAAGACAAAAACCAAAACTATACAGTAAGAAAAGAAAGTCTATCTATACACAAATTGATATAGGAGTCTACTATCTTTGCAACACACATTCCAGAGAGCAGCATTATCCATACGACTCTCCTCAAAAAGCCTTCTATTCCTTTCCAACCACAGCATGTAGGTAATGCAGACCACAAGAAACTTCACTTCTCCCTTCAAGTTCAGTAAATCACTTTGGTTTTTGATAACGGTATTCATCTTTATAGAATATAAGTCCCATAAACAACGAGCATATTCACAATCAAAAAACATGTGGACGATATTTTCCTCGCTCTTCTCACAGAGATAGCATCTGGAAGCGATCTGAAATCCAATCCTCTTCAGGAAATCTGTGGTAATGAGCTTCCCCAAGAACATCTTCCTTAGAAACACAGACCACCTTCTTGGAATACCATCCGACCAGATCCACGATCCCCAAGGAACCACATCCCATTTAGTTCTCGAGATAGCCCAGCCGTCTTTCATAGAAAAGGAAGAGCCACCTTTGAACATAATAGTATCTTAAGAGTTCTGAATAATAGGATGCTCATTCAAAACATCCAACAAAGCAGCGCCACCTCTAAAATGCGGCAAACTCCAATTACCATTATCAACACAAGCAGCCGCTTTACAGAATTTACCTCTGCCCAGCCGACAGCTGATGGGCACTTGTCAGGAAGTTTTGAAAGAATAAGATGGCAAGGCATTTTGACGTCATAATGATCTGATAAACCAGATATTAGATATGGGACAATGAAATAAGAAGGGTTCATTTGATCCACACAACTGTCAAGTAATTTATCTACACACTCAAAAGCATCCTTCTGAAGCTCAAGGCCATCATCCACAGTATGCTTGAAAGGACCTAGATCAACTGTCCAAATTAAATCTTTCTTGATAAAAGATTGATCGTAGAGAAGAGGCAGGAGTTTAGGAAGAAGGGCTTTTATAAGATTTGGTTTGTTGTGAGCTGCTGTGCTCAATGAAAGAACAGCTTCTCGCCTAACATGTCGATCATTATCCCTGATTAACATCAAGAATGATGATATTTCAAGATACAAAATATCATCAATCTTCTCAGGTCATTCAAAAATTGAATACTTCACAGCAATGACCACAGTTGCTCTTGTGAAAGCAGCTGGGTTTGTTGTCCTCACCTTCAGTTTAGGGATAAGCTTTCTGGGCTGAATGAGAGCAATTTTCCCAAGGCATTCAGCAACTACATTGCGAACTCCCTCTTCCTCACTTTCACAGTGATTAAACAACAACTTAAGAATCTTCTCAACATCTGACTCTTGAAGTTCTGCCTGACCAAATGTATTCGTAGAAAGCCTAGCAATGACCTCCTTTAACGAATGTAGAAAAAGATATTTCTTCTTCTGCTGGTTGTCAATTTGATCCAAGATAAATGGTAGATATTTTGATAGATTTCCAACAACAATATTCCCAAGAGCATATGAAGCAGCAGATTTTATTTCTTCAAAAGGAGATTGGAACGATTCAATGACAATATTTTCAATCTGCGTATGCATACTGATGTCTTTCCTCCTTCCAATCTCTCCCAAACAAAGGAGAGCTAAATACTGCTTGGCCAAATTGGCACTTGCATCATGTTCCAGAATTTTTTTAAGCATCTCAACAGTACATGAACATTTATCATCACCAACAGCTAAGCAAAGTACAGCAACACATTGGGCTATAGAATACAAGGCCTGTTTGGCAAGACCTCCACACTGTGGGGTGGGCTTGGTACTTGATAAAAGAGAATCCAGCAATGCATCAAAGCTGGTGTTGGCTGAATGAACTAGTGTGGCAAAAAATTTCTGCAAGGCTTGAAGACATTGCTGGGTTTGTTATTATCTTTTATCTATGGAATGAGAGGAATAAGAGGGTGCATGAGGATCTTAATAGGGACTATGAAGTTCTTCTGAAAGTGATTACGAGGACTGTAAATGACATTATTATCTGATGTGTTTATTTGTTCCCTCCTGTTATGGACGTCAGCTTTCCTTTGTTCTGTTTTGGACGTCAGCTCTGTTGTGTTTTGTTCTGTTTCTGGCCTTTTCTTCTGATTGGAAATGCTGGAGCTGGTTCCTTTATGTCTTCTCCGGTTTGCTTGATGTGGTGTAGAGCATGTTAAAAGAGGCCTTTTCTGATCAGTGAATGGGTTGTTGCATTTTGTCTTGATCCTTTACCCTTTGTTTGGAGCTGCTTGGAGCTGGTTCTTGGGTTGGGCGTTATCTTTTTCTTCGGTATACCTGATATGGCTGGCTGTCTTCTGTCTTTGGATGTATCTTTTGACATTTTGTTCCTCTAAATGTTGATTATAGATATGAAGGCTGATATAGAGTGAGGCTCTGGTGTTTTTTTTTCTGCAACACAGTCTCACGATGGAGGGATATGATCTTGATATGCAGATAATCTAAATATGCTTCTTTGAAAATAAGCAACTTTTTTCTTGAATTTAATTTGAAATAGAAGATACAAATGAATTAGTACTTGTTGTATCTTTATCCGACTTTTGATAAATTGAATTTTATTCATGATCGTTGATTATAGCTCGTATATAACTCTTTTTTTTGTCTAAATTCTCATATAAAACTTGGTTTTCTTCTTTATTATTCCAGATGCCCAGATCATGGCGATAGTGTCCTCTATGTTGGAATCATACTTGTGTTGATACGACGGATTCAATAATGATGCAGCAAACTGCTTTAGGGTGACATCTGGGATCTCGCATGAGCATGTCCCTACAGGTTGATCAAGCCACAATTAACAAACTCATCTTCTTTTTTCCAGGTTGTGGTAGCTGCAGTAGCACGCCTTCATCTGCACCCGTGTTGCTGATGAGGGGGTATTGGTCTAGCTGATAGCTTTTTGGAAGATGACCCAACTTGGTGTCCCACAAACCAACACAATTTGAATGCAGTTGTGTTGTTGATCGAATTTCATTGGCAAATGTGATGCTAGTACAATGCTTGTATATGTGTATCATTTTTCAAAACATTGTGTAATAGGGGAAAGGTATACGTTCTCCCCATGTACATTTGACACTTCAATATAAATGAAAGTAAGTTTGTTGGCAAAATGAGCATAATTTGGTCTAACTACTAAAAATTTGTTACTAAAAGAGCTTCTGGACTAATTACACAATACATGAATAATCAAACTATACATATATGTATATGTGGCACTACATATGTAGCTAGTGCATAATCCAACTACATATATATGTGTGCAGTAGATGTTTCCTTTCCCTACACATTAACTACATATAATTTGTATTAACTTCATGTTTTTGCTACATACTGACTATATATACAATTGTAGGCATACATTTAGCTATAATTATACCTATATTTAAATATGTAAGGACAATATCTAGCTACGCTTCTGGATACATATGAATTTGTAGCGAATGGATTATCTAACTACATATTTGAAAAATATAGTTAAAGGATTTAGCTATACGAGCATATACTACAATTTGTATGTGTAAAGAAATATGTAGTCAAAGCCTTTTGCTACAAAATATGGGGTTGTCGCTACAATTATTTTTATAGTTAAAGACCTTTTTTTAGTAGTGGTTGTTTACCTCCATGGAAATGGTCATTTTGCATGCCAAATGGTTCAACACCCGACGCAGCGTAGTCTATGGCTTCAGCAGTGTCCTTGTTGTGAATGATATAGGCTATTCAATCGTCCACAAACAGTATAAAGAATGAAGGGTCCATTTTGAGTAGTTTCCATACTTCCAAGCTCGTCGGACAGTTCCATAGATAGTGAGTCAGAGTGTCCTACTCCTTCATACAGATGGGGCATATACTACCATTGAGGATGTGACGAAGCGCCTTCTTCACGTTTGTGAGGAGGGCACGATGCTTGAGTAGCCAGATGAAGGTGTGTTGCTTCAGCAGAAGCGGAAGTGACTAGACCGTCTTCCAGTTGTCAGAGATGATCTGGGCGTGATGTCCCTTTATCAAAGTATACACCATGCTAGCCGAGAGTTCTCCAGTGGGGTTCATAGGCCAGGACCCTGTATCTGGCCCTGCGTCATCCCTGGGTACACTGGTGTGCTCAATCAGGGGCCATGCTGCAGGGGGGGAGATACAATTGGATAAAATCCCAGTCCCACACACATGAGGGCAGTGACATGCATTGCACGGTGAGGTCCTTGAGATCTTTGGGGACAAGGGTGTTGGCGGCAATATCAAGTATTGACTTACCCATCATCCACTTATCACACCAAACATTGGAACTGGAACTGGAATTTATAGACTTATGACATATAGCTTTGAGTTTAGGTAGGTGAATTTTAATAAAGGACCATGCTGAGTAGCCTCATGTCTTTGACACTATTCTGCATCGCATGTATTTGTTCTGCATCGCAACAACCCACTGAGGTGGAGAGTTGTTAAGGAACTACCATGCTTTCTTCATCATCAGTGCCACATTTTGATCTCTAGCGGACTTGATCCCGAGTCCGCCGAGTAACTTACTTCTGGTCAGTTTCTCCCACGAGACCAATGATATTTTCTTTTTTTCATGACCACTGGACAAGATGAAATCTCAGATATGTCTGTGGATAACATCACAGAGCGTCGGAGAGAGCTTCACAGTCTGTATAGTGTACGAAGTCAACAAGTCGGGGGATACTTGTGAGAGGGCGGTGGGTGCCTTGGTCGAGCACTTGGTCATTGCGTCCTTGTAGGCATGGTGCCTTGTTGCGCTGGTGGATTAGATGGATCCATCTCAGTGTCGCCATCGGTGTTGTTCATAGGAGGACAGGCAGAGTCTTCAAGAGATGCAGTGTCACGTTGGGGGTGGGTGCATGGGGGGGCTCTTTGCCTAGAGCCACGGCCTCCACGACTTCCGTAGCATGTAGAGAACCCTCACATCATGTTTTTATTTGACCTTTGGGTATTATATATATTGAGTGATATGACAGCCACACAGACATAAAATGAAATAATCTAAATCAATATGAGGAAAGCAAAGCCTAAATTTCTCAAAAGAATTTAATTTCGTAATTAAAAATCAAAAACATTTTGGACCAATTTGTCACAAGTTAAACACTCATGTTGGCTGGTTTGGATGCGCTCTATCAAGTCCAAAACATTTGAAGGACATCCCTAAATGTTTAACAATATACTACTTTGAAACAAACCTAATCCTACTATTCGCTCTTAGAAAGACATTAACAATTGTATCTATTTCCGATCAATCCATTTCATCATGATTGGGGGTCATTTATGAAAACATGGATGATGTGGCACTTGACCGAGCCATATATAATTTAGTGCTACATTCATTGATTTAAACTTGATTGACAAAGGCTTATTCGGTTGGTGACCCCTAAGCCGAACTTGATGTAGATGGAATAGAAGGTCCATGTACCCTATGATTGAGTTTCATACGTAACAAATATGAATGGTACCCTTGAATTATGTTGACCATAGGGAGGGGAGATGGTTAAGGGTGGGAGGGACATTAAGGAACATCAAAGGTATGTGGGAGCCATGTATTTCAACATCTAGGATACAGAGAGAATGACATGGAGGTGATTAAGGAGAGAGATATTGAGGAAGGTGGAATTATGGATGACATAATAATAATTAGGATGTCTATTAATGAGTATGGCATGTCATGCTCTGACTCAGGTTTTTTCTCTTAGACGTGGAACTAAATCCTGGGATACAAATATTTACTATTGGCGAATATTTATTTTAATTTGAGGTGCAAAACCGACTACACTAATCTGTAAACAACAATAGTGATTTGTTCCTCTATTTAAATTTACAAAATTGATACAAATTTCCATTTAGCTCTGCTTATAGAGAAATCTCTCAGATAGTAAGTGATTCAATTTTGTTATTGCAGATCAGGCATATGGGATTATTTCGAAGGTGATGGAGCAGATTTTTTGAAAAGTCAGAGTCC
Source organism: Alisma plantago-aquatica (assembly GCA_963693085.1). Lineage (NCBI taxonomy): Eukaryota > Viridiplantae > Streptophyta > Magnoliopsida > Alismatales > Alismataceae > Alisma > Alisma plantago-aquatica. The sequence goes on from OY856412.1 coordinate 1,006,009,416, forward strand.
ACAAAAGATAATACAAAGTTTTTAGTCAAGGTGTCATTCGTTGCGGTTTTTGTTTGTTCATTTATAGTTCCAAAATTGATCTAGTTAATTCACATTTCAGTTTTTTTCCATCAACTTATGTCAAATGCGTGAATATTATGATGTTTTTCCTTCTTTAGGCTAAACTAGGTTGGTTCGCTTACTCTCAAAATTGTTCTACCTTTTTAACATGTTCATAAGTCATTAATCTTAGTTGTAACCATCGTTATCTAACTACACTCACTATGACTTAGGTTCTGCATTTTGTACACATCAAGCTCCCCAATTGGATCATGGCTTTTTTTATGGTATGATCTCCTTGAAGCTTATTACTATAATGGATGAGCTGGTTTCTTTTCTTGGTTCCTATTACAGTTAAAAAATTTTATGGTAGAGGGATTTGGTATTGACTTGTGGTTAGTGGTTTAATTATTAATTGATTTTTGTTGCTGATAGGACTGGACCTATAGTTGGCATGTGATGGAGTTTTCTTGGGGCTGAAAATAGATACAGAAATAGGAGGAAAGAAGATGTTCCTATGAGAGAAAGCAAGAAGAAACAAAAATGTCAAAAGGAAATTCTACATAGGTTGGCATAGTGGCAATCAATGCTAGGGTGATGATTCTTAGATTGATGGAACTTGCATCAGACTTCCCTCACCAAGTAGTTGAAATCAAGCAGATTGTCGAAACTTCTGCAAGCAGGAAAATGCTTTGACTTTTGCTTTTTCCAACAACTATGACAAAATAAATCGGTGTATCAAAATCTTTGTCCATCTGTAAAGAGAAGTATAATTGCGTAATAGTCACCAGCTACTTGGATATCCTTTCTTACAACATAGTAATCTTCATTAACATTATCTATTGTTCTTTTGGTTTCTTTCAGGCGATTGGGTGTCTACTTTTCAGAATATGCTACTTCAAGTATTCTCTTGATGAGAATCTATTTCAGATCCTAAACACTACCAAATTCAGGAACTATGAAGTACAATATTTTTAGCAATAGTGAAGTACATGCCTTCAATATTTTTATCAAAATATCTACTCCAATCTTCACCAGATGTCTGACCATACATCACATAGGCATGAGCATTACTTGATAGGCCTTCCATATCCAAGAATCTAGGTAAGTTTTAAATTGCAACATGTAGTTTTTGAATCAATAATATATTGATTTCAATATGTAGTCTACATGCTTGGATTTATGTTAATCTGTTAATTATAAAAGGATTGCTGAACCAAATGCTTATTTGCTTAACTTTGAATAACTAATTTTATTCAATGAACCTTTTTTTATTTATTTAGTTGAAGACCTTGCTTCTATCCATTAATAAGATGATATTTTGAATTCTCCATCTGTTGTAGTCCTTGTTTTGAACTATTGTTGTTTTTATGGAGTTGCTCATTCAATTCATCCCACAACTCTAGTATAATGCATACACAGTTGTCAAGAAAATAATTAGATGTTGTCAAAACTTTCATATGCAAGAAGTCAAGAACTGCTCAGATTCAAAAACATGTGAGGAATACTAAGAGGTGGGACGATAAGGATAGAAGAGAGTTAAATTTGAATTAAAAAGGTTCCAGATGTCTCTGAGGCTGTTAGGCAGCGGGCTGATGCTTTAATTCTCTGTGGAGAGTCAATGGTTGGATCCAATGCAAAGAAAGCTCTTGCTGTGCTTCATGTGGCTAGTGGAAGAATGAAGCTATGGAATCATGAGGAAAATCAATGGAAGCTTTATGACTTGTCTCCTCGTGCTGTATCTTTGCTAGACCGCATTGTAGAGAAGATATGTAACTCTACAGTGGAAATCATTATGCTTTTTATTAAATACCTTTAATACAAAAACTATAGTGTCATGCCATTATTTGTCGGCATGACAACTTCCCATGTTTTACATGTCTAATATGACGTCTTGCATGTCTAAGATCATAAGGAGAGCCCTTCCAATCATGGATAGTGAATTCAAAATAGAGTTAGATTTGAATTATGGTATTCAGTAGTGTAATGCACTCATATCGCCAAGGATCCATTGGATTATTTTTAACCATGTTTAATACGAGTTTCCTTTTATGTTCATTAATTATTTGGGTAACTTAGTAACCCTTGTTTAATATCTGTCAACAGAGGGATTACCCTTCTTGCTGAGCAGATGTAGGACTGGCTGAGCCGGTGAGTTGATGATTAGGCCAAGGATTTATTCCCTCTAAGACTGAACTATATGAACCCAAAGTTCTCTATTCCCTCTTGGATTTATTCTCAGATTAAGCCTTTACTAAAAAGGTTAATGTCTTCCTGGACAACTCATCAGATTAGGAGAAATTTCATTCTTCACCTCTTTGACATCATTTTCTGTTTCAGCTATAAGGCTGCACACAGAATTATCATATTTCCTGAGGTTCTATCTCCACCAATCACATTGTCACATTGGGAATAATTAATCAACATAGGGTTCTCTAAAGTATCTAAAATGTTGTCTCAATTTAGTAGTTATAGGATATCCATATCATTAACATATCTAAGAAGGGGTTCAATGAATCCATTATAGTATCTCTAGAAATTTGATAGGAATTTCATTTCTTTGCTATTGTTTTTAGTGATCCTTAGCGCACCTAATCCCTTCTCATGGAAACTAGATGAATACTCTTCTCTGTGTTCAATCTCAAGCTAGGATTCTTTCACTTGGTATGTATAAGTATCACAGTGTTAGCACCTGGCACAATGGGTATTCTGTTTTTGTGGTTGAGAAATTTGGTTATATTGCAACTGTCTACTTGCTGTGAAGGAGATAGACCTCAAGAAATATATATTTTATATTTAGTTTGTTCTAATATCTGGTGATAGTAAAGGAGTTGGATCAATTTTTTCATACAGACACGGCTCTTGGTGCTCAGAAAGAACACAAATCAGAATTACAGGTTCAGAACCTCAAGAGGGAACGAAAATGGAAGAATGAAGTGCTAGTTAAAATATGGATGGCCAATTACAATTCACCTCACCCTCGAATATCTGAGATTTAGGTATACAACATTTTTCGCTTTTTATTGGGGAATATTAGACTATTCCTTTGAAACTTATCAGCAAGAGGAAAATTATGCTGACCTTGCATCATGTTCACATGAGAGAATGAAGGAAAGCTAGAGTCATTCTATTGAAATGGGGCATGACTTTCTCGAAGCCTTGCATCAATTGGGCCTACATAATAAGTATATGTAGGTCTATGGAGAAATTGGTGTGCATGAACTGTGGAGTGTGAAGATTGATTCAACTCATAATTTTGCACGACTAGCACTCCATCTAATCCTAAAGGCGTCGGCCTTATATTTCTTGGAACATGAAACTCATTTCTAGGAGGCACAACACTTGATGCAAATTGAAATGTGTTACAACCCCAATTTTTGGGTTCATCGGGTGAGAAATGAAATTTCTCATATTAAAGATAATTGAACGAAGAAAGGTATAATTTCTTTTGAATGCATGGATTTTGTTTACAATAGCTTTGATGTCTGTGTTGTAGGCTTTATTGGCTATTGGGCCCAAATAACAAAGAAAATTCAATTAGTAAATGAATAATTGAATATTTGAGAAAAGAAAAATGTGGAAACCTCTAGAAGGCAAATCCAAAGAGGGATTTCGTGCCTCTTGGGTTCCTTGGGTTCCAAGGAGTCCAAAGTTGCAAAGAAAAGGCAATAAAAAAATGTTTAATTAAGTATTTCTTTAGTAAGAAAGAAATTGAAAATTATGTTAAAATGTTGGAAATATGTTGAAAAAAGTATAATGGGGTTATCCTTGGTGGAATTTCGTATCCCAAGGATTACCAATGATAAAAGGAATACCAATGAGGAAAATAAAATAGAAATAAAGAGAAAACCTCAAAAAGAGTTATTTTAATAAGAAATAAACAAGATAATGTGAAATAATGCATTTAGATGCATATAGAAGGATAATGAGTATCCAACAAAAAGAATTTCGAAATAATAGAGTTCCTTGGGATCCAAGGAATCCCAATAAAGAGGAAAGAAAGAGTTAATACCAAAATTCAAAATAAAAGGATAATGTGATACATTATTAATGAATTTTGTATTATTTTTCAAAAGGTGGTATTTTCTATTAAAGGATATATTGTTGCTTTGAGAAAATGGATTTCGTGGCCAATGGAGTTAATGCCAAGCACAAGGAATATAAAAAGAGATTTTTTTTCCTTAAGGACCAAGGATCAAAGAGAAATGAGGAAATAATTAAAATAGAGGATTACACCTAAACAAGGAAAGTTGGTTTCCTATTGATAAAGGGGCCTTATTTGCTTCATGGGCAAGCATATTAGGGCATGGCAACTCTCCCCTATATTAGGGGTAGATCCCTTGGCTGAGATGAGGAGATTTCCAAGCACTCTTCTCTCTCTACTCTTCATCTTCTTCGTTAAACCCTAGCCACATGGATCATGTTTCCCCTAGGGCAGAAAGAAGCCAGGAGGCCATCACGTGTCCTACAAAAACGACCTATGAGGATCCCTACCATCACCCTTAGGCACCAGTGCTTGCACGACGACCGCAGCGTGACTGTGTGCAAGCCATAGGTTACAGATCCAACCCACCTGATTTAGCAGTATTGGCCACGAACAGAGACAACCCTTGGATGCGTGGGGATTCTGGAGAAGTTGGGCGATGGTTTCCGACAAAGTTCAAGCCTTGGGGATGTAGGAAACGATCTCGCAACCCCTGCAACACAGCTACAGATCGCAGGTCTAGTACCCCGTACCTGGCCATCCAGGCCATGGCTCAGATCTTGAGCAGGTGTGAGGGAGTTCGTCGGAGGTGGAGGCACCAACTCCGGTGGTCGACGGGATCCAAGAAGGAGAGGAGAAGCCCCGCCGGTTGCGTCTAGGGCGGCAGGGAGCCGTCCCGAGGGAGAAGAAGACCTGAGGGTCAGTTGGACAGATATGCCCCTCCACGGGCTGTAGCAGATATGACTTAACCGAGGACAAGAAGGTCAATTCGAAATGTTTCCAATGAAAGCAACGTTGCATGAAGATAAAGGCGACGTAGTGCCCTCTCATTGGTTGTGGTAAGTGTTTTATTGCAAAAATCATATATAATGATTGGTAACTCCGATTAGGACAAGTAATATATGAATTTTGATCAGAAGAATATAAGGAATCCAATAAAAATAGTTTTATACCTGGAATCTGATCATAGTTCGATATGTAAAGTAAATTACCATCTTTAATGAATTAAAGATTAAGAAACTCTATTTTGAAACGAATAAAGTGTTTAATAGGGTTTAATGGATCATTAGAGTTGATGTTAACATGTTAAATGTAAAAAGGTACATTATGTTCAAAAAGGAAGAACTTTGCACGTGATTAGTCTAATTTAGAGTTTATGTGCATAAATATGCTTGAAATTTGAAAAGGAAATAAAGTTATCATCTTTAATGATTTAATTAAGAAAAAACCCTTAGATTTGATGATATATGGATTTAATGTTGTTGAATGGATAATTCAAGCTGATATTAACCTGTTGTTCATAAAAGTGAAAATAGGATCTAAAAAGATGATCTTTTTATATAATTGGCTTAATTTAGGGTTTCGTGCATGATTATGCATTAATGAGGTTGAAAACCCTAATTCAAGAGAATACATCTTTTAATTGGTTTAATTGTTCAAATCCATGAATAAATAGGGATGTGATGATCCTAAGTCAATTTGGGTATAAAAGACTATTAAAATGGATAGTTGAGCAATTAAGGTTCATATAAATGGAAAAGAGTATTTTATGGTTTGTTAACATAAAAGGGATAATGTTTGAGAAATTGATCTAAGAAACCCTAATGAATATTAATAAAACCTTAATGCGGATTAGAAACCCTAAAAAGAGAATCCAAGTCAATAAAGTAGATTCTTGATAAAGTGTGTAATAAATAGAGTACATATTCTTTTCAGGAATTATGTGATGATTGAATGACTTGCTTGGATTTGTTGATTGGCTTGATTGTATACACATGAAGTATATGTTGAATAATCTGCATGACTCATCAAATCAGGTATGTGGTTACGCTTATGAATAATCGCTCTAGTTTCACGGCGATTCCTGAAGTTTTAATCGGTTGCTTGAAAATAGCTGTTGGATGTTTATTTATTTCATGCAACTATAAAGTGACTATGATTATCACTATAAATGTGCGTATATAACTGGCTAGATCTGGGTCCACCTCTATTGCTTTGAAAAGGCTAAAAAAAAGGGGTAATCCTAGAGCAAGGTCTAGGTTACCGAGAGTTAGAAATTGGGCTACCTACGTGTAGTGCCATGAGACTCATTAGGCTGCCATGAGTTAAGGAGTGGGCTACTTATGAGTAGTGCCATGTGACTCAACCCTATAAAATGGTTCACCTATTGGTGGGACCATGAGGGGTTTAATGGGGATATACCATAAGGAAGGTAGTATCCAGTCCACTGCAGGGATGGCACAGAGGATAGGGTACTCATGGATCGTAGAGTTATATTTAAAACATAATATTGATTGTTAAATGATTAATTGAATGATTATGTTGTTATCATAGTTGCACGTTTATTTTTTCCCCCACATACCATCTTCGGCTGACCGACATTTTGTTTGTCGGCACTTTAGGTACAAGCTCAAAAGGACAAACAGTAAATCGTCGTATTGTGAAATACATGAAGTAAAATACAAGGAGGATTAGTTAGAGTAGAATCCTTAAGTGGATATATGTTTAGAGATCCAAGTTTTCAAAAAGGTATGCAAAAGTTTATTTTTCTTACAGCTTTTCAGTTTAGTATGTTAAAATTTAATAATTGTTCTTGGTTAATTGCCAAACCTTTGATCCGGAAAGTATGGATACGGCTTCGACCTCTCGGTCTCCCTTAATCGGGGGTTATCGGGAGGTGGGGTCGTAACATTTATGGTATCAGAGCGTAGGTTCCTCACTTAACCATTAATAATTAATAAATTTTACAAACTCCATAGAACCCAAGGGAGTTATTAGAGGATTATCTGAAGGATGGAGGTGTCTAGAAAAGGATCATGACCGGGGGCTAGCAATATTTTCTTCCACACCGCTAGTCAGAATACGAGGACTCCCGGATCCATGTGACTTCCTGGCCAAAGTCTTAGGGTATGAATCGAAATAAGATACCTTTAGGACTTTCTCATCTTATTCATCCCTTCTCATCACAAAATTTTGTTAAGGACCTTAAGGATTAGGGTTTTCTCTTCTCCTCATGAGGTATGGGTAAGGATAATAAGGTCTAAGGAATCCTCCACCAAATTAATGAAAAGTATGTAAATAAAATGTCATGGACATAAGCTTAATAGATTAAGCGCAAATTAAAGGATAGATACATGCTGAGGTAGTATGACATAAGTTGTCACGTCCTCAGAAGAGACCTGAGGCTAGACCTTCTTGTCAGGACGATAAGTTAGTCTTGGAGATAGAGATTTCCATTGCATGTAGAGACATGGCACATCCTCTAAGGATGATGTTAACCCTAACTCTAAGTGAAGGTTAGAGAGGGAGAGCTAGATGTCTTGGTAGACTAGGTGTTTGGATGGACATTCTTGGGATGCCATATGATCCATGAGAGGTTGGATGACCGAGTACCTCTGGCAAACCAACCCTAGGAAGGGTCGTGCATGTTAGAGTGAAGGATAGCTCCTTCATTGTTGAGGTTAGAGAAGAACCGATGGAACCCCATGAGCTGATATGAGCATGGCATAATAGGCACCCTATATGTATTAGTAGTGCGAGCAATAGGTTGAAACCCTGGTCGAGGGAGTTTGATGGATAGCTTATGTGATAAGTATAAGGGGTTATGGATAACCTTGAGCGAACATAAGTTGACCATAGGCTTCATCTAGATAGGGGCATGCTTTTGAGGTTGACCCTTCACGAAGATAGGACCTCTAAAGGTGAGGTTGGATGTAGGATTAACTCTAGAGAGAGAGCATGACCCCATGCAAGAAGGCTGGAAGTCTAAAACCCCGAGATATGAGGAACAGTGGGGAGTCAAGGATGATGCGACCTAAGTGAATGATAGTAGTTGCCTCATGCATAATTCCTGGAGGTTTATGATATCTTGGTTGTCTTAGAGGAACCAAAACCTAGAGAGAGGATGAGTCTGCTTATACCTTTGTACCTATGGTATAAATGAGAAGAAGAGTTCCATAAACCCTGGAGAGGTATAGTAACAGGTTATGAGGCCTTGCACCTTGTTGATTGTCCTTGAGGAGGACTCAACCTTAAAGTGTTGATCGAGGAGAAGGATGGAAGGAAGTGAACCTAGGTCATACCTGGTACATGCTTGGTTTGTGGTTAAGAGATTGAGCATGCAGTTGGACACCCAAAGTGAACCTAGGGTTCCTAACCTAAAAGAGGAAGTGGTATACCTAATGCTCATGATGAGAAATAAGTTTATATAGTTTCGAGAATGGTACGCCTCATGTATAAAGGAAAAGGGAATCCCCTTAAGTTTAAGGTATGTTTGATGAACCCCTTACAACTAGGTTGATGATAAAGGAAAGTATGATCTTGATCCAGCATTGAGGAAAGAGGACAAGTATGACCTAGCATGGTACAGTAGGTGATATGCTTGTGACTTAATAGCTTGCTAGGGTTAAGTAGGCTCATGTGGATGTAAACCCTAGACCTAAGAGCTGTTGTGACCTTGTTGTCAAGAGATAGTTTTCCTCCCATCCTGGGAGAGGGATCCCTTTGGTAGGGTGTATATCAGTTTTGTTGGTTTAAGGTAACCTAAAGAGGTCTCATAGGATCTTGAGAAGCTAAGTGAAAAGTACATGGTATGATAATGAACCTGTAGACCCATAGATATCCATCTCTAATTGCATATGAATGTGTTACCATTGAGGTAACCGGTATGGGGCTTGACCAAGGTAGGCAGGTTGCCATGATCCCTATGAAAGGATGAAAGCCAGCCCATGAATGCAGAAAGAGAGATGATGAAGACTTGGGTAAGGATATAAGTGAACATGTACTATAATGGAGAATCCTAAGTCTATCCTAGGGTCAGGTAGGGATAAGACCGATGAAAGTAGGAGTTGCCTAATTCCCCAGTTGCACATGACCATAGGGTTGGGAGGTAACAACTATCATTGTCTGAGGGCCATGGGTTAGGAGATTGATCACCTTAATGAAATCATGGGACCCAAAGGGAAGATGAGTAGGACACTCTCTTAATGCATGAGGGAATAGGAATGACCCCAAAAGAGTCGGTACCCTATAGACCTAGAAGTGATGACCAAGGATATAAACCTCAGTAGGTTCAAGACTAGTTTGATATCATGATGTCTGTGATGTAGAGACATATGTGGCACGTTGTAAATTAGATGTAAAGGTGTATTGGCAAGGTGGGATGTACCATCTCTACTCTTAGAACAGGAAGAACTGTGTATTTGGATTGCAGCCAAATGCTTATTTCCTCCTGTTATGGGGTGAGAGATAGGACATTACACATCCCATACACCAAGGATAAGATATGATGTAGGTTGGAATGTTGCCACGAGAAATGGGGATAGAGAAGATAACCTACCCTGATAAAGTGAATGATACATGGATGGTTTGCAAACACTAAGAGGAATGAGGTAGTCATCTTATGAGGATGTTTTTATCATGAGCTATGTGGAACTTACAAGTTATACCAGGTTGAGTTTGATCATCATGATGACGAAATCAGAGAGTGTTCTTAATGAAGATAGACATAGAGTTTGAGGTGAGATGATAAGTGAAATACATGGAAGTGTATGTCTTCAATGTTACCTAATACCTAAGGATGTGAAGTGGTAATGGATTCTCTGGTTGAGATACATATGAATTGTTTGACTAGAATCTAGAAGAGGTTGTTTGGCTAACCCTAAGTTTGGAAAGGAGAGGTGTTTGGATAACAATCATATGTAACAAGATACATTGAAAAGGTAAGGGTTGTTTGGTTAGCCAGTCTAGTCCTTGATACGATGAAAGGGTGGTGGTAGAACCTCAAGTGCACTTCTTTGGAAAAGAAGGTGATGAAACCCCGATAGAATGGTTTAGGGTTTTTGAGGTATTGATCTTGAAGAATAATGACATACAGGAGATCATGATTTTAAGATCACCATACACCGTACCACGAAGATAATAAGTGACAATAGCACTTTGAATGCTTAAGATGAGGCTGTAGGTGGTATGTGGCCATGCATGACAGAGGGTGAAGGATGAGCACCAGTATCTGAGTGCATTGATATAGAGGATAAAGAGTTCCCAAGAGGGAATGGGAGTTCATCACTATGGATGTTGTGATAGGTCTCCCTGGACCAAGGAAGGTCGAGATGCAATATGGGTTATGGTAGATTGCCTTACCTAGATGACATGAGAAAGAAAGAGTTCTGTCAAGGGACAGATCTGATTGAACTACCCATGAGAGAGATGGTTCAACTACACCATGAAGCGAGTTTAAAGGTTCTTGAGTTTGACCTAAAGGTTCCCTTCCAAAAGATGGAAGTAGGTGCATGAAGAACTCAATGTTAGTACAGTTTATCACCCCTAACTAATGGTTAGTATGATCCAGATTAAAGGGTCTGATGAGAGCATATGTTCTCATTCAGGGTGATGGCTAGAGACAGTTCTTTTCCTATGAAAGATGTAATGATGACCACCATAGCCAGTATTGGGATTTAAAGAAGCTCTGTAAGGGAGGTTGTGTCGGTCACCACTTCAGTAAGGTGATGTTGGTGAAAGGACCACAGTGTGTGTAGATGAAGTCACTTTGATCGTGCAATAGCTAAAAGGAGCCTAGAGACGACAAGAGTCGTGAGCGGATGCAAAGTAGTCTGACATGCAGTTCACTGTGGGAAATATGTGACATGAAAAATCTGACCCCTCTAAGCTACAGCTAAGGAAGCTGGGTCCCCGATACATGGGTCCATTTGAGATGGATTGGCAGAGAAGGTTATGGTTGACTTACCCCTCAAGATAAAGTAATGTGTGATGAGTTCTAGGTGTCCAATTCAGAGCACTATGTGAGGTACCCCAACCATGTGCTGAGCAATGAACCTAGTGAGCCCCAAGGGAGGCTGAAATGGCCTGAGTCACCTCTGTAGTTTATAGACACCAGGATGAAAGAGCTCAGAGAAAAGAATATGTGATGATAAAGGTTCTTTGGAGACGCCATGAGTATGGTAAAGCCACATAGGGGCCAATGATGGACATGGAAAAGTCTTATCCTATATTGTTGGTTTGCTTGATAGAATTTTGAAGACAAAATTCCTATAAGAGGGGAAGGATGTTACAACCCCAATTTTTGGGTTCATCGGGTCAGAAATGTAATTTCTCATATTAAAGATAATTGAACAAAGAATGGTATAATTTTTTTGGAATACATGTATTTTTTTTACAATAGCCTTGATGTCGGTGTTGTGGGCTTTATTTTCTATTGGGCCCAAATAACAAAGAAAATTCAATTAGTAAATGAATAATTGAATATTTGAGAAAAGAAAAATGTGGAAACCTCTAGAAGGAAAATCCAAAGAGGGATTTCGTGCCTCTTGGGTTCCTTGGGTTCCAAGGAGTCCAAAATTGCAAAGAAAAGGCAATAAGAAAAGAAAAGTTTAATTAAGTATTTCTTTACTAAGAAAGAAATTGAAAATAATGTTAAAATGTTGGAAATAAGTGGAAAAAGGTATAATGGGATTATGCTTGGTGGAATTTCGTATCCCAAGGATTACCAATGATAAAAGGAATACCAATGAGGAAAATAAAAGAGAAATAAAGAGAAAACCTCAAAAAGAGTTATTTTAATAAGAAATAAATAAGATAATGTGAAATGATGCATTTAGATGCAGCTAGAAGGATAATGAGTATCCAACAAAAAGGATTTTGAAATAATAGAGTTCCTTGGGATCCAAGGAGTCCCAATAAAGAGGAAAGAAAGAGAAAGTACCAAAATTGCAAAATAAAAGGATAATGTGATACATTATTAATGAATTTTGTATTGTTTTTCAAAAGGTGGTATTTTCTATTAAAGGATATATTGTTGCTTTGAGAAAATGGATTTCGTGGCCAATAGAGTTAATGCCAAGCACAAGGAATATAAAAAGTGATGTTTTTCAATTTTCCTTAAGGACCAAGGATCAAAGAGAAATGAGGAAATAATTAAAAGAGAGGATTACACCTAAACAAGGAAAGTAGGTTTCCTATAAATAAAGGGGCCTTATTTGCTTCATGGGCAATCATATTAGGGCATGGCTACTCTCCCCTATATTAGGGTAGAGCCCTTGGCCGAGATGAGGAGATTTCCAAGCACTCTTCTCTCTCTACTCGTCATCTTCTTTGTTAAACCCTAGCCACATGGATCATGTTTCCCCTAGGGCAGCAAGAAGCCAGGAGGCCATCATGTATCCTGCAAAAATGACCTGCGAGGATCCCTACCATCACCCTTAGGCACTAGTGCTTGCACGACGGCTGCAACACGGCTGCGTGCCGACCATGGGTTACAGATCCGACCAACCTGATTTAGCAGTGTTGGCCACGAACAGAGACAACCCTTGGATGCGTGGGGATTCTGGAGAAATTGGGCGATGCTTTCCGGCAAAGTTCAGGCCTTGGGGATGTAGGAAACGATCCCGCAACCCCTGCAACACAGCTACAGATCGTAGCTCCAGTACTCCGCACCTGGCCATCCAGGCCATGGCTCAGAGCTTGAGCAGGTGTGAGGGAGTTCGTCAGAGGTGGAGGCACCAACTCCGGTGGTTGACGGGATCCAGGAAGGAGAGGAGAAGCCCCACCGGTTGCGTCTAGGGCGACAGGGAGTGCCGTCCCGAGGAAGAAGAAGACCTGAGGGTCGCTTGGACAGATATGCCCCTCCGCGGGTTGTAGCAGATACGACTTAACCGAGGGTAAGAATTTCAATTCGAAATGTTTCCAAAGAAAGCAACATTGCATGAAAATAAAGGTGACGTGGCGCCCTCTCATTGGCTGTGGTAAGTGTTTTATTGCAAAAAACTTATCTAATGATTGGTAACTCCGATTAGGACAAGTAATATATGAATTTTGATCAAAAGAATACAAGGAATCCAATAAAAATAGTTTTATAGCCTGAATCTGATCATAGTTCTAAACGTAAAGTAAATTATCATCTTTAGTGAATTAAAGATTAAGAAACCCTATTTTGAAATGAATAAAGTGTTTAATAGGGTTTAATCGATCATTAGAGTTGATGTTAACCTGTTAAATGTAAAAAGGTACATTATGTTAAAAAAGGAAGAACTTTGCACGTGATTAGTCTAATTTAAAGTTATCATCTTTAATGATTTAATTAAGGAAAACCCCTTAGATTTGATGATAGATGGATTTAATGTTGTTCAATGGATAATTCAAGCTGATATTAACCTGTTGTTAATAAAAGTGAAAATATGATCTAAAAAGATGATCTATTTATATAATTGGCTTAATTTAGGGTTTCATGCATGATTATGCATTAATGAGCTTGAAAACCCTAATTTAAGAGAATACATCTTTTAATTGGTTTAATTGTTCAAATCCATGAATAAATAGGGATGTGATGATCCTAAGTCAATTTGGGTATAAAAGACTATTAAAATGGATAGTTGAGCAATTAAGGTTCATATAAATGGAAAAGAGTATTTTAGGGTTTGTTAACATAAAAGGGATAATGTTTGAGAAATTGATCTAAGAAACCCTAATGAATATTAATAAAACCTCAATGCGGGTTAGAAACCCTAGAAAGAGAATCCAAGTCAATAAAGTAGATTCTTGATAAAGTGTGTAATAAATAGAGTACATATTCTTGTCAAGAATTATGTGATGATTGAATTACTTGCTTGGATCTGTTGATTGGCTTGATTGTATATACATGAAGTATATGTTGAATAATCTACATGACTCATCAAATCAGGTATGTGGTTACGCTTATGAATAATCGCTCTAGTTTCATAGAAATTCCCGAAATTTTAATCGGTGGCTTGAAAATAACTGTTGGATGTTTATTTATTTCATGCAACTATAAAGTGACTATGATTATCACTATAAATGTGTGTATATAATTGGCTAGATCCGGGTCCACCTCTATTGCTTTGAAAAGGCTAAAATAAAGGGGTAATCCTAGAGCAAGGTCTAGGTTACCGAGAGTTAGAAACTGGGTTACCAACGTGTAGTGCGATGAGACTCATTAGCCTGCCATGAGTTAAGGAGTGGGCTACTTACGAGTAGTTCCATGTGACTCAAACCTAGAAATTGGTTCATCTATAGGTGGGACCATGAGGGGTTTAATGGGGATCTACCATAAGGAAGGTAGTATCCAGGTCCACTGCAAGGATAGCACAGAGGATAGGGTACTCATGGATCGCGGAGTTATATTTAAAACATAATCTTGATTATTAAATGATTAATTGAATGATTGCGTTGTTATCATAGTTGCACATTTATTGTTTCCCCCACATACCAGCTTCGGCTGACCGACGTTTTGTTTGTCGGTGTTTTAGGTACAAGCCCGAAATGACAAACAATAAATCGTCATATTGTGAAATACATGAAGTAAAATACAAGGAGGATTAGTTAGAGTAGAATCCTTAAGTGGATAGAAGTTTAGAGATCCAAGTTTCCAAAAAGGTATGCAAAATTTTATTTTTCTTACAACTTTTCAGTGTAGTATGTTAAAATTTAATAATTGTTCTTGGTTATTGCCGAACCTTTGATCCGGAAAGTATGGGTACGGCTTTGACATCTCGGTCTCCCTTAATCGGGGGTTATCAGGAGGTGGGGTCGTAACAAAATGGGTGACTCCCTGTCATGGGAATAATTGGTTGAAGTTCAGTCCAAGATGACCTTGGAGATGCATCTGCAAAATGAAATTCGTTGGGTAAAGAAGGGTTGTGGGGAGCAGAAAGAAACTCATAGAAGCAAAGGATGGTGGAATAGGTGTTGGAGGGGCTGCCACCGATGGAAGAAAAGTCATTTGGGGTTCAAATTGCTGGCCTGAAGACCCAAATGGTTCTAAAGGAATGGAGGTAATTACATTGCCATGAAAGTTCGATGGTAGAGAACCTATTGTGTCTGAGAGATTAGAGAAAATGGGTCCTTATATTTGTGGAAATTTGGGTTTGTCACTTTTTTCTTCGGGAAGAGGAAGGCATTTTGGGTGCAGAAGTGGCTTCAGAGTGTTGCAAAATGATGTTAACTGGTTGCTGAAATCTTCTCCAACTGAAGGTGTTACTTGATCTAGTGATCTGTCTAGTGGTGAGGATTGTTGCTCAACAGATTTTTTGCTTGACTCTTCAAGACTTTGATGTTTGCCCCGTTCTTCCTTAGCTTCAGCTGCCACAATTTCGTGGAATGTAGAGTTTTCCACCTCCATTGACCCAGGTGATAGAGCATAATTGAATCAATTTATTGAGAGGAAACAATAATTTAAACATAAATAAACCTTGTTTACCTAATTGCATGATTATTTAAATTAATCAGGACTTGGTTGAAATTATGCAATGTTTGAGATTATGTTTTGCTTCTTATATGCTCTCTACATGTTGATAATATGATTAAATCAATTATTGTTTCACCTTATTTCACCCTTGTGCACTTTCCCCATCTGTAGTGTAGGTTCTGGTAGTGGTTGAGTGGAGGTCGATCTACTCCTCTCTGTAGGGTGAATGGCTCATCACCCTTCATCACCTAGGGTTTGGAGGTTCATGGTTTGAAGATTGTAGGTTTTGAGGTTTATTGGTTGAAGGTTGGAGACTTGTAGGTCAATGTGTTTAAAGTCGGAGGTTTGAAGGTTGATGCGTTGAAGATTCATGGCTTTGACATTAATGGGTTGAAGTTTGGAAGCTTGGACATGGATGGGGCTATTAGAGCTTGGACCTAGATGGAGTCATTAGAGGTTGGATCTTAATGTGTTGTAGTATGGATACCTTAATGGGATGGAGGATGCAGACCTTAATGGATTGAAGGATAAGTAGGACAATGGGCTTGTAAATGAGAAGGTTAATGGGTCAAAGTCATGTTGTATTTTTTTGGGCTTTTTGAGTTTTGCACTTCTTATGGATTATAAATATCCCATACCCCTCAACCCTAAGACTCATTTGCACCCAAGTATCTATTGGAAACATGGAATATATCTAAAGGAAGTCAAGGAATAGCTAAGGAGGTAGAGTGACTAGATCTTGGAGCTTGCATGCATGTTGAAGAAGGTGATCAAGTTGCTATTTTAGATCAATAAAAAATAGTTTCATTTTATACCTTTATTCAAGCATATTTTTCTTCTATCTTCTTTGTTATTATTTCTTTCCCTATATTATCCTTCTCTTAGACAATATCCTTTTAGAACCATTAAGATATTGCTTCTTATGGTAAAGATGTGTCATTTTTTATCTATTGTGCCTAGTTTAGCATAGATCTTCAGAGAAGGAGCGTAGATGGTGATTTTGGTGGGGTTTTTTTGGTGGATTGAGGTTCTTGGTTTGTGGTGTTCTTGGTTAGAATTCATGTTCTTGACCTATAGGGAAGTGATACAATTACTTATGGTGTTCTTTGACAAAATTCTCTACATGCAAAGCCTAAATATGCTTGGAACTTGCTTAATATGTCTAGAAATACAATTCTTATGGTTTATTTTGATAGTAAAATGGTTAATGAAGAATTTCCCTATCTCCTCTTCCCTAAATGATGGACTATGTTGGAGAAATATTATATATGTTAAAGCCATGAGGCTAAAATTTTGGTAAGGCATGATTCTACCAAGAAATGCTACTTTTATGGGTTTTTGATACCATGTAAAGTAAAATATGAATCTATAAATTTCTAGGTGTTTGTATGAATATCTAATATGGAAAATATATATTTAACTAACCAATAGAATGTTAAAGTTTTTTGGTAAATTGGTTTCATATCTGAGTATGGTGTTTTTCTACCCAAAAGAGACATTTTAATGTGTGATTCTAGCATAAGCCATATCTCCCTAATACTAAAGAGTTCAAGTATGAAATTTGGCATTGTTTTTGATGAATTATCTGTAAATACAAATACATACTTTTAGGAAAATATTTAACCTTTATGAATTTGTGGCCTTGTTATGGCCTAAAATGATGAATTATACTTTAATGCATGGCATGAGGCTTGCATCGCTTATAGGGTTTCTTATAATTCATTTTATGTTATTACATACCTTTATATTTTACTCTCACCTTGGTTTGTAATTTAAATATGAGTAATTAGTCTAACTAGTCAAGTGGAACCCTATTCATTGGATAATGAGAAGGTACTTGGAGTCATATACTCTTGTGTATACATAGTGAATCAGAGCTTGTTTTCTTTGGTACCCTAATGATGGATATGTGTACCAGTAAGATCAAGGCCATATCACTAGTGATATGTGAATTATATAAGTGATATATCAGACTATATAGCCAATGTCATAAATGATGTGGACCTAATTTTGTAGGTTGGATTTTCTGTCCCTACTAGTAGGATTTTGTCTATTGAACCCCTATTATTATAGTCTGATCAACTAAGAGCTGGTAGGGTACTATAGAAACCTATAATTCTAGAATATTATATAGTGATCTATCGGATTTCACATAAAATTACCTAGGGCTTAATACTAAGTAATGAAGACACATAGAAATATTTGTTCATAGTATCTTAACAGTTCATGTTGTGATTCTTTTATCACTCTTCTACACCTAAAAATATTTCTTATTGACTTCTATGTTGTATCTACTTATATTTGATATCTTGTGGATCTTTTTTCTTATCATTTAATCTTCTTTTATTATTCTTATCATAGTAGGATTGCAAGATATCTTAACGCTTGGACATGGGTCTAACCATCATGGTTATCTACATCTTTTAGGCAGTCATCCTCGTACTCACTATTTAAGTAATAGGGAGTGTCCTTTGGACAAAAACTAATATATGAAGGTTGAGTAAGGTATTTTTCTCATTTTCTAAAGTCTATCGTTTACATTCACGTCAGAGAAGAGTTGTTTGATTTTGTTATGTATCAAAAACTCTATTTTTTGCTTCCATGCCATCTATGTTGATGAGCGTGTTGTAATATTAACTAGATAGATCTTTTGTATATTTAGGTTGTGGCAGGAGCCAATAAATGATATCATGTACAATTACCTATTCATGGGTGAAAATAATTTCCCATTTATGTGCACTTTGTTGATGTGTGTTTTCAATTTTATTCTATGCACCCTTATTGCATTGTCTAATGATGGTTTTTTATCATTTATTAGTTGTTTGTTGAGTTATCTCATTTTGTTGCGGTAGGGTGTCAAATTTTGGTGGTATCAAAGCCTAGGTTTTAGAATCTAGAGGGACATAGGATGTTGTATGCTCTTATGTGTCCTCCTTATATAGACATTGCTTATAGTTATGTAGATATGGTTGAAAATTGTGAAGAGTATATGGAGAGTAGATTCATGCCACAAAGAGATGGAGAAGGTGGTAGATGGTACTAGATCAGTGAGTTCTCAAGGAAGGAATAATATAGTATATATTACCTCCTATAAACACTACAACCCTAGTTGACTAGAATTCCATATTATGTTTGAGAAACTTACGGTTATGATTGTGCACCTCGAGGATAAAGTATCAGTTCCTCCATCAAAAGTAACCAAAAACTATAAAGATATTTTCAATACTAATATCAAGATACCTTATCATTTAGAATGAAAAGATTACCATTGACACAACCAATATAATATTTTGTCTTCACCATGTCTAGGTCCCTAGTATTCTCCCGTTTATGAGAAAATGTCACTTTTTCCTATGGGGGTAAGCACTACTGGGGCACTTCTAGTTGTCCTTTATCAAATGTGCATGTCTAGGGGATATGACTCGCCAAATATAGATATCCAACTCTGTTAGAAAACATTTGGATTTTTGTGCCATTGTCAAAATCAACTATTATTTCAATCATTCAACAATTTTCAACATTCACTTTAGTTGTGGTGACCTTCAAGAGGAGGGACAAGGTATATAACAAATTGTTGCACCACTTTTGAAATTCTATAAACGAAATTCAAGAGGGAATAAAATAGTTCAATGAAAAATTTGAGAATCTAGTACCATTCTCATGACCGAAATTCAAACATCTCCAATAGTTGATGAAAAGAGACATCTACAATATTGAACAATATGGTTACTATTCGCTTGAATTCACTTATTGAGTGTCTTTTTGTGAATGGTTATCAATTTTCTCTTAGTTGGTATCTTAGTTATCATATTTCCCCATGATTGTCATTAATTTCAATTTAGATGGTTAGATTCATGACTATATTAAAGCGATGATATGATAAGACTATCATGACTAAACATATGTCATAAAATATTTTTTACTTTGATGTCTCACATGTACCAAATTCTATGTATATACCATATGAATAAATAAAGGAACTTATTTATATAAACAAAACCAAGGTCATCATAAGTCTTTTTTGAATTATTTAATTCATTATACCCATTATTTCCTCATAATAATGTTTTCTCTCAATTTCCACTATTGACTATCAATGTGGCTACACAATTCTACACTCATTGTATTTCAAAATACTCTCATATATATATATATATATATATATATATATATATATATATATATATATATATATATATATATATATATATATATATATATATATATAGTCAAGCTATAATACACTCGAGTACACTCAAGCTAGAAATACTCTCATTATTTCCAACAAGTTACCACATCTTTAAAAATGACTGAGGTGTACGGTGCCTCTAGTACACTCGAGTGTACACTAGCCTGACTATATATATATATATATATATATATATATATATATATATATATATATATATATATATATATATATATATATAGTGTTCATGATATGGGTAAACAATATATTTTATCAATAAGTACTACAATTACTAAACTTGGATAATTTGTAGTTATTAATATTCACTAATATGCACTATGATGCAATAGCATATGAGCATATTTTATTTAATTTAGTTACCTATGTTATTAGCTACTCAATGTGTGATATAACAATATTAATGGAAAACACCTACTAAAAATGTTGACTCCAAGTCTACAATTTTTGATACATGCACATGTATATATGTGTTTTGTGCCTAAAAGTCCTAAGTAAGTACTAGGTTTGATTATGCATTACCTCTTATGAAATTGCATGAACATTTTAATCCTTCTAAGAAACTTATATAAATCAATTGATTTCTTAAACTAAATTTTTGTTATTGACCTTTTGTCATTCTATAGTATATGTGTTGATATATTTGTATGTAAGAAGATGAAAGTAGAATACTAAATGGGGATGGCTCGCGGGAGCGGGGGTCGGGGGCGAGGGCGAGGGTGACTCTCTGGTGGCAGAGGAGGAAGGGGGCAAGGCGGCACTGCAGAGTCATCCGTGACAGATCCTATTTGCCAATCGGGGGTAAATGGAGAAGGTAGCAACGCTCCTCAAGACAATTCCACTGCTCCGTCTAGGGTTGCCTCACAAGAAGGGAAGGAGGCGGCTTCCGCATCCTCCACCAAATCCCCGATTTCCTCTCCCAGCAGTCCCAAAGGAGCGGCTCCCTCTTCTACGATTGCTGATTGGCTTCAATCTAGCAGGTTGGGTCGAGAGGAGATCGTTGCAGATCTGGTCGAGTATATAGAGCCTGCCCTCCACGATGGTGTGAGGTGTGCCTCTATTTCAAGCCAGGAGTGCTCTATCCCTACCTGGGAGGAGTTCCTATCAATTCGTTTTGTGGGCAAGAAGCTGTTCTGAGGCCAACGCAGTGGCTGGATCCGACGTCTATGGAGGCCAAGCGGTTCAGTCGAGATCATAGCTGAAGAGCGCGAGGGATATATCATCAAGATGCCGACGACCAGTGAGAAGGAATGGGTTCTAGATGAAGCTCTGTGGTTCATGGATGGATCCTTGGTTTTGGTCCACGCGTAGATTCCTGGTGCTCCACTCCAACCCCTCTCCTTCACACAGGTTCCCATATGGTTCAAAATCAAGAACACAGGTTTGCCTTGGATGCGCAGGCATATTGCATCTGTCGCCAGCACCATAGGCAAACCTGTAGATATTGATGACAATTCTCTGTCTTGTGGCTGTCTCGGGGATGTGCTGGTCTGTATCCAAATGGAATGCGACTCCCAAATTCCAAAATCCACATTGGTGGAGGTGGACTCTGAATCGAAGATTCTGAAGACGGTAGTGGTTGCTAAACCTGCCCATTGCCCCAGCTGCAAACAGTTTGGTCATAGGGCATTGTCCTACCCGATGAAGGTGAGAAAGGCCCCTCCTGAGAGGGATGTCCAGGTTCATCTGGGGAAGAGGTCAGGTGCTCGAAGGATTGCCAGCACTACCACCAGTGTGCAGCCGCAGGTGATTCCAGAAAGTAAGGATACTGATTTCCCTGACCAGTTGGCGGAAGATGATGCTATCATAGGTATCATTTCTCGACAGATCAATGAGACAGTTATAAACTGTGGCTCCAAAGCTTTCCTCAACTGTTCCATTGATTCGAGTCTACAACAGGGGGAACCTGATATGTTTGGTAGTACCCCGGTTTGCAATGTAGATAGTATCAATTTAGAATGGGAATTGGGAATTGCTAGGAGCTCTAAGGAAGATGCTGGCTCAGAGTCATGGAAAATTAATAGGATATGGAAGAGTGGTTCCTCGGCTGAGTATGTGAACCAAAAGGAAAAGCTCTTTGAGGAAGAAGAAGACTCAAATGGCTCCGGTTTTGATTCTGATCATTGGGAATCTAATGTCCTGGATCTGGAACATAATTGGACCAAAAGGAAGAAAAAGTCAGCCCGGAAAAAGTCAAATAGACCTTGACTCTTTTCTTGCTTATCTGGCTGTGTGCTGATTACATCCTTGCAGGTGTGCGGTACTACTTGGTTTCAAAGAACCGCTTCACTGCTGGATGGAGGAATGGGGTTATAGATCTACTTGTTCTTCACAAATTTGTGGGTGCTCATTAATGCCAGTGAAGGCCTAGTAGTGTTGACCTATCGCAGGATCCCAGTGTGTAGTGCAACATTTTGATGGATTCTTGTGAGACTCTCACCTCTTATGATGTATATATTAGGATCGAATGAGAAGCAACTGATCCTTAGACTCTAGCACTGCTGACGTTTTCCTGCAATTCTAGACACAACCTCGAGAAGCCAAAGACATCACTCTTTGAAGGTGTGCATAACGATAGTGATTAGTGTTGGTGGTTTGGATGGTGGACTCTTCAGTTGTTGGCGATGTCATCTGTTTGCTGGCTGTTTTTGTTTTCTTTTATTTCTTGTTCTTTCAGGAGGTCCAAATCAGGACTCTCTAGGTTTTTAATCGGATGCTTTAGCATCCCAGTTTTGTAGGGGCGCAGACCTCTGTACCTTAAGTTTTGGTTTCATCTAATAGCAATAGGATTTTTTACCGACCAAAAAATATTTGTATGTAAGAACCTGGATGCTATATGGTTCGAGTATGTGGTTTATATAGTTTATACCCCCCATGTTGTTATCTCGACTACTGAATTGAAAGGCAAAAGTTGGAGACCAGTTTACTGTATGGTCGAGGCAATAATGATATCTACTTTCTATATGTGCTTTAGTCAATTTGGTCAAGTAAATTTTATTTCCCCATCCATGTGTTCATTAGAATCAGGCCAAACATGATCCTCTGTGTTCTGATCATCTGAGGCTACTAATCATGATTCCTTCAGGTTCTCATAGAGTTTGGAATTTGATTTTGTAGTTTTAATGGGAAGATGGTTTCCAAAGCAAGGAGTAAACCTATAGGGTGAGGTTGAGAAAAGGCCATAGTATACAACCAACAAGTTCCTATGGCGACAGTGGAATTTTTTTCTTCATGTCATGCTAGGGTTGCAAGGGTGTGGGTGGTGATGCAAAGGTTTGTCTCTGGTTTGTAGGTATTAGATTAGCACATAGCGACGTGGAGCATTCATAAAGATTTGCGCGTAATGTTTCAGACACTATTGGGATGCTTAAGCAATGTGGTTGTGGTTGTGGTTGGGTGTTGATGATAGTAGATTTGGTAGAAGTGGGTGAGGTCTTGAATGGTGCAAGGTTTGCCTCATGATCATCTGTAGACCTATCATTGTTGATCTGTGTAGGTTGCTGAAAAATAACTTAAGTGGTGGAGTGGAGAAGAAAGGAGGTCTTCTATTTTGTAGGAGTTATGTCTCTTGGTTTTCTAAGTGTTTATTATGAAGGTTGGTGTAAGTCTTCTTCAGGGAGTGTCATGGTGTCTTTGGTATTATAGGATGTCGAGTTGCATGTCTATGGCTTGTTCCAGGTCAAAGTTTAATGCAGGCATGTTGTGTTTCCTGATTTCATGAAGTAGGGCTTAAATAGTTGAGATCACTAGGGTTTTTGTGAGTGTGGGGATGACTAGGAGGAGATAATGGAAAAGCAAGCAATTGAGGATTCAGTTTTGAGGAGTAGTGGCAATAGATGGAAACAACACTTCCATCTCTGGTAAAAATGAAATTCAGTTTTTGAAAAATTATATAAATAAAATTCAAGAGGGAATAAATTTGTTCAATAAAAAATGGAAATCTAGTACCTTAATTTCATGTAAGATTCTGATGATGTAAGACCCCAATTTCTAAAACATGCACAGGACTGAGCGAGAGTATAGGTCTCATTGGTATGTCACAAAAATGATTATCATTGCATAAAAATAAAGTACATATATAAACCAACACATGATAAAATAATAGTTCTCATACTCAAGTCCTCAACATAACTCATACATGAACAAAGCTAAGCATGTTTACTCTTAAACATCCTACACTTTATCATAAAACTCACACTAAAACTGAAACACATGTCTCATTAACAAAAAGGAAATCTACTCTATTGATACTTGGCACCCCCTAGGTTTGGTCTTAGATGTCCTTGCACTCCTTCTTCAGTTGGTCCTTAGATAGATTTATCCTTGACATTGCTCCTTTCCTACGGGCATCACACCCTCAACCATGCATCAAACAAATTGGTAAGTGGAATTGAACATATTATATCTTTAAAAGACATGTAAACTGAAAATAGACTTTAAATGTTAAACATTGAAAAAGAGATAATGACTTTTAGATTATGTATTTTGTCTTGACCTATATAAGGATCCTTGGGTTTTGCACCAAAGTGACTGTTGGATTGAAGCAGAGTGCCTCTTGGATTGAAGAAAAGTGCCTCTTGGGTTGCACCTAAGTGTCTCCTCTCTTATGAACCAAAGTGCCTCTTAGGTTTGCTCTGAGGAGACTCTTGTTGAGGATCTTATATAAGTTGTCTTTTAACATATCATTCTCTTAAAACTCTACACTTTGCTCTTAAATTTAAATCTTGACTGTTCTCTTAGTGTTCATGAAATATGATACAATAATTATTAACAATAATAATAACATTCAATTTATCATAAATTTATTGACTTTTAACAATAGAAACAGTAAATAATACATTCATAGCATTCATTATACATATATACTTAAAATCAAACAATATTTATGTTCAAAGTGCACGGACCACTTACCTCTCTCTAGAGAATATCCTAGCTACTTCTTTAGGTTGATGAAACCCTAATCACATTTTTGGGATTGCTTGAACACTAATTACCCTATTGAAGTAATTGTTATTCATTAATAATTTATATTCAACCTAATTTCTAGGGTTTTGGGATTCTTTAATGGTTCAGAGGAAAATAGAGTTGAATGAGAGTTTATAACTAAGTCCACCATCTAGATCACAAAAAACTGAGCAAAATCCATATATAACTTGACCATATAGGATGTACCAATTAATTGTTATGATTTTTCAAAGATGAATCTTCATTCAGCCAATCAGAAATTATGAAAAATTCATGGTGGCATCATGATATCTACTAGCACATGTGGCCCCTTCCTATCTAGTCCAATCAGGGATAGGAACAATGCCAGGCTTGCCTGAACCAAAAAGGGTCTATGAAAAACCAAAATAGCCCATGTGGGAGTGACATGTATACTATCTGATTGGTGGCAAAAAAAAGACCACCTGGGATCTTCTTTCCCAGGTAAGAAGCGAAGAATAGGGGAAAGGTCCCAAAACTTCAACGTTAATCTTGAGTTTGCGATGAAAATTAGCCTGCTCCAACATCGATAATTGATTCCTTGAGTCAAAATGATCTCAAAGACCCAGATTCAGGCCCGGAGGAGGGTTTCTGTCTGGTGAGCACCTCCAAGCCATGGGAGTAGGTGTGGATGCGGACGAAAAATGGAGAAGGAGCAACCACATAGAAAATGGGGGTTTTGGGAAAATTCACAACATCCAAACGAAGGCAAGGATGAAAACCCAATAGACCAACATGGTCAAAACCTCAATGATTTCATGTGGATGCTCAAAGAAGGAAAAATGAATCCAATAAGGGGAAAAGGGGTTTTGTACCTTATCGCCTAAAAAACAGGGCTGTGAGAGCTTTGTAGGGTCTTCACGAGGTCCAACAAACTCTCTTCCAAGATCGGAGATGACCTGATCACCCATACAAGATCAAGATGTCTAGACCTAAGAGACAAACCAGGTCCACATAGCACTGAGGCAAAGGAGGGAGTAACAGTAGTAGATTTGGGTTCTCGGGACATCGAGGAACATTCTCAGATGCTTCTATATACAAGCCGAAGACCAGGGGAGCCTGGGTCTCATGGGGGGTGATAATAGGGGAAGTGAGGGGGAGTTTTAGTTAACTTAGGGTTCTAAGGCATTTAATACCATTGATTTTGGGATCTCTTGGTTCAGGAGGGAGTGATGATGGTGGTAGAGAGATTTGTAGCTACTGAAAAATGCTATAGACAGAAAGAGGAAGGTAAGTGAGGCCGACATCTTGTAGAGTCTAGGGAAAGATGGACTTCGGGTGAAGGGGACGAGGTCCCCATTTGCGGAGGGATCTGCGACCCTGAGTCTGACCCAGACCAATTCTCTTAAACACCGTGTGACAGAAATAAATTCAGCGGGACCAAAGTCTAGTAGATATACAATTAGGTTTATTAGGATTATTTATTAGACTTAAGTTAGATCTTTCCTAGTTCAATTTGGAGTAGCTCGTAAAGTCTAAAGCTTCTCAAATTTGGAGTATTGCTTAATTGGGACACAAGGAACCCAAAAATAGAGTAACTTTCCTTATTTGACCAACTTAGGTCATTATATCTCTCTTTTTAGGATAAAAATTTAATTAATCATATATGATTAATTAAAATGAATTTGAGGATACAAATTTGGGTAACTCATTTAATTATCAACACCAACTTATGGTAAAATTATGACGCCATAAGAAGAACATTGATTGGGTAAATTTCATATTAAACCCTAAATGTCAATTATTTGATAGTTAGGGCTAAATTGATGACATTAAGTTTCAATTTAGTGCAAAAGTTATCAAATTCAGTTTCAATAACATATTTGGGATCCATCTTCACATTAGTCTATACCTTAAACATTAATTTCAAAAGTACAACCAAATTAGGGTTTTAAATTATGGTCATTTTGTAGGGTTCAAATTTTTACGATGTTACAATTCTACCCACCTTATAAAAAAATTGTCCTCGAAATTTTTAGGGTACTACCCTTAGGGTTTTCCTTATCCTTAACATGAAAAGTTCAACTTATAATTCTACACATGTTATAGGATGAGACTAACCACAACTATAACCTCAAAGAGATTTAAGACTTAAACCATACCTTGTTCATTCTTATCATCTTCATCATCATCCATCATGGTGATTATTCTAGCATGTCGCTTCTCTCTAGGTGCTTCATTGACTTTAGGCTCTTTCTTTTGAAACTTGGTGCAGTTGGGTCTAATGCGTCTTGTTTTACCACATGCATAACACACTCCGGTTCCAAACATGCATTCTCATAGATGATACTTGGCGCACTTGGCACATTGAGTCTTCACAGGTTGATTTGCAACAACCTCAGTTGGAGCCTATCTCTTCTTGTGATTATGGTGGTTATTGTTGTTGTTAGCATGGTTTTACTTCTTCCATGCTTTTCCTGGGTGGTGTTCTAGTTCTGGGGAAGCATCTAGGACACTCTACAAGGTGTGATGTCCTCATCCAGACAAAGAAAAACTAAGGTCTTCCTTGAGGCCCCATACGAACTTCTTCATCTTACGTCATTCATCAATATAATATACATACTTTTGTAAGATTCTAAACTTCATGGCATATTGTGTGATTGTCATATCACCATGTTGATGAAGTTTGCAGAACTCCTCTTCTGATTTTCTCAATCATAGCCTCAGATATGTAATGGTCTTTAAAGGCTTCTATAAGTTCCACCCATGTAAGTGGAGGAGCATCAGCTTCATGAGATCCTAGCAAGTTCTCCCACCAAGTCCTAGAAGCATCTTTGAGCATGTGAGTCCCAAAAAAAAACCCTGCTTTGATAAGGGAAATATCGGTCACAAAAACAATGCTCCATGTTAAGAAACAAGCTTTCTACTTTACCCACCACATCCAACTCTTCCTCTCCAGCAAAAGAATCAGGATTGATCATCAAGAATTCAACTTGGGAAAGCTCATGATTGACCCTAGGATTGCCTAACTGGTCCTCTCCTCTTCCCAAGGTAGTGGCAAGGGCCTTGACTAAGATGTCAAAACGCACCATGGGAATTTCTTTACGTGGAGATTCCCGGTGGTCTCCTATGCTATGAGTATCATCTTCATCCCCACCCATGGGCATCTCACCTTTCTTCTTTGGTGCCATTTACAAAAGAGGACATAAACTATATGATATTTTGAGAAAAGCCTTCTAGACAACTATATTTTTAGATCGGATATAAAATTTTAACACCCCAATTTCTAAATAATGCACAATACTTAGCGGAAGCATATATCTGATTGGGATGTCACAAAAATGATTATCATTGCATAAAAATAAAGTTCATATAAAAACCAACACATGATAAAATAACAGTTCTCATACTCAATTCCTCAAATAACTCATACATGAACAATACTAGGTTTGGTCTTAGACATCCTACACTTTCTCATAAAACTCACATTAAAAATAAAACACATATCTCATAAACATAAAGGAAATCGACTCTATTGATAGTTGGCACCCCACTAGGTTTGGTCTTAGATGTCCTTGTTCTCCTTCTTCAGTTAGTCCTTAGATAGCTTTATCCTTGTTGTTGCTCCATTCCTACGTGCATCATACCCCCACCCATGAATCAAACAAATTGGTAAGTGGAATTGAACATATAATATTTGTAAAAGACATGTAAACTGAATATAGACTTTAAACATTAAACATTGAAAGAGAGACAATTGCTTTTGTATTGTCTTTCATCTTGACCTATATAAGGATCCTCAGGTTTTGCACCAAAGTGCCTCTTCTGTTATGCAGTGAAGTGCCTCTTGGGGTGAACCTAAGTGCCTCTTAGTTTTGCTCTGAGGATCCTATTGATGAGGATCTTATATAAGTTGTCTTTTAACATTATCTTTATCTTAAAACTCTAAACTTTGATCTTAAATTTAAATCTTGACTGTGTCTTAGTGTTCATGAAAGATGATACAATTATCATTCACAACAATAATAACATTCAATTTATCATAAATTTATTGACTTTTAACAATAGAAATAATAAATGATACATTCATAGAATTCATTGTAGATATATAATTAAAATAAAACAATATATATTTTCAAAGTGCATGAGCCACTTACCTCTCTCTTTGAGAAGATCCTAGCTTCTTCTTTAGGTTGATGAAACCCGAGTCACTACCATGTTGAAGTAATTGTTATTCATTAATAATTTATACTCGACCTAATTTCTAGGGTTTTGGGATTCTTAAATGGTTCATGGGAAAATAGAGTTGAATGAGAGTTTGTACCTTAGTCCATCATCAAGATCTCTAAAAACTGACCAAAATCCATTTATAACTTGACCCTATAGGATGTACCAATTAATTGTTATGATTTTTCAAAGATAAATCTCCATTCAACCAATTAGAAGTTCCAAAAAATCCCTGGTGGCATCGAGTTATCTACTAGCACATGTGGGCCCTGCCTATCTAGTCCAATCAGGGCCAAGATCTCCTAAACAAAAGATGGTGTGTGAAAAATCAAAATAACCCATGTGGGTGTGACATGTATACTATCTGACTGGTGGCAGAAAAAAGGAAAACGACCACCTCAGATCTTCATTCCCAAGTCTGAAGTGAAGAATTGGGGAAAGGTCCTAAAACTTTGACTTAAATCCCGATCTTACGATGAAAACAATCTTGCTCCAACATCGACAATGGATTCCCTAAATCAAAATGGTCTTGAAAACCTAGATTCAGGCCCGACGGTGGCGACATCACTGATGACCACCTCCCGACCATCAGAGCAGGTGTTGTTGTAGAGGAAAAATGGAGAAGGCACAACCGCATAGAAAATTGGGGTTTTGGGTGAGTTCGCAACATCTAAATGAAAGCAAGGAATAAAACCCAAAGACCATCATGGTCAAAACCTCAGAGATTTCATGTGGATTCTCAAAGTAGGAAAAATGAATCAAAAATGGGAAAGGGTGTTTTGTACCTCATCGACGAGAAATCCAGGACCTTGAGAGCTTTGTAGGGTCTTCACAGGGCCCAACAAACTCTCTTCCAAGATCGCAGATGACCTGGACACCCAGATAAGATCAAGGTGTCTAAACTTGAGAGACAAACTAGGTCCATTGAGCATTAAGGTGAAGGAGGGAGAAATAGTGGTAGATTTGGGTTCTCTAGATGTCAAGGTGTTTCCATATACATTTTGAAGACCAGAGGAGCTTAGGTCTTGAACAAGGGTGAGAATAGGGGAATAGAGGGGGAGTTTTACTTGAGTTAGGGTTCTAAGGCATGCAATCCCATCGAGTTTGGGATCACCTAGTTCGGGAGGGAGCGCTGATGGTGGTGGAGATATCCGTAGCTACCAAAAAACAATATAAACAAAAAGCAGAAGGTAAGCGGAGTCGGCATCTTGTACAGTCTAAGGAATGATGTACTTCATGTGAAGGATATGGGGTCTCCATCTGTATAGGGATCCAAAAACCGAGTCCCACCCAGACCGATACTCTTAAACACTGTGTGATAGACATAAATTTGGCAGGACTAAAGTCTAGCATATATACAATTAGGTTTATTAGGATTACTTATTATATTTAGGTTAATTCTTTCCTCATTCAAATTGGAATATCTAGGAAAGTCCAAAGCTTATCAAATTTTTTGTATTACTTAGTTGGGACACAAGGAACCCAAAAATAGAGTTAGTTTCCTGATTTGACCAACCTAGGTTATTATATCTCTCTTTTTAGGATAAAACTTTAATTAATCGTATATGATTACGTAAAATGAATTTCAGGATACAAATTTGGGTAAATCATTAAATTATCAACATCAACCTATGGTAAGTTATGAGGCCATAAGAAGAACATTGATTGGGTAAGTTTCATATTAAAATGTAAATGTCAATTATTTAATAGTTAGGGCTAAATTGATGACATTAAGTTTTAATTTAGTGAAAAATCTATCAAATTCAGTTTATGTAACATATTTTGGAGCCATCATCACATTAGTCTATATCTTAAACATTAATTTTAGAATAAAAACAAATTCGGGTTTCAAATTAGGGTCATTTTATAAGGTTTGAATTAATAGGGTGTTACAGATGCTGTCATGATCAAGATTAAAACATATCCAATAGTTGATGATTTTGGAACAATATGGTTACTATTGTATGGGAATCACTTATTGGGTGTCATTATCTGAAAGGTTATCATTTTTCACTTGGGTGGTAACTTCAGTTGTCATGTTACCCCATGATTGTCTTAAATTTAATTTCGATGGTTAGATTCATGATAATTCTACTCATAATATAATATAAGACTATCATCATTAAAATATATCTCATCTTAACATAGTTTTACTTTGGTGTCATGTACCAAAATATAGACATATAAAGAAAACTTATGTATATAAACTAAAACAAGGTCATTAAAAGTCATTTTTGAATTATTTAATCATCTATACCCGATTCTTCCTTATAATGATGTTTTCGATAAATTTCCATTATATATTATATATGTGGCTATACAATTCTACACACATTGTATGTAGAAATACATCAAATATATAATATATTGTACATGACATTGGTAAGGAATATGTTTTATATACAAGTACCATAATGACCAAACTTGGCTAATTTATAGTTATGAATATTCATTGATATGCACTCTGATGTAATTGTATATGTGTATATTTTATATTATATAGTTACCAAACTTTTTAGCTAATATACTACATGATATTACAATAATAGTAGCTTATACCTACTAAAAATGTTGATTTCAAGTCAATATTCTTTGCTACATGCACATGTATGAATGTATTTTATGCTTACAAGTCCTAAGTATGTACTAGGTTTAATTTTGTATTAATTTTTAAGAAATTGCATCACAATTTTAATCCATCTAAAAAACCGATCTATATCAATGCATTTTTGAAATTAGATTTTTTTTATTAACCTTTTTATGTATTGTAACATAGGTGTTCATCTATTTGTATGTAAGAACATGGATGCTACATTATTCGCGTATGTGGTTTCTATAGTTCATACCTGCAATGTTGTTATCGTGACTACTGAATTGAAAGAAGAAAGATGGTGACTATCTTACTATATGGTAGGGGCAATTGATATGTTTTTTCTAATATGTGATACAATAAATGTGGTCATGTTGGTGTTATGTCATCGTCCATGTGTTTTTTGTCATTATGCCAAACTTTATCTTCTGGCTTTTGATGGTCTGAGGCTACTAATCATGATTCCTTCAGGATGTTTTTGAGGTTATAATTTGAGATTGCAGTTGCAAGGGACCCTAGGTTGCTAATGAAAGGAGTAAACCTATAGGGTGAGGTTGAGATTGGCTAGAGTAGATGATTGGTAGGTCCTCAAGAGATCTTAGACGTCATTACATGACCAACATGGTTCCATGGTCGAAGTTGGAGTCTTCCTCTTCATGCAGATCTTGGGTTGTGAGGGTGTGGGTGGTGATGCAAAAGGTTAGGCTCGGGTTTGTAGGTTACATAGTAGAAAGGAGAGGTGTCCAACATCCATACATATTTGGGTCTAAAGTCTTGACTATTGTTGGGATGGTAGAGAAAGACAACTATCGTTGGGTGTTGATGATTGTAAATTGATAGAAGTGAGTGAGTTCTTGATTGGATCAAGGTTTGCCTCATGATCATTTGTAGACTTTTCATTATTGATCTAAATAGGTCTTCGAGAAGTCAAATAGGTGGTGGAATGGAGAAGGAAGATGATATTCTATGTTGTATACATTGTAGTTTATGGTTGATTGAGTACTGATGGTGAAGGTGGTTGCAAGTCATCATCAATGGACCAACATGGCGTCAAGATATTGTAGGTTGTCGATTTACTGGTATGTGTCTTATTGCAGGTCAGAGTTTATTATAGGTCTGCATTGTTTGCTAATTGCAATGAGTAGGACTTGAATAGTTGAAGTCGCTAGGGTATGTGGGATTTGCTTATGATGATGAGGGAATCATGGTGATGGAACCTTGTTGACGTGTTCGTTGTGAGGAGGTATGATGACATATGGTAGTGGCATAATCATTTCTAGTTAGGGGAAAAAACTTCCATGATGGTGGTTGTCTCTAGGGTTTCGAACATCAGGTGGGGATCTTTAATGCAGGGGGATGGTCATTGCTTCAAGATCTAAAGGGGATCGTGAATGCGTTGGGGATGGCCCCGTCATTTGTTCATGTAACCGGTGGAAACACAAGACCTATGAAGGAGGAAGGAATCCATCTCCCTCTCAATTGCTAAAATATAAAGGCCAATTTTGATATTATAAACTCATGCTTGCTAATTACTTCTAATATTCATATCTCCCGAATGGAAATGTGTTATTTTATGAAATTTTAGCCTTGAATCCATACCATATTACAATAATTTATTAAAAACTCTTATCTTTATGATCATGAGAGTGATAATTAATGATTCTCACCCTGTATACAAAATTGATACATTTTGTTTGAATAAATATTTCATAATGAATCTTGATTACTTGACAGAGTAGGTGTATTACATTAAAACAACATGGTACCAATGTATTTGACCATCTAAATCTCATAGTAGTACTAAATGATGTCAAATTGGTGCATGAAAATAATGTGAGGGACCGATTTGTAAATATGAACTTATTTAGACACAAGTATTTCAAAAGGAGACACATTCATATGTAAAAACATGATAATTTACCAATATAATTAAAAGTGATTTAGAATGAGAGACCATTTTGCAAATGGGATCACATTTCAAGAGAATCATGAATTGTAGCTCAAAATTGATTTATTACCTAAAATTGAGTATGTTACAGAATGAATATGAGACATGATTTTTAGATTATTTGACATTTTATCCTCTCCTAGTTTTCATGGGAGGAGAGGATCAAATCGAGAAGCGTTCGAATGTAGAGCTAGTTCAGTTGGTGTCAACTATGGATTTTCATGTGAAATTCAGCTTTTGTAATGGCTAGCATGAGTACTAACAGGAAGATAG
The DNA here is from genome assembly GCA_963693085.1 of Alisma plantago-aquatica. Lineage (NCBI taxonomy): Eukaryota > Viridiplantae > Streptophyta > Magnoliopsida > Alismatales > Alismataceae > Alisma > Alisma plantago-aquatica. The sequence continues at coordinate 1,006,043,045 of OY856412.1, forward strand.
TGGTTCATCATGATGCGGAACCAAGGAAGTGGTCACCTCAATCACAAGGTCAACACACTATTTGTTATAAGAGGATGGGGTTTTAGCATCTCAATAGAAACAACAATATCAAGAGACATAGTGAAGGCCACAAATATCTAATATGGCGGGTGCATGTACAGTCACAATTATCTCTAAGCATGGGCACAACCTGGGTTTTTGTTCTTCATTTTTTGAGACACAACATTTGAGTAGTTTTCATGCTACTTGACATGCATGGATTTGATGTCGTCCTCAGGATGGATATCTTAAATAAACATAAGTTTGTTTACTTCGTTTACAAGTTTGTAGAGTTTATGGATTGTGATGAGTCTTCGTGTTTCTAAACAGACATAAAGATCCTATCTACTTATGTTGTTCAAGAAACTATAACATGGTGGATGAAAAAATAGAGTTATGTAGCGTTCCAAGAACATGTGGTAGATACTAAGGAAATAGCCCATATATAGAGAATGTTGTAATTGTACGAGAGGTTGAGAATGTGTTTCTTGATGACATTCTAGGTGTTCCAACCCCTAAAAAAATTAATTTTGGGATCAATATGGTACCTAGAATGTAACCCATAGCACAAGAACCTTATAGGATGCCACAAACTAAAATGAAGGAGTTGACGCCACATTTTTAGGAGTTGTCATAGAAATGGTGCATGTAGTCGAGTAGATCCATTTGAGGTGCTACAATGTTGTTTGTGAGAAGAAATATGTATATTTGAGGATATGCACAAATCACAAATAGATGAATGTTGTGAGACAATAGAATAAGTATCGATTTACAAGGATATATGACATCTTTGATCTATTGAAGTGTTTTGATTGTTCTCAGTAAGGTCTGAGATCATGGTATCATCCATTGAGAATCAAGGTGGATGACTTACCTAAGACAACATTTTGGACAAGGTATGATTATTACATGTTTTTGGTAATATAATTTGGGTTAACTAATGTGCGTATAGATTTTTGGATATTAAGAACATGGTGTTTAATCAAGATCTTCATCATTTAATATGGTTTTCATGGGTGAAATATTGGTCTGTTTTAGGATATGGATCAACATGGGAAACATTTTCCTGTGGATTTGAATTTGTTGATAGGCATTAGTTGTATGAGAAGTTCAACAAGTGTTGGTTTTGGCTGACTGAGGTGTCTTTTCTTCGTAATGTCGTCTTAGGTATGAGAATTTATGTAGACCACAAGAATGTGGAGTTGGTGTTGGATTGGAAAGATCCTAAGATGCTAAATGAGATTTGGAGTTTCTTAGTTTAGTAGGTTATTATAGAAGGTTTATTAGGAACTTTAGTTTTATATCCTCATAGTTTTCCATACTAACCAAGAAACATGTACCACTTGTTTAGGATGAGGAGTGCAAGCGTATCTTTTAGTTGTTGAAGAAGAAGTTGACGACAACACGAGTTGGTTTTTCCAGGTCTAGGGAGGGCTACACTGCTTTTGTGATTCCTTAAAGAATGTTTTAGGTTGTGAGATGATGTAGGACAAGATTGTCATCTCTTTTGCTTCTAGGCAGCATAAGATGCACAACAAGAACTACACAAAGCATGATTTTGAGTAAAAAACAATGGTTTTGACTATAAGGGCGTGGAGGCAAGACCATTATAAGGAGAAGGATAACTTCTAGATCCTCATGGATCACAAGAACCTCAATCATATATTTTCACATCAAGAGTTGAATTTGAAGTAGAGGAGGTAGTGCAGCTTACCAAGGAGAGTATGATTCTCTAATTGATTATCACTATGAGAAGGGGAATGTAATGGATTATGAGTTGAAGAGTATTTTATCTTAATCTCATTTTACATATGAGTTGCAATTTTATTCGATGGCTTATAGCAAGAGTGACACGTTGGTGTATTATCATAGATGAATATGAATATAGAGGTTTCTTTGCCTGGAGATTTGTAGCATATTTGCAGATAAATCCAACAACTATATAACATATCAATCATAATTATACTATGATGTAGAATATTCAATCAAAATTTGGAAGCAAGGAGAACGATGGTTTCCGTGATTCATAGAATGGAACATTTTTCTATCACAAAAAGAAGGTGGTTCCCAATATAGGTAGCTTTAAGAACATGGTGCTTAATGAAGAGCATTCCTCGATGTACACTATGCATCCTAGAAGTTCCAAAATGTACCAAAATATTAAGGATTTGTATCGGTGTCCATGGTGAAGTATGATGTGGCAATAGTTTGTGGAAAAGTGTATGGTTTCCTAGTAGGCTCAGGCAGAGAACAACTATTGCCAATTCCTGAGTGGAAATGGGATCATGACACCATGGACCTTGTGGTTTGTATCACTGGGATATCCAAGGGGTATTATTCCATTTGGGTAATCTTTGATTATTTTCCATGTCATCTCACTTGATGTCGATTAAGACTACCTTCATTATATATAAGTTATCTCATATCTATATTGATGAGATACTTCATTTGCATGGAAAACTAGCAACTATAGTTTCACAAGAGGGCCCTAGTTTCCAATTAGTTTGGGATTGTTTGCTTGGAATTTTGGGGAATTGGTTGAAGTTCATCACAACTTTTCACCCATAAATGATGGCAATAGAGAGGAAAATACATGTATCAGAAGATCATTTGAGGGCACGTATGCTCCAGTTCCTTGGATGTTAGGACATTGACTGATCATGATATAGTTTTCCTACAAAAATACTTATTAGAGGAGTACAAAGATGGCACTGTATGGGGAATTGTTTTGGAAGTCATTGCATATCATTTATATGCTGGTATGTTGCATGTGAATATCATCTGGTCTTGAGTTATTGCATCATTCATAACATATAGGTTATCGAGCAGCAACTGAAGGAAGCACATGATAGATAATTATAAAAGTACAGTAGATTCCACATTGAAGATGTCGTTTATCTAAAATTCTCAACTGGGAAGGGTTCTTTTAGGTTTAGGAATAGTAAGTTAGATCTCATATTCATGGGAGACTATCTTATGATGCATGCTGCAAAAGTGGCCTAATGGTTGTAGGTGATGCAAGAGATGATCCATTTTCATAGTATTTCCCATGTTTTGACGTTGGGTAAGTGTCATCCTAAAACATAGCATACTATATATAGTAGAATTGCAACTTGATTGTGATTGATCCTATGTTGATGAACTAGTTTGATATTGGACAAATGTGGGAAGAAATGAGGAAGAAGTATATAGTCTTGGTGAAAGTTTTAGGATATCAACAATGTTGTAGAGGAATCCATGTGGGAGTTAGAGTATTCTATGTGTAGGATGTACCCTTCCTTGTTTTAGAATTTTAAAGGCAAAATCCTTTGTTAGGGTGTTAGAGTTGTAAGGATCAAGCTCTAGCTTAACTGAAATCCTATTTTCTTATCGTAATTGTATGAGTGATTAAGAGCTTGAACCATTTGATTAAGACAAAACCTTTATTCATCCCAAAATATACTTGGTTTTTGCTAATTTCATGATTAAAAATTGAACTAACATGGAATTAATTACAATTATATAAAACATTAAGATAATGTTTTGGTTCTTGTACATACTCTATATGTTGAGGATTTGATGAATTCGGACCTTGGTTTCTTTTGATCTTACCCTAACCCTATCCTAGGGTATGATGAGTGTTTGAGTGAAGGTTGATGAACTCACCCTTGTCGGGTCGAAGTCTGATCATTCCTCATCACCTAGGGTTTAAATGTTGACATGTTGAAAGTTGGAGACTTGAAGGTTAATGGTATGATGGTTGGTGGTTTGGAGGCTAATGCATTGAAGGTTCAAGACATGGATGTCAATGGGTTGATGTTTAATGGTTTGGAGGTCAATTAGTTGAAGGTTTATGACTTGGAGGTAGATGGGTTAAGGTTGGAGGAATGGAACTTGACTGGGTCAGTAGAGGTTGGACCTTATAGAATAGATTGCTTTTAGTAGTCAAATAAGAGTATTGGGTCTCCTACATATAGACCCGGGGAGTACATGGGCTAAAAAAACATGGGAAAACATAATGGGTCTAAGCCCAACAAATCAAATATACGAACACACCCACTCAAGTTGGAGAGTAAGAACTGTGAAGTCCCAACTGAACACCATATATTTCAATAAAGAATGAGGAAGATTGTTGATCTTCTTGTCTTTGACCAGGTCCCACACAAAATGGCAGTCAACTTTAATGTATTTTGTGCACTCTTGGAAGACAAGATTATTAGCTATGTGCATAGCTGTCTAGTTGTCACATTATAATGTAGCTGGAGTTTGAAGAGGAATTCCAAACTCGGGTAAGATGGACTAGGCCCACTGTAGATCACAACATGCATGATCGATAGCCTGATATTCTACCTTGGTGTTGAAGTGATCTACCACCGCATGTTTTTCACTCCTCCAATAAACTAGGAGAGTGCTAGTCATCACACAATAGCCTAAAGTGGACCATTTGTCTTTAGAATACCAACCCAATATGCATCAACATATCCTGAGATATAGATTACCTTGGACTTAAAATGTTTGTTGAGAAATCCCCTCCATAGATAACTCCTTAGATATTGAAGAATGTGTTGAAACTAGATCAGTGAGTGGTGCACTCATGTATTATCTAACTACTCCAACAACATAGGTAATATTTGGTCGAGTAATAGTCAAGAAAATCCACTTCTTGAGTATATGACGATACTTCTCTAGTTCAACAAAGACTTATCTTGTACACATAGACTTTGTATGATAGTCCCCGCAGTAGTGACTGGTTTGGCTTATGCCATGTTTTCTTCTTGGAGTAGGTCTAAGACATAACTTCCTTATGATAGTCTAATTCCTGAGGCTGAATGAAGGACTTCGATGCAGAAGAAGTATCATGGGGTGCCCAAAGCTTTTGTGTGGAAATGTGTTGTAGCAATTGCTTGAGCTGGGATACCCCCATCATATCATCATCGGTGATGATAATGTCATCAACATAGACAATAATAAGAACATGGCCTTTATAGGACTTGGAGAATAAGAAGAAGAAGTGGTTTGTGGTTGATCTCCAAAAGTTAAGATGTGTAAGGACATCACCTAACTTGTTGAACCACTAGTTCCATGTACATGAATATGCATTAATGAGACTTAGAAACCTTAGTAAGGTGTCCCAAGTCAATAAGGATCATGTAGACTTCCTCCATGATATCTTTAGACCTATAAATGGATATTCAAAATCTGCAAATTTGATTCGAATTCGAGTATGAAATCTATAAAAAAAATCCATATTCGACATAATTCGGATTGGATTCATATATGGAACATAGTATCTGGATATTTTCAGATCAGATATCGAATATAGTGATATCCTCTCTGAAAAATATTCGAATGCATATGTATACTATATGCGATTCATAAAAATTATTAGTTGCATATATATTCACAATATTGGGTTGTTCATAATGGGCTTTTCGTACACAGTTGCAGCAGCCCTTAACCACAACACACTGAACAAATGGCTCATATCTTAAAAAGTCCTTACCCCAGATATAAAACCCCCCACACTCAGTTTTCACTCTTGCCTCCCTCTTATATCATTAACCTACAAATCCTAGTGGCCAGACAAAAAACTGAGCACCCAACCGCCTGGAGTCACATTTGCCAGTGTAGCATACACTCTCTAGTGGGATACCCATGCATCTTCAACCAAGGTCAGAGCTCAAAAACTTGTGCATCATCGACAAGCACACATATGTGAAGATGGATAGGTGAATCATGGCTATCCAATCATCGATGATCAAACACGATTCTTTGGGTAGAAGTTGCGACCAAAGCTACCATCAATTTGTACATCTAGTAACTGCTCAATGTAAGAGATGTTGGTGTGTTCAATTGGATTTTGTTGCAGGTTGTGATCTATCCTTTCCGTTGACTTGTGTTTTCTTTGTTGAACTATTGACCTGATTCATTCTCTTTTATTCAATTTTTTGGGTACAAACTTCTATATAAGCGGTACAAGATTTGAGTTTTATTTTTTTGTCTCATTGTTGAGATGTCCACCACTGTTGCGGCAACATTATTGATGTTCCTACATCTAAGACAGGAAGTTGTGTTGGTGCACATGTGATGCGATGAGTTTGAGTCGCATTTATAGACCCATTTCATATGTGTTTTGTGCCTTAATTACTCATTTTTATGGATAATATTGCATAATTCACTTTATTTGGTCTTTGCCATCATATTATATCAAATCCCTTTTGTTTTACTATTTTGAGCATTATTTATCATCTTATTATAAATTGTGTGGATTTACTTGGTCTTGTTGTGAAATTTCAGGAAAAACAAGTATCTGCTTCCGTCGATACCATCGACGGAAGTCGATACCATCGACCAAGCCACAGGTTGTCAGCCGAGAAGAGCAATACAGAGTCGATACCATCGACACCTAAGTCGATGGCATCGAGATCACTTCATGATGCTGGTGAAGATGCAGTCGATACCATCGACCAAAGTCGATGCCATCGACACAAGGAGAGCTACAGCGTCGCTAGAAGACAAAACCGACGCTACAGGAGTCGATACCATCGACGCCCAAGTCGATGGTATCGAGATCACCACAGGCGCCCAGAATAAAAGAATGGAAAGCTGTCGCTAATCCGCTGGGTCGATACCATCGACCCGCGTCAATGGTATCGACGCCGGCAGATATGCGTTGGATCTGTTTTGATCTCGATCGGACGGCTGTTGTTATTTGACGACCTAATTAGGGACTTATACCTAATGACGGCCGCCCAGACGAGGGAGAGCTGAATATTTGGATTGCACGAGTGCCAAGGAGGAGAGAAAGGAGAACGGAGGTCGAGAAGCTCATCCCGGGTGATTCGGACGCTGCCGAAGACGATTTCCACCACCGACAGGCGGGGAAAGCTCGTGTTCTACGCCAAGGATCCACCGGTTCTTCTCCGTTCAGGGGTTTTCCCATTTATTTCCCATTTTTCTTATGAATTCCCCAATTTCTACCATGTATTCGTGTGAGATGAACATGAGAGGCTAAAACCCTCAATCTTTAGGACCGGGAGTAGCACGGGAATGCATTGTATGACATTTTTATATCAATAATTCATATTTTTCTCTCAAATCCGTGGTATAGATTCATTTTCTCCATTTCTATTGTTATGCTTGATCACCATAATAATAATTTAACACCCTTAATCACTTCGACAGAAGGATTAACGGTTGAAAGGAGACGAATTCTACATTAATCAATAAAACCCTTGACAAAGGAGTTGTAAAATTAATGGTGGGAACTGAGAGACCGTTTTTAATGCGCTTAGTTTAGGGGAATGATTACTACGACGGTGGAATCAACCTAAACCTAAGTAGTGAATTACACCACAACAGTGGGTAATTCTGTATTCAGGCCACTACCTGGATAGAGAGAGAAGTGTGAGGAATTATATGAAACCTAATACAATGTTGACCCGCGGTGAAACCGCCATCCTAAAGATATCCCTTTGAATCACTACTACAGAAATAGCATTCAGTGACACTTTTCTGGGCGTCGGTTATTATGGAAAGCCGACGCCTTCTATGTTAGGCGTCGGTTGTTTACGAAAACGGACGTCTATATTCGAAGACCAGCCAGACACGGGTACCGCTTTGTCTTCAGCGTCGGTTGTTTATAAGAAACCGACGCTTAAAGTCGCCCGCGAAATCCATATTTCGATCAAAAAAAATAGTGTCATTAGCAGCGTCGGTTATTTAGGTAGAAACCGACGCCTATGTGCGATGAAAATTTGCGCGAAAAGTGTCACCTTCAGCGTCGGTTATTCACGGATAACCGACGATGAAGGTGGTTCCCGCCAAACAATTTCATGAAAATATCGTCCAATTGGACGTCGGTTTTTTCAAACAACCGACGCTAAAGATGTTTAGGCGTCGGTTGTTTTAAACAACCGACGCTATTTGGGAACTTCATAACCCTCGATCGCCCGACACTTCCCCTTTCTTCTGTTTCATTGCGAGCGATTTCCCTATTTCTTCTTCAGCTCCCCTTCTCCGGCGATTTCTTCTTCAGCTCCCCTTCTCCGGCGCCCCCTTCTCCGCCACCACTCCTGCTCGCCGCCGCTCCTGCCGCCGTTGGACACCAGCTCTGTGTCGCCGCCACCGCCGCCGCCTGCTCGCCGCCGCTCCTGCTCCTGCTGCTGCGCTCTCTCCTGCTCCGTCGCCTGCTCGCCACCGCCTGCTCGCCTGCACCGCCGCCGCCTGCTCGCCGCCGCGCACTGCTGCTCTCCTCGCCGCGCACAGTTGCTCTCCTCTCCTCGCCACCGGTTGCTTCTTTGGGGTAGGTCTCTGCTCAGTTTATAGTTACCATTGCATACATTGTTGTTTGAGCCTTATGATGGACTTTTGGATTTCAAATGACTGGGATTTTCCTAGTGAATGTTCTAAATTTGTAGGCCCAATCTAGATTAAATTGAGAGGTGAGGCAAAAATAATTCCACAAGTGATTCAAATCTCCTATCCCACACTTTACCCATCTTTGTCATGCCTCATTACCAGGGTTAGTGTCATGCTAATCCATTGATATTCATATACGGAGTGACCCTGAGTTTATTGAAATATATCACGAGATTGTGGGTCATCTATGAAGATACCCTTGTGGTGCATTATGTGTGATTTTATAGCAAACAATTATATAAGATTTTATTCTAGATTTAATCAAGCCCATTGTGCAATAATCATTCCCCGCGAGCATACATGTCTTATTGCAATATATTTTTATGTGATCCCAACATATTAAATTGAATTAGAATGATTTCATGAATTATAGGGTTTTAAAGTTGATAAACATGTACATGTGGAAATAGGGTTATTAAACCAATGGTTATAACATAGTATGATCTTAATCTGATCTGGATGTTCATAATAATGTAGTATGTTAAATATGATGATTAGGGATACATATAATGTCTAGTAAAGATTCCTAGACCTTTTGTTTGAAACTATTGATTTCTTGATTTATTATTTAATAATGCTCTGTTGATTAGGATTAACCATGTTGCCTGTAGTTTATAGACAATTATTATATAAAAGAATGACAACACATGTATTTGTTGGCCTAGAAACCCGTCCAAGATTTACTCATTAGGAGTAAATCTTGGATAGTCCCCGGTTTGGGACTGTTCTTGAACACCTAATCTCACTTAGGATGTAAGTGTATAATGTGTATTGGGTTTTTGAGAAACTTTCAGTAGCATTTCCCCGTTTGTTCTCTAAGTACATATGTACTTAGAGAACAGCGGGGAAATGCTGCCGAAATTTTCTTGAAAACCAAATATGCATTATACACTTACTAGTGAGATTAGGTGTTCAAGGATGGGATAGGTGGTACACATTTATTATATATAAGAATGACATCAAATGTGTTTGTTGGCCTAGAAACCCGTCCAAGATTGACTCATTAGGAGTAAATCTTGGATAGTCCCCGGTTTGGGACTGTTCTTGAACACCTAATCTCACTTAGGATGTAAGTGTATAATGTGTATTGGGCTTTCGAGAAAATTTTGGTAGCATTTCCCCGTTTGTTCTCTAAGTACATATGTACTTAGAGAACAGCGGGGAAATGCTGCCGAAATTTTCTCGAAAACCCAATACACATTATACACTTACTAGTGAGATTAGGTGTTCAAGGATGGGATAGGTGGTACACATTTATTATATATAAGAATGACATCACATGTGTTTGTTGGCCTAGAATGTGAACAATCATTGTTTTTTATATTACTTGTACATTGGTATAAATTAGAATGAACAATCACTAAATTATATACTGTTTGTATGGAATCCGGCTTCATTGTAGATATCTATTATTGTTGGCCTAGAAACCCGTCCAAGATTGACTCATTAGGAGTAAATCTTGGATAGTCCCCGGTTTGGGACTGTTCTTGAACACCTAATCTCACTTAGGATGTAAGTGTATAATGTGTATTGGGTTTTCGAGAAAATTTCTCGAAAACCCAATACACATTATACACTTACTAGTGAGATTAGGTGTTCAAGGATGGGATAGGTGGTACACATTTATTATATACTAGGGAAATGCTGCCTAATCTTTTCCTAATATATACTTGTTTCCTAATATATACTTGTTTTCTCTGATCATAGAATGGATAGATCATGGATGTCCATTCGTAATCGTTGCACCCCAGAGTTTATATCTGGTCTTGATCAGTTTATTAGATTTTTCGAGGAACATAGGAAAAAACCTACAGATAGGTTCTACTGTCCATGTAGGCATTGCGGTAACAACTTGAAAGTCAACACTGTTGAGGAAATCAAAAGTCATGTCATGTGCAACGGGATTGTACAAGGCTATACAGAATGGCACTGGCATGGAGAGATTTCAAAATCGAAACCAGTAGATGTCGATAGCAGTGCTTGGGTGGAAGAAGAAATTGCCTCTGATGACGTAAATGTGAACGAACCAGTTCCAGCAGACATCGTTGATGCGATGCTGGATAGTTGTAGGGTAGAGCACACCGATCCACCTCCTATCTTTACAAACATTGTGCATGATGCTGAGATACCGTTATACACAGGCTGTGCTAAGTTTACGAAGCTTAGCGCTGTGTTGAGATTGTATAAGTTGAAAGCTAACAATAGATGGAGCGACAAAAGCTTCACTTCATTGTTGACTTTGTTGAAAGAAATTCTTCCTGAAGGAAACGAGCTTCCAATCTCAACATACCAGGTAAAGAAAATGTTGTGCCCAATGGGAATGGAGGCCAAGAAGATACACACATGCCCGAATGATTGTGTATTATTTCAAAAGGACTATGTAGATTTGAAAGATTGTCCAAAATGTGGTGCGTCACGGTATAAATTGACGACTTCGGGGGAGTCCAAAACTGGTTCTCCTGCCAAGGTGTTGTGGTATCTACCTATAATATCACGGTTTCAACGCTTGTTTGCAAATTCGAAAGATGCGAAGAATTTGAGGTGGCATGCAGATGTTAAGAAAAATAATGATGGGATCCTACGACATGCGTCTGATTCCCCACAGTGGAAGAAGATTGATCTATTGTACCCTAAATTTGGTGAAGAAGATAGGAATCTAAGACTTGGGCTTTGTACAGATGGGATGAATCCGTACGGGACATTGAGCAGCCAACATAGCACTTGGCCAGTCATGCTTGTTATATACAATCTTCCTCCCTAGATGTGTATGAAAAATAAGTACGTTATGTTGTCATTGTTGATATCGGGCCCTAAACAACCCGGAAATGATATCGATGTTTATCTTGAACCTTTGATTGATGACTTAAAGAAACTTTGGGCTGAAGGTGTGATGACCTATGATGCTTCAGCAAGAGAGACATTTTGTTTGCACGCTATGTTGTTTTGAACTATTAATGACTTTCCAGCATATGGGAATTTGTCTGGATATAGTGTCAAAGGAGCTAAAGTGTGTCCTATATGTGAAGAAAACACTAATTCAATAAGACTAAAACATGGCGGCAAGACTGTATATCTTGGTCATCGAAGGTTTCTTTCAAAATTCCATCCGTATCGTAGGAAGCGCAAAGCATTCAATGGATGGAATGATGAACAGAGTGCACCTAAACCTATACCAGGGGATGTTGTTTATGAAAGAGTAAAAGACATTGTCAATGAATTTGGTAAGAAATCACAATGTAGTATGGCCACACGGAGTGACAATTCTTCATTCAAGAAGAAGTCAATATTTTGGGATCTTCCTTATTGGAGTTCTTTGACAGTCAGGCATTGTATCGATGTAATGCACGTTGAGAAAAATGTCTGTGATAGCATCATTGGTACTCTATTAAATATACTAGGTAAGACTAAAGATGGGATAAAATCCAGACTGGACCTACGTGAAATGGGAATAAGGTCATAATTAACAGAATTACGTGAAATGGGTAATAAAAGAACATACTTACCTCCCGCTAAGTGGTAGTGGATCCAAATTGGTGGTGGAGTTTGATAATGGAGGAAATCCAATTGGAGTGAACCGCAATAATTTTGTGAACTATCTTGGGTGTACCACTCGGAGCCATTGTGGTGTTAAGTATGACAATTGGCATAAAGTTCCTCAAGGGAAAAAATACTTGATATGGAAGGATTTATGCGTGAGTTATTATTATTTGCAATTCTATTTTGTAGATTACAAATTCTATTATTTGCAATTCTATTTTGGATACTAGTTAATAACATTTCTATTTTACAGAATCTGTTTGCATTGGATGAGAAGTTGCATCGTAAAAATGTGATGCAAAGCGCTGGAAAGATGCTTAGGAATTATAGGACAAATCTAAACAGAGAATACATAAAAGAGGGTGATAAGAAGAAGAAGTCAGCCCTTGAACAATGGAACTTCTTGGACAAAGAAGATTGGGACAATTTTGTTGCTTCAAGAAAATCTGAAGAATTCAAGGTATTAGGCGTCACTCCTAATTTAATTAATATACATTGTATTCACCTATTCAAGATTAGCATTTAGTGCTACTAACCAAATCATTAATGTGCATACTAACTAGGCCCTCAGTGACGCACAAAAAGCAAGGCGTGCACTGAATGTGCATGACCACACTATGGGTCCAAAAGGCTATGCAAGCGTTCGCCAAAGACTACAGGCGGAGTCTGCGGCTACTCAGGAGTCTGCTCCTACTCAGGAGTCTGCCACACCCATGCCTCGCCATGATATCTGGATAGCTGGCAGGCAAAACAAGAAGGGTGAAATAAAGAAGCCTGTAACTGCTGAGGCGGCTGCAAAAATGGTAAAATACAACTCTTACAGAAATCGTTTGAATATTGATTATTTGTGGTGTTAACTTACCAATTTCTGTTTATGGTGATTAGCGGGAGCTGCACGAGCAGAGGAAACAAGGCACGTTCATCCCTCAGGGCACAAGGGATGAATTGACAGTTGCTCTGGATAACCCAGAGCATCGTGGACGTGTTAGAGGTGCCGGCACTGGTGTTGGCATCAAAGCATTCTTTGGGCCATCCCAGCGCAAACCCAGAGCGGGACTTTCTCAAGAAGAGGTAACCTATTATTTTTTTAGAATGTTACTGCAAAAGGAAATTCATTAATAAGAAGCTAATGTTTCTTTTATACATGTATAGGAGAATAAGAGAGTTGAGGATTTAGTTGGTAAGAAGATCAACGATGTAGTTGCTGAGAAGGTCAAGGAAGAATTGCTGCGGTGGCAGGCATCTCAGGCTTCCAATACGCCTATGGCGACCCACTCTTCTCCTGATGCACAGACTACGAGTAATCCTGGAGACCCATCGCCTAGCACGTCTGCTGTAAGTATTGTTTATGGCATTGTAGTTAGTCTTTTCAAGTTGTTATGTTTTCAAGATGATATGTATATATGTATAATATTCTTTACGTAAATTTGTAGGCATTGAAGCCATGCCGCTTAAGAATGCAAGACTACGTTGTTGCAGAGGCGCAAGCTTACCCGTCCCTTCCTGGGGAAAGGTTTCACGGGACTCCAATGCCACAGGGCTATGTTCGTGTGGGCCCATTACGTGTGTTACCCGATTGGAGGGAAGTTGTGTTGCCATATGCCCACCCAGATATTGATACACTTGGTGAGGCAGAAGGCGGGGTGATATTGTGGCCCAAAGCAGATGTCGTCTACACGACTGAAATTGTAAGATAAATTTACATTGATTTAGACTGTTAATGTGTATATATGATGTCAACTGATCTGAAATTATATGTACAGGTTAAAAAGAAGACACCAGGAGCACCTAGGCCTCCACTTCCACTTCCCGCATTACCCGATTGGGTTCCAACTGACCTAACATACCCGTTAGGTCCTGCTTGTAGGGGAATGGCATGTTGGCTACGGGCACATAATGTACATTGCCCTATAATTATTTCTTTAGATGCAGATTATGCAGGTCAATCATACGATAACTCTTTATTTATACAAGATATTATTGAGCTGTTTATGTATGATTGGCTGAATACATCAATGATAGAGACATGGATAAGGTGAGATCTTGTTTATACATCCAAATACCTTGTGTAAGATCCGGTGATCTAGTTTCTTATATATTAATGCATACGCCTATATGTTTTGCAGCTACCTAGTCGAAGATCATTGCAAACAATTTGCATTTGATCATGTGGGATTTTGGATTCCATCATTGATTAGTTTGGTAGCTAAAGACCCTGATAATGTTCAATAATACTGTATAGATGCTTTTACAATTTTTGGTCAGCAAAAGAAGACGATAATAATAGCTCCATTCAATGTCAAGTAAGTTTACTTTATTTATAATTTGGACTTAAGAAAATTCCATTTTTATTTTGCATTTTGAGTTATTAATTGTTAACTTCTTACTTCTAGCGGTAGACATTGGGAGTTACTAGTTATTGTCCCCGGGACATTCACTGTTTATTATCTAGATCCTGCGGGGAGTACATTGAACACTAAAATTGGACACGTAATGAGAATGCCATTATTCTGGTGAGAAATATTTCATTTTTATATCCGTTAACATCTTTTATTACATTACTATTTACTTATGCAATTTATTGTGTCATATTAACATGTAGGGGTTTAGATGCATTCAAAAAGGCTGGAGGAACGGTCCCAAGGAAAAAGAACCAGCCAATAAATTGGCAGAACGTACAAGTAAGTTCCCGACTCGAATATATATATTATTGATGTGAATTGTGCTTAGTTGTATTATTTTGTATGTTTCAATTTATAGTGTGTTACACAAGACAATGGCTGGGCATGCGCATACTATGTGATGCGATTTATGCAGATGATTATCAAATATGCCGCATTGGACATCGATACCATACATGAGGTATTATATATACTTTCATTAGTTAGTATGCAATATATCAATCTTATCTTATTTTTATATTATTACTTATATATATACATCATTCTCTTTGCAGGTTTTTAAAACTGACAACACTACAGGTAAATGCTTAAAAAATATACATGCTCCATATACGATGGAAGCATTAAATGAAGTAAGAGAAGAATGGGCAAAAGCCATACAAGCAGTGGCAACTGTAAGATATAATTGGGATGTTGATAGCGATAATGAATGATACTTTGTAAATGAATATTTCTGAATGTTAATACATGTATTTGAATGTTTCTATATGTGTGAATGTGAGAATTGAATTTATGTCTGAATGTATGTACTTGTGTGAAATTTTGCTTATGACTTTTGCAGGTTTGCGGCCTGTTTGTAGGCTGATATCAATGGATGTCGTAAACCTGCAGTTCAGTTACTGAACTGCAGGTTCTCATCCTGCTGACCAGCCACAGCAGGCCTGCAAACTGATATGAAAAAAAAAAAAATAGGCGTCGGTTATTTATAAAAACCGTCAGCAAAGATCTACAGCGTCGGTTATTTATAGATAACCGACGCCTTATGTGGCCAAAGCAGTCCTCGAAATGGCGTCGGATATACGTATCAAACCGACGCCTATTTAAATTAGAGGCGTCGGTCTTTTGGTAAATAACCGACGCCAAAAGTATTCGCGCCACAAAAAATGCCGTCATTTAGGACACTTTATGCGTCGGTTATCTACTAAAAGACCGACGCTATAAGTAGTATAGGCGTCGGTCCGTTAGTAAATAACCGATGCAGAAAGTGCCCTAGCTGACGCCGTTTTATGTGGCGCGAACCCCTTTGGCGTCGGTTATCGACTAAACGACCGACGCCAATAGTTTAAAATAGGCGTCGGTCGAAAACTGACGCCAAATGGGGTTAAACGACCGACGCCAAAGGCCACTTCTGTAGTAGTGAATTGATTAAATTAACCTTTAATCGATTGTTTTCTTTGTTTGAGTTTTATTTTTCTTTTAATTTCAATAACAAAACCCTACTTTGTTAATCGGTCTAGCTGATTGCGATTAGTTAGTAAAAGTCCCCAATAATTCACGTATCCCTGAGTTCGACTCGGGCCTCACAAGGCCTATATTACTCGACGTGTATACTTGCGTTTAAGCGTGTAGTAAAATACACATCAAGTTTTTGGCGCCGTTGCCGGGGATACGGCAAATTATTGGCACTTTGAGTGCTAAGAGCGGCCATTCTAGGCCACTTTTTTTTATTTATTTTAAAACAATTTCAAAAATTCCTTTAATTCTCTATAATTGTGTTGACTCGTTCAAAGCATTGTACTGAACCCCTATTTCCATATTTCAGGTACTTTGCATGGTGCACACACGTAGTCGAGACTACGTGAATCGCACACCTGAGGTTCCATCTGCGGGACCAGAGGACGAGGACTACTATGAAGAGGAACACCAAAGTGATATAAATTCTGAATCTGAAAAAGAACAAGAAGAAGTAATGGCTGAAGCACAGACAATATGGGAGAATATCAAGGCGTCTTCTTCCTCGGCATCAAAGGGGCCTATAAAGAAACAGGGGCTAAACATTCCAACCTACAAGATCGATCCAGCATTGATTAACCTGGTTAAATCAAACGCATTTCACGGATTGAAAAATGAAGACCCAGTGGCCCACATCAGCCAGTTCGTGGAGAACTGTGATATGGTGAAGATAGATCGATTTCCACAGGATGTGCTCTACCTCAAGCTATTCCCAAGTTCCTTGGCTGGAGTGGCAAGAGAGTGGCTTCATAACCTCGACGACGAGTTTGTTGAATCATGGGATCACATGGTGGAGGTTTTCTTCGAGAGGTTCTTCCCTCCTGAGAAGACAAATGATATAATCAGGAAGATTCATAATTTCACCCAACAGGTGGGTGAAACTTATTCTGAGACTTGGGAGCGATTCCAGGTCATGTTGAGGAGATGTCCACATCATTGACTGGACAAGGAAACCCAAGTGAAGATCTTCTACTTTGCTCTCTCCGAGCATGATAGAAGAAATTTGGACTCGGCTGGCTCCGGATTTTTCTTAAATAACACTGATACAAGATGCTGGGAAATACTGAAGAATATGGCACGAAAGCAATCTTGGGGAGAAAGAGTACGAGGCCCAGTTGAGCAAGCAAGAGTTGCCAGTGAGTCAAAGGCAATGAGAGAGCTGAACGAGAAGATGGATCTTCTCGCAAAGAAGTTGCTGCAGAAAGAATACAATGAGTCCGAGGATGAGGCTCAGGTCAAGTATATGAGGCAACATCAAGGGTACAAGAATAACGATTATTCATGGCGGAAGGATAAGAAATTTTCATGGAAGGATCCAAACAATTTTCTGCAGGATCCGGACGCCAAGCCTGCACCGGTCACGGAGGACAAGAGCACAGAGTTGCTCAATCAAGTCATCAAGAAAAATCAAGAGTTGATGAACACTTTTTGGCAACAAATCAAGCAACAGGGTGAATTTATGAACCAGTTTGGGCAGACTTTGCAGAGCCACGGGGCTCAAATGAGAACTATAGAGACTTCCATGGCGCAGATGGCAGCCGAGATTGCAAGCTTGAAGAAGCCGGCACATCCGGGTTTTCTGGGGAACACCAATGTTCCCGGGGGAAACCAACAGGCCAAGGCCATCTTATTGAGGAGCGGTAAGAAAGTGTTAAATCCAAGGGCGGATGACACAAGCACACCGCAGGACATAGTTGAAGAAGCAACAGTCAAAGAGTAGCCCGCACCTGTCATAGAGCAAATTGAGGACATAGCTGAAGATGGTAAGGAAGAACAAGCCACTGAGGAGGAACCGCAGAAATTAACTCCCTATGTGCCACCTCATCAAAGGGCACATACCGTTCCAGTCCCCTATCCCAATAGTGCAAAAGCAAGAAAGGTGGATGCACAGTTTAAGAAATTTCTGGACAGCTTTAGGAAGTTATCAGTGAATATTCCTTTGCTAGAGGCGATTGAACAAATCCCGTCTTATGGGAAGTTTCTCAAAGATGTAATCACCAAGAAGAGAAAGATACCTGACACTGAGGTCGTGGTATTGAAGGAGCAAGTGAGTGCTTTTATTATGGGCACTTTGCCGCCAAAGAGACAGGATCCCGGTTGTTTTAATATTTCTTGCTTTATCGGGAAGTTCAAATTTGGCGAGGGACTTTGTGATTCCGGGGCAAGCATAAATCTGATGCCCCTTTCTACATTCAAGAAACTTGGATTGAAAGAGTCAAGGCCAAGCAACATGACCATCCAATTGGACGATAATTCTGTGGTGAAACCGTATGGAATCTGTGAAGATGTTTTGGTAAAGGTAGACCGCTTTGTTTTTCTGGCTGATTTCGTTGTTATGGAAATGCAGGACGAGCACGGCAATGAGTTACTACTTGGTCGCCCATTCCAAGCTACAGCTGATATGATCTTGGAGATGGGGAGAGGTCGCTTGACCTTGGGCATTGCGGATGATCGCTTTGAGATGGTCATGCCCAATAGCAATGCATCCACTAAAGCAAAAGCACAGTGCAACATGGTGAAGCATGTGGAACACAATATCTCACTTTGTCTTGGGAAGCCATTTTTGGATATGGCCCATGTGATGAGCAGGATAGATAATGGGACCTTAGCGGTGGACCTTATGGAGCAACCGAAAGTTGTCTCTTTATGCAAGGTTGTTGGGTTTCCAAATGATGAGAATGAGGACATTCCACCTTCGTGGGAGGATGATGTGATTATTACTTCCGTCTTTGATGCATATCCGGAACTGCCTTTGGAGGCGTGTTTGTTAAATGTCACTTATGATTGGATGCGGAGTACTTCACTCAAGGAGTGCACCAAAATGCTTCAAATGCTTCCATGTTTCTACACGAGGCACTATGAAGATTTGGGTACACTGCCCCCACTACTACAATCATCTCTTATTTGCCCACCTGATCTGGAGTTGAAGCCATTGCCCCCGCATCTGAAGTACGTCTTTCTAGCTGAGGAGGACAAGTTACCAGTGATTGTATCTGCATACTTGAGTGCGGATGAGGAGGAGAAACTACTGATAGTGCTCAAGAACCACCGTGGAGCTTTTGGGTGGTCTGTGGCGGACATCAAGGGGATCTCCCCTACACTTTGCCAACACAAGATTCGGCTCGAAAAGGGAGCCAAGCCAGTCATACAGCCTCAAAGACGTCTAAATCCAAGCATGATGGAGGTTGTCAAGAAGGAAGTCATAAAGCTTCTTGCTGCAGGGATCATTTATGCCATATCCGATTCAACGTGGGTGAGTCCCACACAGGTAGTCCCTAAAAAGGGGGGAATCACTGTCACTACAAATCTTTTGAATGAACCTGTCACCACCCGATTGGTAACCGGGTGGCGTGTTTGCATTGACTACCGCCGATTGAATGCCGCAACTCTTAAAGATCATTTTCCATTGCCATTTATCGATCAGATTTTGGAACGTCTAGCTGGTCGGTCGCATTTTTGTTTTCTAGATGGCTATTCGGGGTACAACCAGATTTCTATTGATCCTTTGGATCAAGAGAAGTCTACGTTTACATGTCCCTATGGGACGTTTGCTTACCGCCGTATGCCGTTCGGTTTATGCAATGCGCCGGCGACTTTTCAACGCTGTATGCTCGCCATATTCTCTGACATGGTGGAGCGGTGTCTTGAAGTTTTCATGGACGACTTCTCAGTGTATGGAGCATCTTTTGATGAATGCCTTTATAACTTAGATAAGGTATTGCAGCGGTGCGAGGACACACACTTGGTCCTCAATTGGGAGAAATGTCACATGATGGTGATGGAAGGAATTGTGCTAGGACACAAGGTGTCTAGCAAGGGTCTTGAGGTAGACCCCGTAAAAATTGAGGTGATTTCTAAGCTACCCCCACCAAATTCTGTAAAAGGGGTGAGAAGCTTTTTAGGACACGCTGGGTTTTATCGGCGATTTATTAAGGATTTTTCGAAAATCACAAAGCCATTATCAGAATTGTTGAAAAAAGACGCAGTTTTTGATTTTAATGAGAAATGTCTTCACGCATTTGAGGTTTTGAAGGAAAAGTTGATTTCAGCTCCGGTTGTTCAAACGCCGGATTGGACAAAGCCATTCGAGTTGATGTGTGATGCGTCCGATTATGCTGTGGGAGCTGTTTTGGGGCAAAGGGTAGATAACAAGCCTGCTGTGATTTTCTACGCCTCAAAAACGCTTAATGATGCTCAATTGAACTACACAACCACGGAAAAGGAGTTACTGGCCGTCGTGTTCGCTTTTGAAAAATTTCGACAGTACTTAGTGGGTTCTAAGGTGGTTGTGTGGACTGATCACGCTGCAATAAAGTATTTGATGGAGAAGAAGGATGCGAAGCCTAGACTAATTAGGTGGATTTTGCTCCTACAAGAATTCGATATTGAAATCAAGGACAAGTCGGGAATTGAAAATGTGGTGGCTGACCACTTGTCTAGGTTAGAGAGGGTTGATGAACAAGGTTTGCACATACCCATTACCGAGACCTTTCCCGATGAACAACTTTTAAAAATTGATTCTAAAGAACCATGGTTTGCGGAAATTGTGAATTATTTGGCTTGCGGGATCATCCCGGAGGATTGGTCCTATCAAGAGAAAAAGAAATTCTTTCATTCATTGAGATATCATTTTTGGGATGACCCGATTCTCTTGAAGCAGTGCAGGGATGGTATTCTTCGCAGGTGCGTGTCGGAGGTGGAGTACGAGAGTGTTCTCCACCACTGTCATGCGTCGCCTACAGGAGGACACCATGCTAGCTCACGGACAACAACCAAGGTGTTGGAAAGCAGCCTTTATTGGAACACTTTATTCCGGGATGCCTATGATTTTGTTAGGCAGTGTGACCCGTGCCAGCGCGCAGGTAACATCTCAAGGAGAAAAGAAATGCCCTTGAATGTATTTCAGGAAGTTGAGGTATTTGATTTATGGGGCATTGACTTCATGGGACCCTTTGTGTCCTCGAATTCAAATCTTTATATCTTACTTGCTGTAGATTATGTGTCGAAGTGGGTGGAGGCAATCCCCACAAGGACTAATGATTCGAATGTAGTGTGCAGGTTTGTCAAAGAGAACATTTTCTGCAGGTTCGGGATTCCCCGAATGATCATAAGTGACGGAGGAACACATTTTCGAAATCAGAAATTCACGACACTTTTAAAGAAATATGGGGTCAAGCACAACATCGGCACCCCATATCATCCACAGACGCAAGGACAAGTGGAGGTATCAAATAGAGAAATCAAGAAGATTTTAGAAAGGACCGTAGCATCCATAAGGAAGAATTGGAGTGTATTGCTACCGGACGTGCTTTGGGCTTATCGAACGGCGTACAAAACACCTATAGGCACCACGCCTTTTAGGTTGGCGTAAGGCCGGGCTTGCCACCTTCCGGTGGAATTGGAGCACAAGGCCCATTGGGCGCTAAGAAGGCTGAACTTGCACTATGATGAGGCCGGGAGAAAAAGGATGCTTGAATTGAATGAATTAGATGAGATACGCATGACGGCATATGAGAATGCCCGCATCTACAAGGAGCGCACAAAGCTGATCCATGATCGCCATATTGAGATGCAAACGTTCAAGAAGGGAGACAGCGTTCTATTGTTCAACTCCCGTCTCTAACTGCATCCCGGGAAGCTGAAATCCCGGTGGAGTGGACCCTTCATTGTGAAGGAGGTGAAACCGCACGGAGCGATTCTCGTGCGTGATGGAGATGCCACGTTCTTGGTGAACGGGCAACGCTTGAAGTTGTATTTTGGTGAGAATTACAAGAGGAAAGTGAATGAGGTCAAACTCATTTCACTTGTGCATGAATGAGATGAAGGGAAGACGTCTAGCCTAAGACGTTAAATAAGGGTGCTTGTTGGGAGGCAACCCAACCATTGGTACATTAGGATAGTGTAATTCGAGTCATAGATTGCTTTTATTTTGTTAAGTTTTAGTTTAACAATGATACCTTGATCCGTTTGATTGAATGTGCAGGCACAGGCAGGGTCGATACCATCGACACACTCGTCGATGGTATCGACATGGGTTCAGGTTGACACCAGCAAAAATCGCACTGCGTCGATACTATCGACACCCCCGTCGATGGTATCGACATGGTCACAGGCAGGTCGCAATAAAAGTGTCGATGGTATCGACACCCCAGTCGATACCATCGAGATCTCTGGAGATATTCAGACGAATTTTGCTCAGTCAACTCGATACCATCGATGGCCTCGTTGATGGTATCGACATCATCACAGGTTGAATGCAACACAACAGCGGTGTCGCAATAAAAGCAAGTCGATACCATCGACCCTCGTCGATGGTATCGACGGACATGTCACCGATCCGCACACAGACATCGACGACGATCGCAACAGCCACGTCAGCGATCCAGGTGCTGCGTCGATACCATCGACTTCCGTCGATGGTATCGACCCGTCAGCAATCTGGGTTTCTCGATCCAGCAAACGTCAGCCGTCGATACTCGCGAGGGAGGCGGATACCCGTGAGATGTGTCGATACCATCGACCCGCGTCGATGGTATCGACGGGTCAACAGGGGCGCCGATCAAGCCTATTTAAGGGGACTTGCAACGTCATTTGACGTCACACCTTCAGAGCAAGTATCCTCCCTTGCGCCGAGCACTCCCCTGAGCCCTCCAAGACTGAAGAGAAGCGTCATCGAGCGGAGATCTTCATCAAGTGGAGAATTTCTTCTCCATCTTCACCGAGCTCTTTTCTTCTAATCCCATCTTTTCTCGCAACCATGGTGCACGCCGCCAGAGCGTCGTCCTCAGGCGCACACCCTATGGAGATCGAGGAGTTCGTTCCTCCTCCAACCGCTTCCATCCCTCGTCCACGCCCATGCCTAATTCATGCCAACATGGATGTGAGGAAGGTCTACGAGGAGATAATGAAGTGAAAGTTCGAGCCAACCCGGTATGTGGACCGGGGCATGATCCAGGAGTTGGGATTCGAGGCCAACCTGGCCTATGTGCTTCATGGACAAGCACGCCTCACCAACAGAAGCCTACGCCCTGACGAGCTGCAGTACCATGCAGATGGGCAGCCGTTTTTTGGCGAATGGCCCACCTACAAGGAACTGTTGGTGGAGTTCATGGCGTCTCTCGACGTCTGCGTCGTGCCAAACGACGTGGTAGCATCGGACCGGGAATGGATCAAGGGAAGGGTGTCCTTCCGACTCTTCAACAACAACTACAATCTCACACTGGTCCAGTTCAATCAAATCTTCAACTGGATCCACTCTTCACATGATCACCGAAGGCCGGACTCCCACACCGACTATGCAAAGATCTTGTTCAAGCTAGTTACAGTGCCGACGGGGAAGACCGTGAGCTACCACAATGCAGCGGTAGCAGATTTTCAGCACCCATTCGTCCGGGTCTTGCATAGGATGTTGAGCTTGACATTCTTCGCTCGAAGTGATCTTGCTTTGAGCAAGTTTCAGGAGAGTGACTTGTTCTTCCTTTACGCACTCCTGAAGCGTCAACCATGCAACTGGGGGGCGTTCTGGCTACAGCGTGTCCTGGCGGTGAAGAGGAGCACAAGGAAGTCTCCAATCCATTTTGGTGGTCTTGTAACCAAGTTGGCGCTTTACTTGGGGCTGAACCTTCAGTCCATGACTCCGATCTTTACGAGGAGCAGGGTGAACGTGCAACACTTGCACCGTTCAAACCTCATTCTTCTCTGGGACGGGTTGGCGTACGCTCATTGACACGTCAACCAAGCTTATCAGGAGAGCTCCCTGCCGGACGACGTCTTCAACATAGAGGGCAAGCAGCACTTCCGGTGGCCAATCATAGCCATCGAGTCCTCCGAGGAAGAAGGCGGTGGTGACGACCAAGAAGGCGAGGCTGCAGAGGAAGAGGAGGCTTTCACACCTCTTCGAGCACGTGTGGCACCACGAAAGCATCCTAGGATGCATCCGGGTGCATCTTCATCATCTCAGCCCCCGCCGCCATAACCACAGTACGAGCAGCCAACCGCGGATCCCTATTCCATGCAGGGGATGTACACCATGCTGCAGGACATCCAGCAGAATCAGCAGCAGCACATGGCTATGTATACCGACATTCATGAGACTACGAGCCGGGTACTTGACAACCAACGGGCTATGTTCGAGAACGAGCGGCTCATCCTCGCCAACCAAGAGCAAATGCACACCCAGTTGCAGCGGATAGAGACGCAACAGGAGCCTTTCTTCGACCATTACTGGAGTCAAGACTACTTTGGAGGCTATCCACAGCCTCCGTCGAGGACCCAATATGATCCAAGCTTCCAGGGGGAGTACCCGTCTTGGGATCCTACGACACCGCAATACCCACCACCGCCTCAGCAAGATTGATCAGGGTATCACTGTTCCACCCTTAAGTTGGTTTTTGATTATGAGGCCATAGTCGAATTCAAGCTTAGGGGGGTGGTTGGAACAACTCTATCTTTTATCTTTTCTTTAGTTGTTTTTAGTTTTTGCTTTGTTATTTGTTCTTGCAATTTTAGTTTTTGTTTAGGATCCACATCTATCTAGTGTAATCGTGGATGTCTTAAAAATTGTCATCTCACTGTGTTCATGGGAAATTTAAGGGAATTTAAAAATGTCTGTGTCTTTTGGATAGCTTAACTTGGTTGTCCCTTGGGAAACTTGTCCTATGAAAATGATTGATTATGTCAACTCTAAAGCAATATGTCACACCCACACCCCCATTGACTCATGAAAAGTGGATAGTAACAGTTGTTTGAGCCTAACCTAATCAAATGGTAATGAGACCTTAATTGGATATAAGAGAAAGAACCCTTTGAACTACTACACATGTCAGTAAGGAGGGACACATGATATTTTTCTAAGGTTCAGTAACTTAATCTTGTGATCATTCCACTTCATATTTTTCCATAATCCACCAAAGAATTGGAAGTAAAGTACAGTTTTAATTCCTTCTTGCGTGCATAGCATGTAGATAGGATTTGCATTGTTATTTTCATACTTTTGCATAAAACGAAAAAAATGTATAGTGATTCATGCACATTACCTTTAGGTGCATGTCATGTAGTTGCACTCATAACTTTCATGATTTTCATGCATAAGTACACCATGTACCTCAGTTTGTCTTGAAAAGTGATCTAAATTGTTCCATACCCTCGAAATAGTACAAAGATTTCTAATCATGAAGAAAATAGCCTAACACATGTATCTCTAAGCAATTATGGATATGTGGGCTAAGAAAAAAAAATTCTGAAAATCTGAAAAAACAAGAGAGAATTTAGAAGGAAATGGAATAAGAGGGAGAAAGGAACATGATATCACTTGCATAACAAGGAAATTGAGTACATGATGTGGCTTAATTAGATTTCTATCTCTTTTTGAGGTGGAAGGTTAGTGCATGCATCATTCCACCCAATTTTAAGCATTAGGGCATTTTCAATGTGCATTTGCATCATTTAGGGCTTTTTGTTGTATGCATTTTAAAACTGTGTAATACTTCCAAATTCTTCCATGAACCACCCATTCCATCCACCCGTTGCTCGGATTGGTAGGCCACTGTGATTTTCTCCTCATTCATGTTTATCAGGAGAACTGCTTCCATGTAGATGGTAGTTAGGGTGAGCAACGTAGTGTAGGCGATCACAAGATGCACCAATGCTGAATCGGCGAACCTTATTATGTTAACTGCCTTATGTGATAGTGTTCATTGGTTTGAAGGATAATTTCTTTTATTGATGATTATTGTCACCTGTAGGGTAATTACTGTTCTGTGATTAGGAAAGGCCAATTTGAGAACGTCCAGTGGGAGTCATGTGGAATGTGGGGTGATGTGTTGATTTTTAGTTGACATCTGCAATCCTATTCTAAGGATTAGTTGCTCGAGGGCGAGCAATGTTTAAGCTTAGGGGAGTTTGATGCGATGAGTTTGAGTCGCATTTATAGACCCATTTCATATGTGTTTTGTGCCTTAATTACTCATTTTTATGGATAATATTGCATAATTCACTTTATTTGGTCTTTGCCATCATATTATATCAAATCCCTTTTGTTTTACTATTTTGAGCATTATTTATCATCTTATTAAAAATTGTGCGGATTTACTTGGTCTTATTGTGAAATTTCAGGAAAAACAAGTATCTGCTTCCGTCGATACCATCGACGGAAGTCGATACCATCGACCAAGCCACAGGTTGTCAGCCGAGAAGAGCAATACAGAGTCGATACCATCGACACCTAAGTCGATGGCATCGAGATCACTTCATGATGCTAGCGAAGATGCAGTCGATACCATCGACCAATGTCGATGCCATCGACACAAGGAGAGCTACAGTGTCGCTAGAAGACAAAACCGATGCTACAGGAGTCGATACCATCGACGCCCAAGTTGATGGTATCGAGATCACCACAGGCACCCAGAATAAAAGAAAGGAAAGCTGCCGCTAATCCGCTGGGTCGATACCATCGACCCGCGTCGATGGTATCGACGCTGGCAGATATGCGTTGGATCTGTTTTGATATCGATCGGACGACTGTTGTTATTTGACGACCTAATTAGGGACTTATACCTAATGACGGCCGCCCAGACGAGGGAGAGCTGAATTTTTGGATTGCACGAGTGCCAAGGAGGAGAGAAAGGAGAACGGAGGCCGAGAAGCTCATCCCGGGTGATTCGGACGCTGCCGAAGACGATTTCCACCACCGACAGGCGGGGAAAGCTCATGTTCTACGCCAAGGATCCACCGGTTCTTCTTCGTTCAGGGTTTTTCCCATTTATTTCCCATTTTTCTTATGAATTCCCCAATTTCTACCATGTATTCGTGTGAGATGAACATGAGAGGCTAAAACCCTCAATCTTTAGGACCGGGAGTAGCCCGGGAATGCATTGTATGACATTTTTATATCAATAATTCATATTTTTCTCTCAAATCCGTGGTATAGATTCGTTTTCTCCATTACTATTGTTATGCTTGATCACCATAATAATAATTTAACACCCTTAATCACTTCGACAGAAGGATTAACGGTTGAAAAGAGACGAATTCTACATTAATCAATAAAACCCTTGACAAAGGAGTTGTAAAATTAATGGTGGGAACTGAGAGACTGTTTTTAATGCGCTTAGTTTAGGGGAATGATTACTACGACGGTGGAATCAACCTAAACCTAAGTAGTGAATTACACCACGACAGTGGGTAATTCTGTATTCAGGCCACTACCCGGATAGAGAGAGAAGTGTGAGGAATTATATGAAACCTAATAG
The DNA here is from genome assembly GCA_963693085.1 of Alisma plantago-aquatica. NCBI lineage: Eukaryota > Viridiplantae > Streptophyta > Magnoliopsida > Alismatales > Alismataceae > Alisma > Alisma plantago-aquatica. The sequence goes on from OY856412.1 coordinate 1,006,070,184, forward strand.
AATGTTGACCCGCGGTGAAACCGCCATCCTAAAGATATCCCTTTGAATTGATTAAATTAACCTTTAATCGATTGTTTTCTTTGTTTGGGTTTTATTTTTCTTTTAATTTCAATAACAAAACCGTACTTTGTTAATCGGTCTAGCTGATTGCGATTAGTTAGTAAAAGTCTCCAATAATTCACGTATCCCTGAGTTCGACTCGGGCCTCACAAGGCCTATATTACTCGACGCGTATACTTGCGTTTAAGCGCGTAGTAAAATACACGTCAACATGGCGATCTTACTATCATTTGGATATGAACTGAATATTTGTATCTTCTCTTATTATAATTTTTTTGTAACATTTGCCTATGTCTTCTTGTCTTTAAATAGGAAAGATTATCATAGTTATCCATCGTTAATATTTGCAGGTACTGGAGTCTACAAACAATTCAGCTTTCTGGACATTTTGAACATCTGATTGGAATTCATCGGAGAATTTGGAAACTTCACTAGATACTCATATAGCCATGTACTTGAGTCACTTGGGTGTTTAGACCAACTAAGAATGATGATTGAAAGTATCTATATAGATGTACAAGTGCTTTGTTCATTAAATCTTGTACTTTTTTGGATATCTTATCGGTCATTTGAAAAAGATTTGCAAATAAAAGAATATGAACAAAGCTTTTGTGTTAAGCCTTCATTTGGTTGATATTTTTATATTGTTCAAACTGCATATTAGTGTCTTCTTAGTCACTTTAATTATATTGATTATCCACCTGTCATTATTGTAAGAGGTGTAGTGCTAATAAGTGTACAGTTCTTGATTTTGGTATAATAATTCTAACATGGAACAACTTGTTGGGTTCTGATGCTCTTAATTTAGGGAAATGGCTTTTCTGGAAGATGCACAATTAAAGTTTACCAGAAAATATACCAAGAAACTACAACATAAACGTATGTTGTATGATAGAAATGAATTTGTAAAAAAGATTGACCAACTTAATTTAAAATTTAAACTTGGTGCTGAAGTTTTACGATAAAACATTAGATTTGAGTAATTTTTAAATATAAAAATAGCTAATCTTGATTTGGATATCGGATATAGATATTATCTGGATTTGAATAAATAATTTTGAATTTGAATTCAGTTAGTTTTTTTCATATTTGAAGAATATCGAATCGGATATCAGATCAGATGAAAAATATCAGATTCGAATATTGGATACATAGGTATCTGATTCAAATTCGATCCATTTACAGGTCTAGAGATCTTTGTAAAGGAATGTATTTTTTATATCGAGATGATAAAGAGGCCAGTAAAGGCGAGCTGTAAGGGAGATAAGGAAGCAAATAGAGGTAGTCCTTGTCCCTGGAGTGAATGTGTCAAAGTAATCCATGCCAAAAGTTTGGGTGAATTCTTTAGCAACCATGCATGCATTGAGTCATTCAACCAAGCCATTTGACTTATGCTTTACAAACAAAATGCATCAAAAACCTATGATATTTTCTTTCTATTGGTGAGTTCACAAGATCCCAAATATTGTAGTCATTGAGAACCTGGTTTTCTTCAATCATGGAAGCTTTCCATTCAAGATGACATAAAGCATATGTCAGAGAGTTAGGGACATGTGTTTACACAACAAGTGTTTGAAATGAGACGCTTGATAGTGAAATTTCATATATCTTTGCATAGCTCCACTACTAGAAAGGATTGGTCTAGACTAACAATGATGATGAGGATGCAGTCGGTGACTCATATTTCATATGCCAATTTGGTGTTGTTGATGGGGGATATGGTGGTGGTGTTGGTGGGATGAATGGATCAAGAAATGAGACCATAGTATCCATGTGATCTATGGAGGGTGAATATTATGAAAAGAAAATTTCATCCACATGAAAGGTGAAATATGTCAAGATATAGATGCTTCCACCACTATGTTTAAGATATTTGTACACTTCTTGAGAAAAAGGATAACTGAGAAATACCATTTGAATAGCTCAATGGGAAATATTGTCAGCCTTGGCATCAAAACTATGAATGATGGTGACACAACTGAAAATCCAAGGCGGTCGAGGGAATTGTGTGGATTGAGGGTAAACTCAATGGAAAAATGAGTGTGCTTGCTGAGAACAGAGGAAGGTTAAAGATTTAGACCAAAAAATCTTTGGTGATTGAAGACAGTGTGTAATGTTATGTACATGACAATTATTATGCTCTGTGATGTTGTTTTGTTGTGAAGAGGATGCACACAAGCATTGGTGAATGATCCCTACATCATGAAAAAAAGAGGAAAAAACCTTTTGGGTATACTCGAGGGCATTTGCAGTTCAAAGAATCTTAATAGACATTGAAAATTGAACTGAAACCAACTTGTAAAACTCATGAATTAATGTAAATATGTCATCATGAGTTTGAAGTAAGTAAAGCCAAGACATTGCAAAAAAATAATCCACAAATATAAGAAAATATCTATAGCCACTGTAACTAGCAGACCTTAACGGACCACACATTAGTTGAACTAAATCAAACATATGGGATGATTGTTTACAAATACAGGTTGGGAAGGGCACAGAATGGTGTTTCCTTATCTGACACTCATTACAAGGAATAGATGAATAGGAAGATAAATAACTATCTAACAATTTAAGCTTGTCAAAAGGTAAATGACCATGACATAGATGCATATGAAGTGGCATAGAGGAAAGAAGGACTTGTTGTAAGATGGGGGTGGGTTAGAGAGGTAGTAGAGATGACCATATCATACTCCCTACACAATCATCATAGAATTCATCCATTCAAGTAAACTAAAACCTAATGGACCAAAAGTTACAAAACATTAGAGAGAATCAACAATTTTTACTACATATATGAAATTGTATGGAAAATTTGGAATGAAGTGGAAAACAGTAAACTTGATTTTAGAAGAGATAGGAATAGTGCCATACAGAGTTACTCATTTAACTAAACAATCTTCCATGGTGACTAATGAGTGGCAGATAAATGGATCAGATGTGGTTTGAAGATGGGGCATACCAGTCATATGTTGTGACAAACCTGAATCCCAAATTCAGTTAGAATGGGAAGCTAGCATGCATGCTCCAAAGTTACCTTGAGAAATGGGGGCTAGGTTGGCAAAAAAGTGGCAGTAGGTAAATCCCCTACTTGTCAATCTAAAGAGGCATATATGGTCATTCTATTGTGGAAGGGAGAATCCACATAATATTGGACATCTTGTCTAAGATGTTCATATTTCTCATGAGATAATGAGACATGAGAAGTTTGAAAAGATGCATGTGATGAAGGATATGCATGAAAATTTGTTGAAGAAGATGCTTGACCAATGTTGTCTGGTTCTTCAGCAACATGGGAAGAGGTCCTACACACCCCTACCATAGTGTGATTGATAGATATGCTTTGAGTGGCAAACACTCTTCTGTGTGGCCCAACTTGCCACAATATGTGCATTTTGGGCATTGGACTCACCCACGACGACGTCCTCTATCCATCCCAGACAATTCTTGTGGAGGTTTAGATGCATCAGTGGAAGATATGCAATGAGCAAACATCTGAGACTAAAACAAGCGTGCATATACTTGGTCTATAACTGGAAGGGTTGCACCAACCAAGAGTAGTTGTCAGAGTGCATCACATAGGGGATGAAGCCCATTGAGGAAGCGGTCGGTGAGGAGAGTTTCCCGCTCTTTTGTGACCTTAACAGAGGTTGTTGAAGATAATAAATTCAGATACTTTGACAGTACATTCATTGCATCGTAGTACTTTAGCAAGGGACCCTCCCCTTACTTCTCAGAGAAGATTTTTTCCATTGCTCTGTAGATGTGTAAGTAGTTGTACTCCTTAGTGAAGAACTATTTCACTTCATCCCACATTGTTTTGGTGCACCTTATCACATGTACTTGACGATAACATTAGGCTCAATGCACCTCTAGAACCTAGAGAGAACTTGGCTATTTCCTATAGTCTAGACGATGTCACACAATAGAAAAGAACCAAAATAATAATAGAATGGAAACTCCATAGAAGGAGGAGTAGCACTACTAGAATGGGACTCGGTAGGAAGAATCACTACTACCAAATTGAGACTCGATAGAAATAAAAATGGCACTATCAGAATGAATCCAAGTAAGAAAATGGAAATCATTACCATGTTAATTACACTATAGGATAAAAAAACACTAAATCCCCAACTAGAGAAAAGCACCCTACATGTAGATTAGAGGAACCAAATGGAGAGAAATAAAAGTAAAGTTTTTCCCCTTTTTATGGTGCTTTATAAAATCATCACATGGTTTTTGTCCTTTTTCAAATGTTTATTGCACATACAGAAGAAGGAAGTAGAAGAAGATAAGGGTCTTCTGGAATACAATGCGAATAGAGACCATGTCAGGTGGTGGCCTGGAATGTAGGTGGCTGAATATGACTAAATGTGCCTATAAATGACGATCTAGCGTGGATACTTGTAGTCTGAGACCACAAGTGGAGGTTAGCTGTGTGGTGCAGCTGCTAGCCAGCGATCGTCAGGCAAGCTGCTGGTCATGGGCACGGTTGGGAACCATCAATGTTGTTGCGTGGCCCGATTGTCGGCTGTCGCGGTAAGGGGTAGAGAGGGGGTAGGGAGGTAGCAACAGGGGACTTGGTGGTGGAGTCGGCCACAAACTACTGGAGATGGATAGTTGGGTTTTTTCTCTTGATACCATCGAGAATAAATTGCTTTCAGTAGTCAAACAAAGTACTCAGTCTCCTATTTACAGGAGCCATGGAGTACATGGGCTAAACATAAAACAATAGAAAATACAATGGGCCTAAGCCCAACTAATCAAATATACAAACATGCCTCAATGGGGTTAATAGAGGTTGGACCTCAATGGTCAATATTTTTCTCAACCTCACAACAACAAACTTAATCCCTTGTTACCTCATATTATCATCGGTAAGTATTGTCACAAAAACATTCCTTGCAATGATTTGCATTATATGTGATTCACTACACCTCCATACACACTCATCCCAAACTAGCATAAGATGTTTCACACTTTTTATATGTCATGCATGCTTTAGACTCACTACTCAGGTGCCTTTGTTGAGCAAAACATCACCAGCACCCTAACAGTTAATGTTATCTTGAACATATTTCTTCAATTTTCCTAGACTTTTATTTGGAATTAACCACATGTATTTATTGAAAATTTCAAGCACTTCACTATTTATCCTCTAATAGACTAAGAATTTGATATTCATCCATCTTATCATGTAGCCGTGTCCAATCATAATGTCATGTCTTTTAACCATATAATCAAACTTTGTATACTCAAAATTCTCTATTAATATGTGGTAGGATATTAGGTTGGTGGTTACATATCTTCATTATTGACCTTGTTGATTTCTTGTGTATCATCTAGCATACCAAATATAATATAGTTTTAAGAAATCTGATACAGTCTCACCCATAAGATAATATTTTCAACATTAACAACTTTTTAGTTTTATAAATCCATATACACCATTTCCTTAATTTTTATGATCCAAAGACCCCTCGACATTTTGGTTTGATAATATATATACCAAAACACAAGACGAATGGATTTATATTTATTTTTGTCAAACAAAATAACCTCTTACACATGGATTTTATATAACTTGTTACTTCTCTTGACATGGGGAATGAATTATTGACAGTCAAGGTGAAGCAAATTAATGCAATCATCCCTACAATAGATGAGTTATGATAACTAAGATTTATTTTTAAATCACTTACTATACTTTTCGATTACTAATAACAATTTTTATACTTAAATCATGTAGAAAAGGGACCCACTCACCTACTGTCATGATCTTTAGAGGTTTCAATTGATATATGTGCACCAAAACACAAGAACTACATCTATTCTTTAGCTACTTTCTTTACATATAAAGTTATATCTTACTTTATATTTGTTATGGGTAGAGTGTATGAAAAGATAGATTAGGGGAATAAAGAAGAAGAAGTTTTTTAAATGTAGCTCATTCGACAAAGAAGAATACAAGTTAAAATCATAGAAGAAGGAAAATTAGTGTTACTGCATTTTCATATCAAATTAAGCACTTAAGTGTTATCAATTTAAGGGTTTTTCTTCATGGCCTCCTTCACAATCTTTCATGCTTCTAAACCAGCAATAGGAAAAGATTCTTAGGGGTATTTATCTGATAGATTCACTCAAACTAGAAGCTTATATAGGATTTTGGGGTGCTTATCACATGAAAAGTTAATTTTATGGAGAAATACTAATCATGTTTCTTGACATCAACGATATGTAATTGTGACAATGGGTCATCCTTCTACATTGCCTTGAAAAATACATTTTTCACCCAAAAACTTGACAATATGGCTATACAACCACATTCAATTATGGTGAAAAATGGACTTGTTTAAATCATTGTTATTATATGATCCGGACCAACTTCAATGTTGATGATACCACCATAATTTCATGTGGTTTTACATCAACTTGAATAGGTCAATGTTGGTATATACTTCACATGGTTCAATTGTTCCACCATACCAACTTGTTCTTTGACATCTACTTGTATAGGTCGATGTCTCTTATGATTCACACAAACATTAAAAGTTGATCGTAAAACCACATTGACTTCTCCAACAACAATAGTTTTTGATCCAAATAGCCTCCAAAAATATAATTTATTTCCAAATAAGCTCCATAGGTTTTCACCATCATGATACCTACTTAAGGATGTACAATGAGTATTGCCAAATATTGACTTTAGCATACATAACTCACTAAAGAATGAAATTCTTGAAATCCTTTAAAAAATATTTTTTCTTAATAAAATTGAATATATTTATTATTAATAAGTCAAGGTAACTATTTTACAATTTTAATTGTAAAATTTAATAATATCAGTACTCATGCAATTTAATCTCAGTAGTTGACCATAGAACATATTAGCCACAAAACACCAGTAACCTATGGGTACCTATGAAGCTTTGTACGGGTGTCACAAAGAATTCCTAAAGATATTTAATTTAGAAAACCTACAAAATATAATAATATCAGAATTTATGGTTGTCCAACTAAAATTTATTATATTAACAAAAAGTATTTATCTTAGATTGAATAAGTGTATATTCCTATGTTATCATAAAGGTTCCAAGAGGATAGAGTTTGATGTCTTGAACCTTTATTCTTATATTTATTGATAAATATTATTGTTAATTTGATGAGTCTGATATGTTTGATAAGAAAAATAATTTTCTTTTATTATGGTATATAGGTTCTTCTCCTAGTATCACCTCACATAATGGAACCTCTAGTGGCTAGTAAAAAAAATCTTATATCATATATATAGTGATTCACTTGAAAGAGAAACCCAGTTATAGTTAGTGTAAAGAAAGAAAAAGTAGTAGGCCATTGAAGAACACTTATATTTTAGTATTGTGTATGCTTTATCTACCATTGAGGAGACCAAAGATCCTGGTGAACCAGACACAAATTCAACAATTACATTTATCCCAAACTTTGGTATGAACTATGCATGAATATATAGAATATTCTTGAGAGTAAGGCTTAGGTTCTTGTAATACCTCATGTTAGGCATATGTTTTTTGGATATAAATGGATCTTGAAATTGTGGTTGTAAATAAAATCACAAGGTTATGGGACATTATTGGAGACATGTTATCATCAAGTGGATGGTTTAGATTTAAATGATGCAATTTATATCATATTTGAATATACCTCCTTAGGTATTCCTATGTTTAAGTTTCCATTCATAATATTAACCTTGAGAAACTAGATATAAAGACTATTTTCCAACAAGGTGGTATGTAAGAGCATATCTACATGTAGCATACAAATGGTTTGGTGCCTACAAGGGAGAAGTCTAATGAAACCCCTCCCTCTAGTATCCCTAAATTTAAGGAGGATCACGTGGAAAAAGGCCATCATCTCAGTTTTCTTTCATCCACGCTTAGGAAATAATATAGAATTTCATTCATAAACTATGTTTGATACAACAAAATGCTAATTTCTCCTCAAATGAGTTTACATAATATTCCAAGTTAAGAGAAACTAGAAGAAGAGACATACCACATGAAAAGAGATTACTATCTGTCAAATCCTCCTTGTGACATTTACTTTAAGATCTTTGTTGTACTCATATGAATCTCCATATCCTAACATCAATAAGAAAGTCATCTACTATGAACACCAACACACAATATGGATCAATATATTTCTACATTATGAATGTCGGTGGATAAAAAAGTGCGTAAAAATATATGTCACCAAATATTAATCATAAATCAAACAATTTTGAAAAACCACTAGAGGGGGGGTGAATAGGGTTTTATGGATATTTTAAAATAATTCAACTCAAACAACCACAATTGAGATAATAAGAAGGAGCCAAGGTGTTTAGAGTGGTTCCAACCTTAGCAAATACTAAGGCAGTCAATCCACTACCTGGTTGCTTACCCAGCCAGGATTTTGAAAGTATTTAATTTTATTACCTCACAAGGATGTTACATAAAATTACAACACTTTCACCAAACCCTTTAGACAGCCTCCACCTAGAAGTAGTCTCACCAACCTCGAAGCAGCCTTCCTTGAAGTAACCTCAAGCTCCCCTTGAAGTAGCCTTCCTCTTGAAGTAGCTTCCTATTGAGACAACCTTCTTGAAGTAGTCCAAAGTCCACCTTCTCCACCGAGAAGACCCTTCTCCACCTGGGAAGTCAAACCCTCTCCAATACGCAGTCTCCAACCCTAGGAGTAGCAAGGAGAGTACAAAAGATATAAAGGAACAAGAAGGAAAAATAGAAATTACAATACCATTGTAGCACAAGGCTTGATTTCCTATATCAAGCGTTTTGATCTCCTAACCAATGTGTATGGAAGTGTAAGTGTAGTGGGTAGGAGATGCTAGCCTATAGGACACAAATTTAGAGCAATGGAAATGTATAGCCAATGTTGGAATTACTCAATTGCTTACAAGAATGAATTGTCAATTGGAAGTATGAATGCTCAAGTGTAGCACAAGTGTATTTTGGGTGTCCTATGGCTTGTCCTATTTATAGGAATGGCCTATGGATGCTTAAGGACGTTCTAGACACTTTCTAGGGGGTTCTAAGTTCTCAACTAGCCGTTAGGTATCCATTAGTTGCTTTAATAATGACTAGTTAATTAATCCTGAAATTTGCAGACAAAGACATTCTCGGTCGAAGAATTGTCGACCGAGAGTCCTAGTCGGTCGAGGACTTGTCGACCGAGGGACTGTCTGTAGCAACATTCTGATCCAACTCCCATCTACCTTGAATGCTGTGTCTAACGGCTACTTGGGTCATTCTCGGTCGAAGAGTTTGTCGACTGAGAGTGTCTCGGTCGAGAATTTTGTCGACCGAGATTAACCCTGTTTCGATGTTTTAAACTAAGTACTAAGTGTATGTATGAGTGTGCAGTTGTGACACTATTGTAGGGGATGACCTATCTAAGTGTTGTGATTGACTAGGGAAGATCTAAACACTTGATTTACATGATATCTAAGTACTTGTACATTATATACTTGTACAAGTTTTTACATTTGATTACAATCAAGAATTAAAGCAATTTGAGCATATAGATCTTCCAAGTTGTTTATCATCCACCTTATTCCTGCAACACTCAGTAGCACGTTAGATCCACAAGAATGAAATGTTTGTCACATCGAAACAAAGGGATTATAATAATATCCAACAAATTTCACATATATGAACTTGTACTTCATTTAAACACTCAAACCCATGCATGTCATGTGAAGCACAGGTATAATCGTTTCTGAAACCATCACTGGATTGATATGATCTGCTGCTTGGTAGATCTAGTATAAGATTCAAAATATCATATTGTTTATTTATATGATATACAATAGAGTTATACATTTATAGTGGAATTAAAGAAGCATCCAATAAGATTGATAAACCATCTACAATTCTCAAAAGTCGATATGTATGAGTATTCAATAATTTGCCATGGACCCCTTTCAAAAAGAATACATGATCACTACAACATGCATGACTTATCTCGTTGATTTTTAAGGGAAATCGATGGTGTAATATATCTCCTCGATTCCTTAAAGAAAACCACCGCAATTGGCCTATGGAGGAAACACAAGTTGTGCTTTATTTATCTTGTTGGTTGTCTTACAAAGAAACCCAATGACGTAGATCCCAGTGAAAATTCAATTTCGTGAAAATATTTTGGAGGCATTTAATTAGCCACCAAAAACCCAATCTCATCTGGTGTCTTGTAGGATAATAGAAAAGGTCAAAATCATAATGCTTGGTGTCTATCTGGTCAACTTTTCCTATACTAACCGAAGAGAAAGGGGCTTGTGTCAAACGTCCTATAAAATTTTATTTCCGTCAAATTGGATTGTCTTGTCAGTTTTCGCGACCTAAACCAACAAATTACAGACAGAGACATTCTCGGTCAAAGATTTGTCGACCGAGAGTCCTAGTCAGTCGAGGACTTGTCGATCGAGGGACTGTCTGTAGCAACGTTCTGATCCAACTCCCAACTACCTTGTCTGTTGTGTCTAACAACTACTTGGGTCATTCTCGGTCGAAGAGTTTGTCGACCAAGAGTGTCTCGGTTGAGAATTTTGTCGACCTAGATTAACCCTGTTTCAATGTTTTAAACTAAGTATTAAGTGTATGTATGAGTGTGCAGTTGTGACACTATTGTAGGGGATGACCTATCTAAGTTTTGTGATTGACTAGAAAAGATCTAAACACTTGATTTAAATGATATCTAAGTACTTGTACATTATATACATGTACAAGTTTTTACATTTGATTACAATCATGAATTAAAGCAATTTGAGCATATAGATCTTCCAAGTTGTTTATCATCCACCTTATTCCTACAACACTCAAGTAGCACGTTGGATACACAAGAATGAAATGTTTTTCATCATCGAAACAAAGGGATCACAGTAATGTCCAACAATCTCCCATTTTTTGAAGATGAAAAACATTTCCTAAATATAAAAATCAAAAATATAAATTATATGAGTTTCATACCTGAAGTTTACCTTTTGTAGCCATTCTTGTTTTGCAAGTGGGTGCTGGCTGAGATATTATGAAACTCATTTTATTTTATGTTTTTGATTTTTATATTATTTCTCCCCCTTTGTAATTTCAAAAAGATATCCAAAATAATCATTTAGTATGACTTTTTATTTATCCCCCTTAATTTTATGCTATGCTCCCCCTAAAAGAGATATTCAATTTAAAAGCAAGGGATTAATGCAAACCAATTATTGCTAAATTTAGCCACAATTTATTTCTCAATCATTTGTAGAGGATGTTAAGCCTTGAAATGATATGAGTTCCTTTTAAGTTCATGGCATATGTGTATTGGATTATCATCCATTTTACAAGGGATGTTAAACCCTGGAAATGAAATGAGATTCCCTTAAGCTTATGATGAATAATACATATTGATTTCTCGTCCATTTTGCAAGGGATGTTAAGCCCTGAAAATAATATGAGAATCCTTTAAACTTAGAGTACATGAAAAGTGTCTCTAACCAAATACACAAGATGTTAAGGCCTAATTTGTTTAGACAATTCCATTAGGAACAAGATATATGTCATATTCATGAATATTGTATGACTTTTTATTTTCATAACCAAAATTAAAAATACTAAGGTCATAACAAGCTTCAAATGATGTTTACAAAGTTTTGTAAGCTTCTTAATCTTGTAATGAAGATAGTTTGTGTGAGCTCCCCCTTAATCTTATAGTCAAGATAATTTAAGGATTCTATGGTCACAATCAACATTGGATCATAATAAGTTGACCTTTTATGAGAGTTATGCACGAAAACTATGTTTTCAATATGATAAACACATTTTGAATCAAGATACTAAGATTAAGTGCAGTAAAATGATGTACAAATAAGCATTTTGTCAAGCTTATTTTAGGTCGACCTTGACTACGACCATAGCACCCCTTGGTCAAACTTGATTTCAACCAAGAGGCAATTTCTGCAGATTTTCAAATTAAAATGTATTTGTGCCATGAAATTTTACTATTTATGCAAAATGGCATCTTCATATGAGCTGAATCACAATGATAAAAAATAATATCCATTCATGGTTTGTATATATGGATCAAAGATTATTTTAGACAAACCTATGAAACACAATGATCATGGCACAATAATTATGATAGAATAGAAGAAGCATATCCTCAATGCAATGATCAAGATAAAAGCATATAAATACAATGATTATGATTATTTTAAATTAGAATTCAATATACATGGTTCCTATATAGATAGACCAAGGAATACAAAAAAAACATGTGGATTATGATAAAACAGTAATTTCCTTGATTAAACTAATCATGGTTCATATTTTCAGTTTTAAGCCAAACCATGTAGAGAACAAACCAAAATAATCTCATTTAGGTTCATAAGTTTTCAATTTTAAGACAAACCATGTAAATGAACATGCTTAATAAACTTTTTCAATCAATGAATAAGGTTTGTTCAAAATCAGTCTTCATATAACACTTTTGCAATATGTTTAAGGATTTCATATTCATAATTTTATACCTTTATTCATGATGCAAAAAGATCAATATGTCTTGTTTCAAAGATGATCTCCAAGATTTATTCCTGATTTGCATATTAAATCAATCATTAATAACAAATTGATAGCAAACTAGATTAATTGAAAACAGGTTCAGCAGAACTTGATTCGGTCGAACTGTTTGTCGACCGAATTTATCTCGGTCGACGTTTTTCTCGACCGAGAATGCTGCTGTTTGTACAGGTTTTATCAGATTTGTTGCAAACTTGAGAACAGTAATCTGCTTGGTCGACTATTTCTCGACCGACAATGTTCTCGGTTGAACAGTTTCTCGATCGAGAATGATTCTGTACTATTTCAGAACTGTTTTTAGTAATTGTTTCCAAGTAAAACAAGAATATGAAAGTTAAAGATTGATTGTCTTGAGATATGACATTTGTATATCAAGAATCAGTTTAGGTCAAATCTCAACTAGTCAAATTTAAACCTCTAAGTTTTAGGAACCCAAGCTAGATCATCATTCCTTTTCTTGTATGGGCATGAAAAAGAGTAGTGTCCAAGACGCAAGCAATAATGACAACTAACAGAGTCAATCTCATTTCTCTTTCTAGGAGTTGAGTTGTTCTTGGGTACATACATGGATTGATTCTATAGCACTTGTGTCCTTCTTCGACTAGGTTTTTGATAAGATTTTCCCTTAGTCTTATAACCTAGTCCTCTCCTTCCAATTTGACGATAAGAATCATTTAAGATATTATCAAGAATATTGTTGTTACTCAAGCTACTCACTTTTTGTTGTAACTTCATGATGCAATCCATTTTCTTCTTGATATCTAATTTTGCTTGATCTAGATTAGATAATAAAGAATCTCTATCTTTCACAACAATATCATAATCTAGATTGTCTTTGGAGATCATTTACTTGAGTTTGCAAGTTTAACTTTTCTAAAGAAAGAAGATTGCAATTTGCTTCTACATATTTAAGTTTAATATCATAATCTTCAATACCCTTTTTGAGATAATCATTTTCAGATGTGAGAGCAAGAAGTTTAGCATGTAACTCTTTATTTGATTTCTTAAATTTCTTTTTGCACTCAATATATTTCTCATGTGTATCTTGAAGACTAGCAATTAGATCTCCTTTTGGTAGATCAAAAAGACTTACCTCTTCTTCTTCTTCTTCATTTCTTGTAGAAATAAAACATTCTACTTCTTATTTTCCATCATCACTATCATCACTTGAATCATCCCATGCAACTTTATATGCTCTTTCTTTCTTTTTGTGAGATGATTTCTTCCCTTTCTTGAGTTTTGGACAATCACCTTTCATGTGTCCCTTTTTGCCACATTCAAAGCACCTGGAAGAAGAAACACTAGAAGTTTTATTAGTTTTAAAACATTTATATTGCTTACGGTTTACAATGAGAGTTTCTTCTTCACTATCATCTTCACTTGTGTCATGACTAATCTTGGTTGATGCTTTGAATGCAATGTCCTTCTTTCTCCCTTGTTGAACTTCACGTTCTCGTCTTTCTTCCTCTTCTAAAGTTGCCTCATGTGCTTCTAAGTTTCCAATGAGTTGTTCCATCTTTAGCCGGGTGAGATCATTTGCTTCTTTAATAATAGTCACCTTGGGCTTGTACTTGGGAGGAAGAAACCTAAGAATTTTTTATACTTGATCTTCTTCACTGATCCCTTTACCTAAAGCATTTAAACCATTTACAATAGAAGAAAATTTTGCATCCATTTCACTAATTGACTCATTTTGATCCATACGAAACTGTTCAATTTTTTGCTCAAGCATTCCGATTTTAGAGTTCTTAACTTGAACAGTTCCTTCATAAGTTATGGAGAGTCTATGCCATATTTCATATGCCGTTTCACAATTTGATATTCTATTGAATTCACCAACGTAAATTGAACAATAGAGTATACTTACAACTTTTGCATTCATTTGGGCTGATCTTACCGTATTAGCATCCCAAGTTGCATACTCTATTTGAGGGAATTCATATGGATTTGATACCATTCTCCATAGATCCCAGCTAATTCCTTGGAAGTAGAATTGCATCCTCCTTTTCCAGTAGGTGTACTTAGTACCATCAAAAGGTGGAGGTCTAGCCACAAGTGTCCCTTCTAGGTTGAGGTTGTTGAGTACCCCGTCACCCATTCTTTAAGACTTTGTTAGAGTTCCTTGAAGCCCTGCTTTGATACCAATTCAAAAACCGCTTGGGGGGGTGAATAGGGTTTTTATGTATATTTTAAAATAATTCAACTCAAACAACCACAATTGAGATAATAAGAAGGAGACAAGGTGTTTAGTGTGGTTTCAACCTTAGCAAATACTAAGGAAGTCAATCCACTACCCGGTTGCTTACCCAACCGGGATTTTGAAAAGTATTTAATTTTATTACCTCACAAGGATGTTACATAAAATTACAACACTTTCACCAAACCCTTCGGACAGCCTTCACCTAGAAGTAGTCTCACCAACCTCGAAGCAACCTTCCTTGAAGTAACCTCAAGCTCCCCTTGAAGTAGACTTCCTCTTGAAGTTTACTCTACTTGCACTTAGTTTAAACAACCAAACCAACTCTTTGATCTAAATACCAACTGTTAAGGAGTTAAATGAAACTCTAATGTTTTCTATCTAGTTGATCTTAACAAGCCCGTTGTCATGTGGATTTGACCCTTAACTATACTACGATAAGACTTCCACGTTTCCTAGCATATGTGGGTGGAGTTTTTAATATAGTATAAGCAAGGCTAAACCTAAAGACTTACCATCTTTGGTATTTTTAGTGGTGCACGCAACTCCATGCAAGTGGAAGCTCCATCAGGGGGATATCATCTCATGGATCCATTCATGTTCCATTATCTGGAAGAAACCGCCTGCCATTTGTAGGTCTTTCCAGATTGCTTTAGCGTGCAGACAATCTCTAAGACAGTGTATGAGGGATTCCTGACCGTTATTGCAGAGTGGGCAGCGTTCGTCCATTGTAATATGTTGTCGAACCAATTCTATATTTTTTAAAAGAGAGCTGTGCAGGACCAGCCAGAGGAAAGTCTTAATCTTGCTTGGGAGATTTGCCGACCAATTTTTTTTTCCACATAGCCGAGGATGGGTTGGGGGGCTAGTTTTGAAGCCAGGTATAAGTAGAGCTCGATGTGAATTCACCCGTATCGGTGAGCCAAATCCAAATGTCAGTGCCAAAATCTTGTTCAGGGATGCTAATAAACTGGAGAATACGCGCCACTGGTTGTGGTAGGTAGTTATTTATAAAGCCCCAGGTCCCATCCTGAGTCTGGGTGTTTCATAGACTGCATGATGAGGTCATCGAGTCCAGGAGGGATAGAAAGCGATGGATCATAATCCATTGGAAATTTACCAAGGAGCCATCTGTCTTTCTAGATGTTAATCATTTGGCCAGACCAGATCGTCTTATGGCAGATTCCTTTGAGCCTATCTATGTTTTGTTTTATGAATGCCCACGTCGAGGAGCATGGTTTCTTGCTGATGCTTCCATTGTGCATGTACTTGCCTTGCATTACTCTGAACCAGAGGGTATTCAGATGTGTCATGAAGTGTCATACATTTTTCAAGAAGAGGGATTCATTTTGTTCCCATGCAGACTTAAGACCCAGTCTGTCGTGAGAGGTGGGTAGAGCAACCTTTTTCTATTATATTGGAGAGATTCTCCTTTGTGTGCGTCCTCCCGAACATAGAAAGTCACAGATGTGGCAATCTATGTCATGACATAGACTTGGAGAAACCTTGATGGATTGCATCATGTAGGATGGTATTGATTGTAGTGTACTCTTTGCAAGGGTGATACACCCAACAAGTGAGAGACTCTTTGTAGCCCAGCTATTCATGCACCCATAGATGGAAGAGATAAGGCTTACATGTGTTGATTTATAAATCCTATAGTGGAGAACCGAGACTCCCATGTATTTCCCTAGGTCATCCATTTTTTGGATACCTATTTTGTGGCAGAAACTTCATCTCTCTGAGGCAGAAGTATTTGGGGAAAAGAAGCATCTGGACTTGTCCTTTGAGAGCATATGCCCGGATACTAAGCTGAATTCATCTATTACTTTAAAAATCGTAGATGCTTGAGATCTGGAGGCCTCTGCCATGAGCAAGATATCATCTGCAAACATGATGTGTAAGAGAGGGGTCCTTCCTCTAGACAGAAGAATTGGCTTCCAATCACCAGAGTCAACTGCTTGAAAAATTGCTTGGTTGAGTCTTTCCATACATAGCACAAAGAGATATGGGCTGATGGGGTCACCCTGCCGCACACCCAGACTGGCATGAAAGGGCTCTGTAGGGGAACCCTTCCAAATAATGGAGGTGTATCCTGTAGAGATGACTTGCATGATTAGCGAAATAAGCTTTTGTGGGAGTCCCACCTTGATGAGGGTGTCCTTGATAAAGGGTTGTCTCATTCTGTTGAAGGCCTTAGAAAGGTCAAGTTTGATGCATGCCCACTTCTTCCCTGCCTTCTTGTATTTCATGGAATGAATCACCTCCTGAACGAGTAGGATATTATCACTTATGTGGCGGCCCAGTATAAAGCTCGACTGAGTTTCTGAGATCCCAATGTGGAGATATGGTTTGATGCATTCCACAATGGTTTATGAGATACTTTTGAAGCAACAATTGTTTAAGGAAATAGGGAGGAGCTCATTACACTATTGTGGGTGTTTTACCTTGGGAATCAACACCGTAAGTGAGTCTTCCAGCCGAGGATCAATGGTACCAGTTCGGAAGGTTTCAGTAACTTGTAGAATGATGGATTGAATGACATGATGCCAATTTGCTTAGATAAAGCCATTATGTACACCATCAGGGCCTGATGCCTTTGTCAGGACCATAAGGAAAACCACTTTCTTTACTTCATCAACTGTGGGCACCCTGTCGAGTTCATGCAGACCATGGCCTCCTGGGAAATTGCCAATATAGTTTATAATCCTCTCACTGATGGAGGGGAAGTTGCAGGGGCGGTGAGAAGAGAGCTGAAATATGCCTGTATGTCGCCACGAATGCGAGCAACATCAGTGAGCCAATCGTCATTTTCATATTGGATGCTTGAGATGAGGTTATGGAACCTCTGGGCTTTGACATATGAATGGAAAAACTTGTTGTTTATGTCTCCATGTTGTAGCCAGTTTATGTTAGCTTTTTGTTGCCAATCGGCTTCTTCCCATTGCAAAATAGCTTCGTACTCCTCTTGTAAATGAACATAGCGAGTGTTAGTATAAACATTAAGGTGGGAGGGGGATTGTACTAGGCATTTGTTAAGCTACTGCAGGATATTGTCTTTCTTCTTGTATTGAGCCTTTAGTCGCTTGGATTCCCATTTGGTCGCGGCTTGCGGGAAGTCTGGAAGGATGTCAGAGAAGGGCTTGGAGTTGTCCCAGCTGGGAAGAAGTTCCTTATGGAACTGAAGATTAAGATTCCAGCTTGCCCTCATGCAAAAGTTATAGTGTCGTCTCCGGTTGCCATTATGCCCAGTAATGAAGATGGGGTTATGATCGATGTATAGACAAGGGAGGATTCAGATGCTCATGCCATTTTCGATTGATAGCCAATCAACATTTGCTACCACTCGGTCTAATTTCTCTTGTAGGTTGCCTTTTTTGAAAGTGAAGAACTGCCCAGACGTACGGGAATCTGCTAGTCCAGTAGTAAGCAGCATAGAGTGGAAGTTCTGGCAAGATCATTTATCGAAGCCTTTCCTGCCATCTTTTTCGCTGACGTCCAACATAGTATTAAAATTTCCAGCTACGACCCAGGCTCCCTCGATGGTAGAGGAGAGAGTACAGAGTCGGGTCCAGAGAAAGGATCATTTTTGTGGGTTAGGGTTGCCGTAAACGAAGGTGAGGAACCATGTATCATTCAACTTACAGTGGACAAATTGTCGGTGACTTTGGAGGATTTCTACTTTGCATCGGTGGTTGTCCCAAAGGACCCACAAACTTCCTGAGAAGCCAAGAGCTTCCACACTGTGGGAGGAGGTGTAGCCCAGTTTCTTGATAATGTTTGCAGCCTTGACCCCACTACAACGAGGTTCAACAATTGCAAGGACATGGATTTTATTATTTCATTTGAATTCTCTAAGAAGATTGAGCTTGTCCTTGGAGCATGCTCCTTGGACATTCCAATAGATGATGTTCATCATATGGAAACACATATGAGGAAGAGGTCTTCGCAAGGACTTAATTGATAATAGCGCAGAGGCCCGCGTCCTGGCCCTCAGCAGAGCCAGTTCCTGGTGGTTGTCCTTCCTCTGGGAATGAGAGTGATCTTACTGTTTCTCCTCTAAGACTCTGCCCTTTGACCAGTTGAGCTAGCCTGCCTTTTTTGCGCTCACTATCGGGGCTGATTGTATGATAAACTATCTTGTGGTTCCAGAGCATTACTCCCCCGCTGCTAGAGTTGTTCCCCCAGTTAAAGGGAGAAAGGAGTTCCAGTGTTCCGGTATTTGTGTTTGCCTGGAAACGGAAAGACGTGACAAATTCCATGTCTCTATTATGCCTGTCACAGATGTCATCGTCCACAAGGATGATTGCATTGTTCTTGGGGTCGGAGTCATATGTGCTTCGTTCTGCATTTACTGGTGGCTTGGGGTGTCTAGTAGATGACGGTGGAGCCTTATTATTTTACTACTTCTTTTTTTTCTTGCGATTCACCACAGTTTCCCAATCGTCTTCACTTTCCCCTTCGTTATTGGGGTTTGGTGGAGGTTTGGGTTGTGTCGGGGTCTTAGTGCTAGTCGCCTTTGGTTTGTCAGCTTGATGAGGAGCATCCTTCTTAGCTGGAAGGGGTCTTCGCTCGGGCATCTTGGCGTGGATTTCACAGGTGTACTTTGGCGTAAGTACAACAGTAGGAGGTGTTGATGTAGAGGGGTCACCGCTGGGGAATGTAGGGATGAACTTACAGTCGGGTTCCACATGTCCCAACCTTTTGCACTTCATGTAGAAAGTGAGAAGGTTTTCATACTCCAACTTGTACCGACCTCCATTAAAGAAGATTGCCGGCAGCAGGGGGCGTTGGTGTCAACCTCCACTGCTATACGTGCAAACTTTCCCCGGTGACCTGATTGTGTTGTGGTATCTATCTTAATGGTTTTCCCAATCAGATTACCGATCATCTCAAGAAACTAGTTCTGGTACAAATAGGTCGGCATGTCCGCAATCCTTGCCCAGACGACAAGCTTCCGAGGGATGGGGTCGGAAGGTCGAAAGGACAAAGACCAGGATTGTACAGAGATATAGTGATTAAAGATCATCCACGGGCCACCTGTCATGGCTCAGACGAAGTCATCATTCTTTGCTAGTTGTATGATATAGTACCCCATGTCCAGATCAATAGCACGAAACTCTCCGGTCAGATGCCAGAGAGCTGTGATTCTATTCGTGAGGACATTAAAGTTGATGGTGGTTCCAATGATCTTGATAACCACATTTTACTTCCATGGTTACAGGAGCGTGGGAGGCGTTCTGGATTAACCGTGATGGCCAGAACACTTCCACTTCTGTCGATCTTTATGTCCGCTGTGGTGAGGAGATCCAGAGTGACTTGGGAAAGTGAGGAAGGGGTCTTGTTGGTACGGCCCGCAACCATGTCCTTGTAGGATACAGTAGGGTTTCCCCCAGAGTTCGTGACTTCAGCCATTGCTACGTCGGTTCCGCTTGGAACGTTAGGTTCATAATGTGTTCCAACAGGGGTTGGGATGTCGATAGATTGTTCAGTCACGTGGTGATGAGAGAAATGAGAAGAGTTTGATCGCCCAGTGCCACAGCCGCCGCCATGGCCTCCTCCAAAACCTAACATCACGAGCAATTTAAATCAAAATGTGTTCTGATTATTTGTTAATTGCAAATATGATTGACTATCTTGTTAGTCATACATGTGAATATTGTGTTCCCCCCACATTTTGATATAGAAATATATTGATCTTTGTTTTGGTTTCATGACGTATTAGGTTAAACTGTTGTTGATTCAAAAGATGGCTTTGTGAGAAGATAACACCAAGAAGAAAGGAAACTTAAAATCAAGAATGGCACATTATACTTTGATAGAATTTCTTTCTGTTGCAGACCATAGATATACACTCCATGTAACTCCCTCGAGGAGAGGGTATCTTGTTATCAAACTCGTTACCATATAATGCAATATATTTATTATTATTGGTTACATGTTAATCATGAATCCCAAAATTATGATTATGGTTCTTGCCCTCTCGGTCCTACTTTTTAGGGGATAATAGGGGGAGGGGTCATAACAGTTACCTTGGTTTCACTTTCACATTCAATGATCTTGGACCATGGCCTAAAATATGGTTTGACCTCCATATGTTCCTTGATTATTATTGGATACTTGTTATTCTTGAATTTCAGATTTATGATTATGGTCCTTACCCACTCATTTCTCCTTTTTAGGGGATAACAGGGGGAGGGGGTTGTAAAGAGGTGAGATCACCTCCTTACTAAAATTTAAAGGAATTACAAAACATCCATCTTTTTAGAAAGACAAAGGATATTGAGGGATGCATGTATAATATTCCAAGTAAATAAGCATGCACCAGATACATTATAAAATGTCAATAGCATCGAAAACAAAAGTACTAATCCTATTACATGGTTTTCGTTGTACATTACATGATTGTTCCAAAAAGAAAAAAAAAGATAAGAGAAAAGGATCTAGCTATAACAACCTAGACATCCTGTCAAATAGGTTGAGATCTACTCCTGAGATGACTTTCTACAAACTTGTCCTTCTCCTTGCTCAACACCAACACTTGGGTGGTTGGGAAAGCACCCAACAAAAGGGGAAAGAAAACAAGGTATGTGTCACAAAACTAGTCTAGGATAACAAGATAAGTAAAGAAAATAAAAACTGGCTAGGGTTCATCATAAGGTGAAGATAACAAGAATATGAGGCTATATTCAAAAGAATCTTTCCATTAACAGTTATATTAAAAAGGATTTGCATGTAAGATAATTATGTCTACCTAACTAAGTAGGGTTGAGGCACCTAACGGACCTTGAACCTATAGGTGAGGGGAGAATAATACATTCCAAGTCATCTACACAATTATATATGGGAGAAATAAAACATTCCCTAGGGTGATTAAATACATGCCCTATGTGGGTGGTTGTACATAAGTACCGCTAATTTAAATTAAATAGAACATAAATCTACATGCTAGAAAAGTGGTCATGGCAAGAGTAGACATAATATTCAATAAGCATGGCAATGGGGTATAAGACCCAAACATGAAGAAATTATAATTTGTTTTGAGGCATGAACAATATTAGGATTCAAGAATAGAATATTTAGGGTTCATTAAGCCTCATTAGGGAAATATAGGGTTTGGCTACAATTATCCCAACATAGGGTGTAAGGAATGCACATACATAAAGAGGGATTGCACATACATAAATAGGGGTTGCATAAACATAAATAGGGATTGCAAATACCTCTCTTACTGATATCAATTACTAACTTTCACCACTTTATTTGAGTCCAAGTTCCACTTTGTCTATTTTCAATGTATTAACATGTAATAGAGTACATAGTGCACATTAATGTATAGAAACCCTAATTTCAGAACTTTTTTGCAAAATTCGGATTTAGATTTTGAAAATACCACCAATGAACTTATTAGGTTCTCCTGATCAAGAAAACATATTTTTATGTTAATTTTGGAGTTATGAGGATTAAGATGTACTTTTTCTGGTTTTTATGCATTAAATTCATTTTTCGAAAATCACCCTTCATCAAACCATGAAATAAGACCTTGAAAATATTTTTATTAGATAGAGATTAATTTTTCAATTCCAAAACATATGTATTTGTCAAATTTTGGATAAGCGGATTAGAAGACATGAATTTTTCAATACTGACAAATAGGAAATCGCCACATCATCAAACTGATCAAGATAATTGAAGAGAGAGGGAGAGGGAGAAAACACCATTTGACCCAAGATTGAAAACTACTAGAGGGGGGGTGAATAGAGTTTTATAGATAATTTAACAATTATTGAACTTAAACAACCACAATGAAAATATTGGACAAGGAGACACAAGGTTTAGAGTGGTTCCAACTATAGCAAATACTATAGCCGTCAATCCACTACCCGGTTGCTTACCCAACCGGGATTTGAAAAGAAATTTATTTTATTACCTCTTCAAGGAATTTACATAAAATACAATCTCTTTTCCTAAACCCTTCAAGCAGCCTTCACCTAGAAGTAATCGCCAACCTTGAAGCAGCCTTCCCTTGAAGTAGATGCACCAACTCCCGTTGCACCAGCCTTCTGAAGTAGCTTCCCTTGCGATAGCCTTCTTGAAGTAGCTTGAAGTCCCCTTCTCCACTTGAGAAGTCAACCCTCTCCAATCCGCAGCCTCCAACCCTAGGAGTAGCAAGGAGAGTACAAAAGATAAACAGGAACAAGAAAGGAAAAGGAAATTACAACTTATCCTTTAAGCCCGAGGCTTGATATGCCTAGATCAAGCGTAAGATCTCCTAGCCAAGTATGTGAACTTGTGATTGCTGTGGGTAGGAGAATCTATCCTATAGGACACGAGATTGAGCTAAGATGAATGTAGGCCAATGATCACAGTGCTCAAATTGCTTGCAAAAGATTGCTCAAGTATGCTCAAGTGTATTCTCAAGTGTAACAAGTGAATTCTAGTGTCCTATGGCTTGTCCTATTTATAGGAATGGCCTAAGTATGCTTAAGGACGTTCTAGACAACTTCTAGGGGTTTTAAGTGCTTAACTAGCCGTTAGGTACAAAGTTGTTGCTTTAACAACGGCTAATTAATTTATTCTGCAGTTGCTGTCAGAGACCATCTCGGTCGACAAATGGTCGACCGAGACACCTACTCGGTCGAAGTTTTGTCGACCGACAGGCTCTCTGGAACAAGTGATTTGCAACGTCTTTCTTCAACTACCAACTAACTTGTCTGTTGTGTCTAACGGCTACTTTGGATCTTTCTCGGTCGAGAAGATGGTCGACCGAGAGTGTCTCGGTCGAGGAGTTCGTCGACCGAGAATGATCCTGTTTCAAGGTTTCAATTTAAGCACTAATTATATGTGTGAGTGTGCAAAGGTGATTCTATTCAAATGGGATGACATGTCTAACTATGGTGTTTGGCTAGGGAAAATCTAACGCTTGATTTACATGCAATTCTAAGTACTTGTACATTATATTTTTGTACAAGTTTTTACAACAATGATTACATTGCATGAAAATATAAACATTTTAGCTTGTGGATTTTCCCTAGTTGCTTTGCCATCCATCTTAGTCCTGCACACTCAAGTAGCTCGTTAGATTAATAAGAATGAAATGTTTGTCATCATCGAAACAAAGGGATTTATCATAATATCCAATTTATCCAACAAAGATCAGGTTTGAAGTTGCATAGGTAACCAAACTAGAGCTTATAGAGAAGGTAAAATAACAAGAAACCAAAACCCTAGAAGAACATTATAAAAAGAGATGGAAACCATCGATTTTAAACATAGAAGCATGAGTTTTAAGCATGTAGTAAGCAATTTTTGAGTAGGGGGTTAAAAAAACTTTCCCTAGGAAGGTAAGAAGGTACAAACAGCAAGGATCCTGATATTACAAGGTCTGGTTGCTCCAAGCCAAGCTCTTTTCTTGAGCAAAGATCACGTTCTCCACTTTAGAGGTGCAAACCCTAGCAAAAGAGCATGGATATGAGCTGTTTTAGGGTTCTAGGTGGGGTTTTACCATGGAAGGTCAAGGTTCTTGTTGGTATGTATTCCCTGAGAGCCAATCATGGGATGATTGGTGGGATACATTAAGATTGATTTGATAAACATCAAAGGAGAGATTCCAATTCTTTCTGGTTCAGTCATATGATATAGTGCTAGATCAGATTGAATGTCTAGAGAATGACAATACTCAATGACGTATGCCTTCAGGTTCAGGACCTGAACGATGAGATCATGCATATGCTAAGAGTTTGTACATTCTTGTTATGTCCCTAGTCGGATGTCATTGTGGAAGGTAGATAGACAGCAATGACACACAAGACTAGATTGTGGTGTTGGTTGATGACAGAATATCATTAGTCATGATATAGAGATATCAAACCAAACACATAGGTACTTGTTAGAGAACAAGTGTACCAGACAGACCCACCGTGAGTTTGACACATGGAACCATGACATGGTAGTCACAGTCAGTACTCACAGTGATGGTGGTGAGTGTGATTCTTTGACCTAAAATCACTACACTCAACACATGTCGTTGGGCACACTTTCACATCATCAAACGCAGTCCTGAAACATGGGTTGTTATAAAGGTGATGATTGGGTGGCTTTGACACATGGGGCTTTTGAGGGGTGAGTGATAGATATGGGATTTGTCCCTCCTGAGGGAGTTTGATATCCATGGCCACTTGATGAGTAGGATTGAGAAAGGCATGCATGCATGTGTGAATCAGTATGTGATATTGATGTCATACATATCTCTTCCAATCTACTCTGAGATCAAGAAAGTGAATGAACATTGACAGGATGACTATTCCATGCCTCGAGTTCATTCGGGATATCAGTGACAAAGGAATTATGCATTCACTGTGACACCATTCACGGATTATAGGATTGAAAGTTGTTCTCCAACTTTCTATTTCACTTGGGTAGTATTGATGTGTGACTAGGCACCGCTCTTTGCTTGTGAAGTCATGTGTTATGGACTTTCACTACCAACGTGAAATGGACCTGCAGGGTCACACACATAGGATTTAACCTGGAAGAGGAGTTTTGTCCATAAACAATGTTTAGATTGATTACTAAAGGAGTTTAGTAGTTCAATTAAACATTCAATTAATTGATATCTCAATGTCATAATGTTCAAGGTGTGTATCGTTCATGAGATATCATTCATTACTATATTGAGTTACCGATCATCTTGGGTTTCATATCACCATCTAGGGTTTCAACCCATATCGGGTTAGGGTATAAACCTACCACCATATCATGTATAAGGTGAATACTTGACCCCATATCATGCTCAAGGTGTGTATATGTATTACTCATCACGCCCATGAGGTATACACTTCTCACTATATTGTGTTTCTGGTGTGTACATATCAACATTTCGGGTTACTTATTACCTAGGGTTTATTATAACGTGTTGGAGTTTATGCTTGACTCCATATCGTGCATAGGGTGTATACTTAACCTCATATCATGCACATGGTGTGCACTTCATCATCATAACATGCAAGAGGTACATACTCATTACCATATCATGTTAATGGTGTGTTCACTCCATCATATCGAGTTAGAGGTACTTCAACCCAATATTGGGTTGGACCTTGATGATGTCATCATCATCAACCTCTAGATTCTTATTCTTACTATTCCAGTTCATGGACAATAGTTCTAAGTTACTAAAAGAACTCATGGATTCATCAATTATGCAAGAGAATTCATAATTGGCAGTAGATCAACAAGTATAACAAAATTGAAGGTGAATAATAACATTGTCGGGTTCAAGTTATATAACCCACCTCAAGAACAACTTCAAAGCTCCAAGCTCCAAAAATTCACGTTCCTAAAAAGGAAGATGAGCTTATCAAAAGTCCAAGGCTCATTCACAACTCCTCCATATACAAGGAATCACCCTAGTTAAGAACTTGGTTATGAAGAAAAGAAAGGAATAACTATAACCCGAGAATCATACTTCAACCAATATTGAAGATGACCATGGCCTTACCTTAAGCATGGTGCTCGAGCTCCCCTTGCTCCTTAAGCTACAATGCACAATATCTTAGAGGGTATGCATGATATCTCAGAGAATGAGAGTTGTGGGGTTCGTAAACATTCATTAGTAGGTTAAAGGAGAGGTATATATACTTGGAGTTCATGAGAGAGAGTGTATAAGAGGTGTCTTCACCATATGCTACTAGGTGACACATGGCCATGCATGGTTGACACGTGTCCATGCATGCACTCAAATTTATCTTGACATGAAAAAGTCTTTAGGATAATCTAGAGATGATATTTCGGCCATCCCTTCTCTTGTTGGATAAGATATCTCATCTTTATCTCACAAATATGCAAACTGATACAACTTTTTGCAAGGAGCATCTAACTCATCATGGATCGCCTCGTTGAGATTTTTTGGCCATCATGGCCTTTTATAATAGTTTAGAAACCAATATGGGATCTCCTATATGCCTCCTTGGCCGATAGGCACTCCCATATCAAGTCTACAACTTGATACAACTCAAGGGCTTCAACTATACATCATCTCTTGGTCTTTTCATCACCAAGAGTACCATCACTCAAACATGATTCAAACATGGTTTCTCCTTATTCATCTATCCTCTAAATGATACATAGAGGGAGTAGGGACACTCTAGAGGTGATATGTTGCATATGAACCATATATTTTGGGTAAATTACAATTTGTACCAAAATTGGTTCACAAGACACTAGCATTATTCAAACAAGCTCAAACTTGGAATTTAGACTTTCCACAAGCCACCACCTAGAATAATTCTCTCTATTATGATGCTAAAACACTTAAGGCACATTCAAAATGTGACATATTGCAATATAACCCCTCATTTTGGTTAAATTACATTTTTGTCCAAAACAAGAGAACATTGCTCAAACATTATTCAAACATGACCAAACTTGAAACATAAGTTTGTCACCTGATAACAAAACACTTTAGAGGATTATATTAAGGTTCTAAGCAACTTATTTAAGTAAAAGAAATAGGGTTATCCCTAAACTCAGGTCAAGTATGTTACAATTATAAACCCCTAATAAGGATTTCGTCCCCAAAATCCCAGATGAAGGAAGACAATTGTTATTCATGCATCATATCATCAAGTCTCCACATAACATCTTGATGTCCTAGAGATGCCATAGAACTTTGACCAGTACAAAGTCCTTTCATGTAGGGGCGTCATAGAATCTGTCATATAGGACAAATATTCAACTGCCCTCTTCATTAATGATTGTTGTTTCACTTCTGTGTCAGGTAACACTTTTTTAAGTCATAGAAGTACTATTCATACTTTGAATAATTCAGGTGTCAAACCTTATTGACTTTTCACCTTCTCAACTTACAATTTTATGTGATAAGATTCTTGACCTTGGGAGTCTTCCATACTCCTGACTTAGTTTAGCATTTATCCTCCAAGGAAAAACCAGAGTTACGTTCTGTCACCCACTTGGGACTACAAGTCTTATCATACGTCTGTTGTGCCACTCTAATTTGCTGACACAACACTAAAATTTCTTATAACTTGTACCAACTATCCCATTAGATGTCTATTTTCTTGCCATAAGGGGATACTACTTATTAAATAAGAACTTATCTCAGAGGTATCTCTAGATGTTATGTATAAGCTGCTTCAACAAATCTTTATAGGGATATTCTAAGGAAATATTTTTAACTTGATAAGCTTTTTCTCAAAATGATTCTACAATTGTTCCTTCATTTGATACATACTTATCAATGTTATGTTTATGCAGAGCATAAACCTCTAACATTTGATATCCATACTATAGTTATCTCAAAGTTGGCCCTTCTAGGTAACCAAACATTATTCATTTCATCAGAAGTCATGTTCTCATTTTCTCATACCATTGAAAGTTTTGGGATACTAGGATTCTTTACCTTGGTATCTGTTATATGTGCAAAAAACACATCACATCCTCATCATATCTGTCTCCCTTTTGTTATTATCAAAGGCAAAAATATAATAAGACCCTTCTTTCATCTTGGGACATCACTTATCACATATAACATTGTCTTGGAACCAAAATTCAAGACTGACAGATACTTTTCAAGGTACCCACCTATAGATTACTTCTAATCCATGCACATCAGGTGTGACACCCCGTCATCACATAGACAACGAGATGACACGTGAAAACATGCGGAACCATATATTACCGAAAACACGAGTTAATTAAAACCGATTACGGAAACATACGTACAGAACATTTGCAACCAGGCCCTGCAAGAAGATTAGGTCATATATAGATATATTCAAGATCACCTTCCAGATATGTTCACAACTTAAAGTCACCCACTGTCGCAGCAGCGCATATTAGTTCATCACCTTTTTATACATACAGAACGACCAAGTACGGCCAGCAGCAGGGTATACAAAAATTATAGCAGCTAAACATTGTGAAACATCGTCAAACACCTCCGAGGACCTGAGAGTATAGGGATGACTCTAGGGCTCTACAAAAAAACCACCAAAATAGCAGCAGGTCCATCTCTTGCCTTCTACTGTGCTTCTTGCTGCTCGGCTGCAACTGACGACCACCACCACGTCTAGAGCGATCACCTAAAAAGGGTGTAAACCAACGGGGTGAGACACACAGTCCCAACGAGAAACATAACTCCCTGCCAAAACTATAAAACCTCAAAGGTCAAAGTAGATAAGAGCAAATAACTGATAAAGCGTATAACAGGAGCAGCATACAGAGCAAAGCTATTATTACCATCAAGCTCACCAAGATATCTGGGAGGCATATAACCAAGTATTTCTTTATGGAACATGATTGACAAGATAAGCTTTATAAGAACTTATCACAAGATATAAGGATCGTATACATATCTGCAAGGTGTAACTAGATCATCTATATAAGCAAGGCCTCAATCAATGCTCCGTGTTTTGCTCTAAGCAAGATATACTTATTCGGATGGATTACATTTTATTATGCCATGAGGAAGTGAGCCTTCCCTGCTCAATTCCAACCATTGGATATGAAGCCCAATCTGGTGCCATACAAGGTCTAAGGAGATCCGGACTCCATGACCTCACCTTCTCGTGGTCAGTACAAAAATCATCAAGCAAGACCACAGTCTTATGCTTATAGGGCCTCAACCTTTGGGTCAGCTCTGCAAGCTACCCATATCTGTAGCTCACCTCATCATAGGTACTAGTACATATATCTAAGCCATGAACACATCATTCTCATCATCACATATCCTGTGCCATGGGTATGTTCACCATGCTCCATATATCCTAAGTTTGCAACCATAGTTGCACTCAACCCTCCTATTTTAGGCTAGGGGAATCCTCGCATATTCAACAATATGCGCTCCAGGTAATCCCGCAGGATAAACCTATTTTACCATCACCAAATACTGACGGTAATGGATCTATAGCCAGGGAAAATTACATGATATGTTTAACTATAATTGATTAGTATATTTTAAGCCAATTGTTGAGGCAAAACAAGGTATAAACATAGCCTGATAGAATTACATCATTTTTTCCATCAACATACTGTCCTGGGACCTCAATCCCTCATGATATCAACCACTGCCTCTCAAGGCATCATAGTCATGCATCAGCATCCTGGGAACACATCCCTTATCTCATCATCAAAGGATAACATCTCAGCTAGGCACTCAGACTTACATCAGGTCCTCATACCTATCAACTTGTTACTTTATTAACAAGGATTATCATCACATTGTGCTAGTCAGAGCACATCTATCTCATAGCTCTTACCAGGCTATGAATCCACATGAAATACCTGCATTGTTAGTATACATATTCATAGGGATTACTGAAGCCATCATGGATTAATAGAATGATCTTGCTATCAATTATAAAGAAGCATCCATGAGTACATCAAACAAGCTTTATCATTCATAGTATTATTATAAATCATGGGCATATATTATGCCTTATACTTGTGACCATATGCATGAGTCACATCATCATGTGAAGCAACATCATAAGCCTCCAAGCTTTCTGGTTCATAATCATATCTCATCATCAAAGTTGCAGGATTCAAGGTGATTACATCATATCACTTGTGTTATCATTATTAAAAGAGAACAATCTACTATATACATTCCGGGTTATCATAACCCTTACTAAAACTCCTGCAACCCACACTAAGGTATGGCAAGCAGCGCCAATCCTCAAAAAAGGGGGTATCGGCTAGGGTTCCAAACCCTAAAGCAACTCACCACCATATCGGCCAAACACTACACATCCTCTAACATGCATCAAGGTTCCATTGACACTCATGGTGTCGGGAATCCATCACCAAGGTATAACGTGCATCTCTACCATGGTTATCAGCCAAGGGTTTAACGTGCACCAAGCTAAGGTTAGGGTTAGGTTTCACTTATCGGGCTAACCTTTAACATGAGCCATATCGACCAAAGGGGTATCACCCAAGGCGCCCCTATCGTGCAACCATCTCAACATCATCTGAGGGTTAACGCTATCGGCAAGGGTACCCATGACACCCAAGAATGGTGTCGTGCAAGGCCAGGAAGCATCACGACGGCCAACATCCTAGGGTTGGCATGTCGGGCATGAAGCCATATCGCCCAACACTTCATATGGGTCAAAGCTTCAACTTAAGACATGGTGGTATCGGCCAAAGATATCTTGGTCACCATACCATATCGCCCAAGCTCATCAAGGGTAACGACCAAGGCTGTGCTGGGTACCAGGCTATCAAAGCTTATCAGCCAAGACCGTCCTAAGACAGGGAGTGCCTCAGGCATCCTCTACATATTGTGTATCATCCAAGACTTAACCCTAAGGAGGGTATCATGCAACATCTCATCAAGGGTGTATTGCCCATCCATCAACTCCACCAAGGGCATCGACCAAGGAACCATAACGAGAACCAACTAAGCTTCACCTAGGCATATCGACCAGGGACGCAAGGATCATCCATATGCCCAAGCAAGCATATCTACCAAGGATATCACCTCAAGGACATATCGTGCATCACCACTACTAAACCATGCCGCCCAACACGAGGATAACCCAGTGAACTCTATAACTTCCAATGCACATCGGGCACCAAGACAACTGCCTTTACTAGGTATATCATGCAGGGCACTCAACAAAGCATAACGCCCAAGCACCATGGGTGTCGGCCACCAACCAAGCTCCAACTAGGCACACTGGCCAAGGGTACAACCCAAGACAAGAAGGTTATCGGGCAACACTATCCCCAAAGTCATATCATGCAAGACACAACCGAACCAGGTCATCATGAACCTCAAGCACAAGGGCACCAAACCCTTATTGATCAAGAAGGTCGACTCACCTCTCAACAACCAAGAGAGAGGAGTTTTGCACAACCTCTATCACAAATAGGGCAACCACAAGGATCTACCCTCAACATAGGTCATCATCTATCCAAAAGCTCACCCCTCAAATCCATGGTGAGAGGAGGGTGTTGCTCAAGCAACTAGAATACAAGCTCACCTCTCAACAACCAAGAGAGAGGGGTATTGCCCACATTACTAGAGCTCAAACTCACTTCTCTAGACCAAGGAGAGAAAAGAGTGTTGCTCAACAAGGAAACCCTAAACCATGGTTCGACCAACTAGGTGTAAGGGCATATAAACCATCATCAACACAACAACATCATGCTCATTATATCCATATGATCAACAACATGTTCTAGGGAAAGAAACATACATGCAATGGCGGATCATCATCATATATGAAACATGCAACATAGAGAAGGTAGTATAGCTAGGGTTAGAAGTTATGTAACCCACCTTAAGCAAACTCCTCAAGCTCCAAAGCTCCAAGATCACCACTTCGGCCACCAAAGGAAAAGAAAGAAGAAGGGATCACCACCAAGGGAGAAGGATCGGACACCAAATTGCTCCAAAGGGTAGGTGTATCGTGCACCAAGGAAGAAAGGAGAAACAAAGAGCTAAAAGGGTTCCTAAGGAAGAGAAAGGAAAGTCATATATAGAAGAGGATGGAGGAGAAAACAAGGTAATGTGTCACCCACCTAGGACACTTGTCCAAGGGCAAAAGCCACCTCCTTAACTCACCTTATACAAATGTCCAAGGCTATTTCCACATGCAAGCACTATGCACCAAGTGTCCACTAGTGGTGACATAAATGAGGTCAAGGGGTCAAAGATGGTCCATGGCCGATACTCTCCACCTCCATGCCTGATACACCCCATGGGAGACACAAAGCAAGGCTGACACAAGCATCCTTGCCCGATATAGGGGTCAACCAAGCAAGGCAAGGCCCAAACAAGGGGAACCAATGCCCAAAAGAGCTCAACCAAGCCCAAGACAACTCAATACATGAGACCAAACCTTCTTCTCAACCCTAGAGGAAGCAAAGAAAGAGAAAGACATCTTTCAAGGTGACAAACTTGCTCTCCAACCCTATCTTAGGTTATTTTGCAAGTAGCACCTCCAGATCTCAACTAAGAACAAGCAAACCCTCATCATCACTAGAGATGATTAGCAAGCAACCAAGCACAAGGTTTAGGCAAAACAAACAAGGTAAGCCCAAAACGAAGCTTAGGGTCCTTACATCAGGTGTCATAAGACTTACTTAATTGTCATGTCCCTACAAGGAAATAACATAACGAAACATATTCCTTTATATTTCCTTATCATTATCTTGGGTTGTTTATCAAAGAAAGAAGATTATCATCTTCTTCGATTATTGAATGAACTTTGAACTGTCCATGTTCCATTCAATCTTGTTTCATCTTAGGTTCCTTGCTATCAGCATAGGAGTTATAAAGATGATTACATGTCATCATTCCTTTCTTTGTTATTGTCTAGTATGTTCATGAATCATTTTCTGACTTTATTTATTTCCACATCATAGAAAAGATCTTGATTTTTCACACATTCTTTATCAAATATGTATCATCTCCCTTGTTCCCTTTGTCTTATCATGAGGATTGTACTTTTTACTTCCTCATACACACAGACTGGATTGAGATAAACTCAATTTCTATTTCAGTTAGGATGGGATAGAAATATCCATGCCATATTTTCAGTTTCATTATGCTCTTTGGATTGTCTCAAAATGACTACTTGATCAAAGTAATCTGAAAGATAATGATCTAAGAGTCCCATACGTACCTTGCCTTCAATAGATGAATACCAGACCTGTTGGGTTTTAGGGGAGACAGAGAAGGCAGCGGAAACAAAAATTTTCTCCCCCAACCCATACCGAGGAAACGCGTCAACGTCTATATAATAGGAAAGGATGGTTTGTGGAATCATACCTTGTCCCGAGGCTTGCTCGGCGACAATACCTCGTGCAATGCGCGGTCTTCAACTCCGGTCTTGGACGGTGTCTGTGCAGCTCCTGGTCGCACCGGGACTGACTCCTCCTCCTCCTACCGGACTGTCGGATGACAGTTGTCCTCCTAAGCGGCAGTGTCCTCCCGCCTCTGTAGTAGTCCACACGGACCACCTGGAACTCCACTCTCCTTGTCCCACAAGGAAGTGGAAGGAGTCGCACCCTCCTGTTGACGTACTAGTCGCCAACACGCTCTCCTACCTCCTGTTGCAACTGCAGTTGTCTTTCCCTTGCTGCACCTCCCTTTTGCGGGAAGCACTTGCTCGGGCTCTCTCACGGTTACCAAAACCAGAGAGAACGACAACTTGCAGAGAAACTGGTTGCACTGAGCTGTACTTTGAGAAGCCCCCAATACCCCTATATATATAGGAGAGTCATGGGACAGGGTTCTCCATCCCGGGCAATGCGGGACTAAAGCAGGAGTAGAATGGTTCGAGAATTTTCCACAAAAAGCTACCGGTTCACAACTTGAAATGATCAGTTCACAACTGAACCGATCGGTTCGGCCATTGAGCCGATCGGTTGGACCTGAGCCGATCATTTGGGGCACTCCAACCGATCGGTTGGTGCCCTGAACCGATCAGTTCATGGTCCTAATCCGGCTCAAAAAAGACTTTCCTTGTTTCTTTCCCAATTGGTATCGAATACCGATATTATTCCCAATCGAATTGGGCAATTTGAAACCAAAGGAAAATTCTTGCCGACATGACTTTTCCCAACTAGTCGGTTGCATCAGTTGAGCCGATCGGTTCAACCCTTGAACCGGTCGTTTCAACCTGGGCATGAGCCGATCGGCCTGGACACTCCAGCCGACCGGTTCAGCAACCTCAGCAGACCGGTTCATCACATGAACCGATCGGTTGGGAGCACGGGTTGGGCAAAATCAGTCAATTGTGATTTCAATCAATCTGATACTCCAATCAATGCGTCCAACACCTTGAACCATACGATATTGAGCTATCGACTGATTGAGTGTTTAATTGAACTACTAAACTCCTTTAGTAATCAATCTAAACATTGCTTTGTGGACAGAACTCCTCTTCCAGGTTAAATCCTATGTGTGTGACCCTGCAGGTCCATTTCACGTTGGCAGTGAAAGTCCATAACATTTATGACTTCACAAGCAAAGAGCGGTGCCTAGTCACACATCAGTGCTACCCAAGTGAAAGTAGAAAGTTGGAGAACAACTTTCATCCTACAATCCGTGAATGGTGTTACAGTGAATGTATAATTCCTTTGTCACAGATATCCCGAATGAACTCGAGGCATGGAACAATCATCCTGTCAACATTCATTCACTTCCTTGATCTCAGAGTAGACTGGAAGAGATATGTATGACATCAGTATCATATACTGATTCACACATGCGTGCACGCCTTTCTCAATCCTACTCATCAAGTGGCCATGGATATCAAACTCCCTCAGGAGGGATAAATCCCATATCTATCACTCACCCCTCAAAAGCCCCATGTGTCAAAACCACCCAATCATCACCTTTATAACAACCCATGTTTCAGGACTGCGTTTGATGATATCAAAGTGTGCCCAACGACATGTGTTGAGTGCAGTGATTTCAGGTCTAAGAATCACACTCACCACCATCACTGTGAGTACTGACTGTGACTACCATCTCATGGTTCCATGTGTCAAACTCACGGTGGGTCTGTCCGGTACCTTGTTCTCTAACAAGTACCTATGTGTTTGGTTTGATATCTCTATATCATGACTAATGAGATTCTGTCATCAACCAACACCACAATCTAGTCTTGTGTGTCATTGCTGTCTATCTACCTTCCACAATGACATCTGACTAGGGACATAACAAGAATGTACAAACTCTTAGCATCCGTATGATCTCATCGTTCACGTCATGAACCTGAAGGCATACGTCATTGAGTATTGTCATTCTCTAGACATTCAATCTGTTCTATCACTATCTCATATGACTGAACCAGAAACAATTGGAAGCTCGCCTTTTATGTTTATCAAATCAATCTTAATGTATCCCACCAATTATCACATGATTGGCTCTCAGGGCATACATACCAACAAGACCAGGGTTTACAAGTACTCAGATTAGGTAGTATGCACCTTATTTGTATCATATACCTTACTTTTCATATCATCAAAATCATAGGACTTAGTATCCCTAGATTTTCTCCAAGCATCTCTTTTACATCTCATCCTCTTTTATATAGATAAAAGAAATTATAAAACATTTTAAATATTACTGGACAAAATGTAAGTTCTCATCTTCCTTATGACCTCATTGGACTAATCAAAGGAAGCTCAACTACAACTACTTTCTTATAACTAACATATAAAACCAGGAGAAGACATATTAGAATGACACTATTTCATCTAACCTATCTCAACTTGTGAATTGATTACTTCCTCAGACTGATTCATTGCATAGAATCTTGTTGTTGCATGTTTCCAACGTCGTGCTCTATCGTTTGGTGCAGATGGACTTGCTTGGGATGCTTGTCGACGTCCTCATGTGCCACTTCTAAATCATTTCCTTTGGGAGTCTTGTTGACTCTACCTCAGTGGTTGGGTCATTCCCTTCTTTCTTTTCAGACAAAAGGATTTAATATGCCCAACACGTCCACATTTATGACATATCTTATATGCATTACCTGGTCTTGTCGGCCTTATTACCAATGTAGAATCTGAATCAAGAGTTCTAACTGGTGGAACATTAGGTCCTTTGTCCACTCTTGGTAGACACTGCCCTGGTGCGCTAGGTGATTGTTGCATTGGTGACACCAAAAACTTCCCCTTTCTAGAGCTACTAGGCATCTCTTCCTGAGTTTGGACAGATCTTTTCTTAATTTCTACCTCATGATCCTTTACTGGACAGTCCTTTATAAAATGTTATGTTTACCTAAATCTGTAATAAACTATGATGTTATGTCGCATCTTAGTCCTTTCGACATTTTCCACTTCTCCAACATAACTATGTTGATCAGGAATCCTGCTAGAGCCCAAAATTTCATCATTGGGGATTGTTGATCTAGGTTGTATTTCTAGTATCTGATCCTCAATATGCCTCAACGATGTCATAACCATTCCATTGAGAGCATTAAAAGTAGGGTTCTCTATCATGGTTAGATCAACTTGGGGATTCTTAGGCAGTCGTCCTTCTTTTTCCTGATCCCTTGCACCTTCTCTTGGTACAACGAAATTGCTTTCAACAATGTGTTTCTCATGTTCTCCAGACATTTTTAAGCTTTACCCCTTCTTCTGCATAAGCAGAAGTCACTATAAGATATACTGGTGGATACTACAATAGACTCAACACCTTACTCCTATGTCTCTGTAGACCCAGGGAACCTTAGGCTCTAATACTAAAACTCTGTGAAGACCCGACATCAAATCAAGCCATCAACAGTAACTAATTGTGGAATAACCATAAGCATCAGATTAACAAAATCACTAAAAATAAAACCATTTTGCGAAGTGATCCTTTTCCAGGAAACTCTTATTGAAAGAATCAAAACTTTATATACATCAGGGTTCACATTGTACATACATTATATCATCTCATCTCGAGGACAACATATAATAGTTTCTTTGCCAAAACCTACACATAAGCAACATAAACCTCGAGGCAATCAAGCTAAAATCTTTGATCATTCATAAAACCATTACGTACTGACTCCAAGGACCTAAGAGTACAAAGACGACACAAAGGACTTATATCTATAAGACACAATAGAAAGTACACTCAACCTGAGCTGTTACTACTGCCCCAGTTGTTGTTGTTCTCCCTCTAAAGAAGAAACTCTAGCTCCTCGTATACGTCCACCTAAAAATTGTGGATCTCATGGGGTGAGACAATTGTCCCAGCGAGAGATATAACTATCTGCCAAAAATATTATTATCACAGGTAAGCAGTATAAAACTGAGCAGAGTTTCTTTTATATTAACAAGCATGATTAATCACGGTTATAAGAAGAACATGGTAATATCTTCTATTAAAATAATGCATCTATTTTTGGCAGAGAAATAAATCATGTATTCACTTTACAAGGAATATAAAGAAACATGTATAACATCTATCCAATTAAGTTGTATAAAAGAAGTGTACGTCAACCAATGTCTTCCATATTCGATCCTTAAGCAAATATGCTACAAGGTTGATTACATATTTATAATTACACTTATTCCCTGAGGAGATGAAATATACCGTTCATACTCCATCTGACCACTACTACGTTGAAATGGGTACCATACAAGGTCAATGAAAGAGCCGACTTCCATGACCTCACCCGTCTTGGTCAGTACGAGACAACTAGCAGGACAACTTGTGTGAGCTGCTGGCAGGACATCTTGTGTCAACTGCAATTAGCTTACCGGGATATAATGGTATCTTTCCTATAGAGTTACAGCTATAGCATGCACTATTTTCAAGAGAAGACCACTAAGGTTTCCTGAATTATAAGGATAAGGAAGATTATACATCAATTCCTCACTTGGTCAGGAGATTATCATCAATCCCAACAACACATAATAATAATGAATAAGGATTTACACATCAATTCCTCATTTGGTCGAGAGATTCACATCATCCTATGATAAATAAGAAAGGTGCTACATCAATTCTTGATTAGAATGTAAGGATATACTTCGTCCTTCACCCCCGCATATTCAAAAATATGCTCTTCGAGTTAAACTCATTTCACCATCAACAATTTCTGACACTGAATGGATCTATGGTCAGGGCAACTACATGATGAGATTCCACTTGATTAATTGGGTGCATTATAGTATCTTATAACATCAACCAAGTTTCAAACATGAATTATAACAGATGCTAGAAATAAAGGTGTAGTACTTTTATAATCTTTGGAACACTTTGAATGAATAACACTCATGATCTCAGTCCCTTATCATATTACTAGGAATTCTCATCCCTTAACATCATCATCATCATGATTACTGGATCTGGGTATTCAAACCCTTAGATTATCACTGAACATTATTACCTCTATAATAGGTAATCGTTACCTCTAGGTCCTCAGACCAAGGTATTCATCACACTTATTGTACAAGTATTTCACATAGCTCACATGGTCCATTAAATATCTTATCACCTCTCACTAGGAAACAACTATCTTTTAAGATATCAGGTTGTATAATCATTATACTTATTGTACAAATATTTAACATGGCTCACAAGGCTCATTTAAATCTGTATCATATACAACATCATAGCTCATACCTGTCTATGCTCATCATCTCATTATTCTGAATAGTTTGCACTTCATGATAAAACATAGGATTATATGACATCACCATTCAACACAAGAGAAATACATCCTTCTCATTATTAGGGTTAGGATTTCTCAATCTAACCGATTAGGGTTTTAAGTGCATACCATCACCCTTCGTTAAGGCTAGGGTTTTCGCCTTATTAACAAATTAAGGATTCAAGATCTTCTTATCAAGAATCAAACCCTAATTCATACTTCGCTCATTTTAGAAGTATCAATGCATGATTATTAACATGACTATCACATGTGTAAAAGTTTCCCTCTTATACTCATTAGGATGTTGATTTCATCATACTTTGGCTCAATCCTTCTCTCAAGGTACATTGGCCTACACTTAACACACTACATTAAACTCTTTATGTCTTAATGTATTACTTTACATAACACAATTCATGTGTTACTCCATCAATTACATTGAATTGAGATGCTTCCATCATATGGGGTATAAATGTGTGTATTTTACACCAAATCATACTTTCATATTGGGCTTGAGGGGTAACGTCGTCACTATTCCGTGCATCTATATCGGGCATGTGGTGTTGCCTCATAACCATATCAGGTTTAGAAATGTATCCCCTATTACCACAATGTGTACCCATATCAGG
Organism: Alisma plantago-aquatica; assembly: GCA_963693085.1. NCBI lineage: Eukaryota > Viridiplantae > Streptophyta > Magnoliopsida > Alismatales > Alismataceae > Alisma > Alisma plantago-aquatica. The sequence continues at coordinate 1,006,109,791 of OY856412.1, forward strand.
TGGGCTATCATTTTGATTTTATCATCTCAAGTTAGAGATAATTAGCTTCATATCAGGTATGAGCTGAATGCTTGACCTCATATCAGGTATATGAGGTATACTTGATACCATATAATGTTACAAGATGTGCACTTCATCCCCATGTCATTCATAGGATATGTGCTTCATCATGGAATCATTTTAGTAGGACATTCACCTCACCATATCAGGTTACCATGTCAGATTACTATATCAGATTAGCATATCGGGTTAGACCCTTATGCTCATATCTTTTAATATTGTCAAAGGAATCAGTTGTGTCATATAATTGAATAACAAGCGGGATATCTAGTTGATCTCTTTCACAAACAATCCTTTACATAAAAATATAGGGGTGTGTCGGTTTTCATTCCATTATCCAGGGTTTCAACACTATATTAGTTAGAGTATACAATTGACACCATATCGGTTTAGAGTGTACAATTGACACCATATCAATTTAGAGTGTACAATTGGCACCATATAGTGCATGAGGTATGAACTTGACCTCATATCGTGCACAAGGTGCATGCGTATCACTCATATCATTCATGAGATATCATTGATTACTATATCGAGTTACCCATCATCTTGGGTTTCATATCAGCATCTAGGGTTTCAACCCATATCGGGTTAGGGTATAAATATAACACCATATCATGTATAAGGTGAATACTTGACCCCATATCATGCTCAAGGTGTGTATATCTATTACTGATCTCACCCATGAGGTATACACTTCTGACTATATTGTGTTTCTGGTGTGTTCATATAAACATATCGGGTTACTTATCACCTAGGGTTTATTATATCGTGTTGGAGTTTATGCTTGACTCCATATCGTGCATAGGGTGTATACTTAACCTCATATCATGCACAAGGTGTGCACTTCATCATGATAATGTGCAAGAGGTACATACTCATTACCATATCGTGTTAATGTTGTGTTCACTCCATCATATCGGGTTACAGGTTAGAGGTACTTCAACCCAATATCAGGTTGGACCTTGAGGATGTCAACATCATCAACCTCTAGATTATTATTATTACTATTCTAGTTCATGGGAAATAGTTCTAAGTTACTGATAGAACTCATGGATTCATCAATTATGAAAGTGAATTCGTAATTGGCAGTAGATCAACAAGTATAACAAAATTGAAGTTGAATAATAACATGGTTGGGTTCAAGTTATATAACCCGCCTCAAGAACAACTTCAAAGCTCCAAGATCCAAAGCTTCATGCTCCTAAGGTTGAATATGAGCTTATCAAAAGTCCAAGTCTCATTCAAAACTCCTCCATATACAAGGAATCACCATAGTTAAGAACTTGGTGAGGAAGAAAAGAAAGGAATAACTATAACCTGAGAATCATACTTCAACCAATATTAAAGATGACCATGGCCTTACCTTAAGCTTGGTGCTCGAGCTCCCCTTGATACTTAAGCTACTATGCACAATATCTAAGAGGGTATGCATGATATATCATACAAAGAGAGTTGTGGGGTTCGTAAACTTTCATTAGTAGATTAAAGGAGAGGTATATATACTTGGGGCTCATGAGAGAGAGAGAGTATAAGAGGTGTCTTCACCATATGCTACTAGGTGACATGTGGCCATGCATGGTTGACACGTGTCGATGCATGCACTCACATTTATGTTGACATGCAAAAGTCTTGAGGATAATCTAGAGATGATATTTTGGCCATCCCTTTTCTTGTTGGATAAGATATCTCTTCTTTATCTCACAAATATGCAAACTGATACAACTTTTTGCAAGGAGCATCTAACTCGTCCTGAATCACCTCCTTGAGGTGCTTTGGCCATCATGGCCTTTTCCTAGAGTTCAGAAACCAATATGGGATCCCCTCTATGGCTCCTTGGCTGATAGGTACTCCCATATCAAGTCTACAACTCAATACAACTTAAGTAAGGGCTACAACTATGCATCATCTCTTGGTCTTTTTGTCACCAAGAGTACCATCACTCAAATACGATTCAAACATGGTGTCTCCTTATTTACCTCTCCTCTAAAGGATACAAATAGGGTGTATGGACACTTTAGAGGGGATAATTGTCTATATTTTAGGTAAATTAGAATTTGTACCAAAATTGGTACACAAGACACTAACATTATTCAAACAAGCTCAAACTTGGAATTTAGGCTTTCCACAAGCCACTACCTAGAATCATTATCTCTCTTATGATGCTTAAACACATAAGGAATATTCAAAATGAGACATATTGCAATATAACCCCTCATTTTGGATCAATTGCATTTTTGTCCAAAACAAGAGAACATTGTTCAAACATTATTGAAACAGGACCAAACTAGAAACATAAGTTTGACACCTGATAACAAAACACTTTAAAGGATTATACTACGGTCCTAAGTAACTTATTTAAGTCAAACAAATAGGGTTAGCCCTAAACCCAGGTCATGTATATTACAATTATAAACCCCTAACAAGAATTTTGTCCCCGAAATTCCAGATGAAGGAAGACAATTGTTATTCATGCATCATATCATCAAGTCTCCACATAACATCTTGATGTCCTTGAGATGCCATAGAACTTTGACCAGTACAAAGTCCTTCATGTAGGGGCATCATAGAACCTGTCATACATGACACATACTCAAATGCCCTCTTCATTAATGATTATAGTGTCAATTCTGTGTTAGGTAACACTTTTTAAGTCAGAGAAGTACTATTCATACTTTGAGCAATTCAGGTGTCAAACCTTATTGACTTATCACCTTCTCAACATACAACTTTATGTGATAAGATTGTTGACCTTGGGAGTCTTCCATACTCCTCACTTAGTTTAGCATTTCTCCTCCAAGGAAAAACCAGAGTTACGTTCTATCACCCACTTCGGACTACAAGTCTTATCATACATCTGTTGTGCCACTCTAATCTACTGACACAACACTAAACTTTCTTATAACTTGTACCAACCATCCCATTAGCTTTCTATTTTATTGCCATAAGGAGAGGCTACTTATTAAAGAAGAACTTATCTCAGAGGTATCTCTAGATGTTATGTATAAGCTGCTTCAACATATCTATATAGGGATATTCTAAGGAATCATTTTTAACTTGATAAGCTTTTTCTCAAAATGATTCTACAATTGTTCCTTCATTTTACATCCTTATCGATGTTATGTTTATGCAGAGCATAAACCCCTAACATATGATATCCACAATATAGTTATCTCAAAGTTGGCCCTTCTAGGTAACCAAACATTATTCATTTTATCATGAGTCATGTTCTCATTATCTCATACCATTGAATGTTCTTGGATACTAGGATTCTTTATGTTAATATTCGTTATGTGTGAAAAACACATCACATCCTCATCATATCCATCTCCCTGTTGTTACTATCAAAGACAAACATATAATAATACCTTTCTTTCATCTTGGGACATTACTTATCACATATAACTTTGTCTTTTAACCAAAATTCAAGACTGGATGATACTTTTCAAGGTACCCACCTATAGATTACTTCTAATCCATGCACATCAAGTGTCATAAGACTTACTTAATTGTGATGTCCCTACAAGGAAAGAACATAAGGAAACATATTCCTTTATATTGCCCCATCATTATTCAGGGTTGTTTGTCAAAGAAAGATGATTATCATCTTCTTTGATTATTGAATGAACTTTCAACTCTCCATGTGTCATTCAATCTTGTTTCATCTTAGGTTCCTTGCTATCAGCATAGGAGTTATAAAGATGATTACATGTCATCATTCCTTTCTTTGTTATTGTTTAGTATGTTCATGAATCATTTTCTAACTTCATTTATTTCCACATCATATAAAAGATCTTGATTTTTCACACATTCTTTATCGAATAGGGATCATCTCCCTTGTTCCCTTTGTCTTATCATGAGGATTGTACTTTTCACTTCCTCATACACACATACTGGTTTGAGATAAACTTAGTTTCTATTTCAGTTAGGATGGGATAGAAATATCCATGCCATATTTTCAGTTTCATTATGCTCTTTAGATTGTCTCAAAATGACTACTTGATCAGAGTAATAAGAAAGATAATGATCTAAGAATCTCATACTTACCTTGCCTTCAATAAATGAATACATGGCCAGGGTATACAAGTACTGAGATTAGGTAGTTTGCACCTTGTTTGTATCATATACCTTACTTTTCATATCATCAAAATCGTAGAACTTAGTATCCCTGGATTTTCTCCAGGCATCTCTTTTACATCTCATCCTCTTTTATATAGATACAAGAAATTATAAAACCTTTTAAAGATTACTGGACAAAATGTAAGTTCTCATCTTCCTTATGACCTCATAGGACTAATCAAAGGAAGCTCAACTACAACTACTTTCTTATAACTAACTGATAAAATTAGGAGAACACATATCAGAATGACACAATTTCATCTGACATGTCTCAACTTGTGGACCGATTACTACTTTAGACTGATTCATTGCATATAAATGTGTCATTGCCTTTTTCCAATGTCATGTTCTATCGTTTGGTGTAGATAGACCTACTTGGGATGCTTGTTTATGTCTGTGTGTGCCACTGCTAAATCATTTCCTTTGGGAGTCTTGGTGACTCTGCCTTGTTGGTTGGGTCAATCCCTTCTTTCTTTTCAGATAAAAGGATCTAATATACCCAACCCCTCCACATTTATGACATATCTTATATGCATACCTGGTCTTGTCAGCCTTATTACCGATGTAGAAGCTGAATCAAGAGTTCTAACTGGTGGAACATTAGGTCCTTTGTCCTCTCTTGGTAGCCACTACCCTGGTGCACTAGGTGTTTGTTGCATTGGTGGCACCAAAAACTTCCCCATTTAGAGCTACTAGGCATCTATTCCCGAGTTTGGACAAATCTTTTATTAATTTCTACCTCATGATCCTTTACTGGACAGTCCTTATAAAATGTCCTATTTGCCTACACCTATAGAAAACTCTGATTCTATGTCGTATCTTAGTCCTTTCAACATTTTCCATTGCTCAAACATAACTATGTTGATCAGGAATCCTGCTAGAGCCCAAAATTTCATCATTGGGGACTGGTGATCTAGGTTGTATTGCTAGTATCTGACCCTCAATATGCCTCCATGATGTCATAACCAGTCCACTAAGAGCATTAAAAGTAGGGTTCTCTATCATGGTTAGATCAACCTTGGGATTCTCAGGCAGTCGTCCTTCTTTTGCCTTATCCCTTGCACCTTCTCTTGGTGCAATAGCATTGCTTTCAGCAATGTGTTTTTTGTGTTCTCCAGACATTTTTAAGCTTTACCCCTTCTTCTGCACAAGCAGAAGTCACAATAAGATATACTGGAGGACACTAGAATAGACTAACACCTTAGTCATATGTCTTTGTAGACTCAGCAAAGCTTAGGCTCTAATACTCAAACTTTGTGATGACCTGACATCAAATCAAGTTCACCAGTAACTAATTGTGGAATAACCATAAGCAACAAATTAACAAAATCACTAAAAGCTAAAGACATTTTGCAAAGAGATCCTTTTCCAGGAAACTCTTATTGAAAGAATCAAAACTTTATATACATCAGGGTTCATATTGTACATACATTGTATCATCTCATCTTGAGGACAACATATAACCATTGCTTTGCCAAAACCTATACATAAGCAACATAAACCTCTAGGCAATCAACCCAAAATCTCAGATCATTCATAAAACCATTACGTACGGAATCCAAGGACCTGAGAGTATAGAGACGACACATATGACTTCTATCTACAAGACAAAGCAGACAGTACACTGAACCTGAGCTGTTATTGCTGCCCCAGTTGTTGTTCTCCCTCTACAGAATGGTCTCTACCTCCTCGTGTACATCCACCTAAAAATTGTGGATCTCATGGGATGAGACAATTGTCCCAGCGAGATATATAAATCTCCGCCAACAATATTATTATCACAGGTAAGCAGTATAAAACTAAGAATAGGTTCTTTTATATTAACAAGCAAGATTAATCACTGTTATAAGACGAACAGAGTAATCTCTTCTCTTGAAATAATGCATCTATCCATGGTAGAGCAATAAATCATCTATTCATTTTACAAGGAATATAAAGAAACATGTATAACATATATCCGATTAAGATGTATAAATGAAGTGTACATCAACCAATGTCTTCCGTATTCAACCCTTAAGAAAATATGTTGCATGATTGATTACATATTTACAATCACACCCCTGAGGAGATGTAGTATACCATGCATACTCCAACCGACCACTGCTATGTTGAAATTGATACCATACAAGGTCAATGAAAGAGACGGATTCCAAGACCTCACCGTCTCGGTTAGTATGAGACAACTATCAGGACAACTTGTGTCAGCTATTGGCAATACATCTTGTGTCAACTGTAATTAGCTTAGCAGGGTATACTGATATCTTTCCTATAGAGTTACAACTACAACATGCACTCTCTTCATGAGAAGACTACTAAGATTTCCCGAATTGTAAGAATAAGGAAGATTATACATCAAATTCTCACCTGGTCAGGAGATTATCATCAATCCCAACAACACATAATAATAATGAAAAAGGATTTACACATCAATTCCTCATTTGGGCGAGAGATTCAAATCATCCTGTGATAAACAAGGAAGGTGCTACATTAATTCTTCATTAGGATGTATGGATATACTTCATCCTTCACCCCCCACATATTCAAAAATATGCTCTCTAAGTTAAACTCGTTTCACCATCAGCAATTTCAGACACTGAATGGATCTATGGTCAGGGCAACTGCATGATGAGATTCCACTTGATTAATTGGGTGCATTACAGTGTCTTTTTAGCATCAACCAAGTTTCAAACATGAATTATAACAAATGCTAGAAAGAAAGGTGTAGTGCTTTTATAATCTTTGGAACACTTTCAATGTATAACACTCATGATCTCAATCCCTTATCAGATTACCGGGAATTCTCATCCCTTAACATCATCATCATCATCATGATTATTGGATATGGGTATTCAAACCCTTAGATCATCACTGAACACTGTTACCTCTGTAATAGGTAACTGTTACCTCTAGGTCCTCAGACCAAGGTATTCATCACACTTGTTGTAAAAGTATTTCATATAGCTCACATGGTCCATTAAATATCTTGTCACCTCTCAGTTGGCGACAACTATCTTTCAAGATATCCAACTATATAATCATTTTACTTATTGTAGAAATATTTAACATGGCTCACAAGGCTTATTTAAATTTGTATCATATAAAACATCATATCTCATACCTGGCTATGCTCATCATCTCATGATTCCTGATTTGTTTGCACTTCATGATAAAAACATAGGAGTATATGACATCACCATACAATGCAAGACACATACATCCTTCTCATTATTAGGGTTAGGATTTATCAATCTAACCGATTAGGGTTTTATGTGCATACCATCACCCTTCATTAAGACTAGGGTTTTCCCCTTATTAACAAATTATAGATTCAAGATCATATTATCAAGAATCAAACCCTAATTCATACTCCACTCATTTTAGGAGTATCAATGCATGCTTATTAACATGATTATCACACATGTAAAAGTTTCTCTCTTATCCTCATTAGGATGTTGATTTCATCATACTTTGGCTCAATCCTTCTCTCAAGGTACATTGGCCTACACTTAACACACTACATTAAACTCTTTATGTCTTAATGTATTGATTTACATAACACAATTCATGTGTTACTCCATCAATTATATTGAATTGAGATGCTTCCATCATATTGGGTATAAATGTGTGTATTTGACACCAAATCATAATTTCATATTAGGCTTGAGGGGTAACCTCATCACATACCGTGCATCTATATCAGGCATGTGGTGTTGCCTCATCACCATATCGTGTTTAGGATGTATCCCCTATTACCATAACGTGTACCCATATCGGGTGGGCTATCATTTAGATTTTATCATCTCAAGTTAGAGATACTTAGCTTCATATCGAGTATGAGATGAATTCTTGACCTCATATCAGGTATAAGAGGTATACTTGATACCATATCATGTTACAAGGTGTGCACTTCTTCCCCATGTCATGCATAGGATATGTGCTTCATCATGGTATCGTTTTAGTAGGACATTCACCTCACCATATCGGGTTACCATGTAGATTACTATATCAGATTAGCATATTGGGTTAGACCCTTATGCTCATATCTTTTCATACCTTCAAAGGAATCAGTTGTATCATATAATTGAATAACAAGCTGGATATCTAGTTGAGATCGTTCACAAACAACCCTTTACATAGAATGATAGGGGTGTGTTGGTTTTCATTCCATCATCTAGGGTTTCAACACTAATCAATTAGAGTATACAATTGACACTTTATCAGTTTAGAGTGTACATTTGACACCATATCAGTTTAGAGTGTACATTTGACACCATATCAGTTTAGAGTGTACAATTGACACCATATCATGCATGGGGTATGAACTTGACCTCATATCGTGCACAAGGTTCATGTAGGTATCACGCATATCATTCGTTACTATATCGAGTTACCCATCATCTTGGGTTTCATATCAACATCTAGGGCTTCAACACATATCGAGTTAGGGTATTAACCTAACACCATATCATGTATAAGGTGAATAATTAAACCTAGGGGTGAGCAGAATTTGGTTAATAACCGATTAACCAAACGGTTAATTCGAAATGGTTAATTTTATTGGGTCAATTTGGTTAATTTGGTTAATTCAGTTAATTTATTTCGGTTAATCAGTTAATTGGTTAATTTGATGGTTAAAGATATTTTATGTTTGGTTAACCGAATTAATCGAATAGTCAGAATTTATTCATAAATAATATCCTACGCATGCATATATACATATATAGTTGTACTTTTATTTCAAAATACTTCCCCATATATATAGTAATCAAGTTTTTACGAGCCATACATAATTAAATTTACAAAAATACTACATAATATAACAATTGTCCTGAATTCTATGAGTATTTCAAATAATATTATTACACGAGTGTTATTTGGTTAACCAAATTAACCGACCAAATTAACCATTAACCGATTGGACAATAACCAAATTAACTGACTCAATTTGGTTAGGTTAATGGTTAAAATCTCAAACCACAAATTATCTACTATATGCGACTCAATAAGAGGTGTCTTCACCATATGCTACTAGATGACATGTGGCCATGCATGGTTGACATGTGGCCTGTTACAACCCCAACTTTTGGGTTCATTTGGAGAGAAATGTAATTTTTCATATTAAAGATATTGGAACAAATAGTGATATAATCTATTTTGAATAAATGGATTTCGTGTACAATAGCCTTGATGACAGTGTTGTGGGCTTTTTTTGGCTATTGGGCCCAATAACAAAGAAAAGATCAATTAAATATTTCTTTGTAAAGAAAGAAATTGAAAATAACGATAAAATGTGGAAAATAAGTGGAAAGAGGTATAATTGAGTTATCCTTGGTGGATTTTCATATCCAAAGGACTCTTAATGTTAAATGGAATACCAATGAGGAGAATAAAAAGAAAGATAAAGAAAAATCCTCAAAAAGAGATATTTTAATAAAGAATAAATAAGATAATGAGAACTAATGAATATAGATGCATAATTAGTATCCAATAAAAGGATTTCGAAATAATAGAGTTCCTTGGGTTCCAAGGAGTCCAAATTGCAAAGATAATGCGAACAGAAATAGAAATGATGAATTAAATATTGCTTTAATTAGAAGAGATGTGAGGTAATGATGATATTACAAGAAATATGTGGAAATAAGGATAATGAATCCATCTTGGATGGGATTTCGTGTCCACATAGTTTCTAATGGAAAAAGGAATCAAAATCAAAGAAAATAAAAGATTAAGAGAGAGAAAATATGCTTAAAATAAGCTTTATTGAAAGATAACTTTGATGGAGCTGGGACTTACACCAAAAGATTACTCTTCCAATGGGAGTCCCAAATATGCACCAAAAACCCTAGAGAATTGATGTCTTCCCTAGGTTTACCTAGAAATGGTGCTTAGATAAATTCTCCAACCCCATAAGAGTATGGAAGCCTTATTGTAGTACAGATTTAGGATCGAACCCAAAAGACAACGGTCTTGTCGCAAGCAACAAGATAGAAAACGTATGGAATTTCACTTAATCACTTACTAGTAGGGGCTTATATCGAAAGTTGGATTTTGATGTTTTAAACTAAGAACATGAAAAGTAAAGAAGGCAAGTAAATCTAAAGAGTTAAACTATGATAAAGGATCACTAGGGTGTGATCGGTTTTTCACCGCCACTACACATCGATCAACACATGCAAAGCAAAACTTAACCTGCAAAAAGAGTTCAGTCAGTTAGTAACCTTGTAGACTTAGCCTCCTTTTAGAGAATCTAACTACGAGAAGTGTGGGAATATTGCAACGCCAGCCATTCCCGATCAAATGGTCACATTAATTTACATCATTCCCCTCGCAAAGTGTATTCCTCGACTTACCAAGGTTGCACTTCCATACGTCAACTGATTCCATTTCATAGTATGAAAGTGCAACAGATGATAGTGAGTTTACTCCACTTCTTGAGATACACTTCTGGATACTGAAACAGATGCATGGTGGATACATGCACCAAGAACCAGCATACAAATGAGTTTCAAATCTAATAGTACAAACATAGACAATTCATACTAAAAGATAAAAGATAACACAAGTTGGAGATCAAGCAACATGCATTCATTAATTGTTTGATGTTGAACTGACAAAAATAAGAGCTCTACATTACAACCTAAGGATTACATTTACATGATATGAGAGCATGGGTAGCGGGGCTACTCCCTGCACCCTAGTGAAAGAAAACTACTCGCTCATGGCTAGGACAAAGAAGGAGGCAAGAAGAGAGAGAGAGCATCATCCCCATAAAGGATGGAGGAAGGTCAACCCCTTGGAGAGAGAAAAATGATCCACCAGCCTTCGTAGGTTGCACGATGATGAGATCTCCCCTTCCCACCTTCTTTGGCGAAGAAGGAGAAAGCAACTTCATGATGGAGTATGGGTCTCAGACCGGCAGCCCCAGGGCGGAGGATGGAAGTAATAAGAGCTCTGGAACGATTGAGGCAACCTTTGGACGTCTGAAACTTGATATCTGATGGAGGACCCTTGGGGTCTTATTTATAGGCCTTAAGTGAAGTCCAAACGGTTTGGAGACCGTTTGGACCTTAAGACCGTTTGGGACCTCAAGACCGTTTGGACCATGAGACCGTTTGAACTCCATGCGGTCTCGGGACCGGTTGGCTTCATGTGGTCTTGAGACCGTTTGAACTCCATGCGGTCTCGGGACCGGTTGGCTTCATGCGGTCTTGAGACCGTTTGAACTCCATGCGGTCTCGGGACCGATTGGCTTCATGCGGTCTTGAGACCGTTTGAACTCCATGCGGTCTCGGGACCGGTTGGCTACATGCGGTCTTGAGACCGTTTGAACTCCATGCGGTCTCGGGACCAGTTGGCTTCATGCGGTCTTGGGACCGTTTGACTCCATGCGGTCTCGGGACCGGTTGGCTTCATGCGGTCTTGGGACCGTTTGACTCCATGCGGTTTCGGGATCGGTTGGCTTCATGCGGTCTTGGGACCGTGTGACTTCATGCGGTCTCGGGACTGGTTGGCTTCATGCGGTCTTGGGACCGTGTGACTCCATGCGGTCTTGGGACCAGTTGGCTTCATGCGGTCTTGGGACCGTGTGACTCCATGCGGTCTCGGGACCGGTTGGCTTCATGCGGTCTTGGGACCGTTTGAATCCATGCGGTCTTGAGGCTGAGTTATTCTTTTATGATTTTTTTGTGCTTTTTCTGCATATATGGAAAGGTAAAGTTAGTCTGATGGTATATTTACAAAAAAGGGTAAAATTAGGATTATGTATAGTTTAAACTTAAAAAGAGTATGGAAAACTAAAGAAAAAGACTAAGATAATCGACTAAAATAGGAGGTTATCACCCCCCCTAACTTAGAGTCTAGCTTGTCCTCAAGTTAGATAGAGCTGAGACATGTAGTGGTGAGGTGATCTTATTAATTAGGATTTCCATACTCTTGCTTCAATTCTTAACCTGAGTTCCCCTAAGGTCATATCAAGTCTTATTGCTTGCCTTGACTCTTTCAGATTTCAAGAGTTGCTTGGGTTTCAGGTTCTTTCTGTATCTCGTAGTTCGCATTGGGACCACCTTTATTTTGTGCATGTTGTTGACTCTAATCAGCTTTATACCTCTCTGGAAAACCTACTGGAAGCTAGAGAGGGTATAAGTGTTGGCTTAAAGGCTTGAAGTGTAGCTCCCCCTTCAAGTGGGGAAGGGGCTGTCTATGCTTTTTAGGATCTCACTACCGGGCATGACACATCTGCCTTTATGAGGGCAGCTGAATGTACCGGCCGGGTGAGTCCTTTATGAGCCTTTCATATATTTAGATACCTTAGGGTTCCACTACCAGGCACGACACATCTGCCTTTGTGAGGGCAGAAGAATGTGCCGGCCGGATGAAACCTTCATCGGTTCTTTATATAGGTGCTTATTCATGGCACAACTCTCATAATTTTATTCGTCTCTCTGGCTTTTATTTGATAACTTGCAGGCTTGGGTTTTGGGGTTTTGTTTGGGAATTTATTTTGGGCGGCCAAGCCTCTTTTATTTTGAAGAGAGGAAAGGTGTTCTTAGAGTTTTTCAACATGTACTTATTTGGTTTGTGGTCCACTTGCAGAACTTCTTGATTTGGAAGTTGCCTGATTCCCCTCTCATCCTTGAGAGCTTGGCTTATTTGTGCCTTGATTTTGACCTGTGGAGAGTCAGATAAAGAATTGAAGCAAAAGCATGAAAGTCAGTGGTGGAGGGATATTATTAAATTGCAATTAAATGTCTAAGTGTTATTTACTTTTGGGGACTAACATGATTCTAGAGTTAAATGAGGGTGATTCTACTCAAAAAGGGTTAAAAAGGAGAAAGGGGGTTTTAGAAAAAAGATACCTTGCCCTTGTCTAATGTACCCCCCCTAACTTATCACTCACTCTGTCCTCAGAGTGTCAAAGTGATGGGGTGAGAAGTAATTATGACAAGGGTTGTGGCTAAACTAATTTGTGAAGTCACGGGTTGCCTCCAAAGTAGCGCCTTGGTTTAACGTCGCTGGCTCGACGAAACTGTAAAGTTGTTATGCTGTTGGCGTAGCATATCTGATGTCAATGGTTTGTCGAGGCATTTTGTCTTCCAGAGTGTAATATCTTTTTAAACGGTGACCGTTGACCGTCCTTTCTCCTCCGTTGTTGTCGATAATAATGGCAGCTCCAGTTGGGTAGATATGTTTTATAGTGAAGGGCCTGGACCATTTTGTTCTAAGTTTTCCGGGAAATAATTTGAGCTTGGAGTTGAATAGGAGCACTTTGTCACCAACGGTGATATCTTTTCTCTTAAGATGTCCATCGTGCCACATTTTTGTTTTCTCTTTATAGATTCTGGCACTGTGATAGGTTGTCATTCGGATCTCTCCTAACCCCTGTAACTGGAGTTGTCTATTCTCCCCTGCACTTTTAAGATTGAAGTTTAATTGCTTGATGGCCCACCAGGATTTATGTTCCAGCTCGACTGGAAGATGACATGACTTTCTGTACACCAAACGGAACGGAGTTGTTCCGATTGGTGTTTTGTAAGCAGTTCGGTATACCCAGAGGGCATCAGGAAGTTTGGTGGACCAATCAGTGCGGTTTTTGTTCACCGTTTTTTCAAGAATCGCCTTTAACTGTCTATTGGATACCTCTACCTGGCCACTAGTTTGTGGGTGGTAGGGCGTGGCGACTTTGTGATGGACTCCGGATTTTCTCAGTAAGGCTTCAAAACTTTGTTCCATGAAATGGGTCCCGCCATCTGATATGATAGTTCTCGGAACTCCAAATCTTGGGAAAATAATATCTTTGAATAATTTGATAACAGGTTTGGAATCGCTGGACACAGTGGGTACAGCTTCGACCCACTTTGAGACGTAGTCCACTGCGACCAAAATGTAAGAGAAGCCATATGATGAAGAGAAAGGGCCCATGTAGTCTACCCCCATACATCAAAAAGTTCAATTTCCTGCCACATAGTGAGGGGCATTTCGTCCCTTTTTGATATGTTGCCCAAAAATTGGCATTTGTCGCAGGCTTTCATGAAATCATAAGAGTCTTTTGATATGGTGGGCCAGAAGAAACCATATTGTAAAACTTTTATGGTGGTTTTCTTGGCACTCATGTGCCCCCCCGTGGGTCCGGAATGGCAATGTTCTAAGACCGGGGTTATTTCTTCTTCTGGCAGGCAGCGACAGAAAAGTCTGTCGGCACAAAGGTGGAACAAGTAGGGTTCATCCCAGTGATAATTTTTATGTCGTGAAGGAACTTCCTTTTATCCTGATAGGAAGCAGATGGGTGCATAATCCATGTGGCCAGATAATTAACGATATCAGCATACCAAGGGAAACCATGAGTGGCCTTCATAAGCTAATCATCAGGAAGAGAATCCTTGATAGGGATTTTATCTTTTTCTTCAACCTCGATCCTGCTGAGGTGATCGGCCACAACATTCTCCACGCCACTTTTATCTTTGATCTCCAAGTCGAATTCTTGAAGCATTAGCACCCAGCGGATAAGCCTGGGTTTGGCATCCTGTTTCTGAATCAGGTATCAGATAGCAGAATGGTCGGTGTAAACGATGACTTTAGAGCCAATCAGATAGGAGCGGAATTTTTCAAATGCATAGATGATAGCCAAAAACTCTTTTTCTGTGGTGGTGTAGTTTTTCTGTGCTTCGTCTAACATTTTGGATGCGTAGTAGATGACATAGGGTTTCTTATCAATCCGCTGTCTTAAAACAGCCCCTATGGCATAATCACTTGCGTCGCACATGATTTCGAAGGGTTGCGACCAGTCTGGGGCCCTTAGAATAGGTGCGGAGATTAACACATCTTTAAGGGTGGAGAAGCTTTGCATACATTCCTGGTTGAATATGAACTCAGCATCTTTGGTCAGGAGTAGGGTCATGGGTTTAGCTATCTTCGAGAAATCTTTGATGAATCTTCTATAGAATCCTACATGACCCAAGAAAGCTCAAACTCCTCTTATGTCCTTTGGAGGTGACAACTTAGAGATAACATCGATCTTTGCTTTATCAACCTCGATTCCCCTATCACTTACCCTATGTCCGAGGACGACACCTTCTGTTACCATGAAATGGCATTTTTCCCAGTTCAAGATAAGGTTCGTTTCCTCACAGCGTTGCAGAACTCGTCCAAGATTGATTAAACAGTTGTCGAAGGAGTCTCCATAAACTGAGAAATCGTCCATAAACACTTCCATAATGGATTCGGTTAAACCGGCGAAGATAGCAGACATACAGCGTTGGAAAGTGGCGGGCACGTTACATAGCCCGAATGGCATTCTTTTGAATGCATATGTCCCAAAGGGACAGGTGAAGGTGGTTTTTTCCTGGTCCTCTGGGTGTATGGGTATTTGGTAGAACCCGGAGTAACCGTCGAGATAACAAAAATATTTTTGGTGAGCCAGGCGTTCGAGGACTTCATCAAGGAAAGGTAGAGGGTAGTGGTCTTTCCTTGTGGCTTTGTTCAATTTCCTATATTCAATACACATTCGCCATCCTGTTATAGTCCTGGTAGGCACTAACTCATTTTTATCGTTGATCACTATAGTGGTGCCCCCTTTCTTTGGAACCACCTGAACCGGGCTGACCCATTGGGAGTCAGAAATGGGATAGATCATGCCAGCTTTGAGTAATTTAAGGACTTCCAGACGAACTACCTCCTTCAGATTAGGGTTCAGCTTCCTTTGATGCTCGTGAGAGGGTTTGAATTCTTCAACCATAGGGAGTCTGTGCATACACAGAGCTGGGTTTATGCCCGTAAGGTCAGTTATTTTATATCCAATAACCTTTCTATGCTTCCTCAGCTCCTCCAAAAGCCTAACTTCTTGATCTTTTGTAAGGGTGGAGCTGATGATGATCGGGCATAGCTCATCCTCAAATAGGAAAACATATTTAAGCCCTGTAGGTAAAGTCTTCAATTTGGGGGCTTTCGGTGGTTCGGCTGCTTCTATAATAGTAACGACTTTAAGGTCTTCAAAAGTGGCCTTTGGCGCTTCTTCGATCTTTTCTAGATATTGGAGACATTGCTGAACTAGTTCATTTGCAGAAAATTCAACCTCCGGGTTGATAAGAGCATTTTCAAGTTTGTCAATTGGCTCGGAGATTTCTAATTGCGACATTTGTTGAATTGCGTCCAAAAGAAAGACTTCTTCTTGGATGCTGGGACCTTTCATGCTGTCAAGGACTCGGAATTGAATTGCTTCTTTTCTGAGCCTAAGAATGATGGTCCCAGCTTCGACGTCAAAAAGTGCTCTGGCCGTAGAAAGGAATTGTCTGCCAAAAATAATTGGGTACCTTAGGTCTTCTTTAATATCCATGATAACGAAATCACATGGTACATAAGCATCTTTGCCTATTCTCACCGGAATATCTTCAATGATTCCCATGGGTGCGGTTATGGTGGAATCAGCAAGTTGAATAGTCATTGCTGTGGGTAGCAATTCGGTGAAACCCATGCGCTTGCACATTGAGTAAGGCATAATGGATATGCTGGCCCCAAGGTCAGCCAATCCTTTCTTTGTGGATGCATTTCCAATGCAACATTGGATTCTGAAGGAACCGGGGTCCTTCTTCTTCTTGGGCAGTTTGTTTAGGATGATGTCAGAAGTGGTCTGAGCAAGCTTGACAATTTCCTGCTCCTTGGTGATATACTTTCTTGATAGCAAGGTTTTGAGATATTTTGCCCATGCTAGCACTTCAGACAGGGCGTCAAGGAGCGGGATGTCAATGTACAGTTTCTTCATTGCCTCCTTGAACTTTTGAAACCTGGTGTCCATTTTTGTTTCTTGCAGTCTTCCCGGATACGGAATCCTTGGTTTAAATTGTGAGACTTCGGGTTCTGCGAACACTTGTTCTTTATTCTGGTCCTTTGTGCCCTCGGAGGGTTTCTCAATTCCTTGTTGCGAGCTTTCTTTTGTCATAAAAGTGGGTTTATCATCATCATCCAGAGTGATCTTGGTTATCTCAGGAAAGATGCATCCCGACCTTGTGGTGACAGCATTCAACTGTTCATGTCTGTTTTGCCCATGTTTAGGGTTTGATTCAGGTTGCCCAGCAAACATACCTGCTGGGGGCTTTAATTGTGCAGCGATCTGAGCGAGTTGAGCTTCAACTGCTTTCTGTTGGGCCTGTTGGTTAGCCAACATGGTTTGCTGAGATTGTAGCATCTGCCTTATCAAAGATATCTCATCTTTCGGCTGTGCAGTAGCATTTTTCAGAAGACTTTGTTGTTGGGTTTGTTGAGGCTGCTGAGTATGCAACTGCGGATGAAGGGGGGGATGAGTGTACTGATAGTAGGTTGATTGGTTTCTAGGGTAGTTATCCCTAGGGAAATTGTTCCTGGAGTTCCCTTGATTTTGGTTGAAATTGTTTAAGAACCCAGGTGGTAGCCTACTATCAGATCCCCTCTGTGTCTGATGCTGCGGATTCGCAGTTCCAGAAGGATTCCCATATTGGAATCCAGGATGATTCCTCAGTTGATTGGGATTGTAGTAAACTTGTCCGGGAATAGTGTTGATGGAGTTGACTTGTTCCGGAATCTGATCTTCAGCTTGATTAGTAATGGGTTCATATGGTTGTGGTGGTGGATGCAGATCCATCATCACATTATACAGCATTCCACAGGAGTGAGTCAGATGGTCTGAAGCATGACAAGCCTCACAGGATCCTGTGACGGATTTGACTTGATGAACCAACGGAGTTTTCTTTTTATCAATCTCTCCCAGAGATGTCTCGAGGGCTTGTTGTTTATGAACAATTGTTTTCAAGGCCTCAGCTACTGCCTTCATTTCTACGGATTCTTCAGCTTTGAAAACCTTAAGGACGCCTTTACCAGCTGACCGTCCCCAGTTGGACTGGTTTTCAGCTCCTAAAGTAATAATCTTCCATGCATCCTCATAGTTCTTCCTCATGAAGTTTCCTCCAGATGAGGAATCTAGGAACTGTTTAATATCATCGCTTACTCCCCGGTAAAAAGTTTCTATCAGTTGATTCTGTGAGATTCCATGATGGGGGCATTTGCGCAGAAGTTCTTTAAATTTTTCCCATGCCTCAGTAAGGGTTTCTCCAGGTAGCTGGGAGAAGTGATTAATTTGCCCTCTAATTTCATAAGTCAGTGAGGGTGGAAAGAATTTCTCTAAGAACTTTTCTTCTAGAGGGGCCCAAGTGGTTATTATGGGTTCTCTGTCCAGTGAGTTGTACCAACTCAGGGCCCTCCAAGATAAGGTGAATGGAACATATGGAGCATTATCGCATCGAAAGCGATACCAGCTTGCGGGACTAGGCGGCATAATGCCTTAAACCTTTTCAAATGGTCCATGCAATCATCTCTTGAACCTCCAGAGAAGGAGATGCCTTGCATAATCTGGATCCACTGGGTCCGAATCTCAAAGTTTGGGATATTGATAATCGGAGGCCGGACCGGGTGGTTATCCTCATAGTTCTTTGGGACAGCATAGTCCCTTAGTTGCTTGTTTCGTAACTCAAGCTGAGCAGCTTGGGTTGCTGCCTCAGTCTCAACTCTTATGCGGACTTTCTCTTCTGCACGTATCTTCGCTTGGATTTGGCACAAGTGTCTGCAATGAGTTGTGCCTGTTGTGCAGTGATGGCAGCATTTACCCTCTCCATCACCAAAGCGGCTTGGTGTTGTTCGTCAGCCATTTGTCTGGCTCTTTGGTGATTGAGACGGTTTCGGCGGTGGAAACTTCTCTCTACCTCAGAGTCGATCTCCGGATCAGGGGAGAATCCGTGATTATGTGATGGTCGCATGCACGTGTTCTACCTGAATAAAGAAAAGAGAACACCTTTAGATGATAGTGAAAATATGGAAGTTTCAAGAAGATATAGAGTTGTGATTTTAAAAAGAAAGTGAAAAATCCTAACCAACTAGAAAGGTACTAAGTGAAATTACAACGTTCCGTTGTCCCCGGCAACGGTGCCATTTTTTGATGGAGCTGGGACCTACACCAAAAGATTTCTCTTCCAATGGGAGTCCCAAATATGCACCAAAAACCCTAGAGAATTGATGTCTTCCCTAGGTTTACCTAGAACTGGTGCTTAGATAAATGCTCCAACCCCATAAGAGTATGGAAGTCTTATCGTAGTACAGATTTAGGATTGAACCCAAAAGACAATGGTCTTGTCGCAAGCAACAAGATAGAAAACGTATGGAATTTCACTTAATCACTTACTAGTAGGCGCTTATATCGAAAGTTGGATTTTGATGTTTTAAACTAAGAACATGAAAAGTAAAGAAGGAAAGTAAATGTAAAGAGTTAAACTATGATAAAGGATCACTAGGGTGTGATCGGTTTTTCACCGCCACTACACATCGATCAACACATGCAAAGCAAAACTTAACCTTCAAAAAGAGTTTAGTCTGTTAGTATCCTTGTAGACTTAGCCTCCTTTAAGAGAATCTAACTACGAGAAGTGCGGGAATGTTGCAATGCCAGCCATTCCCGATCAAATGGTCACATTACTTTACATCATTCCCCTCGCAAAGTGTGTTCCTCGACTTACCAAGGTTGCACTTCCATACGTCAACTGATTCCATTTCATAGTATGAAAGTGCAACAGATGATAGTGAGTTTACTCCACTTCTTGAGATACACTTCTGGATACCGAAACAGATGCATGGTGGATACATGCACCAAGAACCAACATACAAATGAGTTTCGAATCTAATAGTACAAATGTAGACAATTCATACTAAAAGATAAAAGATAACACAAATTGGAGATCAAGCAACATGCATTCATTAATCGTTTGACGTCGAACTGACAAAAATAAGAACTCAACATTACAACCTAAGGATTACATTTACATGATATGAAAGCATGGGTAGCGGGGCTACTCCCCGCATCCTAGTGAAAGAAAACTACTCGCTCATGGCTAGGACAAAGAAGGAGGCAAGAAGAGAGAGAGAGAGCATCATCCCCATAAAGGATGGAGGATGGTCAACCCCTTGGAGAGAGAACAACGATCCACCAGCCTTCGTAGGTTGCACGATAATGAGATCTCCCCTTCCCACCTTCTTTGGCGAAGAAGGAGAAAGCAGCTTCAGGATGGAGTATGGGTCTTAGATCGGCAGCCCAAGGGCAGAGGATGGAAGTAGAAAGAGCTCTGGAACGATTGAGGCAGCCTTTGGACGTATGAAACTTGATATATGATGGAGGACCCTTGGGGTCTTATTTATAGGCCTTAAGTGAAGTCCAAACGGTTTGGAGACCGTTTGGACCTTAAGACCGTTTGGGACCTCAAGACCGTTTGGACTGTGAGACCGTTTGGCTTTATGCGGTCTTGAGACCGTTTGAACTCCATGCGGTCACGGGACCAGTTGGCTTCATGCGGTCTTGAGACCGTTTGAACTCCATGCGGTCTCGGGACCGATTGGCTTCATGCGGTCTTGAGACCGTTTGAACTCCATGCGGTCTTGGGACCGGTTGGCTTCATGCGGTCTTAAGACCATTTGAACTCCATGCGGTCTCGGGACCGGTTGGCTTCATGCGTTCTTGAGACCGTTTGAACTCCATGCGGTCTTGAGACCGGTTGGCTTCATGCGGTCTTGGGACCGTTTGACTCCATGCGGTCTCGGGACCGGTTGTTTTCATGCGGTCTTGGGACCGTGTGACTCAATGTGGTCTCGGGACCGGTTGGCTTCATGCGGTCTTGGGACC
The DNA here is from genome assembly GCA_963693085.1 of Alisma plantago-aquatica. Lineage (NCBI taxonomy): Eukaryota > Viridiplantae > Streptophyta > Magnoliopsida > Alismatales > Alismataceae > Alisma > Alisma plantago-aquatica. Next base: position 1,006,130,657 of record OY856412.1, read on the forward strand.
GTTTGAATCCATGCGGTCTTGAGGCTGAGTTATTCTTTTATGATTTGTTTTGTGCTTTTTCTGCATATATGGAAAGGAAAAGTTAGTCTGATGGTATATTTACAAAAAAGGGTAAAATTAGGATTATGTATAGTTTAAACTTAAAAAGAGTATGGAAAAGTAAAGAAAAAGACTAAGATAATCGACTAAAATAGGAGGTTATCAAACTTGCATGTGAAGATAATGCCTTTTCCTTTTGAGTTTGCAACTCAAATTTAGTGTATGAGAATATATAGCCAAGATAAAGGTTTCCCTAAAATTTGAGATTAAAATGATAAACGGTTTGAGAGATATGAATTTTTTAATTTTTCATATATTGGAAGTATTGACATTCAATGTCACGATTTAGAATTTCTTTAATGGGCGCGTGCAATATAGGTCGTTGGATCTGGGATCCAACAGAGTGGGGTCATCCCCTACCTTGTGCCAGGAAAGGAAATAGGAGAGCAGGAAGGATGTTTTTTGAGAGAGTCTTTCTGGCAATCCAATGCGCGAGAAGTTTTGGGAACTATCCCTACGAGATCGGGGTGTGAAGGCAAATCCGACCGACCCTGGTTTTTCCCACTTTGGAAGGATACTGAAGCTTTCCCCAATTTAACAGTAGGTCGGAACCCCAGACTTGTTGGACCCGTCCTATAAAAGGCAGGGTAACAACTTCCTTTGAGATTGGAATCTCCTCCCTAGTTCTATGCGAGACTTCCAGAATGTCCACTTGCCTTCAATTTTGTAGAACGGCCACTGCTCGTCCCTCTTTCCCTCCCTCTGTTCAGCCACAGACCAGCGTCCTGGACCCAGGGGCGCCAATGAGTCCATCTTGGAACAACGGAGGCGACGACCCTCCTCCGTGGAGCAGCAACGCCCCACATCGCAAGGTCAACCTGGCGGTTGACTGGCCCTTGCTGCTGTTTGCGTAAGTCAGTCGGAGCGGGAGGTTGAAGACGCGAGTAAGTGAAAACCTGCCGGTGCCCTCTCTCACACAATAGGAAAGGAAGGGAAAAATCATCCTTAGCCCTGTTCATCTGCCCCACCTCGCTGAAACGAGAGAAAAGATGCAAATGGATGATAAAAAGGTAAAAATGCCCCCTTTTTCCTACATGGCGTGTTCTGATAGGCCCAAAATGATATATCTTGTGGAAACTATAAGAAATCGTAGGTTTGTCCAATGGATACAAGTAATACATGGTTTTTGCTCAGAAAAATACAAGGAATCCCATAAAAATACTATCACAGACTAGTTTTGCTTCTAATTCGAAAGGTACACAAAGATAGTTACTTTAATGCTTTAAGAGTAATCAAAACCCTCGATGTTGATTTGAGATGAGTTCAATTACTTAAGTTAGTATTATGAATCAACATTTATCCTTCTGGCATAAAATGGATAATATGAATCTGATTTGAGTTTAAAAACCCACGATTTGCTTAATTAGGGTGCTACGACTAAGACAGTGCAATAATGGACCTAAAAACCCTAATGTTGAGTAATATGTCTTTTATATGAATATCTCAAACAGAGATACATTGATCTGAACCTTAATTATGAAGCCTTGAAATAGATAACTTAAAGAGATAAAATTTTAATATGTAAAAAGGATGTTTAAAGTCTCATATGAGTGAAGATATATTTGAAAACCTAGAAACCCTGATCTAGGTGTTTATGACTTCAATAAGCTATGTTTTGAAATCTCATGTATAATATGAAGTTAGAACTAATCTTAAGCTAGATTGGTAATAAAGAGGCTTAGATATAAATAACTAAGTGATTAGGGTTTTTGAACATGGAAACAGTGTTTTAGGGTTTATTTGACCTAAATAGTAAAGGTTAAGGGACAAATATAAAGAACGTTAAGGAAAACCCTAATTCAATTTAGGCACACCCTAGGAGGGAATTACAATTCAATAAAGTAGGTGCATGATGAACATATGAGTAATTAGATTGCACATGTTTTCCAGGTTGCTTGTTGTGCCTGATTGATTGGGGTGATTGGTTGCCTGGCTTGGTTGGCTGTTTGATTAATTGAATATTCTGCTTACAAGACTTCCAAATCAGGTATGTGGTTACGCTTATGAATATCTCAAATTAGTTTTTCAAGGTTTTCTGAAGTTTTCCTCGATGACTTGAATTAAAATGTTGGATGAATTTAATTCATGCAAACTATAATGTGGATATGACTATCACTTAAGATATGTGCCTACTAGCTCAGATCCTAGTCCCCTCTGTGGCTTAATAGTTGACCTAGTACATGGCTACCTATGGGGTAGGTCCATCAGGTCATTGGATGACTTAGTACATGGCTACCAATGGGGTAGGTCCATCAAGTCACATTGAGTTAGATATTGGGCTATCTTCGGGTAGTGCCATGCGACTCTATTACCCTATGTATTGGCTACCTGTAAGGTAGGACCATGGGGGTAAGAATCTACCTAAAAGAGAGGTAGCATACAAGTCCACTGTAGGGTTAGCACAATGTTAGGGGATATGTAAGGATTGAGTAGTATGGCTTAAAATATAATCTTAGTTGTTAAATGATTAATTGAATGATTATGTTGGTAACATATTTGCATGATTATTATTTCCCCCACATACCAGCTTTATGCTTACTGACGTTTTATTTGTCGGCGTTTTAGGTACAGAGAAAAGAACAAACAGTAAAGTGGCATATGTGGAATTTAATAAGGATTAACGAACAAGGAGGATTATTTAGAATATTCTCTCATGTGGATAGAAGTTTAGTAATCCAAGTTTTTAAAGGTATGCAAAAAGTTTTAATCTAAAGAAGATTTCAGTATAATTGGTATAATTTGATAATTGTTACTGATTATTTTTCGAACCTTTGATCCTGTTAATTGGGATAACGACACCGACCTTTTGGTCTCCCTTAATTGGGGGTTACCAGGAGGCGGGGTCATTACATGGCCATGCATGAACTCACATTTATCTTGAAATTAAAAACTCTTGAGGATAATCTAGAGATGATAATTTAGCCATCCCTTATCTTGTTGAATAAGATATCTCATCTTTATCTCACAAATATGAAAACCGATACAACTTTTTGCAAGGAGCATCTAACTCATCATGGATCACCTCCTTGAGGTTCTTTGGCCGTCATGGACTTTGCCAAGAGTTCAAAAACCGATATGTGATCCTAACTATGGCTCCTTGTTCGATAGGCACTCCCATATCAAGTCTATAACTCGATACAACTCAATTAAGGGCTTCAACTATACATCATCTCTTGGTCTTTTTGTCACCAAGAGTACTATCACTCAAATATGATTCAAACATAGTGTATCATTCAATCTCTCTCCTCTAAAGGATACATAGAGGGAGTAAGGACACTGTAGAGGTGAAAATTTGCATATCAACCCTATATTTTGGGTAAATTACAATTTGTACCAAAATTGGTACAAAAGACACTAGCATTATTCAAACAAGCTCGAAATTGGAATTTAGGCTTTCCACAGGCCAACACCTAGCATCATTTTCTCTCTTATGATGCTAAAACACTTAAGGCACATTCAACATGTGACATATTGCAATATAAACCCTCATTTTGGGTAAATTACATTTTTGTCCAAAACAAGAGAACATTGCTCAAACATTATTCAAACAGGACCAAACTTGACACATAAGTTTGTCACCTAATAACAAAACACTTTAGATGATTATATTAAGGTCCTGAGGAACTTATTTAAGTCAAACAAATAGGGTTAGACCTGATCCCAGGTCAGGGATGTTACACTTAACCAGGTATAAATAATGATTCAGATAATGTAAAGTTTCTAACATCTTAGTTAGACATACGAAGGGAAGAGCCTAAGTCAAACATAGGGCCAAGTAGGGATTCTAATGGTATATCAGGTCCACAAGGTTAGAAGGTTATCATGCATTGAGTATGTAAGGCCCGTGGTGTAACGACCCCGCCTCCCAGTAACCCCCAATTAAGGGAGATCGAAAGGTCGGTGCCGTTATCCAATTAACAGGATCAAAGGTTCGACAAATAATCAATAACAATTATGAAATTCTACTAACTAACTGAAATTTGGTATAAAATTAAAACTTTACTTACCTTTGAAAACCTTGGGAATCTATCTATCCAAGCTTGAATCCACTCTAACTAATCCTCCTTGTACTTTATGTTTTACTTTTACAATGTGTCTCCTTTGGCATCATCCATCAGGGTGGCATGTAGGTGCGAGAATCCATACTTCTATTATTAATGTGATAATCATAGTGACTTTATAATTTGCAAGTATGAACATCCAACAGATAATTTGCATTCAATACGATTAACCATCCGAAAAATCATCGGGAAACTAAGGCAGTTATTCATAATTAACCACATACCTGATTCAGAGCAACTTGATTGTCCAAGCAATAAGGATAAAGAATCAATCAAAAAGCAATCAACAATATCCTGAAATTAATGCATACGTTCCAAGTGTTATAGTTTATCCAGAACATTCTAAAGCTAGACTTGGATTCCACCTTAGGCTTTCTAGACCACATTAGGGTTTTATTAGGGTTTTTGCCTCCATAACGCCTTTATCATATTAAATGCTCTCTTAGTTCATAAACCCTAATTTCAACATCATAAGCCTAATTAAAGTTGATTATTTCTCTTTTATACCAAAACTACCTTCTTTATCCTTTTAATCTATTTCAAGGTGATTATACGCATTTATCATCAATTCATAGTCCATTATAATTCAAAACACATAAGAACTTGATCTGCCATTAATTCCACCTTTCATTCATGTAAAAACCCTAATTCCTATATTAAGGTTATTTATCCACAAATTCGGGACTTTAATGCTCGAAATAACATATTCCTACTTTAATCATGAAATTAACCAATTAAAGCCATTAATAGTCAAATTAATCAACATTAGGGTTTCAAGTCCCATTAAAGTATATTCATGCATATGAAACTCCAAATTAACTAATTATATGCAAAGTTCATCCTTTTTCTTTCTAAAGTTCCTTTTTATCATTAAGAGGCTAAGATCCACTTTAATCAGCTATTAAATCTTACTAATCACTTTAATCATTCCCAATTAGGGTTACTTTAATCATTACTACAACAAAGTTGATATCTTCTATTATTTTTAGAATTGCAAAAGGAATCAGGATTCAATTATATTTTATTTAGATTCCTCTCGATTTTCTGAGCAACTTTCATGTATAACATGTCCTTATTCGACCTACCAATTATTTACTATGAATTTATCAAAACTCACTTACTTGGGCCAATAGCATGCTGACACGTCAACATACCCATGCAACGCGCTGCTTTGGGAAACATAATTGAATGACCTTTTTGCCCCCCACTTGAGGATCATCTCTTTGGCACGCGGAAGGGCAGAACCGTCCAGAGCGCCCTGGATCATCTTCCACCTTGCTCCAACATCAGTTGCCGCCCTAGATGCCAAGGGCGCGACTCCCCCTTCCCCCTACTGACCTTGACGGCCACCAGGGAGGGTGTTGTTGCCTCCGCCCTACCCTGGCGCACGCGAGGTGCCTCCAAGCCATGGCCAGAACGTCCACGCAAGAGCTAGATCTGTTGCGCGTCACTGCTGTGTTTGCTGCAGCCTTGCAGTTCTACGGATGGTGCTGCTTGGAGATAGGAGTGCGAGTCGATCTCCTTTCCCTCCTAGGTTGATGTGTAGGCTTCCTTCCTCCATCAAAATCACAAAACGAAGCTCCGTTGCTCTGATGATAGGTCCCCTACTCATGACTAGGGTTTGCACAAGGAGGAGAGCATGGGATCTCTCTCTCTCTCTCCCTCTCTTCGACTCGAACTGGAGGGTCTATCCTTTAAATAGGGGAGTATCCACACCCCATATTGCTTGCCCACTAAGCAATCAAGGCTACTCCTTATAGGAAAGGGATTTCCTTATTTTACAAGTATTCTTCTCTCTTTCTTTGTGTATTTTGTTCATTAGATCTTAGTAATTCGAAATTCTTCTCGCTTAATCTCTTTATTTCTTGTTCTTCAATCTATAGGCATGAAATCCTATTTTCCTTTAATAGAAATTACTTTCTTTCTAGAAAAACCACATAATCCATTAATAATGTATTACATTATTCTCTTATTTTCTTTTATAGGTATTTTCTCTTTCCTCTTTATTCATTGGGACTCCTTGGATCCCAAGAAACTCTAATAATTCGAAATCCTTTTTATTGGATACTCATTTGTCCTTCTAGATGCATCTAAATGCATTATTTCACATTATCTTGTTTATTTCTTCATTAAAATATATCTTTTTGAAGTTTTCTCTTTGTTTCTCTTTTATTTTCCTTATTGGTATTCCTTTCAGCATTAGGAATCCTTGGGATACGAAATTTCCACCAAGGATTACTCCATTATACCTCTTTTCTTATTTTCCACATTTCATCAATATTTTCAATTTCTTTCTTAATAAAGAAATACTTAATTGATCTTTTCTTTTGTTATTGCTCTCTTTATGCAACTTTGGACTCCTTGGAACCCAAGGAACCCAAGGGCACGAAATCCTTCCTTATATTTGCCTTCTAGAGGTTTCTACCTCTTTCTTTTCTCAAATATTCAATTATTCATTATTTAATTGAATTTCCTTGTTATTAGGCCCAATAGCCAATAAAGCCCACAAATCAAACAACAAGGCTATTTTAAACGAAATCCATTTATTCAAAACAAATTATATTATTTTTCTAAATATATTTAATATGAGAAATTACATTTCTCACCAAATGAACCCAGAATTTGGGGTTGTAACATCCTTCCCCTCTTATGAGAATTTTGCCCTCAAAATTCCATCAAGCAAGCAAACAAACAGGATAAGTCTTCTTATGTCCATCAGGGCTCCCATGTGGCTTCACCGTTTCCATGGTGTTTCCCAAGAACCTTCATTATCTCATTTTCTTCCATCTGAGTTCTTTCTTACCTTGTTATATCGTACCCCCATAGGTGACTCAGGACATTTCAGCCTCTCAAAAGCTGAATAGGTTCAGGGCTCAACACATGGCTTGGGTACCTCACATAGTGCTCTAGATCGAACTAATGTAACGCATTAAACATCATGTTATCCTGAGGGGCAAGGCTAAACACAACCATATCCACCAATCCATATCAAATGGACCCATATATCGGGGACTCAACTTTCACAGATGTAGCTCAGAGGGGTCGGATTTTTACATCACATATTCTCTCACAGTGAACTGCATGTCAATCTGCTTTGTATCAATTCGTGACTTATGTCACCACTGGGCTTTCTCTTAGCCATTGTACGATCAAAGCGACTTCATCTGCACACACTTGTGGTTCTTTTCTGACCTTCACGAGGCCTACTTCACCAACTTCATCATAATGAAGTGGTGACCGACACAACATCCCTATAGAACTTCTTGCATCCCGATAAAGGCTATGGTGGTTAACATCACATCTTAAGAACTGTCTCTATGTATCACCTTAAAGGAGCACACATGCTCTCATCAAACCCTCTAGTCCAGATCATACTGTCCATTGGTATGGGGTGATAAACTATACAACCACGGAGCTCTTCATGTATCTACTTCCACCTCATGGAAGTGAACCTTTAGGTCACATCAAGAACCTTTGAATTCGTGTCATGGTGTAGTTGAACCATCTTTTCATATGTAGTTCAACCAGATCTGTCCCTTGACAGAACCCTTCCTTTATCATGTCATCTAGGAAAGGCGATCTACCATAACCCATATTGTATCTTGACCTTCTTGGTCTAGGAGAAACTCACAACCTCCATAATGATGAACTTCCATTCCCTCTTGGGAACTTTATATCCATGCACTGGGTTGATGGTGTTCGTCCTTCACCTCCTGGCTTGCATGGTCACATGCTACATGCAACATTGTTTTAAGCATCCAGAGTGCTACCATCACTTACTATCTTTGTAGTACCAAGGTATATCATGACCTCCTGTATTGTTATGATTCCTCAAGCTTGATACCTCGGAAACCCTAAACCACTCTCAAAAGGGTTTTATTACCTTCCTATCCAAAGAAGTGTATATGAGGTTCTATCACCATCCTTTCACTACATCAAGGACTAAACTGGTTACCCAAACAACCATTAACTTGTTCAACATATCTTATTACATCCGGGTGTTAGCCAAAACACATCTTCTTCTCAAACTTAGGGTTAGCCCAACAACCTCAACTTCTTCTAGCCTCCAGCTAACTAGGCAGCTATATCTCAACCAGAGCATTTATTACCACCTCTCATCCTTAAGTGTTTAGGTAACATACACCTCCATGTATTATACTTATCATCTCATCTCAAACTCTACGTTTGTCTTCATCAAGAAACTCTGAGCTCATCCTCGTGGTGATTCAACTCAACTTTACAAATTTCACATAGCTCATGATAAAACATCCTCAAAAGATGATTTCCTTAATACTCTTAGTGGTTGTAAACCATCCATGCATCATTTACTCCACAAAGGTATGTTATCATTTCTATCTTTATCCCTTGTAGTCACGTTCCAACTTACATCATCTTTATCCTTGGTGTAAGGCATGCGTACTGTCCTATCTCTCACTCCCATAACAAGAAGAAATGAGCATTTGGCTGCAGTCCAAATACAAAGTTCTTCCTATTCCAAGAGTAGAGATGGTACAACCCACCTTGCCCGTACACTTTCAAATCCAAGTTGAAATGTGCAGCTTATGTCTCTATATCACAAACATCATGATATCCACACTACTTCCAGGAAAATTGGTCTCGGACTTACTTGGTCCAAGCATAATCCTAGGTCATCTCCTCTAGGTCTATAGGGTGCCAGCACTTTTGGGGTCATCCCTCTTCCCTTATGCATCCAGAGAGTGCCCTACTCATCTGCCCTTTGGGTCCCATGAGTTCATGAAGGTGATCAATCTCCTAACCCATGGCCCTCAGACAATGATAGTTGTTACCTCTCGACCCTATGGTCATGTGTAACTAGGGAATTAGGCAACTCCTTCTTCCATAGGTCTTATCCCTACCTGACCCTTGGATAGACTTAGGATTTTAACATAGTACATGTTCAACTTAGAACCAATCCTTCATCATCTCTCTATGCATTCTAGACTGACTTTCATCCTTCCTCAGGGATCATGGCGACCTACCTACCTTGGTCAGGCCCCATACCGGTTACCTTCACAGTAACACATCAATGTGCACATAGAGATGGCTATCTATGGGTCTACAGGTTCATACTCATGCCATGTACTCTTCACCTAGCTTCTCAAGATCCTATGAAACCTCCTTAGTTTTCCTCAACACCAACCAAACTGGTAAACTCCCTACCAAAGGGTCGCTCTCCCAGGATGGGAGGAAACTACACCTTGATAACAAAGGTCACAAGCATCTTTAGGGTTTACATTCACATGAGCATGCCTAACCCAACAACTACTAAGGCACAAGCAGACCACCTATTAACTATGCTAAGTCATAATTGTCCTCTTTCCTCAACATTAGATCAACTTAGCTGTGAGGGGTTCATTAAACATACCCTTAACTTATGGGATTTCCTTTACCTCTACACACAAGGAGTACCATGCTTGAAACTATAGAGACTCAAATCTCATCATGCACATTGGATACCCTGCTTCCCCTCTTATGCCTAGGATCCCTATGTTCTCCTTTGGGTATCTAACTGCATGCTTAATCTCTTAACCACGAATCAAGCATGTCATGTACTTCCATGATCCTTCTACTCGCAACACTTCGGAGTTGAGTCCTCTTCCAGGACAACCAACTAGGTATAAAACCTCACAACAGGGTACTTAAACCTCCTCAGGCACTCTTTATCTCATCCAGCAGGTAAACACTTACACCCTAGGTACTAGAAGCATCGTCCTCTCTCTAGGGTTTGCTTCCTCTAAAGGCAACCAAGATATCATCAACCTCCAGGGATCAAGCACAAGGCAACCACTAACATCCACTTAGGTCGCATCATTCTTGACTCCCCACTATTCCTCAAGTTTTGGGGTATTAGACTTCCAACCTCCCTGTTGGGGTTCTGCTCTCTCTCTAGAGCTAAAACCACCTCCAACCATACCTACTAGAGGTCCCTTTTCCATGAAGGCTCATGCTCTCAAGCAAACCCCTATGTGGTTGAAGCCTATGCTCAACTCAAGATTATTCATATCTCTTTATGCTTATCTCATAAGCCATCCATCATGTCCTTCTGGCCTTAGTTTTAACCTACTATTCACATCACTGATGTACTCAGGGTGCAAGCTATATCCTACTTGCAATAGCCCATAAGGTTTATATAGGTTCATCTCTAACCTTATCCAGGAAGGAGCTATCCTTTGTCAAACATGCACGATCCTTCTCAGGGTTGGGGTGCCAACGGTGCTAGGCCATCTAACCTCTCATGGCTCATATGGCGAACCAAACATCTGGTCAACCATGACATCTGACTCATCATGTCTCGCTCTCTAACCTTCCCTTAGGGTTAGGGATAACATCATCCTCAAAGGATGTGCGAGGTCTCTTCCATCAATGGAGGTCTCTACCTCCAAGTCTAACTCTCTTTATTCATCCTCCTGACAAGGAGGTCTATCCTCAGGTCTCTCCTGAGGGCTATGACAACTTGTGTCATACGTCCTAGGCATGTATCTATTCTTTAGTTTGCGCTTAATCTATTAAGCTTATGTCCATGACATCTTATTTACATGCTTTTCATTAGTTTGGTGGAGGATTCCTTAGACCTTATTAACTTTTCCCATACCTCAAGAGGGTGAGGAGAAGAGAGAAAACCCTAATCCTTAAGGTCCTTAACAAAATTTGAGTTGAGAAGGGATGAACAAGATGAGAGAGTCCTAAAGGTATCTTATTTCAAATCATACCCTAAGACTTTGGTCAGGCAGTCACACGGAGATGGGAGTGCTCATATTCCGACTAGCGGTGCGGAGGAAAATATTGCCAGCCCTTGATCATGATCCTTTTCTAGACACCTCTGTCTTTCGGATAATCTTCTAATAACTCCCTTGGGTTCTATAGAATTTGTAAAATTTAATAATTATTAAAGATTACTTGAGGAACCTATGCTCTGATACCAATTGTAACGACCCCGCCTCCTAGTAACCCCCAATTAAGGGAGATCAAAAGGTCGGTGCTGTTATCCAATTAACAGGATCAAAGGTTCGACAAGTAATCAATAACAATTATGAAATTCTACTAACTAACTGAAATTTGGTATAAAATTATAATTTTACTTACCTTTGAAAACCTTGGGAATCTATCTATCCAAGCTTGAATCCACTCTAACTAATCCTCCTTGTACTTTATGTTTTACTTTCACAATGTGTCTCTTTACTGTTTGTTCTTTCAATTGTTGTTCCTAAAATGCCGACAAAAAAAATGTCGGTCAGTATATCAAAATAACTGGTATGTGGGAACAACCAAAACCTTTCAAATATGGCTAACAATTTAATAATCACAATCAAATTAATTAACAAGCCAATTTACACTTTTCAGTATAGCATTCTCCACCGCTTTTGCCCTAACCCTGGCATACCCACCTTAGGGTGCCCATTGCCAATGACTTATGGCCACCTTCTCAATCCCGAGCTTGGTGCCTGGGGGTCACCACTCATGGTTCCCACTAGTCATGCAATATCATAGGCCACCTTCTTGGTGCCTGGGGTCACCACTAAAGGTGTCCATTGGTCTACCCATCTGGGTCTGACCTTTGGCATCATCCATCAGGGTGGCATGTAGGTGCGAGAATCCATACTTCTATTATTAATGTGATAATCATAGTGACTTTATAATTTGCAAGTATGAACATCCAATAGATAATTTGCATTCAATACGATCAACCATCCAAAAAATCATCGGGAAACTAAGGCAGTTATTCATAATTAACCACATACCTGATTCAGAGCAACTTGATTGTCCAAGCAATAAGGATAAAGAATCAATCAACAAGCAATCAACAATATCTTGAAATTAATGCATACGTTCCAAGTGTTATAGTTTATCCAGAACATTCTAAAGCTAGACTTGGATTCCACCTTAGGCTTTCTAGACCACATTAGGGTTTTATTAGGGTTTTTGCCTCCATAACGCCTTTATCATATTAAATGCTCTCTTAGTTCATAAACCCTAATTTCAACATCATAAGCCTAATTAAAGTTGATTATTTCTCTTTTATACCAAAACTACCTTCTTTATCCTTTTAATCTATTTCAAGGTCATTATACGCATTTATCATCAATTCATAGTCCATTATAATCCAAAACACATAAGAACTTGATCTGCCATTAATTCCACCTTTCATTCATGTAAAAACCCTAATTCCTATATTAAGGTTATTTATCCACAAATAAGGGACTTTAATGCTCGAAATAACATATTCCTACTTTAATCATGAAATTAACCAATTAAAGCCATTGATAGTCGAATTAATCAACATTAGGGTTTCAAGGCCCATTACAGTATATTCATGCATATGAAACTCCAAATTAACTAATTATATGCAAAGTTCATCCTTTTTCTTTCTAAAGTTCCTTTTTATCATTAACAGGCTAAGATCCACTTTAATCAACTATTAAACCTTACTAATCACTTTAATCATTCCCAATTAGGGTTACTTTAATCATTACTACAACAAAGTTGATATCTTCTATTATTTTTCGAATTGCAAAAGGAATCAGGCTTCAATTATATTTTATTTAGATTCCTCTCGATTTTCTGAGCAACTTTCATGTATAACATGTCCTTATTCGACCTACCAATTATTTACTATGAATTTATCAAAACTCACTTACTTGGGCAAATAGCATGCTCACACGTCAGCATACCCATGCAACGCGCTGCTTTGGGAAACATAATTGAATGACCTTTTTGCCCCCCACTTGAGGATCAGCTCTTCGGCACGCGGAAGGGAAGAACCGTCCAGAGCACCCTGGATCGTCTTCCACCTTGCTCCAACGTCCGCTGCCGCCCTAGATGCCAAGGGCGCGACTCCCCCTTCCCCCTACTGACCTTGACGGCCACCAGGGAGGGTGTCGTTGCCTCCGCCCTACCCTGGCGCACGTGAGGTGCATCCAAGCCATGGCCAGAACGTCCACGCAAGAGCTAGATCTGTTGCGCGTCGCTGCTGCGTTTGCTGCAGCCTTGTAGTTCTACGGATGGTGTTGTTTGGAGATAGGAGCGCGAGTCGATCTCCGTTCCCTCCTAGGTTGCTGTGTAGGCTTCCTTCCTCCATCAAGATCACCAAATGAAGCTCCGTTGCTCTGTTGATAGGTCCCCTACTCATGACTAGGGTTTGCACAAGGAGGAGAGCATGGGATCTCTCTCTCTCTCTCCCTCTCTTCGACTCGAACTGGAGGGTCTATCCTTTAAATAGGGGAGTATCCACGCCCCAGATTGCTTGCCCACTAAGCAATCAAGACTACTCCTTATAGGAAAGGGATTTCCTTATTTTACAAGTATTCTTCTCTCTTTCTTTGTGTATTTTGTTCATTAGATCTTAGGAATTCGAAATTCTTCTTGCTTAATCTCTTTATTTCTTGTTCTTCAATCTATAGGCACGAAATCCTATTTTCCTTTAATAGAAATTACTTTCTTTCTAGCAAAACCACATAATCCATTAATAATGTATTACATTATTCTATTATTTTCTTTTATAGGTATTTTCTCTTTCCTCTTTATTCATTGGGACTCCTTGGATCCCAAGAAACTCTAATAATTCGAAATCCTTTTTATTGGATACTCATTTGTCCTTCTAGATGCATCTAAATGCATTATTTCACATTATCTTGTTTATTTCTTCATTAAAATATATCTTTTTGAAGTTTTCTCTTTGTTTCTCTTTTATTTTCCTTATTGGTATTCCTTTCAACATTAGGAATCCTTGGAATATGAAATTTCCACCAAGGATTACTCCATTATACCTCTTTTCTTATTTTCCACATTTCATCAATATTTTCAATTTCTTTCTTAATAAAGAAATACTTAATTGATATTTTCTTTTCATATTGCTCTCTTTATGCAACTTTGGACTCCTTGGAACCCAAGGAACCCAAGGGCACGAAATCCTTCCTTGGATTTGCCTTCTAGAGGTTTCTACCTCTTTCTTTTCTCAAATATTCAATTATTCATTATTTAATTGAATGTCCTTGTTATTAGGCCCAATAGCCAATAAAGCCCACAAATCAAACAACAAGGCTATTTTAAACGAAATCCATTTATTCACAACAAATTATATTATTTTTCTAAATATCTTTAATATGAGAAATTACATTTCTCACCAAATGAACCCAAAATTTGGGGTTGTAACACGTGGGGCCATGAGGAAGCGATCCATAGAGTACATAAGCCCATTGGGTCCAGGAGAATGGTCACACCATAACTACATGAGGATCAAGGGGTCAAGATAAAAGCACTTTATGAGTAAATTATGTTGTTGGTGTTATGAAGAGAGAAAACCAACAATACCTATACCCCTAGAGACCCTAATTTAATGAAAAAGTCCATTGATATATGAAATATAGATGTAAAAATTATCAGAATTTATAAAATATGAATTGAGGTTGTGCACAAACTCAAGAACTTGGAGAAAATATCTTTTACCTTTGGTATAATGAAGTTTAAGCAAACTCGTGGAGTTAAAACGTTTCCATAATCTGGAGTCAATTTAGGGATGACTCAACCGAATTCCATAAGCATAATCAATGTGTGGATGCACCATCTCTACACATGAAATAAGATGATATATATATATATATATATATATATATATATATATATATATATATATATATATATATATTTGGAAATCAACAAAATGGATATTTCATCTTAATATGAGTGTAATAGATTGGGAAATCACTTGTGATATGTATCATTTAATAAGAGACTGAATGCCCTAAGTTAAAAATTAATGATGGATGTACTGGTTTTGCCTCATCATCTCATGGATATAATTGAAATATGTTTAATTTTCTCCAGGCCCATGTGAAAATCACAAAATCTAAAGGTCGTGTAATGTAATAAATGAGGGTTTGGAACTACCCTTGAATAAGTGTGCTTTCAATGTTTGTAGTATATGTAATTTTCCCCTCAATGTATGTTACAGCTGATGCCTGGCTAAAACTTGTCCAAGGTAGGTTTCTAGACCTAATGCATGAAGCTAATGTTGTTGTCATTCATCTTAACTTGATTAGGTTCCAATTTTGGGGACACAACCCCACTTTAAGGTGGGATGTTGTAACAACCTCAAAAATTGGAAATTTTAGATCGAATTTAAGAATATGAGATAAGAATAAAAGTGGAAGGACAAATAGTATACTATGACTTTGGTTGATAAATTTGAATTCTAGACCTAGTTTAGGTCTTTAATTTTAGTAAATAATGTAATATTGAGAAAATATATCTATATCAAACCTCAATTTAAATACTATATCATATCAAGCCAAAATTTCATATTTAAGAATATAATAAAGGTTGTGGTCCCTTTGGAAGGCCAATGTATGGGTTAGGGGCCCTAGAATGAAATTCAAGCCCAATTGGATTACTTACGATTTACAAGTAGGTACTTGAGATGCAAATGATGAATTATGCATTTTGTGCTCGTAATTTATATTCAAGAAAAGAAATTTTGAAAGATAAAGCAATTTTAGGATTATAGTAGAAATTCTGGAGATTCCACATTACTGAGTAATCTATGCAATTAACTAAAGAAATATCTAGTTATTGCTTTAAAGAAAAGTTTCAACTAACTAACAATTTGTTTAAGGTTTTGTAACGACCCCTCCCCCTGTTATACCCTATTCGAGAGAACAAAGAGGATAAGGGCCATTACATTTATTACAATATCGAAGGCTTAGCTAATAGTAGAAATAATAATAAATTTCTACTAAATAGGAATGAGTTAGTACAAGATAAACTTTCCAAAAAGTAATTACATAATATGGTTTTAGGATTGCAACATGAAAAGAGACCTGACTAAATCCTCCAAAGATTAAAGTATTGTCTTTTTCTTTGAGTGCCTTCTTTTCCTGGTATCAATTTTCTCTTACTTGTAGAATAGCAGATTATCCTAAAACACATGTCAGTATAATGAACTATACTGGTATGTGGGGGAACCAAAATGTTCACATCTATTTGTAACAACATAACCACAACAATTATTGTTACAGATTTGTTTTATCATTTTCTTCATAACTTCTCAACCATTTTTACTTAACCTCTGATATACCCTCTCTTAGGGATTTGCCCCTATAGTGGATTTTAGGCCACCTCTCAATATGGATCTAGGTGCTTTATTGGCCACCTCTCAATATGGAGCTAGGTGCCTTATTGGCCACCCCTCAATTTGGAGCTACATTCCATGTAGGTCTTGCCAATCTCGATCATGACCACTTAAGACCTTCCTAATCTGGAGCTTGGTATGACCTTCCTTATTTGGGGCCCGGTCTTTAGTCATCACCATAACTTTTCATTTATTTCCATTGTCTAATTTCCAAAGTTGGTATGTGGGTTCGAGCAAGTTATAAGAATAAATTATGATAGACAAAGTAACTTAATAGATTGCAAGAAATAAATATTACCCAAGCATTCAATTTCCAAAAATCTGAAAAGATGTTGGGAAACTAAAGTGGTTAGTCATAGGCTTAACCACATACCTTGATAAAATGTTCTTGATGTCCAAGAAAGAGCAATCAAAAAAGCAACCAAGCAAATTATCCTAAAAGTTAAAGCAATACACCCATGTATTATTACTCTATCCAAATCATCATTAAGACTAACTTGGGTTTCAAGTTAGGGTTCCATTAGGGTTTTGACTTCCTAAACCCTAAATACCCCTTTTCATGACCTTTAGGGTCAACAAACCCTAATCTAATTATTAATTACACCTTTAATCTCAAGGAAATCATAATTATCCAAATCATGGGTTGTTAAGTTCACATAATTTTGAATTTGCTCTTTTTATTCATAAAATATGAATTTTTTATTATCAATATCTACTAAACACATTACAATCATCAAAACCTAACACATAGGGTTCTAGTTCATTAACTACATTAAAGGTAACAACTGTATGTACTTTTAGAACTAGAAGCAGATTTAGGTAGTGCACACATTTTTGTTATTTACATTTTTGAGCAAAATCATATAATACATGCCTTTATCTAATTATCCTACAACTTACTAGGATTTTTACAAAATATTTCCTTTAAGACAATGAGGGCTTTCCACCTAGGCAAGGAGTCATGGGCCCCACCCTACCAACTCAGTTGGGCCAGTATATTAGCTCTTGCCAAGTCGGTGACCCGCTCGTGGCTATCTTATTTGATTAAGCAAGAAAAAAAGGAAAAGACCATAAGGCTAAAGCTTTACTATAGGGAAATGAGGGGCAACTTGGTCCTTTCGTCGAGGTACTTCTATAACTTCTATTCGTGAGCCACAGGCTTCACACAAGTCAACTAGACCATCTTCAATTGGGGATCTGATTTCCCCAACCACTGACAAGGTTGCTACTGTCTTCAACTGGTACCGACAAAATTGTTCGCGGACTCAATTGCCCAATGATCAATCAGAGATTATTATATGGAAAGGTACTTCTTTAGATAGTAAGAGCGAGTAAGTAGGGGAAGGAAAAGGATGAAGCGAGCAATTACATGTATAAATTTGATCAATGAGTCAAGAGCAATCCTTGAGATCACTTGGATTGTTTGCAGAAGGGATCTATGCTTCTATTTATAGGTCGGGGTTAGCCAGGGTTAGCTATGAATTGGGTGAAACCCCTAGAGACTTCCAAACTAGGTAAACCCTAGGATAGTTAGGTGCAGAACTTGCTACTGAGTTTGATATTATTCTTTTCCCGATCGACCATTAATTGATGAGGGAGATACAAGGAAAGATTTATAGTTGTTTCCTACACTATTTCTCAATCTGGACAAGGGTAGGAAATGAGTGCGCCATTGTTGGATCTTTGATTCGAAAATCCACAAGGCGCGTGCCAAATTAAAGGGCTAAATATGATAATTCTAATAGGAATATAATTTGTGACATTTAATGTCATTCCATCCACTTTAGGAATTTTTGTAAAATCCATATCTCCCAAACCATCCATCCTTTTAATCTCAAATTTGAAGGGACAGTCTCAAATGAATTTATCTAGAGTATGCTATGGTTGGGACCAAAATTTGAAAAGAAAATGGACTTTTCTTTATGTGCAAGTCTCCCTCTAATTCAAGCATTTAAGGCATCAAAACCAATCCTTTTCTCTTTCTTCCTTTTCTAGTGCAATGTCAAGTGAGGTTTTTTGTCCATGGATTCTAACATATCATCGAGTTATTTAGAATATGGTATATGTATCTGATGTGGTGTTTAGTGATTGGCCCATATAAGGTTATTTTGTAAATAATCTAAAAATTAATTTCTTACTTGAAATACAATTAAATATTATACCTTAATGATCACAAAAACTTATACATTACATATAGAATGGTTTCATTAGCTGATGTTGTTGCTTGTTTATAAAGTATAGTTAATGCATGTCTACAAGGTGATTATTATTGGTAAACCCTTGAATTCAAAAATAGTATGTTGAATGTATTAAATGCATTTATTCTATAACATAATTTGTTTTTTTTCCACCGCATAGAGACTATTTATTATTCATCCCGATCTCTAGTTCGGGCCAAATTATAGAGCATTGAATATTAATATCCTTTGATAGCCAAGCCGGCTTACAAAAGGTAAAGTTACACTCTGTAGAGGTATACATGGAATGTTTGGCTATAATATCCGCCACTGTGTTGTGCTTATGGCTGATGAACCAGAGTTGGGCGTTGGGTAGGGAGGTGAGAGCACGACAGTACATCCTCCTCAGTGGATCGAGTTTGCAGGGTGGCGTGTTCACATGTTGGAGGGCGTCGATGGCTGTAGTAGAATCGGATAAAAGCACCAGAGTAGTCCAGTGCATTTGAGCACATAGGTTTAGAGCAACGATGATACCTTGCATCTCAGCTTCAAGAGCTGACGCTGCATGGCCGAAAGTGACGTGACCAAGCATGCACGTAATGTGGCTGTCAGTAATATGGATGGCAATACCCATCTTGAGTGTGTGGCATTGGAAGGCAGCATCAATAAAAACGACTTGATGGTGAGCAAGCGGCATGACTGGGTGAGCAGTGCGAGGCGGGGCCAAAGACGGTTGGGTAAAATTGTTGTGCCCTGAGAGCACGACAGCATATGTTTGACATATGCAGCTAGCAATCACTTGTGTTGGGAGCCGTTTGCCTCCATGAAGAGTTTCATTACGTGCTTGCCAAATGGTCCAGCATCCGACGCAGCATAGAGTCCTATCCTCCTTGGATGTGGTGCCATGAATGATATAGGTAATCCATTCGTCTCCTGGAGTGGTGAAGAAGGAGGGTTCCATGTTCAGTAGTTTCCAAACTTTGAGGTTGTCAGGGCAGTCGTGGAGGTAGTGAACGAGGGTGTCCAACTCCCGAGTGCAGAGAGGGCAAGTGTCATCCACAATAATATGTCGGCGCACTTTCTCCGTGTGAGTTAAGATGGCACGGTGCTTGAGTAACCAGAGAAAAGACTTAATCTTGGGAGGAAGCGGCAGGGACCAAAGAGCCATCCAACCTGAGTCTGGAGGGTGACGTTGATCGTTTTTTAGCCAAGCATAGGAACTCTTTATCGTGAGCTCACCGTGAGGTTCCAGTGGCCATGCCCGCGTATCAGGACCTGCGTCAGCTGAAGGAGGAACGATGCTGTGGATCAGGCTCCATATGGATGGGGGAAAGTAAGCATGGATGAAATCCCAATCCCACGTACCGGGGGAAGGGGAAAGGGATTGTACAGTGAGGTCATTCAGGCCATCATGCGACTGTAAACTTGGGGTGATATCAGTGATGGCTTTACCCAGTAGCCACTTATCGCGCCAAACATTAGTGTTTTCACCAGAGTTAATAGTTTTGTGACAAAGAGCCTCCAATTTAGGAATATGACGCTTGATAAAGGCCTACACGGATGAACCATGTTTCTTAGAGATGACACCATTACGTATGTATTTGTTCTTCATTACTTGAACCCAGAGAGACGGGGAATTATTAATGAACTGTCAAACATTTTTCATCATTAAGGCCGCATTTTGAGTTCGTGCATCCTTGATGCCTAGCCCGCCTAGAGCCTTGCTACTCATGAGCTTGTCCCAAGATACAAGGGACATTCTCTTATGATCTCGTCCACCTGACCATATGAAGTCCCAGATATGCTTATTGATGTTGTCACAAAGAGTTGGCGAAAGCTGCACTGATTGCATGGTGTAGGAAGGAATGGATTGCAGAGAGGATTTAGCCAGAGTAATGCAACCTGCAAGTGATAGGGAGCGAGCTGCCCAGCTGTCCATGCGGCCTCTAATAGAACGGAGGATATGTGAGTGTGTCCCTTTGTTGATCCGGTGATGGAGAACGGGGACACCAAGGTAACGTCCCAAATCTGTAGTTTTCGGAAAGCCCATGCGGCGATAGAAAGCACGCTGCTCAGCAGTGGATGTATTTGGAGAGAAGTAGAAACATGACTTTTCTTTAGAGACGACTTGACCAGATACAGTGGCAAACTCCTATAGGACTTTGTTAATGTTAGTTGCTTGAGCCAAGGAGACCTCAGCCATAAGGAGGATGTCATCAGCAAACATGACATGTGCGAGTGGCAGACCGGTTCTAGTAAGTCTAATCGGCTTCCAACTTCCCTGAGCCACATCGTTAGAAATGGCTTGACTGAGGCGTTCCATGCACAGAACAAAAAGATAGGGGCTGATGGGATCCCCCTGTCGCACGCCTTGAATGGATTTGATGGGGTCCATAGGGGCACCTTCCCACAAGATAGAGATGTTGCCTTGAGAGATGATTTGCGTGATCAATTTAGAAAGATTTTTGGGGATGCCAACTTTCACCAAAGTATCCTCAATAAACAACCAATTCATGCGATCAAAGGCTTTGGCAAGGTCCAGCTTGATAGCTACCCATTTAGTATTCCCATGCTTCTGCTTCATAGAATGCACAACTTCCTGAACAAGAAGTATGTTGTCACTGATACGACGGCTGGGGATGAAGCTCGACTGGGTCGTAGAGATCCACCCATTCAAGTATGGTTTAAGCCTTTCAACAATAATCTTGGAGATAAGCTTGAAGCAACAATTATTTAGAGAGATAGGGTGGAGCTCGGAACAACGTTGCGGGTTGGCGACCTTGGGGATGAGCACAAGGAGGGAGTCCGCAATGCGAGGGTCCACTTGGCTGGTGGTGAAAACACTTTGAACAGTAGTGACGAAGGAGTTGCCCACATGGGTCTAGTGGTCTTGGAAAAACCCATTGTGGATGCCGTCAAGACCTGGCGCCTTGGCGGGGGCCATGAGAAAGATGGTGCGACCGATCTCCTCTACATCTGGAACACGCCTGAGCATAGGGCTGTTGGGAATCGGCTAGAACACGCCAATATAATTACAGATAACCTCACGAGTCGGGGGCAGTGAAGGTGAAGTACACAACAAATGCGTGAAGAACTCCCGCATGTGGAGTTTTATGATGTCTGGCTCGGTGATCCAAACACCATTGCTATCCTGTAACCGCGAGATTTTGTTGTGCTGCCTGCATGACTTGACATAAGCATGAAAAAATTTGTTGTTTCCATTGCCATACTGCAGCCAGTTGATGTTAGATCGTTATTGCAAATCAGCCTCTTCTCTCAGGAGAATCGAGTTAAGATTTTCTTGTAAGGTAATGGACTTAAGTTGTATTGAAACCGGAGAAGAAGGAGAACTGGATGCTACCTGACATTTGTCGATTTTATGAAGAAGGATATCTTTTTGCTTATGTTGTTGCTCGAGTCTCTTCGCCTCCCATGAAGCAGCGACCTCTTTAAAAGAAGGGAGAGCATCTAGGTAGGATCGAGTGCCATCCCAGGCATTGAGCAGCTCAGTTTTGAAAGCAGGAATAAGGTTCCAACTCATCTTGGTTTTGAAGTGATGACTTATATGTTGTTGGCGATGCCCGGACAGAAGGATGGGGTTATGGTCGCTGTGGAGATGTGGTGAACTTGGACATTCAATCCGCCCTCCACTACCAACCACTCCTCATTAGCAATAGTTCTGTCAAGTTTTTCTAGCAGCCTGCCTTTCTTGTACGTAAAGCGGTGCCCCGAGGAAGGCATTTCTTTGAGGCCAGCAGTGGCAAGGAGGGAATTAAATTTGAGGCTGGATTGTCTATCAAAACCACGCCTGCCTTGTTTCTCCGAGGCATCAAGCATAGTGTTGAAGTCGCCGACCAACGCCCAGGGACCACTAATAGAAGAGGAGAGGCCTGATAATCTACACCACAGGAGGTTACGCTTCTGTGGGTTTGGACTACCATAAACAAAGGTGAGCAACCAGGAACTGTTAATACGACAGTGCACGTATTGGCGATGGCTTTGCAGGATATCAACAGTGCATCTGTAGTTGTCCCAAAGGACCCAGATACCCCTAGAGAAACCCATCTCTTCAACTCTGTGGGACGAGGAGAATTTGAGCTTTTTAATGATTTCATCGGCTTTGCTACCACTGCAGCGGGGCTCGATAATGACAAGATTGTGGAGTTTGTACCTCCTTTTGTATTCTTTGAGAAGAATTAACTTATCCTTAGAACATGCTCCCTGGATATTCCAACAAATGATATTAGTCATTAAACAACCAGAAATGGGAGCGGACAACACCAGTGGTGCTTAGGTGATGGCGGCAAGGAGACCGGATGCTACGGAGGAGGCATCCATGGTCTCGTCAGGTTCTGTGTTAGCTGATTCAAAGTCCAGAGATTTCTTTGCGTTAGCTGTGAAGTCGACGTTACCCACAAGAATTGCGAGTTTGCCCTTCTTCCGCTCATGCCCTGGGCTCACAGTTTGGTAGACAACCCGTCTTTTGCGAAGGATAACCCCACCGCTAGCATCTTGGGTTCCCAAAGAAAACCCGGATTGGAGAGAGAGCTGTTTGCTCTGGTCAACCGATTGGAACCGGAAGGAATCAACAAAGGTGGTGTTCCCCCTTCGCTAATCTCGTCGTCCACTAGGGTGACCACTAAGTTGTCATCTCCTGTAGTGTTTACGGTTTGGGTCCTGGTCGGAGCGGGTGGAGGAAGGCTACTTGCCTGTGCGCCAGTCGTGGGAGTAGAACTACCCACCTTCTTCTTAAGCTTGCGGGATACAACTGTCTCCCACCTGCCTCCATTATCAGCATTTGCAGGGGGGATCCGGTGTGGCATTGGGCTTGACGGATGGGGTCTCCATAGTATTGGCGGCCGTAGTCGCATCCGTTGCAGAAGGGTGCTTCTTTCTAGCCGTGGGTCTCTTTTCGGGCATCTTGGCATGGATCTCCGCTGTATACTTTGCATTGACAGCCAGCGTCGGCGTGCTCGTCGAAGCAGTGGCAGCACTAGGAAATGTAGGAATGAACTTGCAATCTCCCTCGGCGTTCCCAAGCCGGCCACACTTCATGCAGAAAGTGGGCAGGTTTTCGTATTCCAGACGGTAGCACTCTCCATCGAGAAGGACCGCCGGTAGCAGTGGTTTGGTCATGTCGACTTCAACCGCGATACGGGCGAACTTGCCCCGATGACCAGACTGGGTCATGGTGTCAATCTTAATTTGTTGATTTTGTATAATAACACTATCTATTAATAATGAATACTTAATGGTATCAAATGATAATTACATGTTCAGAGATACATTAATGTATGTTTAGGGTTTCTATATCTTTGGATCATATACATCAAAATTAGGGTTTTGTACCTAACTCAAATATCAACCTTCAACCAAGGCCCATAGGATCTAGACCCAGACTAGACCCTAATCTAAAACCATAGGAATAGATGGTGACACCTTAGTGTTATGTAAACATTCAGATCTAATTGTTGCATGGAATACACTTGGTCGTTTGGATTTCATACATGCTCAATGTACTTGAAATATACTGCATATGTTCTTCATGAAAGGGGTACACGGTTGATTTATGAATCCCTATACATCTACTTCTGATGATTTTCGACAGTTTCATGATGTTTGACCTCATTATAAATTACTTGGATGTTATTTTATTTCAGTTGAAATATATAATTCTTACATGTATCATATAAATAAATAACATGATACTATGAAACCTAGGTTAGAGATACCAAGCAGTAGATCACATAAGTCCATTGATGGACAAAAGAATGATTAGAACCTTAGGTGGCATTATAGGAAGGAATTAGATTATATAAGTGAAAATGGAAGTTCATATATGTGCAATAATTGGATTGATGAGTAGTATATGTTGATAGCTACATTTGCACATTTTGTATGCACCCATGTAGCTAGTATAACAATATACTAAACCATATTTGTTTATCAACATTTTATGTAGATGAATTTCTTATAAATGTGAGGATATGGAGATTTATATGAACATTGACGTTCTTAAATTTAACATCACAAGTAGGATTAGATGGATATTAACTACTTTAGATTTAATATATCTCTTCAGGTAGTGTACTTTTACTTGGAAAATTATGTAAACTCCTTTGAGAAGAAATTAGCATACTTTTGTATCAAAGATAGTATATGAAAGAAATTATTTGTTGTTTCTTAAGTCTAGATCTTAGAAAAATGTGATGATGATATGTTCCCCTATGGTCCAGATTCAAAAGGGGATAACTGGGGGAGGGGGTTCCAACAATTGGTATTAGATCAAATACTTATCAAATATTAATAATGATTGTTTATTTTAGTTTTCCATAGAGCCATAACAAAATAATAGGGAATTTTCCAAAGACAATGACATCTATAAAGGATCACAACTCGAGGGCTAGAAATTTTTTCCTTCACACCACTAAATAGTAAATAAGGAATCCCGAGCCCCTATGAATCCCACCTAGAAAAAGCCTGAGGGGTTTTATTGAAGTTATATACCTCAAGGACTTCTCATCTTAAATTTCCTACTTATTATCATCCATTTGCTTTCCTAGACCTAGTTCACTTCTCTCCTCATCTCGAGTTAGGATTTTAGGAAGAAGTATGGTTAATGCATCTTAGTTCAATTGAAGTAATACAATGTTAATTATATACAAATATATTTAAATATTCATTTATACACATATGATGGTGTTTCATAATGTACATGTTTTTCCTTATGAGAGAAAACTCTAAATATTTCTAGGACTAGGATTGAGATATCCCAATTGGATACTAAAAGTGGGTTAAAGGAGAGACAAAAACATATGATGTAGAGATTAAGTTTTCACCCAAATAGAGAACTTCAATTTGGATAGATACATACAAGAATGATAAAAATTAATACCCAACTTAACTAAATAGGAGTCAAAGAAAGAGAAAATCCAAGTAAGTATGGATAATCTAGCTTAGTTTTTTAAACTAGGTACCCATGTTTCTCCCCTGCATGCAAGTATGTAGGGTAAGGAAGTCATGCATGCATATAAACATACACATAAAGGGTTATGCATGTACATGGAATGTAGGAAATCAATGGTTACATAAGGAAAAATATAAGACCCTCAACTTGGTTTTATACTTGGGATGGGTCAACTCGAGAATGGGAAATGATCTATGAAGGAGCGATAACTCTCAATCGGAGGGGTGGGGGTCAGGTTGAAGCCAAAGAGCCTAACCACTTATTGAAAGCCAAGAAGTCACACTAGGTTAGTACCTTCCATAGAAGGATGATTTGACTGACCTCATTTAAAGAACTGAGGTAATGTTGGACATCCTAAGGGGGTCCTAGAGCTAAACATTAAGTAGGTGAATGGTATAAGGCCTTAGAGCCCTCACCAATACCTAATTTAATAAGTAGTAATTGAAAAATAACAACATAGCTACAAATGAAACAACCTTGTTTAGAGAAAACCCCCATGTATGTAAATGGAAAATAAAGTACATTGACAAGGAATGTAATAAAATTATATATAAGACATGTAAGCCCTACTGTCACCAAATTTGAAAAATAAGGGTATGTGTTTGGCTTAATGTCCTTACTGTACATAGAGAAATATAAGTATGAAAACTTTAGGTAGAGAAATCCCAAGCTAAATTTGTAACACAAGGTTATACATTCAAAGGAATTCTTTGATATGCATCTTTATTCAGGGTGAGCAATGGGACATGGAAATAGGGTGATATTTGATACCCTTAACAAGTTATGAATAATGATAAATATAATGTGAAGTTTATAACATATGAATTAGACATATGAATGGAAGAGCCTAAGTCAAACCTAGGGCCAAGTAGGGATGCTAACAATATATCAGGTCCAAAGGGTTAGAAGGTTATCATGCCCTGAGTATTTAAGACCCTTGGGGTCAGGAGGAAGCCATCCATCAAGTACATAAGCACATTGGGTCTAGGAGAATGGTCACACCATAAATACATGATGCTGAAGGGGTCAAGATAAATGCACTTCATAAGCAAATTAGGATATTGGTGTTAAGAACAAGCAAACCAACATTACCTAAACCCCTAGAGACCCTAATTTAATGAAAAAGTCCATTGGTACATGAAATATAGAAGTTAAAATATAAGAATTTATAAAATCTGAAACGAGGTTCTGTACATACTCAAGAACTCTAAGAAAAGATCTTTTACCTTTGGTATAATGAAGTTTAAGAAAACTCGTGGAGTTAAAATGTGTCCATGGTCTGGAGTCAATTTAGGGATGACTAAACCTAATTCCATAAGCATAATAAATGTGTGGATGCACCATCTCTACACACAAAATAAGATGATATATATATATATATATATATATATATTTATATATATATATATATGTACTTCAAAAAAATAGATATTTTGGCGGATCTATACCACGACACCTATGGAGGCGGGAGGTCTTATTCATCAGGTGATGGTCTTTGACTTGTTGTGTGGGTGAGACTTCTCCACTGGATGCATCGGTTTTTCGACCTCCACCTCTCTCCCTGGAAGGCATCGCGGTCGGTGATGGGCGGTTTTCCATTGGGCAACACAGGACTGTCCGGCTACAGGCAGATCCCGTTGGAGGTGGTGGTCGGATCCTCGCAGGGTGGCATGGGTCACCGTTGCTGCCCTACGGCTTTGCTTCTCTTCTGTCAGTGACGCAGGCCTGGGAGCTCATTCCAAGTTTCCCCTGCTGCGTGTGGCTCTTCGTAGCCAAGAGTTTCAAATGCCCTCAAGGTGTTCGACGAGGGGTCTCTGTGCATACATGGGCTTGTGGGGTTGGGTCCAGAGGGAGGCTTGTTGCTCCTATTCTCCTCCTAATCCTTGCTACTTTTTCATGAAGTCGAGCCTTGTAGGGATCTGGTATTCAGTTGATTGTTGACTAATGAACAGGGGATGGATTCTACTTGGATCCCACACATTCAGGGAATGATTCAAACGTTAGTTGGGGAATGGTGGTTGTCTAGATCAAGGGCATTAATCGTTAGTCAGCTAATGGATGGACCCTATACTGCATCTTGACTCCTCTGCTACAGCTGGGTTAGAACACCTTCTAAGTTTTGGATGTATGCATTTAAGTGCATCTTGAGGGGTTGGGTTTAAGAGGGGGGTTGATCCCCTTTTTCTTCCTTAGCCCATGTGTTGAGGTGTATAGGATTTACCTTCGGGTGTTTGCTGATATGGTAGAGGTCTTTCTGGGGTTTTCTCCCAGTAAGAGATCTGGTCTTGAATAGCTAGGAAGGTCTGAGGACTTCATGACTAGTTACAGGCAGGAATGCTAGTTTTTGTTCTATGTCATTTTGCTGTTACTAATTGTGGGTACGCTGAATACATGTATAGTGGCTTGTAATATACTTCCTCTAGTAGGATTGTCTGGTCCTAGCTTTCTTAGTTAGTTTATTCTTCTTAGTCTCGTTTGGATTAGATTCTTGAGTGTCCCCCTTCATGGGGATTTTGACCCTTGTATGAGCTTCTTAACTCCTATCAATGTAATGGGGTACCTAGTTGTTGGGTTTTAGAGGAGGCAGAGAAGCAGCGGAAACAAAAAAAATTTCTCCCCAAAACCCAGAACAAAAGGAATCGCGTCAACGTCTATATAATAGGAAAGATGGTTTGTGGATGCATACCTTGTCCCGAGGCTTGCTCGGAGAAAGTACCACGCGCCTTGCGCGGTCTTCACCTTCGGTCTTGGACAGTGTCTGTGCAGCTCCTGGTCACACCGGGACTGAAGACTCCTGGTCTCACCGGGACTGTCGGGATTGACAGTTGTCCTTAGAGCGGCAGAGGTCTCCCGCCTCAACAGTTGTCCACACGGACCGCCTGGAACTTCGATCTCCTTGTTGCACAAGGTACCCGGAAGGAGTCGCACCCTCCTGTTGGCGTACTAGTCGCCAACTCACTCTCCTACTACCAGTTGCAACTGTAGTTGTCCTTCCCTTGTTGTGCCTCCCTTTTCGGGTAGCACTTGCTCGGGCTCTCTCGGTTACCAAAACCAGAGAGAACAACAACTTTGCAGAGCAACTGGCTTGCACTGAGTCATACTCTGAGAATCCCCCAATAACCCTATATATAGGAGAGTCATGGGACAGGGTTCTCCATCCCGGGAAATATAGGACTAAAAGCAGGAGTAGAAGGGTTCGAGATTTTCCAAAAAACAACCAACTCGCAACCTGAACCGATCGTTTCACAACTAAAACGGTCGGTTGGGGACCTGAACCGGTCAGTTGACACCTCAACCGATCGGTTGGGACCCTTAAACTGGTTAGTTCACAAGTGAACCGGTCGGTTGGTGGTCCTGGTCGGTTCCCGATTGACTTTCCTTCTTTTGTTTCTAATTGGTATCGAATACCAATCTTATTTCCCAATCAAATTGGGCAAATAAAACGAAAGGAAAATTCTCACCAATCTTACTTTCCCAACTTGCTCGGTTGCACCAGTTGAATCGATCGTTTCAACCCTTGAAGCAATCGGTTCACCCTGATCTTAAGCCGATCGGTTCAACACTTGAGCCGACCGGTTCACCAAGCTCAGTCGATCGGTTCATCTCATGAGCCAATCGGTTGGGAGTGCAGATTGTGCAGAATCAGTCAATTGTGATTTCAATCAATCTGATACTCCAATCAACGCGTCCAACACCTTGAACATTATGATATTGAGCTATTGATTAATTGAGTGTTTAATTGAACTACTAAACTCCTTTAGTAATCAATCTAAACATTGTTTGTGGACAAAACTCCTCTTCCAAGTTAAATCCTATGTGTGTGACCCTGCAGGTCCATTTCACGTTGGCAGTGAAAGTCCATAACACTTATGACTTCACAAGCAAAGAGTGGTGCCTAGTCACACATTAGTGCTACCCAAGTGAAATAGAAATTTGGAGAACAACTTTCAATCCTACAATCTATGTATGGTGTTATAATGAATGTATAATTCCTTTGTCACTGATATCCAGAATGAACTCGAGGAATGGAACAATCATCCTGTCAACATTCATTCATTTCCTTGATCTCAGAGCAGACTGGGTGAGATGTGTGTGACATCAATATCACATATTGATTCACACGTGCATGTGCATGCCTTTCTCAATCCTACTCATCAAGTGGCCAAGGATATCAAACTCCCTCAAGAGGGACAAATCCCATATCTATCACTCACCCCTCAAAAGGCCCATGTGTCAAAGCCACCCAATCATCTCCTTTATAACAACCCATGTTTCAGGATTGCATTTGATGATGTCAAAGTGTACCCAACGACATGTGTTGAGTGTAGTGATTTTAGGTCTAAGAATCACACTCACCACCATCACTGTGAGAGCTGACTGTGACTACCAAGTCATGGTTCCATGTGTCACTCTCATGGTGGGTCTGTCCGGTAACTTGTTCTCTAACAATTACCTATGTGCTTGGTTTGATATCACCATATCATGACTAATGAGATT
Source organism: Alisma plantago-aquatica (assembly GCA_963693085.1). Taxonomy (NCBI): domain Eukaryota; kingdom Viridiplantae; phylum Streptophyta; class Magnoliopsida; order Alismatales; family Alismataceae; genus Alisma; species Alisma plantago-aquatica. The sequence continues at coordinate 1,006,160,603 of OY856412.1, forward strand.
ATGTCATCAACCAACACACAATCTAGTCTTCAGTGTTATTGATGTCTATGGTTATTTCCACAATAACAACCGACTAGGGACAAAACAAGAACGTATACTCTTAAAATTCGTATGATCTCATCGTTTAGGTCCTTAACCTAAAAGCATACGTCTTTGAGTAAAATCATTCTTTAGACATCTATCATGTTACACCATCATCTCAGAAATAGTTTACACATATAGATCGGAAATTGCCTTTATTATTATTCAAATCATTTACAAAGTATCCCATTACAATCATCATATGACTTGTTCTATGGGCATACATACCAATAGACTCCCACTTGCACTTAGAGCCAGTCACCAAGGAATCTCAAACCTTGTGACCTAGCATGACCATCATGCTTTTGCTGAGAAAGGGCCTTAGTCAGTGGATCAGCTATGTTGTCTTCAGTTGGTACTCTACAAATCTTCACATCTCCTCGCTGTACAATCTCTCATATGAGATGGAAGCGCCGCAATATGTGCTTGGACCACTGATGTGATCTGCGCTCCTTAGCTTGTGCAATAGCTCCATTATTGTCACAATAAAGCTCAATTTCATCACAACTACTGTGAACTACACCAAATTCAGAAATGAACTTCCTGATCCACACAGCCTCCTTTGCTGCATGTGAAGCAGCAATATACTCGGCCTCTGTAGTATAATCGACAAATGTTTCTTGCTTGGAACTCTTCTAGCTCATAGCTCCATTATTAAGGCAAAACACAAATCCTGACTTTGATATGTAATCATCTTTATCGGTTTGGAAGCTTGCATCGGTGTAACCCTTTACAACCAGCTCTTCCTCGCCGCCATACACAAGAAATTGATCCTTAGTCCTTCGCAAGTACTTGAGGATGTTCTTCACAGATGTCCAGTGAGCATCCCCGAGATCTGACTGGTACCTGCTCGTCATGCTGAGAGCATACGAGATATATGGGTGTGTGCACAACATAGCGTACATGATGGATCCGATGGCTGATGCATATGGGATCCCATTCATACGCTCCCTCTCTTCACAAGATTGGGGACATTGAGCTCTAGAGACGGTGACTCCATGTAGCATGGGGATGTTGCCTCTCTTTGAGTTCTCCATGCTGAACTGCTTCAGCACTTTGTCAATGTACGTGCTCTGACTTAGTCTGAGAAGCCTTCTAGATCTATCTCTATAGATCTTAATTCCTAGGATGTAGGATGCTTCTCCTAAGTCCTTCATCGAGAAAGTATTCCCAAGCCAAGTCTTTACCTTCTCTAAGGCTAAGCCATCATTCCCCATCAAAAGTATGTCATCCACATATAATATGAGGAATGTGGTCGAGCTCCCACTAACCAACTTGTACACATATGGTTCATCTTCATTTTGAGTAAAGCCAAACACTTTGACTTCCTCATCAAATCAAAGATTCCAACTCCGAGATGCTTGCTTCAATCCATAGATTGACCTTTGCAGCTTACAAACTTTATTGGCATTCTTTGGATCTACAAAACCTTCAGGTTGTGTCATGTACACATCCTCATTTATATTCCCGTTAAGGAATGCGGTTTTAACATCCATCTGCCAAATGTCATAGTCATAATAAGTTGCAATAGCAAGTATGATCCTGATAGACTTAATCATGGAAACTGGAGAAAAGGTTTCATCATAGTCAACACCTTGAATTTGTCGAAAACCCTTTCGCAACCAATCTGCCTTTATAAGTTTGCACATTTCCATCCATGTCGGTCTTCTTCTTGAAGACCCACTTGCACCCTATGGGTGGTTCCACCAAAGTCCATACTTTGTTGGAGTACATGGATTCCATCTCGGATCTCATGGCTTCAAGCCATTTCTCAGAATCTGGTCCCTCCATAGCCTCTACGTAGGTAGTTGGATCATCATCTATGATCAACTCACCACCTTCCTGAGTCACAAGGTATCCAAACCTCTTAGGCTCAAGATGGGTCCTACTAGATCTATGAGGTCCTTGTGTTACCTGAGGAGACTAAGATTACACAACACCTTGTGAATCTACATTTTCCTCTGGTACATCTACCGGTTCAATGTTTTCTTGTTGGGCTTGAACCTCTTCAAGCTCTATATTCCTCCCACTGCTTCCTTTGGAAATAAATTCCTTCTCTAGGAACACAGTTGTCCTAGAAACAAACACTTTGTTGTCAGTAGGGTGGTATAAGTAATATACCCCTGTTTCCTTGGGATATCCAACAAAATAACATTTATCGGATTTGGGTCCAAGCTTATCAGGAAACATTTTCTTGACGTAAGCCTCACAACCCCAAATCTTCAGAAAAGACAAATCAGGATGCTTCCTAGTCCATATCTCATATGGTGTCTTTTGAACCGATTTAGATGGTACATCGTTAAGTGTAAACGCGGTGGTTTCAAGAGCATGACCCCAGAAGGAACTCGGAAGATCAATAAAACTCATCATTGATTGCACCATATCCAACAATGTGCGATTCCTTCTTTCATACACACCATTATGTTGTGGTGTTCCAGGCGGAGTCCACTGTGATACAATACCACGGGCTCGCAGAAGGTCCTCAAACTCCTAGCTTAAGTATTCTCCACCTCGATCGGATCGAAGTGCCTTAATACTTTTACCAAGTTGGTTCTGTACTTCATTCATGAAATCCGTGAACTTTTCAAGGGTTTTTTACTTATGTTTCATCAGTTACACATAGCCATACCTACTGAAGTCATCATTAAAGGTAATGAAGTACTGATACCCATTTCTGGCATTAGTTCTAAAAGGCCCACATACATCAATATGTTTGAGTCCTAATAGATCACTAGCTCTCTCACCTTTACCTAAAAAGGGAGTCTTGGTCATCTTACCCAACAAACAAGAATCACATGTCTCTATTGATTCATAATCAAAAGTGCCTAGATAACCATCTTTATGGAGTCTAGAAATGCACTTCTCATTTATGTGCCCTAGACGACAATGCCAGATATATGTTTTGTTTGAGTCGTTGAGTTTTTGCTTTTTGGTGTTTATGTTGTATACACTTGTCTCCAAGTCTATCAAGTATAGACCATAAGACATTGGGGCACTGCCATAAAAAATCCCATCTTTAGAAATGGAACATTTTCCATTCTTAATAAGAAATTCAAATCCATCTTTGTCCAAACAAGAGACGAAAATGATATTCCTATTTATGGCAGGTACATAATAGCAGTTCTTCAACTCTATTATTAGCCCACTAGGTAGAGTTAACTCATAGGTTCCTACGGCACTAGAGGAAACTCTTGCCCCATTAGCAACACGTAGTTCAACCTCACCTTTCCCTAAAGTCCTACTTCTCTTAAGATCCTTCACATTTGAACAAATGTGAGATCCGCATCCGGTATCAAGTACCCATGACGAAGAAGTAGTAAAGTTAATCTGTATCACATATACACCAATAGTACATATCTTTATCTCTGACTTCTTCTTCCATTGTTCCTTCCATCCACTCCATGTAGAAGAAATCGGTTTGGCGAGAGAACACTCTCTCCCTTACCTACTTTCTTCTTCACTAATGCATTAAGCGTACATAGAGTGGATTCTAAGGCTCTTGGTATATCTGGATTGTGCAGAACACTTCTCACAGTCCTCAACCAGTTATGGAATTTATTATCAATTAATTTGCCCATTTTAAAAGATTATTCTTTTGCCATTCTACAAGAGAAAATTTGCATTTGTCAAATTCTTTTTGATTTGATTTGAATAAATTTGACGATAGTTAATTAAGCCTTTAATTAATTACCGCTCACACTATTTTGACTCAAATTGATAGCCCTCACCATCAATTTGGAAGATTGCAGCGTACAATCTTCTAGTGGGTCAAGATCCCAAAATCCTCTGAGCCATGGACCAGCTTGGGCTGTCACCCACAACTCAAATCTTCCAGGTAGGCAACTCTAGCCAATTGCATCATATGCAACTCTTGAAAGATGTCATATGCAACTCCTTGCCATGATCATCTCCATACCTCAAGGTGCTAGATCCTATCTAGGTCACCTTGTTAAGTCCGACCCAAATCCAACACGATGAACATGCACCCTGCTTGGGCAAACCCACACATTCATCCTTCACGCTTCCACGAGATAGACGGTGCACCACGCTTGGGCGTGCCCACACTTGGTCGATCAAGCTTTTCACATGTGTCGCATTTGGAAGGCATCTAAAACTTAATATTTAATGAGGGATTTGATTTTTACATACATATACATATCCAATCACCACAATATATAGTATGTATCATATACATGCTATATCCCACAGAAAACATGCAAAACGATAAAAAAAGCAATGATTATGGCCATCCTATTGTGATTCCTCGAGCCAAGAGGAATCACGATCATCTAGGTCTACATCACATGCAACATGTACAAGATGAAATCTATGCCTGCCTTTTTGGGTTTGATCAGCTCATTTCCATGACCGATCGGCTCGCCATCAGGTTGGTTGTTCGGGTCCCACCAGCCGATCGACTGGCTCCTCCAGCCGATCGGTTCACCGGTCGTCGTGCATCTCATCAGGTCGCCACCCGCTCATCTCGTGCCTCGAACTGGTCGTTTGGATCACCGACCGATCGGTTCACACCTTGAACCGATCGTCTCAGGTTGTCCGCCGTTCTTTGACATAACAGGAAATAAAATCTATCCTATTTACAATTTAATTGTGAAACCCCAAGTTACATTCGGGGGGAGCAAAGGTAGGAAAAGATTCTCGAGTTATTTCGAGTTACGTCAGGAATAAGAGAAAGGGAATCGGTGCGCATACCGAGATGCAAACAACCACATACAACCACACACAGATATAGGGGTTTATAGGCCATAATCATGCTACACATCCACCACAAAACTCGTTTAAGGGTGATGCATATCAAGTGCATTAATATTACATATCATATATGTATTTATGGGATTTGTGGATTGGACATGTATAAAGCCGATATTATTCGCATCACATGCAATAAATAAAGGCGACACACCAAAATCGATCATATCGATAATCCTTAAATATAAAGCAGTTGACCTGGCTCTGATACCACTGTTGGGTTATAGAGGAGGCAGAGAAGCAGCGAAAACAAAAAAAATTTCTCCCAAAAACCCAGAACAAAAGGAATCACGTCAATGTCTATATAATAGGAAAGATGGTTTGGGGATGCATACCTTGTCCCGAGGCTTGCTCAGCGACAGTACCTCGGGCCTTGCACAGTCTTCACCTCCGGTCTTGGACGGTGTCTGTGCAGCTCCTGGTCGCACCGGGACTAAAGACTCCTGGTCTCACCGGGAATGTCGGGATTGACAGTTGTCCTCCGAGCGGAAGAGGTATCCCGCCTCTACAGTTGTCCACACGGACCGCCTGGAACTCCGATCTCATTTTTGCACAAGGAACCGGAAGGAGTCGCACCCTCCTATTGGCGTACTAGTCGCCAACTCACTCTCCTTCTACCAGTTGCAACTGCAGTTGTCCTTCCCTTACTGCGCCTCCCTTTTTGGGTAGCACTTGCTCGGGCTCTCTCGGTTATTAAAACCAGAGAGAATGAAAACTTTGCAGAGCAACCGGCTTCCACTGAGTCATACTCTGAGAAGCCCCCAATACCCCTAAATATATAGGATGGTCATGGGACAGGGTTCTCCATCCCGGGCAATACGGGACTAAAAGCAGGAGTAGAAGGGTTCAAGATTTTCCACAAAACAACCAACTCGCAACCTGAACCGATCGTTTCACAACTGAAATGGTCGGTTGGGGGCCTGAACTGGTCGGTTGACACCTCAACCGATCGGTTGGGACCCTTGAACCGGTCAGTTCACAAGTGAACCGGTCGGTTGGTGGTCCTGGGCAGTTCCCGATTGACTTTCCTTCTTTTGTTTCTAATTGGTATCGAATACCAATCCTATTTCCTAATCAAATTGGGCAATTGAAATGAAAGAAAAATTCTCACCAATCTTACTTTCCCAACTTGATCGGTTGCACCAGTTGAATCGATCGTTTCAACCCTTGAAGCAATCGGTTCACCCTGATCTTGAGCCGATCGGTTCAACACTTGAGCCGACCGGTTCACCAAGCTCAACCGATCGGTTCATCTCATGAGCCGATCTGTTGGGAGTGTAGATTGTGCAAAATCATTCAATTGAGATTTCAATCAATCTGATACTCCAATCAACCCGTCCAACACCTTGAACATTATGATATTGATCTATCGATTGATTGAGTGTTTAATTGAACTACTAAACTCCTTTAGTAATCAATCTAAACATTGTTTGTGGACAAAACTCCTCTTCCAGGTTAAATCCTATGTGTGTGACACTGCAGGTCCATTTCACGTTGGCAGTGAAAGTCCATAACACTTATGACTTCACAAGCAAAGAGCGGTGCCTAGTCACACATCAGTGCTACCCAAGTGAAATAGAAAGTTGGAGAACAACTTTCAATCCTACAATCCATGAATGGTGTTACAGTGAATGTATAATTCCTTTGTCACTGATATCCAGAATGAACTCGAGGCATGGAAAGTCATCCTGTCAACATTCATTCATTTCCTTGATCTCAGAGCAGACTAGGTGATATGTGTGTGACATCAATATCACATATTGATTCACACGTGCATGCACATGCCTTTCTCAATCCTACTCATCAAGTGGCCAAGGATATCAAACTCCCTCAGGAGGGACAATTCCCATATCTATCACTCACCCCTCAAAAGGCCCATGTGTCAAAGCCACCCAATCATCACCTTTATAACAACCCATGTTTCAGGACTGCGTTTGATGATGTCAAAGTGTACCCAACGACATCTGTTGAGTGTAGTGATTTCAGGTCTAAGAATCACACTCACCACCATTACTGTGAGAGCTGATTGTCACTACCAAGTCATGGTTCCATGTGTCACTCTCACGGTGGGTCTGTCTGGTACCTTGTTCTCTAACAAGTACCTATGTGCTTGGTTTGAGATCACCATATCATGACTAATGAGATTCTGTCATCAACCAACACACAATCTAGTCTTCAGTGTTATTGATGTCTATGGTTATTTCCACAATAACAACTGACTAGGGACAAAACAAGAATGTATACTCTTAACATTTGTATGATCTCATCGTTTAGGTCCTTAACCTAAAAGCATACGTCATTGAGTAAAATCATTCTTTAGACATCTATCATGTTACACCATCATCTCAGAAATAGTTTGAACATATAGATCAGAAATTGCCTTTATTATTATTCAAATCATTAACAAAGTATCCCATTACAATCATCATATGACTTGCTCTATGGGCATACATACCAACACTAGTGCCCAAAGTTTTTTGGTATTAATACTAACACGCTTTTTGACCGACAAAAAAAATAGATATTTCATATTAATATGGGTGTAAGTGATTGGGAAACCACTTGTGATATGTATCATTTATATAAGAGACTGAATGCCCTAAGTTAAAAATTAATGATGGATGTATGGTTTTGGATGATCATCTCATGGATATAATTGAAAATGTTTAACTTTCTCTAGGCCCATGTGAAAATCACATTATCAAAATATAATGTAATGTAATAAATGAGGATTTGGAACTACCCTTGAATAAGTGCACTTTCAACCTTAGTAGTATAGGTAATTTTCCCCTCAATGTATGTTATAGTTGATACCTAGCTAAAACTTGTCCAAAGTTGGTTTCTAGACCTAATGCTTGAAGCTAATATTGTTGTCATTCACCTTGACTTGATTAGTGTTACAACCCCAATTTTGGGTTCCTTTGGTGAGAAATGTAATTTCTCATGTTAAAGATATTTGAACGAAAAATGATATAACTTGTCTTGAATAAATGGATTCCATTTACAATAGCCTTGACTGTTTGATTTGCGGGATTTATTGGCTATTGGGCCCAATAACAAGGAAAGGATAAAAGAAATTCCACTATTATCGAGTAAATAAGAAAATAGAGAAAAAGGAAAAGTGTGGAAACCTCTAGAAGGAAAAAGAGCTTAATCCAAAGGTGGATTTCGTGCCACATGGGTTCCTTGTGTTCCAAGGAGTCCAAAGTTGCAAGATAATGCAAAAAGAAAAAGAAAAGATTAATTAAGTAAGAAAGAAATTGAAATTAATATGTTGGAAATAAGTGGAAAATGGTATAATTGGATTATCCTTGGTGGGATTTCGTATCCCAAGGATTCCTAATGGTAAAAGGAATACCAATGAGGAAAACAAAAAGAAAGATAAAAAGAAATCCTCAAAAGGAGATATTTGGATAAGAAAGGAACAAGATGATAAGAAAATAGGAAGGCTTGTAGTATTCTCTTCAATAAGTATGTTTTGCCACTTTTAGAAGAGAGGAGAAAATAGAAACGAAAAGGGAAGAGAAATGTGAATATATATATATATATATATATATATATATATATATATATATATATATATATTGTTGGTAGTAATAAGTAAGATAACGTTTTCCATAGTAAGGTATCATGATCCACAATGGACTCTCACCGTGGTTAGATAGCAACAAAACTCAAGATGTCGAGGGACTCTCCTTTTTGTCTTCCCTCTTTCCCTAGAGATGCATATGGGGCCTATATATATATATATATATATATATATATATATATATATATATATATATATATATATATATATATATATATATATATATATATATAGGAACCATGAGATCCCAGCCTTGAACCCTTTCTCATACAAGGAGAACCATACCCCAGTAGCGGATTTGTAGCAGGTTGAGGAGCATACAACCATGCTTCGGTTCCTTACGGCTACAAGGGTTTCCCCTCTCCCACTCTTACATCGAAGAGATGTCCACCGCAGCTGTATGTGAAGGACGTGGTGTAGTTCCTCCCTGCCCGTGGAGGGGTAGGGTGGTTCCTCAACGAACTCGCATCCGTACACTGCTGGGAGAGGGAGGAGGCGACAGGTATGCCTCACCACACCAGGGGGTACATCGGGGCCCGGTCTGTTGATCTAGCAACATGCAAACCGCATGCACACCGTTTACGTGAAGCATCTGAGCAAAGCAATGGACGGAGATGGAAGGGATGAGAAGACGGGCCAACGCGAGGAGCCATCCACCATCCTACGGCTGGCGTCGAGGTTGTTGAGGTGGGCATCATGCAGATGGAGAACATTTGCAAGGGAGAGGTGGTGTGCGAAGGTGGGTGGTCCTTCGGTGATCCTCGACCTGCGGCGGCGGCGGTGGTTGCAACGCCGCAGCACAACTTGTGTGCATGGAGAATCGTGGACACGTGGGGTGGAGAAGGAGGAGCCAGGTAGTTGGACGGTAGGGCGGTGATAGTCTCCATCACCCGCTCTATGGTGGGCGTCAAGACTTCGCACCCTGCATCGTGCGGGACAAGTTCCCTCGCGCAGAGACGTGTGGCCAGAGCCGCCGTCGGGCAGGAAAAAGCCCTGCAGGAGCAGGAAGAAGAGAAAAGAACCAAAAGACCCTTCTACCCCCGACCTGTGTGTTCAAGTCCAAGGACGGAAAGGTCTTTTACCCCTAATAAGGAGCCGAGCCAGTTTAGTAATGGAATAAGGTATGGATAGCTACGTGGCACCTTTTAATTGGTCCATCAATGTTAATCTTACAAAAGTCATAGTAAATGATAGGTAGCTCAGATTATAATGTATAATATATGAAAGTTTATTAGCTGAACGAGAGGAATCCAAATAATATACTATCAGGACTTGATAATGCTTCCTGTTTTAAAAATATGTGTAAAGCGTTTTTAAATGTGTTTAATGTAAAGGAAAACCTAGATTTGCCTTAAACTAATGCGTAATTGAATATGTTCGTTCATGTTAAGCTAATACCTGATCTAGAATCATTGATAATGATGATTAATAATCTCATGCATATGGATTTAGACACTGAAGCCAACATGGACGTCTTATTATTATCTTAATGCTAATAATGTGATATAGGTATCATGAGTAGTCTAATATACTTAGTTTGACGATTAGGGTTTAACCTAATATGTATAACTGGGTTTGTAACCCTAAACCCTAGTTCAAACATGATATAACCTAAACCCTAGTTTAGGAGAAAATCTAGATCTGAGTAATGTAATATGAATACATGGTGACACATATGTAGTATGCATGTTTCAGATATTGTTGATTATACGCTTGGTTGCTTGGATGTTTGGATACACTCGCAAAGTATATGATGTTCTGCATAGTTTCTGCAATGGCCTAAGGTATGTGGTTATGCTTATGACTACCCGAATTAGTTTTCTAGGATTTTGTCGATGTTTCCATCGTGACTTGAATTAAACTGTTGGATGTATTTAATTCATGCAAGGTATAATGTGAATATGACTATCACATAAGAAATATGCCTACTAGCTCGGATCCTAGTCCCCTCTGTAGCTTTATAGATTGACCTAGTAAATGGATACCAATGAGGGTAGGTCCATCAGGTCATTAAATGACTTAGTAAAGTGCTACCATTGGGGTAGGTCCATCAAGTCATCATGAGTTAGGGATTGGTCTACCTTTGGGTAGGACCATGCGACTCCATAACCCTAGGTATTGGCTACCTGTGTGGTAGGGCCATGGGGGTAAGGATCTACCATATGAGAGAGGTGGTATCCATGTCCACTGCAGGGACTCTACAGAGAAAGGGGATAGGCAAGGATTGAGTAGTATTGCTTAAAACATAATCTTGATTGTTAAATGATATTTGGTTGATTACATTGTTAACATAATTGCACAATTATTGTTTCCCCGACATACCAACTTCGGCTGATCGACGTTTTGTTTATCGGCATTTTAGGTACAAATGAAAAGAACAAACAGTAAAGTGGCAGATGTGGAATTAAATGATAAATAACGTGCACAGGAGGATTAGTTAGATTAACAACTTCATGGATAGAAGTTTAGAAATTCCAATTTTTCCAAGGTAAGAAAAGTTTTATTTTATACTCGTTTTCAGTTTAGTTGGTAAAGTTTATTAATTATTACTGATTATTTGTCGAACCTTTGATCCTGTTAATTGAATAACGTCTTTGACCTTCAGTTCTCCCTTAATTGGGGGTTACCGGGAGGCGGGGTCGTTACAATTAGTTTCCAATTTCGGGAACACAATCCCACTTTAAAGTGGGATGTTGTAACAACCTAAAAAATTGTAAGTTTTAGACCAAATTTTAGAATATGACATGGAAATAAAAGTAGAAGGACAAATAGTATACTATGACTCTGGTTGATAAATTTGAATTCTAAACCTAGTTTAGGTTTTTGATTTTATTAAATAATGTAATATTGAGAAAATATATCTATATCAAACTTGCAGTTTATAAGTAGGTACTTGAGATGCAAATGAAGAATTATGCATTTCATGCTCGTAATATATAATCAAGAAAAGAAAATTTGAAAGATAAAGGAATTATAGAATTATAGTAGAAATTCTAGATGATTTTGAGTTACTGAGTAATATAGGTAATTAGCTAAAGAAATATCTAGTTATTGCTTTGAAGCAAAGTTTCAGCTAACTAATAATTTGTTTAAGGTTTTGTAATGACCCCCCTGTTATCCCCTATTCAGGAGGACCGAGAGGGAAAGGGCCATTATATTTATAACAATATCAAAGGCTTAACATATAACATAAAAATTAATAAAAACTCACTAAATAGGAATGAGTTCGTACAAGATTAACTTTACACAAAGAAATTACGTAATATGGTTTTTATGTTTGCAACATGAAAAGAAACCTAACTAAATCCTCCAAAGATTAAATTAATGTCTTTTTCTTTAAGTGCCTTCTTTTCCTTGTATCCATTTTTCTCTTATTTGTAGAATAGCAGATTATCCTAAAATAGAGGTAAGTATAATGAACTATCTGGTATGTGTGGGAACCAAAATGATCACATCTATTTGTAACAACATAACCACAAAAATTATTGTTATAGAAAAAACCTAATCATTTTCTTGATAACTTCGCAACTATTTTTTTCCTCAACCTATGGTGTATGCTCTCTGAGGGTTTTGTTCCTATAGCGGACTTTAGGCCACCTCTCAATCTGGAGCTAGGTGCCTTATTGGCCACCTCTCAATCTGGAGCTAGATTCCAAGTAGGTCTTTCCAATCTCAGGCATGACCTCATATGACCTTCCTAATCTAGAGCCTGGTATGCCCTTCCCAATCTGGGGCCTAGTCTTTAGTCATCAGAATAACTTTTCATTTCTTTTCATTGTCAAATTTCTAGAGTTGGTATGTGGGTTCGAGAAAGTTATAAGAATAAATTGTGACGGCCATAGTGACTTTATAGATTACAAGAAATAAATATCATCCAAGCATTTTATTTCAGGCAATCCAGAAAAATGTTGGGAAACTAAAGCGGTTAGTCATAGGCGTGGCCACATACCTTGATCAAGTGTTCTCGATGTCTAAGAAAGAGTAATCAAACAAGCAACCAAGAAAATTATCCTGAAAGAAAAAGTAATATGCCCATGTATTATTACTCTATCCAAATCATCATTAAGACTGTCTTGGATCTCAAGTTAGGGTTCCATTAGGGTTTCGGCTTCCTAAACCCTAAATACCACTTTTCATGACCTTTGGGGTCAAAAAACCCTAATCTTGTGATTAATTACACCTTTAATATCAAGGAAACTATAATTATCCAAATCATGGGTTGTTAAGTTCACATAAGTTTCAAATTTCTCTTTTTATTCATAAAAGATGAATCTTTTATTATCAACATCAACTTAACAGATTAGAATCATCAATACCTAAAACTTAGGGTTCTAGTTCATTAAATACATTACAGATAACAACTTTATGTACTTTTAGAACTAGAAGCAGATTTAGGTAGTGCACATATTTTTATTGAATTCCTTACATTTTTTTGAGCAAAATCATATATTACATGCCTTTATCTAATTATCCTACAAATTGCTAGGATTTTTACAAAAAAAATATTCCTTTAAGCCAATGAGGGCTTGCCACCTAGGCAAGGAGTCCCGGGCCCTGCCCTACCAACTTGGCTGGGCCAGCCTATTGGCTCTTGCCATGTCGAGGACCCACTCACAGCTATCTGATTTGACTAAGTATGAAAAAAAGGAAAAGACCGTAAGGCTAAACATTTACTGAAGGGAAATGAGGGGCAACTTGGTCCTTTCTTCGGGGGTCTTTTACAAGCTCCATTTGTGAGCTGTAGGCTTTGCACAAGTCAATTGGACCATCTTCAACTGGGGATTCTAACTTTCCCAACCACCGGTGAGGTTGCTACCGTCTTTCACTTCTAGCGACGAAATCGTCCATGGATTCAATTTCCCAACCACCGATCAAAGATGCTCAGACGGTAAGGTCCGTCATTGGTGAGGTAGCACGAGTAAGCAGGGGAAAGGAAAAGGATGAAATGATATATTACATGTAGAAATTTGATCAATGAGTCAGGGGCAGTCCTTGAGATCACTTGGATTTTTTGCAGAGGGGATCTATATTGCTATTTATAGTTCAAGGTTGGCCAAAGTTAGTTGTGAATTGGGTGAAACCCCTAGAGACTTCCAATCTAGGTAAACCCTAGGATAGTTAATTGCGCCACTATTGGATCTTTAATTCAATGATCCACAAGGAGCTCACCAAATTAAATGGATAAATATGAAAATTCTAAAAGGAATATAATTCATGACATTTAATGTCATTGCACCCGCTTTAGGTATATTTGTAAAATCCATATCTCCCAAACCATCGATCCTTTTAATCTCAAATTTTAAGGGAAAGTCTCAAATGACTTTATCTGGAGTATGCAAAGGTTGGGACAACAATTTGAAAAGAAAAGGGAATTTTCTTCATATGCAAGTCTCCCTCTAATTTCATGCATTTAAGGCATCAAAACCAATCCTTTTCTCTTTCTTCCTTTTCTAATGCAATGTCAGGACGCCATGCATGTGAACGTTTTCTTTAACATGTAGTTCAACCAATTCTGTCATTTTGGCAATATTATTTAGGGCAATAAAACATGTCGACTTGGTTAGGTGATCCACTACAACATCCATAGTGTTCTGGTCCCATTTCCTCTCAGAAATTTCAATTGGTTGTAGTAATCCATTGGGTTGTTGGAGTTCAACCTTCACCATCATGCAATCAAGACTACTGGCTACCTATGCTGCTATGTCTCTCTTCTTTCCATGCTATCATCAATATCGTTGTAAGTCTTTAAACATATTCATGGTTCTAGGGTGCACTGTATACTTAGAACCGTGAGCCTCTTACAAGATTTGAGTCTTTATGGGGAATCCCTTTGAAACTCAAATGCAATTTTCATTTTGTATTCCACCATTCTCATCCAATCAGGGACGTGTTTGAGGCCTCTCCATCAAACTATTCATCTCAAAAAACTCTAGATCACCAAATTGGGCTTTTAAAAGGTCAGTAATGATTGATTTACCTTTATTGAACACTTCAAATCCATTATTTTGATCACCAGATACAATCTTATACCTATAGAATTTAAATTCCACTTGATAATTATATCCACATTTGAAATTTGGTGATTACCATGCTCCTCTAGGTTTCGAAACCATTTATCCAATTTTCTCACCTAAGGGTGTGGTGCTTCCTCAAATTCTCAGTTACTCTTAAAGGATTTCAACTTAAGTATTTATATTTCATACCATCTCCATTTCTAATATGGCATGTGTCTGTCTCATCTCCCACACTCATAACAAGATGAAATAAGCATTTGGATGCAGTCCAAATATGAAGCTCATCTCAATCTAAGAGTAGATACGGTGCATCTACAACTTATAATTTAATTTCATATTTAGGTTGAGTCATTCTCCACCTTCCACCATATCCTTAATTCTATGCACACCTATAGGAAGATTTCCTAATAAACTTTGATTCTCATCATAACTCCTATTTATGATCCTTAATCATCCCCTCAAGGTCTCTAGGGTGTCGATACTTTTGGGTGACCTCACCTTTATGCACCTAGGGATTGCCTTTCACATTTACCCCTTGAGCCCCATGAGCTCATGAAGGTGGCCAATCACATCACTCATGAGCCTCAAGAAAACATAGTTGTTACCTCTCAGACATATGGTCTTGTGCATTCAGGGAACAATCAACTCCTACTCCCATCTGTCTCATCCCAACTTGACCTTAGGATTGACTTAGGGTTCTATCGAGATGTCAGATTTATCTTGTGGTTCCTCTAAAAATATTCAAGCACATTATATCCTTAATAATTCTTTCACCTAAATTTCCTTCATCTCTTAGGGAACCCATAGTTTTCTCTATGTCCCTTCATTGGGATCATGGTGACCTACCCATCTTGGCCTGGCTCCATTCTACCAGTCAGTTTCATACTGACTTTTCCTCATGCCCCCTAGAGATGACATACAAGGTTGTAAGGAATCGTACACAATGTATGTGCTTTTGCGCTTCATGCACTTAGTCTCCCAAGTTTTCAAGTAACTCTTAATGTTACCTAATTTTTGTAACCACTTAAACTCACCCTTTTACAAGGGGTCCCATCCCAGGACCAGATAGAAATAATACTTGGACATACTAAGGATCACAAAGACATACTTGAATCCAAAGTTCATATAATTACATAAGAACATGTCCTTTAAGAATAATTCCTATTATTCCATCCATGCATTTTCTACATGGGAGCTATATCATCATATCTCATGATCTACCACTCAAGAATCACCACTGGTACCTTACTACCACAAATTTAAGTGTTTGTTTGCAATGAGATAGATGTATTACATCTCATATGTTCACAGTTAGGGGAACCACTACTGCACTTGATGTCATATGACCAGTATTTTATCCAAACCATACCATATGGTAGGTCAAAGGAGAAGAGCAAACCTTGAAGAAGACAACCACATAGTAATCAAGTCTACTGTAACAATGTTCCATATTTATCACGAGCATTATCCCATTTCCAAGTTTTCCATTATGTCATACATAAATATGATAGTATGGTGGTGTTAAACCAACTTGTATGAGGGCTCATCAAACATATATCCAAGCCCAAGAGGGGATTTCTTTAATCAAAACTTTGAGGAAGGTTCCATGATCAACCTCTATGAGCTCACTCCATTTTAGTGGGCATGGTATGTATTAGATACTACCAATTTCCCTCTTTGGCATTGATACCTTCATATCATGAGTCATCCAAACAACATGACTTAGCCACTCAAGCACATACTGAGACAAGCCATGAAATGGAATTATTTCCTTACATTCCTACTCATGAATCATGCTTATCTAATTCTCTCTCTTTAATCTAAACAACCCTTAGGGTCCCACATAGGGACTACCAATTCTGAGTATGAGGCTTCAACATATTATCGTTCCATACCTCTCCAGGATTTGGGACTCCCTCTCCTTCACATATATGATAATTACTCATACCATATACACATATATGCAGGCAGTTCTCTATGGTTTGGTCTGTTCCAGGGACATCTAGGGTAGAACAAGACTCTAGTGAACATGCATGTAGCAACTCAACTCGTCTACTCAACGTAGTCTAGTTTAGGGTTATTATACAAATATTTTCATCATTCCTCAAGTCTTGAAGTCTAGGTCCGTGACTCCCTCTGGGTCTCACTCTCTTCTGGAGTTAACCCTATAAGTGGTCCTAACACTAGGGGTTTCCTCTTTATGGAAGAGGTCAAGGCTCCTACTGAATACATCCTTCCTTTAGAAGTAGAACATATACTTGCATCCTCTAATCCTTTGTCAAACTTTCAATTACATTGAGGTCACCATAAACTATGTTATTTCATTATGTGCTATTAAACCCATGTACATTCCATATAGTATGCCTATCTCATAATCCAACAAGCATCACCTCTCTAGCATAGAGGTAATCCCTTTTCAAGCCTAGATGTTACTTACTTTCACATAGGTGCATGTCTACCTCCCACTCATGTCTGAGAAGGAACACCCTTTTGTTACGGTTCCTACTATTCAACTTCCTAGTCACAAATTAACTTTCCCATTTAGGGTGCGTTATCCCTCATAGATTCTTTCCCTCACTAGGGTCGACCTATCCCTCCTCAAGTAACCAAAACTAAAAGTCGCACTAAGGGTTATGTAACCAGACATTGTCTATGTTTCATATGCATACTCAAGTCCTCCACACTATCATGCATGCCTTACCTACATACTTGCATGCATTTACAAACTAAGGTATCCCAACTTAATGGGTTCTCTCTTTCTCTATCAACTACTTATTATTTATTAGGATGGTGTTATTATTTTTATCCTTCTTTTATCACACACCATGATTAAGGTTTAGGGCTGAGGTTAGGAACTACAACTTGTACCTTAGGGTTTTGTGATTCTCTTGACCTACTAAGGTTGTTTCCCCAAACCAGCCCTGGTTTAATCTAGGATTCACCCATGCAACATTTTCTCTTTATAATTATGTCCATAACATCTTGTTTACATGCATTTTATCATTTGGCATAGGATGCCTTAAATTCCTAATCCTCATAACCCTAGTACTCAGAAAGGGATACATAGTAGTTATAGGGACCTACAGTTTAGTGGGTGAAGGGGAAAAGAAAGATGAAAGTAGGTGAGAAATCCTACAGGTATGCTATTTCAAGTAAAGTCTACTAACTTTGTCCAGACTGGATGTGCACATTTGGGAGTCCTCATAAGAAGACTAGCAGTGCTGAGGAAAATATTGCCAACCCCCAGATCATGGTCCTTTCTTGACACTATCATATTTGGAAAACACTCTAATAATTCCCTTGGGGCTCTAAAAAATTCTTAATATTTAATAAGTATTATAGGTTAAATGGTAAACCATCTAGGATACCAAATGGAACAGCCCCCTCCCCCTGTTATCCCCTATTAAGGAGGATCGAGAGGGCAAGGGCCATTACCTTCATGACAGGATCGAAGGTTTAGCAAATAACAAGAAATATTGATAAATTTTCACTAAATAGGAATGATTTTGTACAAGATTAAATTTCCACAAAGGAATTACATAATATGGTTTTCTAAGTTTGCAACATGAAAAGAAACCTAACTAAATCCTCTAAAAATTACATTACTATCTTTTTCTTTGAGTGCCTTCTTCACTTGGTATCTATTTTTCTCTTACAGAATAGCTATTTTCTTAAAATGGTGTGAAATAAAAGCATAGTCTATATAATAAATTATACTGGTATGTGGTGGAGCCAAAATGTTCTCATCTATTTGTAACAACATAACCACAACAATTATTTTTATAGAAAAAAATTTATCATTTTCTTCATAACATATCAACCATTTTCACTCAACCTCTGCTATACCTTCTCTTAGGGTTTAGTCCCTACAACGAACTTTAGGCCACCTCTCAATATGGATCTAGGTGCCTTATTAGCCACCTTTCAATTTGGAGCTAGGTGCCATGTAGGTCTTCCCAATCTGGGGCATGACCTATGATGACCTTCCCAATCTAGGGTATGACCTCTTATGACCTTCCCAATCTGGGGCCTGGTATTTAGTCATCACCATGAATTCTCATTTATATCCATTCTCAAATTTCCAGAGTTGGTATGTGGGTTCGAGCAAGTTATAAGCATTAATTGTGATAGTCATAGTGACTTTATAGATTGCAAGAAATAAATATCATCCAAGCATTTAATTTCAAGCTATCTGAAAAAAACACAGAAAAATGCCAGGAAACTAAAGAGGGAGTCATAGGCATAACCCCATACCTTGATAAAGTGTTCTACATGTCCAAGAAAGAGAAATCAAACAATAAACCAAGAAAATTATCCTAAAAGTTAAAGCAATACATTGATGTGTTATTATTTTATCCAAATCATCATTAAGACTGACTTGGGTCTCAAGTTTGTTTTTTTTTGGAAAATTGGGTAAGTATATTCCAAAAACCCCCTAAAAGGGAACAAAGTTACAAGCCACACCCATACATGTGACTACACACACTTAGGAATTGGTTACAGCAGATCCCAATTCCTAGCTATAATAGGAGGAAAATCAAGACATGATTTAAAAGTAAAGTACATTCTCTTGATCTCAAGTGAAAGACGGCTGAAGATGGCGACAAAGTCAGAAGTGCTACCGTTATGTAGCCTTTTATTACGCTCCTCCCAAATGAAGTGATCAGCACCAGTGATGGCCCAAATTTCAATGATTCTGGATTGATTTGACCTTTTACCAAGATCCATGAGGCATTCATATAGAGAATATGAGGCTCTGATGTTGAGTTTAAGTTGAGCACGTCCCCAAATATATTTCCAGTATTTGCAGCTCCCAAAAAGATGAGTAATGGAGTCATTGTGTTGGCCACATAGTAAGCATGCAGGGACAGGAGCCCCCGACCAGGAACTAATCTTTTCCATAGTAGGTAGTACATTTGTGAGTGCTCTAAAGGTAGTAAGACTCCATCTAGGATAGTGCTTGGAGAGCCAAAGATTTCCATAAGCCTTATCAGGTGGATGCTTTTGTCTTGCATTCTCCCAAAGATCACTGCCTTCCCAAGCTAAGAAGGAAGGCCATAGAGCTACCATACATCTGTGACAAGTAGAACCATTCCTGGAAGCAATAGACAAGGTATCACCATACCTACAAGAAAGCCATGAGCTCCATATACTTTGAGCTTGGGTGAACTTCTTGATGCGATGGAACGAATGATAATCTGCAAGTTCATCGAGTCTATTAAGCCCCAAGCCACCTTCACCAAGAGGGTAAGCTAAACGTGACCAACTAGAGGGGTGCACCGAGCTTACCCCAAAGGAAGTCAGAAAGTAACAGCTCCATTCTTCGTAAGACAGTAGGAGGAATGTCACCCATATGCATCCAATAGTTGATCAGACCCATGGCACAGTGCTTAACAAGCACAAGACGACCAACCATAGATATTTTAGAACCAGGCCATCTCTGTATCATATCTCTGAGCTTATCTAGGCATTCATGGAAATGCCGCCTCCTAAGGTTGCCTCCAGCCATAGGAAAACCAAGATACTTTGTGGGCCACATACCACGCAGAATACCCAAGTAGATAATCAAGGCGTCCTTGTTGCAACAAGAAGAGGATAAGAATATATGTGTTTTATTTGGATTGCATTTCATTCTAGAAATAGAGCCAAATTCAGGAAAAACCTGTTTGAGTTTAACAAGGCTACGTAGACGTCCCTCGGAAAAGATAAGTACATCATCCGCAAACAAAAGGTGGCTAAGAGCTTTGGTCCCATTGATAGAATAGCTCCTGATGAGTCTATTATCATACGCCTCCTCAAGACATTTGCAGAGACCTTTCATGGCAATAGAAAAAAGTAGGGGGGATAAGGGATCACCTTGCCTAAGACCGTTGGAGCTTTTGAAGAAGCCAACCGAAGAACCATTTAGCAAGAGAGAAAAGGATGGAGTTTCCACACATTGCTTAAGAATGGAGATAAACTTTTCATTGAATCCGAGGCCGTAGAGACAATCCCAAAGGTCTTTGGCAGAAGAGTAGCTAGTCTCCTTGATATGACTTTAGCGATAATTTTATAGAGCATCTAGCAGCAGGAGATAGGCCTGAAGTCAGCAGGGGACGAAACAATGTCCGTCTTGGGAATAAGAGCAAGAAAAACATGGTTGACTTGCCTAACCATGTTTCCCCTTTCAAAAATCCATTGGACAACCTTAAGAAGATCATCACAAATGACGTTCCAATTACCCCTATAGAAGTAACCATTGAAGCCATCCGGGCCCAGGCTTTTGTGAGGTCCTATGCTCCACACAACATCACGAACCTCACTCATACTTGGAGTAGAGCAAAGCATGTCATTGTCAATTCTAGAAACAAGAGGTGACCAATTAGGAATACAAGAGACTGAAGCTTCACAAGGTTGATTATATAGTTGTTCAAAAAACTGGACAGTGTCGTCAGCAATAGCATCTTTATCCTGCAAAAGATTACCATGTGAGTCAAAAAGTTCAGTTATAGAGTTGATAGCATCACGTCTCTTGACCATGGTATGGTAGACAGTAGTGTTTCTATTACCATTGGAGAGCCACTCCATTCTACTACGCTTCCAGAAATAAACCTCTTCTGCCTTAAGAAGCAACTACAATCTTTCAAGGGTTTGTTGTTCAGCATGAATGAGATATAGAGCTAGAGGACATCTACGGACCATAGCTGAAATGTCATCGAGCTCCATTCTTCTCTAGCAATCAGGTTCTTGAGGTTGACATATTGTTTGGACCAAGTCTTCAACTTCTCCTTAACATTCTTGAGTTTGTGAAAGAATTGAAAGAGAGGGTTACCGTGGATGTCAGTCGTCCAAGCCTCTTTAATAATGTCCCAACAACCTTCCCAATCCAGCCAGAAATTGAGAAAACGAAAAGGCTTCTTCTTGAAAGAAATAGGCTTCATATTGATGTTTAGAGCACAGTGATCTGAATAATTACATGTGATGAACTTTGTTTTGGAACCTGGAAATTTAGTCATCCAAGCATCATTAACAAAGGCTCTATCAAGTTTGCACGCCACCCTTTTAGCAACACCTTGCTTGTTATGCCAAGTATAAACCTCCTTATCAATGACAGGTAATTCGGTTAGAACAACATTATCGAGAGAAGCATTAAAAGAACTAAGGATAACAGAGGGCACCTCACGACCCCCAGCCTTCTCCTCTTGCTTCCTGATATTATTGAATTCACCAGTGATAAGCCAAGCAACATCTATGCTAGTAGCTATCCTCTCCAAGGTACGCCACAGAAAAGAACGCTCTGACATAGAATTCCTAGCATAAATAGTAGTAGTGTAGATGATGAGACCACCTTTATTAATGCATTCCAAAGTGACCTGTTGATCATCCATCTCAACCACAGAAGTAGTCCAGCAATTAGGATTCCATCCAACATAGATGCATCCATTATGATCATGTAGATGATTAAAGACCCATAACCAGCCTTTAGGGAACATACGGTCAGATGTGTGGATCATGTGAGACTTGATTTTAGATTCGACCAGAATAGACATAGTGGCTTTATTTTCAAGGATGGTTCTCCTCACTTCTTTCTTATTACGCGGCTTCCCAGAGCCACGCACATTAGTCATCAGAAAGGTCATTAATGACCTTTGGCAGCCGAGCGGGTCTTACGAGACCCATCCCCTTTGGATCCCCTGGAGGCTTTGGACGAGGAAGAGGAGGCACCAGTGGATCGTCTTATAACTGAGTCATCAATTACACCTAAACCTGCAGCAGAAGCTTCCCTTACTGGTCCTTGCGATCCATCATTGACAATAGCACCTGGTTCATCATTGGCAGCAGTGCCCGACCCATCATTGACAGCAGCGCACAAACCAACACCGACATTAAAGACCCACCGTCTACTCTAACCACTACCGGGGATACAGCAACCAGAGGTGCAACGTTGCTTCCGCCCCCTCCTTCAACACTTGGAACACTAGAGCCCAGCCCACCTGTTGCTCTTGCCGTTGCAACGCCACCATCTGCACTTGGAACACTTGTCGCAGCAACGTCACCATCTGCACTAACAGCGCCACCATCTACAGTGCCACCATCAGTTCTAGCAGCACCACCAACAGAGCTAGCAACGCCTCCGTCAGCACCCGAGGAGGAGGCGCCACCCGATGAGGAAGTACCACCGCTACTCGAGCTCACCACCATAACTTGGTCACCAACGTTCTCCTTAGCATTATCCATAGCCGCAACTTTTCCCTTCTTCCCTACTACCTTCCAGACCTGCGTTAGAGGAGCATGAAACTCCTCTCCGGTGATCGGATAGATAGGACAGTGAGCCCCATCATGGCCAAAAACTTTGCACGTGGTGCATCTCTTAGGAATATGCTCATACAAGATCTTCACTGGCATTGGGTCGCGTCGAGGCATCTCCTGAGGCGGCTCCTCGTCAGCGTCGATTTCCACCAGTGCGCGAGCCTCCCCCAACGATTCTTGGCCCAACGACTTGAAATCAATACGGAGCAGCTTCCCGACGCCGCTGGCCACGATTCCAACTGCTCTAGGAGACCATGTTGGGTATGTTGATCCAGACCGGCAAGGTGCTGAAGAAGTCCTTTTGCAGGTCGTTGCCAGTTTTGTAGTCCTTGACGACCCCTAGACGGCTGTTGAACCATCGCGGCCCACCATTAATGATACTCTTCTTATCATCCGCTGAGTTGAAACGGAGGAGGAAGAACTTATTTGGTTTGGAGAACAGATCGAAGCCGCCCTTAGGCTTCCAAACCCTACGTATCCAAGCAAGAAGATGATGATAGTAAGGCCTTTTTCCCATCACGTAGAGGATCGTTGTGTGCTCCTAGCACTTTTCCATGGCATCGTAAGTAGGTTCATCAATGGTTATGAATCTTTTGCCATCAATCTTCTCGGGCGGACTGAAGGAGTGTTTTTCGGACTCCAGGCCTCCGCCGGCGAGAACTTAGTTCCAGGCCCTCCTGAGGACAGGCCGCTCGGTCGCAGCAGGTTCACCGGCACCAGGAGGCTCTGCCACAGCCATGGCGCCAGGAGAGGACCCCCCCGCCGGGGGAAGGGGGAGGGAGATCTTACCTCGGATCGTCGGATCGTCTTCGTCGCTGGGCGGCGCAAGCCCTAGAGCGCCCGCGTGCGATTGGGTCTCAAGTTTGAGTTCCATTAAGGTTTTGGATTCTTCATCCCTAGTTACCACTTTTGATTACCTTAGGTATAAACAAACCCTAATCTTATTATTAATTACACCATTATTCTCAAGGAAACACTAATTATCCAAATCATGGGTTTTCAAGTTCACATACGTTTCAATAGCTCTTTTTATTCATCAAAGATCAATATTTTATTATCAACATCAATTGAGTACATTAGAATCAACAAAGCCTAAAGTTTAGGGTTCTAGTTCGTTAACTACATTAAAGATAACAACTTAATGTACTTTTCAAAGTAGAAGTAAACTTAGGCAATGTACATATTTTTATTGGATTCCTTACATTTTTCTGAGCAAAATCATATACTACATGCCTTAATCCAATTATCCTACTAATTACTAGAATTACAAAATTATTCATTTTAAGAGAATGCGGACTTGCCACCTAGGCAAGGATCCCTAGGCCCCGCCCTACCAACTCAGTTGGGCCGGCCTATTGGCTCTTACCAAATCAGTGGCCCACTCATGGTTGTCTTATCTAACTAAGCCTGAAAAAAAGGGAAAACACCATAAGGTTGAACGTGTACTAAAGGGAAACAAGGCACAACTTGGTCCTTTTGTCAGAGGTCTTCGTCAACCTTTGTTCAGGAGTTGCAGGCTTTATGCGAGTCAACTAGACCATTGACTTTGAGATTCTAACTTCCTCAACCACCAGTGAGGTTGCTATCATCTTCGACTGGTCCTGACAAACTCGTTACAATTGCTCAGCCACTGGTTGGAGATGTTCAGATGGAAAGGTCCTTCCTTGATGAGGTAGGACAAGTAAGTAGGGGAAATGAAATGGATGAAGTGAGTAATTGTGGGTAGAAAGTTGATTGGGGAGTCAAGGGCAGTCCTTGAGGTCATTTAGATTGTTTGTAAAGAAGGGATCTATGCCCCTATTTATAGGTTGTGGTTTGCTATGGTTGGTTGTGAATTGGGCGACACCCCTAGAGACTTCCAATCTAGGTAAAACCCAGGATAGTTAGGTGCAAAACTTGCTCCTGAGTTCAATGGTATTCTTTTCCCAATAGATAATGCATTGATAAGGGAGATACGAGGCAATATTCTTTATTGTTTCCTTCTCTATTTCCCAAATCTGGCCAAGGGTAGGATATGATTGCACCACCATTGGATATCTAATCCAATGATCCACAATGTGTGCACCACCATTGGATCTCTGATTTGATGATCCACAACGTGTGTTCCAATTTAAAAGGCTAAATATGATAATTCTAATAGGAATATAATTCATGACCATTAATGTCATTCCATCAACTTTAGTGATTTTTGTAAAATCCGTATCTCCCAAAACATCCATCCTTTTAATCTCATATTTTAAGGGAAAGTCTCGAATGACTTTATCTAGACATGTACAGAGGTTGGGACTAAAATTTAAAACCAAAAGGGACTTTTCTTCATATTCAAGTCTTCCTCTAATTTAATGTATTTACGACATCAAAATCAATATTTTCTCTTGCTTCCTTTTCTATTTTCTTTATTTTGGCTATTTGTTCTAGTAGAAACCAAGTGCATACAAAAACTAATTAATATGGGTCATCCATGCCACTTTCTAGAGGATTCTACGTAAATCTCTCAAGTACACACAATTATCTTCTATTTTCTTTTACTTTATGCTTATTATGGGATTTTCTTTTCACCTTTTTCCCCTTTATCCATTATTGGATTAATAAAAAGTAGAAATCATGAAATCATTCATTCAAGGGAAATTTGCAAAGAAACTCGTTCTTTAAAAAAAAGCACATAAATTTCCAACATGCCTCTTTTACAAGAATATTTGCATTTCAATAATTTAAAATACAAGTAAACTGTAGTTATAATAGGTTTGGTTTTCTACTAAATGAAAGATAATAGCGATAAGATTATTATACTATTATTAGTATTTAGTGGAGATTTAATGTGGATTATATTATAAATCAGGAAATGAGGTTTGTTTGTATACAAAGGAATTTTCTTTTGCAGAGGAGTCATCCTCCCATTGGACTCCTACTAGGGTGTCAGGTCATAGAAGATCCAAGGTACTAGGAGATTACCATATCCAAACCAACTCTCTCTGGAAAACCAAAAGCATGTAATTCTCTCTTCTGCAATTCCACTTCAACCCTCTCAATTAGTTGGCCAATCTTCAATAGACCTCATGGAATCTCTTCCCTCATCTTAATATGTTCAACATAAGTTGAAGGATGACATTACATTGAAGATGAAATCTATTGAATGAAATTATCACCACACCAACCAGAAGGCAACTTGCAAAAAAAAAACCTACTCCAAACACATGTATATGGAAACCTTTACCTACAGTTAGAAACATCGCCACCATGTCTAGATGAAACTACTCCTACTCATAGCCTAAGACCAGCCGCTAGGCCTTGCACCTCATGTTAGTGTGTTGACCATTATCACGAAGAAGATAATTTATCCAGGGCACAAAAGGACGCAACTGAGTTCCTAGAGGGCATGCAAGTTTTCTAGGACATCCTCAATGCTCTTACATATCCTTTCAAAGTGTTTGGGTAAGTATATTACTTTCCTCTTCTGACTTTCATTCCCCAGCTAAGGAGGTCTCTTGTAAGGCCAAGCAACCGATTGAGTCTGATAATTGTCTTGGGAGCTTCTTACAACTTCCCTTGACCTATGGAGCCTAGGAGAAGGGAAGTCAACCATGTGGTTGACTCTCCTAGGGCGTGACCTTGCTACTTTGCTAGGAAGAGGAAGGCCATGGGTATAATGACCGTCATGCCCTTCAGAGCATGACATTTCAGTTCGCAGTGCCAATGACATCGTGGTCTTTTGTACTCAACTGTAACTTGGTCCATGTATGGTCATTTTGCAATAAATATGGAAAATAATTATTAGACCCAAATATAATTAAATTATATACTAATTTGATTAAAAAATAGGAACATTACAAATAAAAAATATTATGGTACTTGATTATGCTTGTTTATTTAGAAATAAATAGTTAATGTACATATATAATTGACTATTACATGTAAACCCTAGATTTCATAAATAGGATGTTGAATGTATTAAATACATTCATTAAGTGGCATACTTTGATGATGTTAAATTATTATGAGATCTAATTATTTCGAACCTAGAGATACATTGCATATGTAAGGTTTCTAAGTCTTTGTACGATTTACATGATAATTATGGTTTTAAACCCAACCCTAGTCTTAATTATAAACCAAGACTCATAGGATCTAGACTTGGACCAAAATCTGAATTAAAATCATATTAATACATGGATACCCCTTAGAATTACTTTTAGATTTGATGATAACTTATAACACATTTGGTAGTTTGAATTGCATACATGCTTGAAGTAATTGAAATATAATACCACTAGTATGGAAATGGGATATCTCATCAGTTATTTTAGGCATATGTCGTTGGTTTGAACCGAATACTAAGTGAGTGATGCTAAAACATAGGAAAGAGTACGTTGGTTATTCTTAAAGAAAGAAACTGATGACATACATATATATATCAATGATTCTGTGATACAACCAAACTGACAACATAACAGACAACATATGATGAAATTGTGGTTTTCCTTAATGTTTCCTCATTGGTTATTTAAAACAAAATCGAAGATGTAATGCTAATTATGTAGCAAATTTGGTTTCCATTGACTATTTCTCATTAGTTACCGAATGAGAAATAGACGATGACTAATAGTCTGTCGTCGATTTTATCATTGGATATATAGTGAATATTAAGGGGTATCCCCTCATTTTCTACAAGTACTGGACAAAGTATGTATATGTAGTCAATATCTTGAAATTATTAGTATGTATGGCCAGTGAGCCAAACATATGATGATTGTAATGACATAATTTGTAAATGATTTGGTTAATAATAAAAGACAATCTTTCATCATATTCTATTCAAGTCAGTTATGAGAAAATAATGTAACACAATAAATGTCTAAAGAGTGATATAAATCAATCACATATGTCTTAGGGTTGATGACCTGAACAATGAGATCATACAAATGCCAATCATATATACATTATTGATATGTCCCTAGTTGGATGTCATTGTGGAAAGTAGAAAGACAACAATATCTCACAAGACTAGAGTGTGTGTTGGTTGATGACAGAATCTCATCAGTCATGATATGTGATATCAAACCAAACACATAGATACTTGTTAGAAAACAATGTATCAGATAGACCCACCGCAAGAGTGACACATGGAAACCATCACATGGTAGTCACAGTCATCTCTCATAAAGTGGTAAGTCATGCAAGGCTGAGGCTCTTCTCAATTTTTTAACGACACACCGTACTGTTCCTGCACTACAGGGAGCCCTGGGAACTACTGAAGTTTTGTACACAACGGAACT
Organism: Alisma plantago-aquatica; assembly: GCA_963693085.1. Taxonomy (NCBI): domain Eukaryota; kingdom Viridiplantae; phylum Streptophyta; class Magnoliopsida; order Alismatales; family Alismataceae; genus Alisma; species Alisma plantago-aquatica. Next base: position 1,006,188,616 of record OY856412.1, read on the forward strand.
TCCAACATTATTGGTCCCTGGCAATGCCACTGAATCCGAAAGTCTACTGCCGCCTTATTGGTCTCTGACAATAGCCACCCTTGCGACGATCCTCAGTACCACACCAGAGACAGTTCCCTCCATGGCCACATTCTCACAAGGCTTCAAGTACGGCGTGTTCGTGGATGAGAACCTTCCCGTGGGAGGATCAACATCAGACAGGTTGGTCATAGTAGCGCAGATGGTGTGGGACAATCTCTACCTCCATGACCAGTGGTTGGGCATTCCTCTTGATCAGGCAAGATCCAAAAGTATTTTCAGTGAAATCCTGAAATTCTTCCCAAGAATTATATAAATCATTATTTTCGTCTGATAGTTTTTCTGTCGTATATAAAGACATCTTTTGTTCTATCATTTTTTAAAAAGTATATAAACTGGGCGGGTACGTAAAATATATTTTATGAAAATAAATGCAATAGCTAAATGATGATGAGCCATATCAGTTAGCCATAAACTTTGCGTTTGTGGATGGAACCCCCCACAAGGGTTAAAATAGCAGTTCCCGCCCCTTGAGAGGTGCCAAATAAATGACTACTAGAATCCGGGCAATGCCATCACCCACCTGAAGTACGGTACCTGGTTTATGGTTTCTCTTGGCTATATGGTTTATCCGGGGGGAGATCGAGCTTCAGTGGTGATTTGGTTCTTAGACCTGAAATCACTACATTTATCACATGTCGATAAGTGTACTTTGACATAATCCACCATGACCTCAAATAAGGATTGTGATAAAGGTAATCACCTGATACACTGTGACACATGGGGATGACTCTTAGCGATGTAGATGGGATTTGTCCCTCCTATAGGAGTATGACATCATGGCCACTTGATTAGCAAGACTGAGAAATGCATGGCCATGCACAAGTGAGTTAATATGCGATATTGAGCTTACATATATCCAGATAGTCTACTCTAGTTCAAGGATCATTGATTGAATGTTGAAAACGATGACTAAACTATGCATCAAGTTCAATCTAGATATCAATGACAAAGGAACTATACAAACATTATATGACCAATCAAGGATTGAAGGTTGAAGTTGTTCTCAAAATTTCCGTTTACTTGGGTAGAAATGATGTTTTTCTAGATACCACTCTTTTCTTGTGATACATAAACTAGTTATAGACATTCACTGCCAAAGTAACTTGGAACCTATAGGGTCACACACTTAGGATACACTTGGAATAGGAGTTTGTTCATGAATGATATGTAACTTGATCACTAAACTATTTTCATATTTAATTTAAACAACAATTGACTACGTGAACTCTAAACAACTAGTTCAAGTGTTGAACCGATAGGTTGGAGTGTCAGGTTGATTGGAAATTGCATTGGCCAAATTTTGGATAAACCAGGGCATGAACTGTTTGGTTAACTGAGTGAACCAACTGGCTCAGGGTTGTGAAAATGACTGACTCATGGGATGAGACTACCATTTCATTGATCCTTTTGATTGCATCAAGGAGTAGTGTTGACATCATGTTGTGCATTAATCGAAATATAATTTCCAACACAATTATGATTCAAAAACATGATGAAATGACTGGTTGAAGGGTAGAACCGATCAGCTCGCATGCCAACCGATTGGTTTACCTGTGAACTGATTGTTTTGCTACTCATAGGTTGAGGAAATTTGTGAATTTTTGGTCCCTTCCACTCCCACACTGACTGGGAACCCTGACCCTGAACCTCCTATAAATAGAGGGATATTGGGGGCTTCCTAGAGACACAACTCAATTGCCTCTGATAATTGTTGTCTTCTCCCGATCAAGTCCTACCCGATAATGGGAGGGATAGTAAGGGAGAACAATTGTGGGAGAGGAAGTTGGTCCTATAACACCAATGTGGAGGGACAACTTCTTCCAGTATGTTCTTCTAGAATGATAGGAGTTCCTTGGGGTCTGTGTGGACTACTCTAGAGATGAGTAGCTTTTCCCGATAGGAGGAAGCCATCATGTTGCCATCCTTAGAGATCAATCAGGAGTTGTTGTAGACGTTGTTTCAGTGCAACTTGAAGAAGGGAACATACTACAAAAAGGAGATTGTCACCTACGAGGTATATCCTTGAAACCATCATTTCAATTATATAGTTGTTGATGCAAATGACCGTTCCAAGGGGAATACGACGGTTACTTTTTTTTCACTGCCTACTCTACCTCCATATTTCCATACAGTGGTATCAGAGCCACACCAATTTACTATATTTTGGGATATTCGATATAATCAGATTGTTAATTATTTATTTATGTATTGCATGCAATGTGAATAATTAAACTAATTAGTGTTCTTATATGATTAAATATCATGTACAATTTATATTTATATATATATATATATAGAGAGAGAGAGAGAGAGTCAGTCTAGAATACACTTGAGTGTACAGATACATGAATACACTCAAGTGGGTTTGCATATTAAGACTATTTTTTGCAAAATGTAAACCATTGATTTTCACTGTCATACTATAACTAGGCTACATACATATTTTGAACCCATTTGGATGAGTGTAAGTCACTCATCAAAGGGCAACAAAATTGACGCGGAAACTGATTTCAAATGCATAATTTTTGCGGTCTTTATAACATGATCAATAAATGTCCAAATGTGCTCAAATTTTGTGTATGATTTGTTCACAAGATGTTTAAGAAGATAAATAGATTATATTTTAGAAAAAAATATTTTATCATGAACAACTACTTGAGTGTATTCTTCTCTGAGTGTATTCTTGTCTGACTCTCTCTCTCTCTCTTTCTCTCTCTCTCTCTCTCTCTCTCTCTCTCTCTCTATATATATATATATATATATATATATATATATATATATATATATATATATATATACAAATATTACATATGCAATTTCACATGTTGCCTTAAAAGAAACTTTTGAAGGTGTATCTGTAGCATGGTTATGACCAATAAGCCCAATATCTGTGCTAGGTGGTTGTGTTTGTTTATTCATGCTTTATATCAATTTACATATTGAGCCTCTATCTTATCTTCAAATTGTAAAAATATTATTCTCTCCTACCTTTTCACCACTCGAATGGAACTCGAGGTTTCTCTACAATCATGTAATATTAGGATACTTTAATCTATTGTTACGATGAAGAAGACGAGATGATCAGGTGGAAGACCATGGAGGACCGATCGATTGGAGGCCCAACCAATAAACTAGAGGATCCAAAATATGGGTGTACTAGAGACCAGATGACTAGGGAGACGGCCAACTGACGACCAAGAGGTTAGCCGATCAATTTAAGGGTTGAACTGATCAACCCAAATTGACAGGCATAGATCTTCATCAACAATAGGTTTCTGCATGAGATGTAGATCCTAGGTGGTGGTAATTCTTTGTGTCTCCAAGGAATTACATTAGAATGGTCATAACCCTTGCTTTTGTTTTATTGCATGTTTTCATTTGTAGGATATAGCATGTGTATGAAACGTACTATAAGTATGTGGTGATTGGATATGTATATGTATTTATAAATACAGACTCCCTCAAATAACATATTAAGTCTAAGATGCTTTCCATTACCAACACATATTGAAAGCTTGATCAACTAAACATGAGCACGCCAAGTGTGGTGCATAGTCCATTGCATGGAAGTATGATGGTAGTAATGGGAGATTGCCAAGTAGGGTGCATTAATATTGTGTTGTCTTATGGGTCAGGCTTAATTGGGTGTCCTTAATGAGATTAAGAACCTTGAAGCATGTATATTATTATGGCAAAGAGTTTTTCATATCATTTATCAAAGAATTACATAATTTGTAATTGGCAAATGTTTCCTACCTTAATATTTTATCATGGACGTTGGCATTGGTCAGGCAATAATTGAATTATTTTGGATCTTGGTTCACTAGAAGGTTGTATGCTACAATCTTCTAAATTGATATGTGAGGGATATATATTCAAATAAAATAGTAGGGGCAATAATTAATGAAAGGCCTAATTAAATATCATTAAATATTATTGAAATGAAATCAAATAAAAAATGTTTTGACAAAATGCAATTTTCTCTTATAGAATCAAATGACAATCGAATCATTGTTATAATCAGTCCTAAGGAAGGACAAACTTGACAGGACAAATTTTCATAACTAGGTTTGGACATTGAGAAGGGTTCTCAATGATGAGGATAAGATCTATGTCCTAGATAAACCATTACCAAAAATATCTACTCTGATGCGCCTAGGTTTGGATGCTTGCTGGGAGCATGCCAATGATGCCTCGGGCATAAAGCACCTTATGCTAAGTTGCATGAACAATGAGTTCCATGAGCATTGTGAAGACATGGGAATACTTGAGAGTGAAACACATATTAAGAACTTGAACCATTACCTTACAAAGCAAGATTGGTACAATGTCTCAAAGGCGCTCTTTGAGTGTAAGATGATAGAGGGAGACTTAGTAGAGACCCATGTGCTCAATATGATGGGACATGTGGATCATCTTGAAGAACTGGGATTCCATTTGAACCAAGAGTTGTCAACATATATGATTCTGCAATCATTTCCTAAAACATATAGCCATTTTATCAAGAGTTACAACTTGAATAACATGACCAGAATGTTGTGAGATTTTCTTGACATGCTAATTAATGATGAATCAAGAATGAAGAAGGACACATCTATGATGGTGATCAATAGAGAAGAGTTCAAGGATGAAAGAAAGGACAAGAAGAGTTTTGAGGCTAAGCATAAATGTAGATCTTCGAGACTCAAAATAAGGAGATAGAAAAGTATAAATGGAATATGTCCTTTGCACTTGAAGGCATAAGGAAAAAGAAGATGGGAAAAGAGATATCCACTTCAAGTGTATACGTCATTGAGATAAATGTATCTACTACTTCATCTTGGGTACCAGACACCTGATGTAGATCTCACATATGCTCGAATATGCAAGATTTGAAAAGAAGTAGGCCTTTAAGAAAGGGTGAGGTCGAACTACGAGTTCCATATGGAGCATGGGTTTTTGCCACTACAATCGGAACCTATAGTTTATCTCTGCCCATAGGGCTTGTAATAGAGTTAATGAACTGCTATTATGTACCTGCAATAAATAGAAACTTCATTTAGTATCTAGTATGGGCAATGATGCATTTGAATTTCATATTAAGAATGGTCAATTCTCTATTTCAAAATATGGGATAGTTTATGGTAACACCCCAATGTCTTGTGACCTTTATTTTCTAGATGTAAAGACAAATATTTATAACATGAATACCAAGAAACTAAAACTCAATAACTCAAGCAAAACATATCTTTCACATTATCTTCTAGGGCACACAAATGAGAATTGCATATCTGGACTCTATAAAGATGGTTATCTGGATTCTTTTGATTTTGAATCTATACACATGTGAATGTTGTTTGTTGGGCAAGATGACCCAGACCTCTTTTACTAGAAACAATGAGAGGGATAGTGATCTATTAGGACTCCTACATACTGATGTATGTGACCCTTTTAGAATAATGTCTAGAGGTGGGTATCAGTACTTTATTACCTTCACTAATGACTTCAGTAGGTATGGTTATGTTTACAAGATGAAACATACATCAGAAACCCTTAAAAAGTTCAAGGAGTTCATGATGAAGTACATAACCAACTTGGAAAAAGTATTGAGGTATTTCATTCTGATTGGGGTGGAGAATACTTAAGCCAAGAGTTTGAGGACCATCTATGAGCCCATGGTATCGTATCACAGTGGACTCCACCTGGAACACCACATCATAATGGTGTATCAGCAAGAAGGAATCATATATTGTTGTATATGGTACGATCAATGATGAGTCTAACTAAACTTCTGACTACCTTTTGGGGCTATGCTCTTGAAATCTCCATGTTTACACTAAACAAAGTACCATCTAAACCAGTTTAAAAGACATCATGTGAGATATGGTATGGGAAGCATCCCAATGTGTCTTTTGTGAAGATTTGGGCTTGTGAAGCTTATGTGGGAAAATAGTTTCCCAAAAAGCTTGGACCCAAATTAGATAAATGTTATTTTTTTTATTATCCTAAGGAAACCAAAGGATATTACTTTTATTCCATATCTGATAAAAAAGTGTTTTTGCCAGAGATGTTGCATTCCTAGAAAAGGAATTTATTTCTAATGGAATCAGTGAGAGGATAGTAGAACTCTAAGAGGTTCTAGACCAATAACAAAACATTGAACTAGTAGATGTACAAGAGAAACAAGGATAATCACAAGTCATTATGGAATATCTATTTTCTCAAGTAACATAGGAACCTTGTAGATCTAGTAGGACACGCCTTGCACCTGAAAGATTTAGTTATTTTTTGACCCAAAAAGACGGTGTGTTGGTCATAGATGATGAGAAAACAACCTCTCTAGAAGCTAATAAGGGACCAAAGTCCAAGAAATTTCTTGAGGCATGAGATCTGAGATGGATTGCATGTACACCAACAAGGTATGGACCTTGGTTGATCAACTTGAATGGTTAAAACCCATAGGGTGCAAATGGGTCTTCAAAAGGATGATCAACATGGATGGTAAAGTACAAACCAATAAGGGAAGATTGGTTGCAAAGGGTTTCAAACAAGTTCAAGGTGTTGACTATAACAAAACATTTTCTCCAGTTGCCATAGTCAAGTACATCATGATCATGCTTGCCATTGTATCTTATCATTACTATGAGATTTGGAAAAAATGGATGTTAAAACCACATTCCTTAACGAGAATCTTCTTGAGGATGTTTACATGACACAACCTAAGGGTTTTATAAATCTGAAGGATGCAAATAAAATCTATAATCTACAAAGGTCAATATATGGACTGAAACAAGCATCTCAGAGCTGGAATCTTCCATTTGATGAAACAATCAAAGAGTTTGGCTTTAGTCAAAATGAAGATGATCAGTATGTCTACAATAAGGTTAGTGGGAGCATGATTGTATTCCTCATATTGTATGCAGATGACATACAATTAATGGGGAATGACATCCCAAATTTATGTATGGTAAAGACCTAGCTTGGAAACACATTCTTAATGAAGGAATTAGGAAAAACATTCTACATCTTAGGAATCAAGATCTATAGAGATAGATATAGAAGGATTCTTGGACTAAGTCAGAGCACATACATTGACAAAGTGTTGAAGAGTTTCAACATGGAAGACTCACAGAGAGGAAACATGTCCATGTCTCATGGGGTTGCCATCTCAACAGATCAATTCCTAGTTCTTGTGAAGAAAGGGAACAAATGAGTAGGTCTACATATGTATCTGCAATTGGATCCATCATGTACATGATGTTATGTATATGTCTTAATGTCTCATATGCCTTTAGAATGACAACCAAATATCGGTCAGATCCAGTTGATGCTCACTAGACAACTATGAAGAACATCCTTATGTACTTGAGAAGAATTAAGGATCAGTTTCCTATCTACAGCATAGAGGAAGAGTGGGTGGTAAAGGGTTACACTGATGCAAGCTTCCAAACTGATAAAGATGATTATTGATGACAATCACAATTTGTATTTTGCCTCAACAATGGAGCTATGAGCTGGAAGAGTTCCAAGAATGAGGTAGTTGCGGATTCTACAACAGAGGCTGAGTATATTGCTACATCAAATGTAGAAAGGGGGTTGTATAGATCAAGAAGTTCATCTTAGCACTTGGGGTGGTTCTAAGCATCAACGATGCAATACATCTATATTGTGACAACAATGGGGCTATTCCATAAGCTAAGGAATCCATATCACATAAACATTCCAAGCATATACAAAGGTGGTTCCTTATCATACAATATTTCATACAATGAGGAGATGTGAAGATTTATGGAGTACCAACTAAAAATAATGTTGTTGACCCCTTGAGAAAGGCACTTTAATAGAAGAAGCAAGATGGTCATGTTAGATCACTTGCGATGAGATTCATGAGTAATTGGCTCTATGTAGAAGTGGGAGTTTGTTTGTATGTATGCCCAGAGAGAAAATCATATGATGATTGTAATGGCATAATTTGAAAATGATTGAATAATAATAAAAGGCAATCTTCCATCTTGTTTTGTCCTATTCAGTTATGAGATAATGATGTAACACAATAAATATCTAAAGAATGATATTACTCAATTAGTTATGTCTTTGGGTTGATGTCCTAAACAATGAGATAACATGGATGCCAAGAGTATACACATTCTTTCTATGTCCCTAGTCAGATGTTATTGTGGAAGGCTAATAGACAACTACAACACATAAGAATAGAGTGTGTGTTGGTTGATGACAAAATCTCTTCAGTCACGATGTGTGATATCAGTCCAAACATATAAATAATTTTTAGAAAATAGTGTATCAGATAGACCCACTATGAGAGTGACACATGGAAGCCATCACATGGTAGGTTGAGTAATTTCTCATAGTGTTGGTGGTGATTGTACTTCTTAGACATGAAATCACTACACTCATCACATGTCGTTCAGTGTACTTTGACATAATCCACCGTGACCTTGAATAAGGGTTTCCGTAAAGGTGATTGTCAAATGCATTGTGTCATGGAGATGAATATGAGAGATATACATGGGATTGGTCCCTCCTATAGGTGTATAATATCCTGGCTACCTGATTAGAGAGACTGAGAAATGCTTGGACATGCACGCATGAGTGACTATGTGATATTAAGCTTACATATATTTCAGACGGTCTGCTCTGAATTAAGGAACATGGATTGAATACTGAAGAAGATGACTATTCCATGCCTTGAGTTTGATCTGGATATCAGTGATGAAGGAACTATACAAACACTATAAAACCAATCACATATTGTAGGTTGAAGTTGTTCCCCAACTTTCTATTTACTTGGGTAACAATGATGTGTTGCTAGATCCCACTTTTTGCTTGTGATGTCATAAATTGGTTATGGACATTCACTGCCAACATACATATCTTGGAACCTATGTGGTCACACACTTAGGATACACTTGGAATAGGAGTTTGTTCATACATAATGTTTAACTTGATTACTAAAGTGTTTAGGTATTTTATTTAAACAATAATTAACTGACTGAACTCTGAAATGACCGGTTCAAAGTGTTGAACCAATTGGTTGGAGTGTCAAGTTGATTGGATATTGCATTAACCGAATTTTGTATGAACAAGGGCATGATCGACTGGTTTACTGAGTGAACTGATCAACCCAAGGTTGTGAAATTGATCGACTCATGAGATGAGATGCCTAATACAATTTTAATTGGGAAACATGACGAAACGACTGGTTCAAGGGTGGAGCCAAATGACTCATATGCCAACCAATTAGTTAACTTGTGAATCGACCACTTCGCCACTTGCTATTTGCAAAAAATTGTGAATTTCCGATATCTTCCACTCCCACATAGACATGGAACCCTAACCCTGACCCTCCTAAAAATAGTGGGGTATTGGAGGCTTCCTAGAGACACAACTCAATTGCCTCTGATAATTGTTGTCTTCTCTGGTTGTGGGGACCGAGAGAACTCAAGCAAGTCCTAGATAATAAAGGGAGGATACCAAGGGAAAACAATTGTGGGAGGGAAAGCTGGTGCTAGTACACCAACGTAGAGTGACAACTCCTTTCTGTATGTTCTTCTAGAATGACAAGAGTTCCTGATGGTCTGTTTGGATTACTCAAAAGGCAAGAACTTTTCCCGCTAGGAGGACAATGTAACATCCTTGACCTGGGTTTAGGTCTAACCCTGTTTGTTTTACTTAAATAAGTTTCTTAGGACCTTAATATAATCCTCTAAGTGTTTTGTTATCAGGTGACAAACTTATGTTTCAAGTTTGGTCTTGTTTGAATAATGTTTGAGCAATGTTCTCTTGTTTTGGACCAAAATGAAATTTACCCAAAATGAGGGGTTATATTTCAATATGTCACATGTTTAATGTTCCTTAAGTGTTTTAGCATCATAAGAGAGAGAATAATTCTAGGTGGTGGCTTGTGGAAAGCCTAAATTCCAAGTTTGAGCTTGTTTGAATAATGTTAGTGTCATGTGTACCAATTTTGGTACAAATTGTAATTTACCCAAAATATAAGGTTGATATAAAAATTATCACCTCTAGAGTGTCCCTACTCCCTCAATGTATCCTTTAGAGGAGATAGAAAGAAGGAGACACCATGTTTGAATCATATTTGAGTGATGATACTCTTGGTGACAAAAAGACCAAGAGATGATGTATAGTTGAAGCCTTTACTTGAGTTGTATCGAGTTGTAGACTTAAGATGGGATTGACTTTCGGTGAAGGACCCATATAGGGGATCCCATATTGGTTTTTGAACTCTTGGAAAAGGCAATGACGGCCAAAGAACCTCAAGGAGGTGATCCATGACGAGTTAGATGCTCCTTCCAAAAAGTTGTATCGGTTTGCATATTTGTGAAATAAAGATGAGATATCTTATCCAACAAGATAAGGGATGGACAAAATATTATCTCTAGATTATCCTCAAGACTTTTTCATGTCAAAATAAATGTGATTGCATGCTTGGAAACATGTCAACCATGCATGGCCATGTGTCACCTAGTAGCATATGGTGAAGACACCTCTTATACACTCTCTCTCATGAACCCCAAGTATATATACCTCTCCTTTCACCTACTAATGAAAGTTTACGAACCCCACAACTCTCTTTCTCTGAGATATTGTGCATACCTTCTTAGATAGCATGCATGGTAGCTTAAGGAGCAAGGGGATCTCGAGCACCAAGCTTATGGTAAGGCCGTGGTCATCTTCAATGCTGGTTGAAGTATGATTCTCGGGTTATAGTTATTCCTTTCTTTTCTTCCTCACCAAGTTCTTAACTATGGTGATTCCTTGTATATGGAGGAGTTGTGAACGAGCCTTGGACTTTTAATAAGTTCATATTCAACTTTATGAACGTGAAGCTTTAGAGCTTGGAGCTTTAAAGTTGTTCTTGAGGTGGGTTATATAACTTGAACCCAACTATGTTATTATTCACCTTCAATTTTTTTATACTTGTTGATCTACTGCCATTTACAAATTCTCTTGCAGAGTTGATGAATCCATGAGTTCTATTAGTAACTTAGAACTGTTGTCCATGAACTAGAATAGTAAGAGTAAGAATTTAGAGGTTCATGGTGATGACATCATCAAGGTCCAACCCGATATTGGGTTGAAGTACCTCTAACCCAATATGATGGAGTAAACACACCATTTACATGATATGGTAATGAGTATGCACCTCTTGCACGTTATGATGATGAAGTGCACACCTTGTGCATGATATGAGGTTAATTATACACCCTATGCACGATATGGAGTCAAGCATAAACTCCAAACACAATATAGTGAGAAGTGTATACCTCATGGGCAAGATGAGTAATACATATAAACACCTTGAGCACGATAAGGGGTAAAGTATTCACCTTATACATGATATGGTGTTAGGTTTATACCCTAAACTAATATGGGTTGAAACCCTAGATGGTTATATGAAACCCAAGATGATGGGTAACTCAATATAGTAATGAATGATACCTCATGAACGATACGAGTGATGCCTACATGCACCTTGTGCATGATATGAGGTCAAGTTCATACCTCATGCATGATATGATGTCAATTGTACACTCTAAACAGATATGGTGTCAATTGTACACTCTAAACCGATATGGTGTCAATTGTATACTATAACCAATATAGTGTTGAAATCCTAGATGATGGAATGAAACCTGACACACCCCTATAATTTTGTGTAAAGGGTTGTTTGTGAAAGAGATGAACTAGATATCCATCTTGTTATTCATTTATATGATACAACTGATTCCTTTGAAGGTATGAAAAGATATGAGCAATAGGAATATAACCCGATATGCTAATCTGATATAGTAATCCGACATGGCATCCCGATATGGTTAGGTGAATGTCCTACTAAAATGATACCATGATGAAGCACATATCATATGCACGACATGGGGATGAAGTGCACACCTTGTAACACGATATGGTATCAAGTATACCTCTTATACCTGATATGAAGTCAAGCATTCAGCTCATACCCGATATGAAGCTAAGTATCTCTAACTTGAGATGATAAAATCTAAATGATAGCCAACCTGATATAGGTACACGTTATGGTAATAGGGGATACACCCTAAACATGATATGGTGATGAGGCAACACCACATGCCCGATATAGATGCATGGTATAGTGATGGGGTTACCTCTCAAGCCTGATATGAAAGTATAATATGGCGTCAAATACACACCTTTATACCCAATATGATGGAAGTATCTCAATTCAATGTAATTGATGGAGTAACACATGAATTGTGTTTTGTAAAGTAATACATTAAGACATAAAGAGTTTAATGTTGTGTGTTAAGTGTAGGCCAATGTACCTTGAGAGAAGGATTGAGCTAAAGTATGATGAAATCAACATCATAATGAGGATAAGAGAGAAATTTTACATGTGTGATAATCATGTTAATAAGCATGCCTTAATACTCCTAAAATTAGTGGAGTATGAATTAGAGTTTGATTCTTGATAATATGATCTTGAATCTTTAATTTGTCAATAAGAGGAAAAACCTAACCTTAATTAAGGGTGATGGTATGCACTTGAAACCCTAATCAGTTAGATTGAGAAATCCTAACCATAATAATGAGAAGAATGCATTTCTCTTGCATTGTATGGTGATGTCATATATTGCTTGTGTGTTTATCATGAAGTGAAAAGCATTCAGGAATCATGAGATGACGAGAATAGCCAGGTATGAGCTATGATGTTTTATACGATACAAATTTAAATGAGCCTTCTGAGTCATGTTAAATATATGTATAATAAGTATAATGATTATATAGTCTGATATCTTAAAAGATAGTTGTTGCCTAGTTAGAGGTGATAAGATATTTAATGGACCATGTGAGCTATGTGAAATACTTGTACAACAAGTGTGATGAATACATTGGTCTGAGGACCTAGAGGTAACAGTTAGCCATTACAGAGGTAACAATGTTCAATGATGATATAAGGGTTTAAATACCCAGATCCAGTAATCATGAGGATGATGATGTTAAGGGATGAAAATTCTTAGTAATGTGATATGTGACTGAGATCCCGAGTGTTATACAATCAAAGTGTTCCAAATATTATAAAAGTACTACACCTTTCTTTCTAGCATCTGTTATAATTCGTGTTTGAAACTTGGTTGATGCTAAAAGATATTGTAATGCACCCAATTAATCAAGTGGAATCTCATTGTGTAGTTGATTTGACGATAGATCCATTAAGTGTCAGAAATTGTTGATGGTGAAATGAGTTTAACTCAAAGAACATATTTTTGAATGTGCGGGAGTGAATGAATAAGCATATCCATACATCCTAATGAAGAATTGATGTAGCACCTTCCTTATTTATCACGAGATGATGTGAATCTCTCGACTAAATGAGGAATTGATGAGTAAATCCTTCTTCATTATTATTATGTGTTGTTGGGATTGATGATAATCTCCTGACCAGGTGAGGAATTGATGTATAATCTTCCTTATCCTTATAATCTAGGAAAGCTTAGTCATCTTCTCCCGAAGAGAGTGCATGTTTCATCTGTTACTCTATAGAGAAGATGCCAATATACCCTAGTAAGCTATTGACACAAGATGTCATGCCAAAAGCTGACACAAGTTGTCCTACTAGTTGTCTTGGACTGACCGAGACGGGTGAGGTCTTGGAAGTCGGCTCTTTCATTGATCTTGTATGGTAATGATTTCAACTTAGCAATGGTCAGTTGGAGTATGAACAGTATACTTCATCTCCTCAGGGTATAAGTGTGATTGTAAATATGTAATCATTCGTGCAACATATTTGCTTAAGAATCGAATACACAAGACATTGGTTGATGTACACTTCTTTTATACATCTTAATTGGATAGATGTTATACATGTTTCTTTATATTCCTTGTAAAATGAATAGATGATTTATTTCTCTACCATAGACAGACGCATTATTTTAAGAACAGAGATTACTCTATTCTACTTATAATAGTGATTAATCCTACTTGTTAATATAAAAGAACCTCTACTCAGTTTTATACTGCTTACCTGTGATAATAATATTGTTGGCAGGAAGTTATATCTCTTACTAGGACAATTGTCTCACCCCGTGGGATCCACAATTTTTAGGTTGATGTACACGAGGAGGTAGAGACTGTTCTACAGAGGGAGAACAACAATATGGGGCAACAATAACAACTCAGGTTGAGTGTATTGTCTATCATGTCTTGTTGATAGAAGTCCTATGTGTCCTCTCTACACTCTCAAGTCCTTGGAGTCAGTACATAATGGTTTTATGAACAATCTGAGATTTTGGCTTGATTGCCTCGAGGTTTATGTTGCTTATATATAGGTTTTGGCAAAGAAACTATTATATGTTGTCCTCGAGATGAGATGATACAATGTATGTACAATGTGAACCCTAATGTATATAAAGTTTTGATTCTTTCAATAAGATTTTCCTGGAATAGGATCTCTTTGCAAAATGGTTTTAATATTTAGTGATTTTGTTAATCCTCTACTTATGGTTATTCCACAATTCGTTACTAGTGATGTCTTGATTTGATGTCGGGTTGTCACAGACAACATCAGCCTACCGTCAATGGTGATCAACCAATAGCTGATGTAGACATTGTTCGAGTGTGACTTGAAGAAACACACATATTACAATGAGGATATTGTCATTGGACTTGCCCTAGGACCATGTATATCCTTAAAACCATCCTTTCCATGATATAGTTTTTGACGTGATCTAGTGTTATAAGGGTAATGTAATAGTTAAATTTTTGTTTCTGTAGTCTGCTCTACCACGATATTACCCTATAGAAATAACTGAGAAGAAATGTATATTTTTTATATATAGAAGGTCTGTAGACCTGCTATCTGACTACTAGCCTGTCTGTTGCATGCAGTTCATCAGAACTGAAACCAAGTTTATAGGCTTTTGCAAGTATCACACCTTAACAACAAGCCAACAAACCTACAAGAAAAAAGATTATACAAAATCCTATGTGTTTCTACCACCTCCTAGGTTGCTTGGATGGGGATTTTTATATGCTTTGTTTTTTCTCACATCTATTAACTTAATACAGTGAGGCAATCATCCCCAATCACTACAAGACACATCAATAGAAGGAGTTGAATTAGAAGGCCCTTCCTCTTTCTTGTTCAACTGGCATCATTTAATATAACCACATGGACCCAACCAGTGGGTGTGCACATTCTTGTCATGTCTTTCTCTTTTTGTAACATGAATGTCTTGATTAATTCAATAAGACATATTGCTAACTAATCATAAGAAATCATAATAATGTAATTAATTCAATACCTTGAAACATCTATTTTTCTCTTCTCAACAAACTCCACCCGATCTTTTTATATCAAGATAGGTTCATTTAAGTGTGGGGTCCTTATCCTTCTTGTTTCCAAAGATGTAGTATCTTGTGAGGATTGTTTGCCAATCTCTATGTCTTCTCCCAATAAGCTGCAATATAAACTTGTGATGCAACTTTTCAGCAAGCTCATACCGGCCCTAAAAAGGTTCAACATTCACTACTTTTTAGAAATGTGAAAAAAAATAATAGGTAAAGACTTTAAAAATGTAAATGCATATATCTCACCTCTAACTCCCTCTAGATGAAGTCTTTGGAGGCCTTACTTACTTGCCTCCAATCCTCAACATGGAGAGTCACTTTTCTTCGACCAATTTCATAGTAGTTGACGTGTCTACTTCATTAAATTCAATGATGCCCTTCTTATCTTCCCTATTTGAGGAAATTTTCATCAATGTTATCCCTCCATTACATTTATATTTATTAGCATTGTCATCACCCTAGTCATCAACCTCATGCTCATGATCCTCACGCTCGAGATCAATGTGATCCTGGTCAGATATCATCAATAAAACCAAAAGTTAACATATAAAAAAGTCAGATCACATATGAAAAAGTGAAATCACATATGAAAAAGTCAAATCACAATGAAAAATTAGTATCACATATGAAAAAGTCAGATCACATATGAAAAAAGCATGTTATATAATGCAAATAACATATAAATATAAAATGTAGTACACCTTAAACTAATATCCCTTTTATGTGGTCTTCATGTGTATAGTCATCAGTGTTAGATTCACCATTTACACTTGGCAAGCACACAGAGAATTGACTTGAGTCATCATCATTGTGTTAGTATTTTTCATCATCAATAGGATCTGAAATGAGCTATCTTTTCCATGAAGAACGACACACCAATTTTCTTTTGTAGGATCATTGATATAGAATGCCTATTTTTCCTTTGACTCCATGATGAATGATTAATCCTTCTCGCATGTCCACTCAAAATTGATTATGGTGAAAGTGAGTTCATCAACTACAACTACTTTGTTGTTATCAATCCATTTACACCTAAATAACAAAACACTAAATTTTGTCTAGTCAATTTCCCATATGTCTTCAATGACACCATAATAGGACATCTTTCCTTCACATGGATTCTTATCCTTGTCTCTAGAAGTATACAATGAAGATGCTTGAAGGGTAACTCCACAGTTTTGGATGACACTCTTATCATCTTTATGTTTTGTGTAGAATGAAAATCTATTATGTCATCCCCTTCATAAGATGTAACACATGTCTTTGGCTTATACACAAGTTGTTTGATAGTTTCTGTAACATTATTTGGTGTTTGAGATAGTTGACTGAATACTTTCTCTTCAAACCACCTAATAAATTTTTGATTATGCTCTCTAGCAAGCCGCATTGACCTGGCTCAAAGATAATTTATCTTGATCTCATTGGTGTGTATAGTGATATAAATACCCACATCATCAATGTTGTGTGAAATATATGTGTGTGTATTCCCACTGGTCATGACTGATATCTACATGTCAGTCTCTCAAAGTACCTTTCCCAGAATAAATTTCAGGATTCATAGTATCCACAATGTTTTCATTGCAACTCAAAAATTTGTTACAAAAGTCCATAACATCCTTAGAAATGTAGCTCTCAATGATACTCCCTTTGATCTGACAATAGAACTAAAAATCACCTATAAAGAACACTCATGTACCGCACAAAAAGATACATCCAATGCAAGATAACTGGACCCAACATTTTTACTTCCCTAGTCAAATGGACAACCAACTGTACCATGATATCAAAGAATGAAGGGGGGAAATACTTCTCAAGTTGGCATAGGGTAATGACCATGTACTTCTATTTGCAACTAATATAGAACCTTTGAATCAGTTACTTTGATGGTAGAGTGTTGAAGAAGAAGCAAATCCTAGTTATTGCAAACCTTACATGCTTAGATTAAGGATATATGGAATAGCCATAGGGAATATATGTTGCATTAGAGTGCGATAATCATGATATTTAAGACCTATCAACTTCATATCATTCACTGATACCAATCTATGGATATTGGCTGAATATCCCTTTGGTACCTTAACATATAGAAAGCATCCACAAAAAGTTCTCTTCTCTTGTGTAGACAAGGTGTAACAAGTAGGAGGTAAGTATGTGCAGTAATTCTTGGTAACTTCTTTTGTTAGTTCTTTCCTTACATCCATTTCACATAGGTCTATTCTAAATTTGATGACGTCTATAGTCATGCCATTTATATTAAAAAAAGTACCAATGATGCTATCATAAACTTTTTTCTCACATTGCATGACATTGATACAATGTCAAACTATCAAACAACTCCAATAAGGAAGATACCAAAATATTGACCTCTTTTTATTAAAGACTTTTTACCTATTGGTGTAGTACATTGGTTCTTACCAAAATGATTTACAATGTTGTTTATTCTTGAATAAACATGCTCCCCTGACATCGGTTTTGGGGCACTCCATTCCTTAGTTGAGCCACTGAATGTTTTGTACAACTTTCGATAAGGACACACCTATGTTAGTGTAACGCCCCGGCCCATTGCCTAAGGCTCTAGCAGAGTTTCAGGAATGACGATTGGCCCCATAGACCACTACTAGCCTTAACTGCGCACTTTATCCACACTGACGTGCAAGCCAGGATCAATTTCCCGATTGGTCACCCATCCTAGTTGTCACACCCTGATCTCACACTAACCACTAATCACGAGATTAGGGCGCGATAGAGGGATTATCACATAACAAATCACTGATAACCTTTTCTTTTTAAAACCTTGTAATGATATCTGGATTACTGCTGTAAACTAAAACAAAATAAACTATTGCGGAAGCATTTCAATTAAACTGGCTAGAGTACGTAAACAGAGTTTACAACATGTAACATTGTTTAACAGAAAGTAAACATAACAGTTAATTTACAACTTTATACACATTCCACATACACACTCTCTCTCACCCACACCATGTCCCAAGGACCGATGGGAAAGGACTAAGAGACCTCTAACTAAACTAACTACATATACCTTCTACAGACTAAGCGTTAGGATGAAAGGATCCTTCAGATTCCTGCTGCTGGTGATGACCTGAAAATGTTTTGAGTAGAGGTATGAGCCTACTCGCTCAGTGAATATCATTTCACATAGCTATCACTAAACAACTCATCAGGTTTATAAATTGAAATAAAACATAAGTACAGTACTAAGAAGGGCAGTTCTAATAACATAACATATTTTCAGAATATAATCACATTTTCAAGCAATAACAGATAATTTGAACAGATAAACAGATATAAAGAAATAGCACAAAAGTTCGAATACTTTAATTTACTGTGATCCTATATGAGTACCAATTTATATTATTATTATGCCCTAATCATATGCAGTGTACCCTGCATATAAAGATCCGTAGAGAACTACGATCCCACCGTACAAGACCTAGCGACACACCCGGGAAATGCTAAGTCTGACGCCAGCCCTGCTCTGCCACAGGACCCACAGGCTCATCGGCTTCAGGCTCATCGGCCTCGAGGCTCATCGGCCTCACTACACTACATCAAGTGCTTTGAACTCCTCCTCTAACCTGAGTACACAGGCTCAGGAGGTCTGGGTTATCACTGTGACATCGCACGCGTTGTTGTTGAATAACCCTTATTTACTCCAGTGCCACCGTGACATCGCACGCGTTGTTGTTGAACACTGTCTTTCCATCCTCGTGCCACCGTGACATCGCACGCGTTGATGTTGGACACGAGTTTCACCCCTAAGAAGAAGACCTGTCAAAGGGGTTCTACGGCGTTAGGGCACCTAAGTCTATTAACTGGTTAACATATAAACACTTAAATAGGAATATCACATTTACTGATTTCATATCAGATCACAATACACTGTCATTCTAAACTGACAGAGCAATATATTTCAAATCATTGTAATTTCTGAGAAATTCTCATACCATGCATTCAGACAAATTAGAAATGCATAAATAACCCAACTTATTTCAATTTGGCACCTACATAGCGAATTTACGCAATTGAACATCTTATTGCACAAATTAAAGAAATTTACTTCTCGTATGAGAATCATACTCAACAATTATCCATTCTCTAAAATTCTCGAAAAATGTGCACATTAACCCAAATCCTGGTTTGTGCATCACTTAACTCAATTAAGAGTTAATTACATATCACAACACAATTTAATAACAATACTTGAGAATTTCTGGTAATATTTCAGAGAAATGTGCCATTTCATGTAAATATCAATTTACACATATTAACGTCAAAAGATATATGCAATTAGGGTTTTCATGCATATTTTATTTATTCATATCAACTTTGAAATCGTACATCTGATAATTTATCAGAAATCTTCATTGTCTGGGTTCATACCCAAAATATACCATTTTCAGACATGAATTTCTAATTTCAACATTCAAATGAGCAATTTAGGTTCCAATGAACCATATAAATCTACTGATTCAATCTGTACTGTTCAAATGCTAAATTTAATCATATAACAGTGTCTAGAAGCAGTTTATGAAATAAAAAGGTCGGGCGACGCCAAACGCTGCCCGTCGCCTGATAACGCCTGTTATCAACGCAATTCGCGCACAAAACAGAAAATATTCAAACGCCTGAGTTTATTAATGATAAATAAATGAAATCCTACTCACAGTGATTTGGTCTGTCCGGATTCGTCCGGAGATGTGTCCAGGACCTGATTCCGGGCAAAAACTAGTTGCCTTCAACCTTGGATTAAAATCCTGTTCACGTAAGGTAACTTCACACTTCCAGCAAATTGGCGGAGGAAATCTTGGATTCATAGCTAGAAATTGGCTAGGAGCTGCAGCTTCACGAACCTCTGAATCGGAGCTCAAGGTAGCTCCTTAGCTGCTAGGTGCCCCAAGCGGCGCCCTTCTGGCCAAGCAACAGCAGCCGTAACTGCTGCTGTACTTGCCGCTGGCTACAACTACTAGGCGGCTGGCTAGGAAAGCTAGAGGAGGAAAAGAAAGAAGAGGTAGGGAGTAAAGGAGGAAGAAAGGAAGTAGAGAAAGGAGAAAAACCACTGGAATCGGAGAAGAAAAGAAGATCGCCCCAACAGGGAAATAAACGAAAGGTTTATAAAGAAAAGTTTTTGAAAATTTTACAATTTGAACCCTGAAATCGGAAAAGATCATAACTTTTGACTCGAAAGTCCAAATCATGTGATTTCTTTTGCATATTTTCAAGAATGAGGCCCACTACAATCTTAAAGCATGAAAACATGCTAATTATACTGTTTTACTGGTTCGAAATTCCAATTGCATCCAAAAGTCACTTTACTCATCCTAATCATCTTAATTATGCACTAATTGGATCTTATCTACTAAATTCAACTTTATCAACTTGATTATGCACTAACCACCACATGAGCACTTAGGTTAGCTCAATTAACTTAATTATGGACTAATCATGATACTTATTGGTTAATTTTGAAACGGGTCATAACAATCTCCCTCCCTTATAAGAATTTCATCCCGAAATTCCTAAAAGAGAAAAGGAAACTTGTTACGCATCTCTGACTCAAGCTCCCACGTAGCTTCCTCTAGGTTATGATTCCTCCAAAAAACTTTCACTAATGGTATCTCACGATTCTTGAGTTTCTTGATCCTTCGATCACTATCTGAATTGGTCCCTCAACATAGGACACATTTGATCTGAGCTGTGCAGGTTCTGGGTCAACTATCTCCTCTGTACAAGGGTAACATTTCTTCAACATCGATACATGAAACACATCAAGTAAATTAGCCAACTCAGATGGCAATTCCAACCTATAGGCTACAGGTCCAATCCTCTCAATGATAGGATATGAGCCCATAAACCTAGGAGTAAGTTTGCCTCTCTTACCAAAACTCAACACTCCTTTCCACGGTGAAACCCTCAGATACACTTCATTACCAACTTCAAACTCAAGACGTCAACTCCTCTTCTCAGCATAGCTCTTCTGCCTGCCTTGAGCAACTATCAACTGCTCTCAGCACATCCTCAAGAATCTGAATGGTACTTTCTGACTGACCCTCCGTCTACAGGTGAAAAGTTATACTGAACCTTAACTTTGTGCCCAAAACACGATGCCACTGATTTCACAACCTGGATGTGAACTTAGGATCTCTATCTGATATAATTGAAACCGGAATACCAGGGAACCTAACTATTTCATCCATGTATATCTTAGCCAATTTTGAGACATCAAAGGTTGACTTGACATGAAGAAAGTAAGCAGACCTAATTAGTCTATCCACAATCATTCATATCGAGTCACAACCTCTAGGTTTCATGGGCAACCCTATCACAAAATCCATTGTGATATGTTCCCACTTCCATTCAGGCATAGAAAGAGATTGCAATATACCTACAGGTTTCTGGTGCTCAGTCCTAACCTGTTGACACACACAATGCACCTAGTCACATACTCAGCTACATCCTTTATCATATCAGGTCACCAGTACAACTCCTTGAGATTCCTGAACATCTTAGTGTTGCCTGGATGCATGGCATACATTGATGCATGTGCTTCCTCAAGAATCTTTTCTTTCAAATCATTATCTCGAGGTACATGCAACCTGTCACGCTGATACAACACACCATCATCTGAAAACATGAACTCTGGTCTTTTCCCCATGTCATGTCATGCATGATATGATGCAACCCACTGCCACTCTGCTAAAGTTCTTTAATTTGGTCATAAAAAGTAGGCTTGACTTGCATTTGTGCAATCAAACCACTTTGTTCTGTCACCCCAAAGTCTAAGTTCAACTTTCACATTTCCACTAGCATGTCTCTTTTGAAACATGCCATGGAAAATACATTCACTGTTAAACTAGACTTCCTACTTAGGGCATCAACTACCACATTCGCCTTCCCATGGTGACAATCTATCGTCACATCATAAAGATAGTGATGCTGTGTCATAAGAGCATGAACTACAACAACTAACTTCAGATCATGTATCGCGTAGTACTCCTCATTCTATGCTACTACTTATTGTTACATTTCAAATTTATATCTTACTCTTTTCTCTAAGTCATTTTCATATTGTTTATCTACTTTTTAGATTAGCTACCTTTCATAGCAAATCTCATGATTTTGTTTTATAAGGATGCTAGTATTCAAGGTCAAATCACTGGTGATATCCCTTGAACTAGGGTTTGGTCCTTATCAATAACATAACGTTATTGTGATGTGACTATGTTCCCTTAGTTTGAAATTCAAACTTTAGATCTCATAAGTTTTACTAAATTCTTCCTTATCTTATCACTGGAATTTCCTTTCTCTTATTTGTTCTGGACATTGGTATTTCCATGATATCTCTTCAATTTAATGGAAGCTTATAACGTAACATGAATATCATTTCAGACTGGACAAGCCATATATTCAGGTATTGCAAATATCAAGAGATTCAACATAATAAGCATGCATGCAGATTTCAAATTCTTAAATAATCTAATTACATTTCACTTGTAATTTACTGAGAAATCAATATCAATATGCATGCAGGCAGACTGGAATTCTCAAATAAACAGAATGCATGTCAATTTGGCACTTTATACACTAAAATCGTGCAATTGAACTGTTAAGCATCACACATCTTATACTGAGAATTTTGATATCAAAATACTTGATTCATTGAACACCCTATCCTTAGGGTTTCGATTACCTCATTCACTTGATTGCAGTTCAAATCACAATATGATATCATTCTAGAACTGTCAGAACAGTGTACTTAAAATAATTGTAAATACTGAGAAATTCTTATATCATGCATTCATTTTCTAAGTTATGTGTTTGTTCTTTATTTTAAAAACTAATTTGTTAGCCTATAGAGACTTAGAATCCAAAGATAGTATGTATGAATGCACTAAACTTTATAATAAAGATATACATGCCATACTCTCAATTATGTCATGTAATCCTCATTCCTTAATCAAGGTCATCCTTTCTAACATTTCTTTTTATCCAACTAAGTTTCTTGTCCTGGTCTTATGATTTTCATAAGACTCTTTATTTCTATGCACTTATTGTATATTCAACTCCTTTCTTCTATTTTCCCTTTGCTTTGAAGTATATAAAAAATTATTTTACTCTATTACATGATCCATTCCAAAGTTAATTCTTACTATCTTAGCCACTACACACTTTTCTCCTATCTTTTTCATATTCTCATATTTAGAGTTCATAAAATACAAATCAATAAATTTAATTTGAGCCTCATATCGTGTTCATTCATTTCCAAATAAGGATTGCTCAAATAAGACTCCAACATTGGGCCTCTGATATTATTTCCAGCTACTTCTTAGACGTTCTAATCTTTCCCTTATATCTCAACATCTTAGTGTATATACAATTTTTCACTATGATTCGGGTCTAAATTATCCAGAGTCTACATTTATTATATTATTAATAGGAGTCATTAGATCTCAGTAACGCATCCTGCCAGCTGGACCAGGCCGAACCTGTAGTCCTGAAGCCAAGAGCTACTCAGGATTATCCAACTCCTATTAATCTCAAATATGGGGAAAGAATATCCACTTAGGGAAAACTCATTTAAACATAACTTCTGGTATACTTAATACAAAGAATATAAACAATAACTAAATCACTTCATGACGCACAACAATATAAAAGAATCATATTTATTCTATAAACTGAAAATCTAAATCCATACATATAAGAGCATTTCTAATGATTTCCAATCAAATTAGCAATATAAAGCAAGAGTTGCATCACATCCTATGTTTAATCTCTTACTCCTGCATAAATTTCCAGTTTCTTAACCCTAAGATTTCTAGGGTTTCTCTCTAGTCTATCCTTCCTCTGCATACCTGGCCAGGGCATCCAGAGAAGAATAGACAGAGTAGCTTGATACTGGTCAATCTAAGTATTCAGACACCTGGCCAGGGTATCTAAACACTCATACCTTCCAAAGATAAAGACATATCACTACTTATTTTCCTCACTTATAACTTTATCTTTTGATCCTAATGATCCCTGATGACTCAGCCTAAGCTCTCTACTTGGTTCTCGTGACCACATCCTCTTCCTGCCATCTGCAATAGTATAACAGAACACTTCCTGTTAGAAAATTGCAGTTAGAAGGAAGACACTTAAGTCCTAATCCTATTGGTCTCTTATCGTCCCCTGACCTTGACTTAGAGTATTCATATACTCAACCTATGCTCTGATACCAAGATGTCACACCCCGATCTCACACTAACCACTAATCACGAGATTAGGGTGCGACAGAGGGATTATCACATAACAAATCACTGAGAACCTTTTCTTTTTAAAACCTCGTAATGATATCTGGATTACTGCTGTAAACTAAAACAAAATAAACTATTGCGAAAGCATTTCAATTAAACTAGCTAGAGTACGTAAAAAGAGTTTACAACATGTAACATTGTTTAACAGAAAGTAAACATAACAGTTAATTTACATCTTTATACACATTCCACATACACACTCTCTCTCACCCACACCATGTCCCAAGGATCGAGGGGAAAGGACTAAGAGACCTCTAACTAAACTAACTACATATACCTTCTACAGACTAAGCGTTAGGATGAAAGGATCCTTCAGATTCCTGCTGCTGGTGATGACCTGAAAATGTTTTGAGTAGAGGTATGAGACTACTCGCTCATTGAATAGCATTTCACTTAGCTATCACTAAACAACTCATCAGGTTTATAAATTGAAATAAAACATAAGTACAGTACTAAGCAGGGCAGTTCTAATAACATAACAGATTTGCAGAATATAATCACATTTCCATGCAATAATAGATAATTTGAACAGATAAACAGATATAAAGAAATAGCACAAAAGTTCGAATACTTTAATTTACTGTGATCCTATATGAGTACCAATTTATATTATTATTATGCCCTAATCATATGCAGTGTACCCTGCATATAAAGATCCGTAGAGAACTACGATCCCACCGTATAAGACTTAGCGACACACCCAGGAAATGCTAAGTCTGACGCCAGCCCTGCTCTGCCATAGGACCCACAGGCTCATCGGCCTCGAGGCTCATCGGCCTCACTGCACTACATCGAGTGCTCTGAACTCCTCCTCTAACCTGAGTACACAGACTCAGGAGGTCTGGGTTATCACCGTGACATCGCACGCGTTGTTGTTGAATAACCCTTATTTACTCCAGTGCCACAGTGACATCGCACGTGTTGTTGTTGAATAACCCTTATTTACTCCAGTGCCACAATGACATCGCATGTGTTGTTGTTGAACACTGTCTTTCCATCCTCGTGCCACCGTGACATCGCACGCGTTGATGTTGGACACGAGTTTCACCCCTAAGAAGCAGACCTGTCAAAGGGGTTCTACGGTGTTAGGACACCTAAGTCTATTAAGTGGTTAACATATAAACACTTAAACAGGAATATCACATTTACTGATTTCATATCAGATCACAATACACTGTCATTCTAAACTGACAGAGCAATATATTTCAAATCATTGTAATTTCTGAGAAATTCTCATACCATGCATTCAGACAAATTATAAATGCATAAATAACCCAACTTATTTCAATTTGGCACCTACATAGCAAATTTACGCAATTGAACATCTTATTGCACAAATTAAAGAAATTTACTTCTCATATGAGAATCATACTCAACAATTATCAATTCTCTAAAATTCTCTAAAAATGTGCACATTAACCCAAATCCTGGTTTGTGCATCACTTAACTCAATTAAGAGTTAATTACATATCACAACACAATTTAATAGCAATACTTGAGAATTTCTGGTAATATTTCAGAGAAATGTGCCATTTCATGTAAATATCAATTTACACATATTAACGTCAAAAGATATATGCAATTAGGGTTTTCATGCATATTTTATTTATTCATATCAACTTTGAAATCGTACATCTGATAATTTATCAGAAATCTTCATTGTCTGGGTTCATACCCAAATTATACCATTTTTAGACATGAATTTCTAATTTCAACATTCAAATGAGCAATTTAGGTTCCAATGAACCATATAAATCTACTGATTCAATCCGTACTGTTCAAATGCTAAATTTAATCATATAACAGTGTCTAGAAGCAGTTTATGAAATAAAAAGGTCGGGCGACGCCAAACGCTGCCCGTCGCCTGATAACGCCTGTTATCAGCACAATTCGCGCACAAAACAAAAATTATTCAAATGCCTGAGTTTATTAATGATAAATAAATGAAATCCTACTCACAGTGATTTGGTCTGTCCGGATTCGTCCGGAGATGTGTCCAGGACCTGATTCTGGGCAAAAACTGGTTGCCTTCAACCTTGGATTAAAATCATGTTCACGTAAGGTAACTTCACACTTCCAGCAAATTGGCGGAGGAAATCTTGGATTCATAGCTAGAAATTGGCTAGGAGCTGCAGCTTCACGAACCTCTGAATCGGAGCTCAAGGTAGCTCCTTAGCTGCTAGGTGCCCCAAGCGGCGCCCTTCTGGCCAAGCTACAGCAGCCATAACTGCTGCTGTACTTGCCGCTGGCTACAGCTGCTAGGCGGCTGGCTAGGAAAGCTAGAGGAGGAAAAGAAAGAAGAGGTAGGGAGTAAAGGAGGAAGAAAGCAAGTAGAGAAAGGAGAAAAACCACTAGAATCGGAGAAGAAAAGAAGATCGCCCCTGCGATCGCCTTTGCGGACCTGCACCTCCTGTGCGCCGCCTTGAACAGCTAACAATGAAACGGATAATCAACAGGGAAATAAACGAAAGTTTTATAAAGAAAAGTTTTTGAAAATTTTACAATTTGAACCCTGAAATCGGAAAAGATCATAACTTTTGACTCGAAAGTCCAAATCATGTGATTTCTTTTGCATATTTTCAAGAATGAGGCCCACTACAATCTCAAAGCATGAAAACATGCTAATTATACTGTTTTACTGGTTCAAAATTCCAATTGCATCCAAAAGTCACTTTACTCATCCTAATCATCTTAATTATGCACTAATTGGATCTTATCTACTAAATTCAACTTTATCAACTTGATGATGCACTAACAACCATATGAGCACTTAGGTTAGCTCAATTAACTTAATTATGGACTAATCATGATACTTATTGGTTAACTTTGAAACGGGTCATAACACTAGTACTACTCCAAGCTGAGAACACTTAACTATGGAGTTCTTTAGAGATGGGCTCCCTGAAAAGGATGTGCACCTTGGTGATATGGGTAGTCCAATCATTCCTTTTAAGATCATGTTATTCGAGGCCTCAAATCCTGGGATGTTACAATATCTCCCACTTAGACTCTTGACGTCCTCGTCAAGGCTCAACTATATGGCCTCATAATCTGACCCCATTTCAGTGCAAACCCACAATGGCCCATGGACACCCAGCTCCCGTCCACAGCTACCAACATAAGGGCGGCTCCATCTCATCTCTACGGATAGCCCTTTCCAACTTGCCTGGACCGCACGGCTCAATACTGGCATGCCACATGCCCATGTGGGCCCCACCTACTGGAGGAGTTATGGCTCTGATACCATTTGTCACGCCCCGGCCCACTGCCCAAGGCTCTAGCAGAGTTTCAAGAATGACGACTAGCCCCATAGACCACCACTAGCCTTAACTGTGCACTTTGTCCACACTGACGCGCAAGCCAGGATCAATTTCCCGACTGGTCACCCATCCTAGTACTACTCCAAGCTAAGCACGCTTAACTATGGAGTTCTTTAGAGATGGGCTCCCTGAAAAGGAGGTGCACCTTGGTGATATGGGTAGTCCAATCATTCCTTTTAAGATCATGTTATCCGAGGCCTCAAATCCTGGGATGTTACAGTTAGAAACCTATGATGATCGAGATATACAATCTTACCACCAAGTTTTAGTCAGATTGAATCAATTTATTCTTGCTTATAAGACATGCATTGGTTCCTCTGACACTGCAGTCAGACAAGTCCCGATAAGTTGGAAAGTCATTAACAATGCAAAACAAAATAGCTCATAAATTAAGCATCTCTCTTCTGAAAACACAGTAAGCCACCACACCTTCCCCCCAGAGTTTCTTTAGGCCATAAATCAGAGGTTCAAGGTAAACATCAATATCATTGTCAAGTTGTTGGGGCCCAATATCACCAAGGACATCATGACGTATTTATTCTTCATACACAACCCCAGAGGAAGATTGTACATAACAATCATGACAGGTCAAGTGTTGTGTTGACTGCTTAATGTTCCATATGGATTCATCTTGTCGGTACAAAGTCCAAGTCTTAAATTCGTGGCTTCTACACCATATTCAAGATATAATAACTCAATCTTCTTCCTTTGTGAGGAATCAGATGCATGTTGTAGAGTACCATCATTGTTTTTCTTTACCTCTACATGCTATGATAGATTGTGTACATCTATGGTATTAGTAAGCAGGCATTGAAACCATGGTATATAGGTAGATGCCCCATCACCTTGGTAGGAGACTCAGTTTTGGTCTTACCCGATGTCATTCATTTGTACCTAGATGACCCACATTTCAGACATTCTTTATATTGATATAGCCCTTTTTGAAATAGCACACAGTCATTTAGGCATGCAAGTATCTTCTTAGCCTCCTTTCCCATTGGGCATAACATCATTTTCATTTCATATGTTGAGATTGGAAGCTCATTTCCTTCAGGGAGAATTTCTTAAAGACTATAGAGAAGTGAAGCTTTTGTCGCTCCATCTATTGTTAGACTTTATAGAATACAATCTCAACATGACATTCAACTCTATAAGCTTAGTACAACCTATGTATAATGGTTTCTCAGCATCATGCATAATGTTTCTAAATAAGGGAGTTGGATCTATAATATTTACCCCACAACTATCTAGCATTGCATCAACGATGTCTATTGGAATTGGGTTTTCTCATCAACATTGTTAGCCATTACTTCTTTGACACAACTACCACTACAAACATATGGTGATCTCATACTAGGAATATGTTCATGCAGTTTCATTACATATAGACTTTTACAATTGCATTACACATGAAATGATCTTTGATCATGTCATCAATGTCAACTTTCAAGTTGCTTCTACAATTCTTATAGGAGCAATAGAACCTATCTCCAAGTTGTTTTCTATGTTCCTCCACAAACCTTAAAAACTCATCGAGACCATAAATAAACTCCAGAGTGCAGTGACTTGGATTACACATCCATGATCAATCCATTCTATGATCAGATGGTAGACGAGTCGCTCATTAGGTGTTAGCTAATAAGATATTTTAAAAATAAATATATTTTTGAATTGAGCCCTAATAATCTATTAGCATTCACATTCATGAATGTGTACCACCTATCTTATTCTAGATAAATTCACCTCACTAATAAGTGCATAATATGTGTTCAATTTCAATAAATTTCGGCAACATTTCCCCGTAGTTCTCCCTGTACCCCATTGTAGATGGGAAAATTGTTGGGAAATATGGCATCAGATATGGCAGGTGAAAAAAAAATTTACTTGCCATATTCCCCATTGTATAGTATATCACATAATTACTATGACATGGGAATGAAGGTTGCAAGTCATATACCTGGTCCTAGAGCAAGTCCAGGGACAATGCTTATTACAGTGTGCTACATCATCTTCACACCTTAATGGTTGTAGTCGTCTACCTTGTGGTCTAGCAATACAAAAAGTGGTTGATAGTGTCCTCCTAGCGGCACACAGAACCTCCTTGCCTCTAGAGTAGCCCACACAAACCATCAGGAACTTTTGTCATTCTAGACGAATGGATAGGAACAAGTTGTCCCATCTAGTTAATGTGCTAGCATCAACTTCCTTTCCCACAATTGTCTTCCCTTGATGTTACTCCCTTTAACGGGTAGAACTTAATCGACCTCTCTTGGTTACCATAACTAGAGAAGACAACAATTCTCAGAGGTTATTGTTGTATCTCGGAAGCTCCCAATACCCCTCTATTTATAGCAGTGCCATGTCAGGGTTCCCTGTCTGAGAAGGAGTAAAAGGGGACGAAATTTCACAAATTTTCACAACCTAAAAATGTCAAACCAATCGATTCAGTAGGGAACCATTTGTTTGGCACATGAGATGATCGGTTCAACACTTGAATTGGTCGTTTCATTATCCTTTCCTACTCACAATTGTTTTGATAATTAATATTTAATTATGAACAACATGACGTTAGTATCAATCCTGGATCCAATGTCATTGATCAACCAAATGATAGGTTCACAACCTGAGCCGATCAGTTCATGCATCAGAGTCGATCAATTTACTTGATGAACCACCCATTCCAAGGTGTAGATTTCCAATGTCATTTAGATTGAATACCTAACACTTTAGTAATCAAATTTAAACACATTCATGAACAAACTCCTATTTTAACTGCATTCCTATGTGTGTGACCCTATAGGTCCCAAATTATGTTGGCAGTGAATGTCCATAACTAATTTATGACATCACAAGAAAAGATTGATATCTATCAAGACATCTTTTCTTTCTAAGTAATTCAGAAATTTGGACAACAATTTCAACCTACAATTCGTGATTGACGTTACAGTGATTGTATAGTTCCTTTGTGTTTGATATCTAGATTGAACTCAACGAATGGAATCATCATCTTCTCTAACATTCAATCCAAGTTACTTGAATTTGAGAAGATTGTCTGAGATATGTGTGAAGTGAACATCATATATTGATTCATAGGTGCATGGCCATACTTTTCTTAGTCTTGCTTATCAAGTGGCATAGATATCAAACTCCTATCATAGAAAAAATTCCATATACATCACTCATAGTCATTTCCCACGCGTCATTATGCATTCAAACATCACCTTTATGAAAATCCTTATTCAAGGTCATGCTTGATGATTACAAAATACATCAAACAACATGAGACAAGTGTAGTTATTTCTAGTCTAAGACCCACAATCACCATTATCACTTTGAGAGATGATTATGACTATCATTTTATGGTTTCCATGTATCACTCTCAAGGTGGGTCTGTCTGATACATTATTCTCTAACAAGTATCTATGTGCTTGGTTTGGTATCACATATCATAACTAATGAGATTTTGTCATCAACCAACACACACTCTAGTCCTAAGTGTTATATTTTACTATCAACCTTCCACAATAACAACCAACTAGGGACATAACAAGAATGTATATACCCTTTACAACCTTATGATCTCATTGTTCGGGTCCTCAACCCGAAGACATACTTCATTGAGTAAAATTATTCTTAGACAGTTATTATGTAACATCATTATCTCATAACTGAATAAAATAAAATAAATTGGAAGATTGCCTTTATTATTAATCAAATCATTTACAAGTTATGCCATTACAATCATCATATGACTGGCTCTTTGGGCATACATACCAAAAGACTCCCACTTGCACTTAGACCCAATCACTTATGAACTTAATATCAAGTGATCTAACATGACATCATACTTCTACAGTGATAGTGCTTTTGTCAAGGGGTCAACAATATTGCTCTTAGTTGTCACTCTATAAATCTTTACATCTCTTCATTGTACAATTTGTTGTATGAGATGAAATTGCCTTTGTATGTGCTTGGAACACTGATGCTACCTTGGTTCCTCAGCTTCTGCAATAGCTCCGTTGTTGTCACAATATAGCTCAATTGCATCGCTGATGCTTGGAACCACCTCATGTTCAAAAATGAACTTCTTAATCCATACAACTTCCTTAGTTGAATTGAATGCAACAATATACTTGATCTCTATTGTAAAATATGCAAATTTCTCTTTCTTGGAACTATTCAAACTTACAAAACCATTGTTGAGGAAAAACCCAAATTTTGATTGTGATCAATAATTATATTTGTCATTTTGGAAGCTTGCATCGGTGTAACCTCGTACCACCAACTCTTCCTCACTACCGTAGACAAGGAACTGGTCCTTAGTTCTTCTCAAATACTTAAGGTTGTTCTTCACGTTAGTCCAATGGGCATGACCGAGATCTGACTGATATTTTCATGTCATGCTCAAGCCATAAGAAACATTAGGAATAGTACATAGCATTTAGTACATAATAGATCCAATTTTAGATGCATATGGACTCCCATTCAAGCATTCTCTTTCTTCACAAGATTTGGGAGATTGAGCTCTAGAGATAGTAATTCCATGAGATATGGATAGGTTGCCTCTCTTTGAGTTCTCCACGCTGAACCTCTTCAACACTTTGTCAATGTATGTGCTCTGACTTAGTCCAAGATGCCTTCTAGATCTATCTCTATAGATCTTGATTCCTATGATATAGTATGCTTCACCTAAGTCCTTCATAGAGAATGTTTTTCCAAGCCAAGTATTTATCATTTGTAAAGAGCTATTTCATTCCTCGTCAATAGTATGTCACCTACATACAATATGAGGAATACAAATATGATCCCACTAACCTTCATGTAAACATACGTTTCATCTTCATTTTGACTAAAGCCAAACTCTTTTGTGTATTTCGTCAAAATGGAGATTTCAGCTCTGAGATGCTTGCTTCAGTCCATAGATTGTCCTTTGTATCTTACAAACTTTATTTTCATCCTTTGGATTTGTAAAACTATTAGGTTGTGTCATATACACATCCTCAAGAAGATTCCCATTAAGGACTATGGTTTAACATCCATCTACCAATCTCATAGTCATAATAAGTTGCAGTGGCTAGCAAGATCCTAATGGACTTAACCATGGCAATTGGATAAAAAGTTTCATCATAGTCAATACCTAGAAATTATTTGAAACCCTTTCAAACCAATTAATCATTGTAAGTATGTACATTACCATCCATGTTACTCTTCTTCTTGAAGACCCATTTGCACCCTATGGGTTTTACCCCTTCAAATGGATCCACCAAGGTCCATACCTTGTTGGTGTACATGGACTCCATATCAGATCTCATGGCTTCTAGCCACTTCTCATATTCTGGTCCT
Source organism: Alisma plantago-aquatica (assembly GCA_963693085.1). Classification (NCBI taxonomy): domain Eukaryota; kingdom Viridiplantae; phylum Streptophyta; class Magnoliopsida; order Alismatales; family Alismataceae; genus Alisma; species Alisma plantago-aquatica. The sequence goes on from OY856412.1 coordinate 1,006,222,022, forward strand.
TTAACAACTTCTAGGTAGGTAATTGGCTCATAATTAGTGAATATTTCATTTCCTTTTTAAGTCACAAGATAACCAAATATTTTTGGATCATGGATTCTCCTACTAGATCTATGATATTCTTGTGTTATTTGAGGAATTTGAGATTCCACTATTGTTTGTGAATCTATAGTTTCCTCTTGTACCCGACAAGTTCAATGCTTACTTGTTGGTCTCGAATTTCTTCGAGTTCTACTATGCTTCCACAGATCCCTTTGGAAATAAATTCCTTTTATAGAAATGCAACACCCCGTGCAACAAACACTTTGTTGTTAGTTGGGTTATACAAATAGTATCCCTTTCTTTCCTTGGGATATCTGACAAAATAAAATTTCTTTTATATAGGGACAAGCTTTTCAGTAAACATTTTCTTGACTTATGCTTCACATCCCCAAATCATCATAAAAGACATTTTGGGACACTTCCCAATCAATATCACATATGATGTGTTTTGAACCGATTTATATGGTACGTGGTTAAGTGTAAATGCCAAGGTTTCTAGCTCATAACCCATAAGCAAGTCGGAAGATTGACAAAACTCATCATAGATCACACCATATCTAGGAATGTGTGATTCCTTCTTTCTGATACACCATTATGTTTTGTTTTTCTAGGTGGAGTCCATTGTGATACAGTACCACTGTCTCGTAGAAGGTCCAAAAAATCTTGGCTTACATATACTCCACCTCGATCAGAACAAAGTGCCTTAATATTTTTACCAAGTTGGTTTTGTACTTCATTCATAAAATTCTTGAACCTTGAAAGAGTTTCTAAATTATGTTTCATCGGGTAAACATAACCATACCACTGAAGTCATCCGTGAAGGTAATGAAGTACTAATACTTATCTCACATTTGTTCTAAAGGGGATGCATATATCTGTATGTATGAGTCCTAATAGATCACTAGATCTCACACTATTTCCCATGAAGTGATTTTTCATCATCTTGCCCAACAAACAAAACTCACATGTCTCGATTGATTCAAAATCAAAAGACTCTATATAATCATCTTTATGGAATCTAGATATGCAATTGTCATTGATGTTCCCTAGACAACAATGTCAAAGATATGTTTTGTTTGAGTTATCAAATTTTAGCATTTTGGTATTTACATTATAAACATTTAACTTAAGATCTAATAAATAAAGTCAATACAAAATCTGGGCACTACCATAAAAGATCTCATCTTCTTAAATAGAACATAAACCATTCTTTAAATGAAATTCACATCAATATTTGTCTATACAAGATTTAGAAATATTTTTTCCATTAATGGTAGGTACAACATAAAATTTCTTTAACTCTATTACAGGCCCAGTGGGTAGAGATAAAATATAGGTTCCAAGTGCAGTGGGTAGCAACTCTTGATCCATTTGCAATGCACAATTCGACCTCACCCTTTCTTAAAGGCATGCTTCTTTTCAGATTCTGCATATTTGATCCTATGTGAGACCCACATCCCGTACCTACTTCCCATTATGAAGAAGTAGATAAATTTATCTCAATAACATATATACCTCAAGTGAAGATATATATCCCTTAAAAATGTAAATGCATATATCTCACCTCTAACTCCCTCTAGATGAAGTCTTTGGAGGCCTTACTTACTTGCCTCCAATCCTCAACATGGAGAGTCACTTTTCTTTGACCAAGGACCTCATAGTAGTTGACGTGTCTACTTCATTAAATTCAATGATGCCCTTCTTATCTTCCCTATTTGAGGAAATTTTCATCAATGTTATCCCTCCATTACATTTATATTTATTAGCACTGTCATCACCCTAGTCATCAACCTCATGCTCACGATCCTCACACTCGAGATCAATGTGATCCTGGTCAGATATCATCAATAAAACCAAAAGTTAACATATAAAAAAGTCAGATCACATATGAAAAAGTCAAATCACATATGAAAAAGTCAAATCACAATGAAAAATTAGTATCACATATGAAAAAGTCAGATCACATATGAAAAAAAGCATGTTATATAATGCAAATAACATATAAATATAAAATGTAGTACACCTTAAACTAATATCCCTTTTATGTGGTCTTCATGTGTATAGTCATCAGTGTTAGATTCACCATTTACACTTGGCAAGCACACAGAGAATTGACTTGAGTCATCATCATTGTGTTAGTATTTTTCATCATCAATAGGATCTGAAATGATCTATCTTTTTCCATGAAGAACGACACACCAATTTTCTTTTGTAGGATCATTGATATAGAATGCCTATTTTTCCTTTGACTCCATGATGAATGATTAATCCTTCTCGCATGTCCACTCAAAATTGATTATGGTGAAAGTGAATTCATAAACTACAACTACTTTGTTGTTATCAATCCATTTACACCTGAATAACAAAACACTAAATTCTGTCTAGTCAATTTCCCATATGTCTTCAATGACACCATAATAGGACATCTTTCCTTCACATGGATTCTTATCCTTGTCTCTAGAAGTATACAATGAAGATGCTTGAAAGGTAACTCCACAGTTTTGGATGACACTCTTATCATCTTTATGTTTTGTGTAGAATGAAAATCTATTATGTCATCCCCTTCATAAGATGTAACACGTGTCTTTGGCTTATACACAAGTTGTTTGATAGTTTCTGTAACATTATTTGGTGTTTGAGATAGTTGACTGAATACTTTCTCTTCAAACCACCTAATAAATTTCTGATTATGCTCTCTAGCAAGCCGCATTGAACTGGCTCAAAGATAATTTATCTTGATCTCATTGGTGTGTATAGTGATATAAATACCCACATCATCAATGTTGTGTGAAATATATGTGTGTGCGTATTCCCACTGGTCATGACTGATATCTACATGTCATTCTCTCGAAGTACCTTTCCTAGAATAAATTTCAGGATTCATAGTATCCACAATGTTTTCATTGCAACTCAAAAATTTGTTACAAAAGTCCATAACATCCTTACAAATGTAGCTCTCAATGATACTCCCTTTGATCTGACAATAGAACTAAAAATCACCTATAAAGAACACTCATGTACCGCACAAAAAGATACATCCAATGCAAGATAACTGGACCCAACATTTTTACTTCCCTAGTCAAATGGACAACCAACTGTACCATGATATCAAAGAATGAAGGGGGGAAATACTTCTCAAGTTGGCATAGGGTAATGACCATGTACTTCCATTTGCAACTAATATAGAACCTTTGAATCAGTTACTTTGATGGTAGAGTGTTGAAGAAGAAGAAGCAAATCCTAGTTATTGCAAACCTTACATGCTTAGATTAAGGATATATGGAATAGCCATAGGGAATATATGTTGCATTAGAGTGCGATAATCATGATATTTAAGAGCTATGAACTTCATATCATTCATTGATACCAATCTATGGATATTGGCTGAATATCCCTTTGGTACCTTAACATATAGAAAGCACCCACAAAAAGTTCTCTTCTCTTGTGTAGACAAGGTGTAACAAGTAGGAGGTAAGTATGTGCAGTAATTCTTGGTAACTTCTTTTGTTAGTTCTTTCCTTACATCCATTTCACATAGGTCTATTCTAAATTTGATGACGTCTATAGTCATGCCATTTATATTAAAAAAAGTACCAATGATGCTATCATAAACTTTTTTCTCACATTGCATGACATTGATACAATGTCAAACTATCAAACAACTCCAATAAGGAACATCCCAAAATATTGACCTCTTTTTATTAAAGACTTTTTACCTATTGGTGTAGTACATTGGTTCTTACCAAAATGATTTACAATGTTGTTTATTCTTGAACAAACATGCTCCCCTGACATAGGTTTTTGGGCACTCCATTCCTTAGTTGAGCCACTGAATGTTTTGTACAACTTTCGGTAAGGACACACCTATGTTAGTGTAATGCCCCGGCCCACTACCTAAGGCTCTAGCAGAGTTTCAGGAATGACGACTGGCCCCACAGACCACCACTAGCCTTAACTGCGCACTTTGTCCACACAGACGCGCAAGCCAGGATCAATTTCCCGACTGGTCACCCATCCTAGTACTACTCCAAGCTGAGCACGCTTAACTATGGAGTTCTTTAGAGATGGGCTCCCTAAAAAGGCGGTCCATCTTGGTGATATGGGTAGTCCAATCATTCCTTTTAAGATCATGTTATCCGAGGCCTCAAATCCTGGGATGTTACAATCTCTCCCACTTAGACTCTTGACATCCTCGTCAAGGCTCAACTATATGACCTCATAATCTGATTCCATTTCAGTGCAAACCCACAATGGCCCATGGACACCCAGCTCCCGTCCACGGCTACCAGCACAAGGGCGGCTCCATCTCGTCTCTACGGATAGCCCTTTCCAACTTGCCTAGACCGCACGGTTCAATACTGGAATGCCACATGCCCATGTGGGCCCCACCTACTGGAGGAGTTATGGCTCTGATACCATTTGTCATGCCCCGGCCCACTGTCCAAGGCTCTAGCAGAGTTTCAGGAATGACGACTGGCCCCACAGACCACCACTAGCCTTAACTGTGCACTTTGTCCACACTGACGCGCAAGCCAGGATCAATTTCCCGACTGGTCACCCATCCTAGTACTACTCCAAGCTGAGCATGCTTAACTATGGAGTTCTTTAGAGATGGGCTCCCTGAAAAGGAGGTGCACCTTGGTGATATGGGTAGTCCAATCATTCATTTTAAGATCATGTTATCTGAGGCCTCAAATCCTGGGATGTTACAGTTAGAAACCTATGATGATCGAGATATACAATCTTACCACCATGTTTTAGTCAGATTGAATCAATTTATTCTTGCTTATAGGACATGCATTGGTTCCTCTGACACTGCAGTCAGACAAGTACCGATAAGTTGGAAAGTCATTAACAATGCAAAACAAAATAGCTCATAAATTAAGCATCTCTCTTCCGAAAACACAGTAAGCCACCACACCTTCCCCCCAGAGTTTCTTTAGGCCATAAATCAGAGGTTCAAGGTAAACATCAATATCATTGTCAAGTTGTTGGGGCCCAATATCACCGAGGACATCATGACGTATTTATTCTTCATACACAACCCCAGAGGAAGATTGTACATAACAATCATGACAGGTCAAGTGTTGTGTTGACTGCTTAATGTTCCATATGGATTCATCTCGTCGGTACAAAGTCCAAGTCTTAAATTCGTGGCTTCTACACCATATTCAAGATATAATAACTCAATCTTCTTCCTTTGTGAGGAATCAGATGCATGTTGTAGAGTACCATCATTGTTTTTCTTTACCTCTACATGCTATGATAGATTTTGTACATCTATGGTATTAGTAACCAGGCATTGAAACCATGGTATATAGGTAGATGCCCCATCACCTTGGTAGGAGACTCAGTTTTGGTCTTACCCGATGTCATTCATTTGTACCTAGATGACCCACATTTCAGACATTCTTTATATTGATATAGCCCTTTTTGAAATAGCACACAGTCATTTAGGCATGCAAGTATCTTCTTAGCCTCCTTTCCCATTGGGCATAACATCATTTTCATTTCATATGTTGAGATTGGAAGCTCATTTCCTTCAGGGAGAATTTCTTAAAGACTATAGAGAAGTGAAGCTTTTGTCGCTCCATCTATTGTTAGACTTTATAGAATACAATCTCAACATGACATTCAACTCTATAAGCTTAGTACAACCTATATATAATGGTTTCTCAGCATCATGCATAATGTTTCTAAATAAGGGAGTTGGATCTATAATATTTACCCCACAACTATCTAACATTGCATCAACGATGTCTATTGGAATTGGTTTTTCTCATCAACATTGTTAGCCATTACTTCTTTGACACAACTACCAGTACAAACATATGTTGATCTCATACTAGGAATATGTTCATGCAGTTTCATTACATATAGCCTTTTACAATTGCATTACACATGAAATGATCTTTGATCATGTCATCAATGTCAACTTTCAAGTTGCTTCTACAATTCTTATAGGGGCAATAGAACCTATCTCCAAGTTGTTTTCTATGTTCCTCCACAAACCTTAAAAACTCATCGAGACCATAAATAAACTCCAGAGTGCAGTGACTTGGATTACACATCCATGATCAATCCATTCTATGATCAGATGGTAGACGAGTCGCTCATTAGGTGTTAGCTAATAAGATATTTTTAAAATAAATATATTTTTGAATTGAGCCCTAATAATCTATTAGCATTCACATTCATGAATGTGTACCACCTATCTTATTCTAGATAACTTCACCTCACTAGTAAGTGCATAATATGTGTTCAATTTCAATAAATTTCGGGAACATTTCCCCGTAGTTCTCCATGTACCCCATTGTAGATGGGAAAATTGTTGGGAAATATGGCATCAGATATGGCAGGTGAAAAAAAAATTTACTTGCCATATTCCCCATTGTATAATAGATCACATAATTACTATGACATGGGAATGAAGGTTGCAAGTCATATACCTGGTCCTAGAGCAAGTCCAGGGACAATGCTTATTACAGTGTGCTACTTCATCTTCACACCTTAATGGTTGTAGTCATCTACCTTGTGGTCTAGCAATACAAAAAGTGGTTGATAGTGTCCTCCTAGCGGCACACAGAACCTCCTTGCCTCTAGAGTAGCCCACACAAACCATCAGGAACTTTTGTCATTCTAGACGAATGGATAGGAATAAGTTGTCCCATCTAGTTAATGTGCTAGCATCAACTTCCTTTCCCATAATTGTCTTCCCTTGATGTTCCTCCCATTAACGGGTAGAACTTAATCGACCTCTCTTGGTTACCATAACTAGAGAAGACAACAATTCTCAGAGGTTATTGTTGTATCTCGGAAGCTCCCAATACCCCTCTATTTATAGCAGTGCCATGTCAGGGTTCCCTGTCTGAGAAGGAGTAAAAGGGGACGAAATTTCACAAATTTTCACAACCTAAAATTGTCAAACCAATCGATTCAGTAGGGAACCATTTGTTTGTCACATGAGATGATCAGTTCAACACTTGAACTGGTCGTTTCATTATCCTTTCCTACTCACAATTGTTTTGATAATTAATATTTAATTATGAACAACATGACGTTAGTATCAATCCTGGATCCAATGTCATTGATCAACCAAATGATAGGTTCACAACCTGAGCCTATCAGTTCATGCATCAGAGTCGATCAATTCACTTGATGAACCACCCGTTCCAAGGTGTAGATTGCCAATGTCATTTAGATTGAATACCTAACACTTTAGTAATCAAATTTAAACACATTCATGAACAAACTCCTATTTTAACTACATTCCTATTTGTGTGACCCTATAGGTCCCAAATTATGTTGGCAGTGAATGTCCATAACTAATTTATGACATCACAAGCAAAGATTGATATCTATCAAGACATATTTTCTTTCTAAGTAATTCAGAAATTTGGACAACAATTTCAACCTACAATTCGTGATTGACGTTAAAGTGATTGTATAGTTCCTTTGTCTTTGATATCTAGATTGAACTCAACGAATGGAATCATGATCTTCTCTAACATTCAATCCATGTTCCTTGAATTTGAGAAGATTGTTTGAGATTTGTGTGAAGTGAACATCATATATTGATTCACAGGTACATGGCCATGCTTTTCTTAGTCTCGCTTATCAAGTGGCATAGATATCAAACTCCTATCATAGAAAAAATTCCATATACATCACTCATAGTCATTTCCCACGTGTCATTATGCATTCAAACATCACCTTTATGAAAATCCTTATTCAAGGTCATGCTTGATGATTACAAAATACATCAAACAACATGAGACAAGTGTAGTTATTTCTAGTCTAAGACCCACAATCACCATTATCACTTTGAGAGATGATTATGACTATCATTTTATGGTTTCCATGTATCACTCTCAAGGTGGGTCTGTCTGATACATTATTCTCTAACAAGTATCTATGTGCTTGGTTTGGTATCACATATCATAACTAATGAGATTTTGTCATCAACCAACACACACTCTAGTCCTAAGTGTTATATTTTACTATCAACCTTCCACAATAACAACCAACTAGGGACATGACAAGAATGTATATACCCTTAACAACCTTATGATCTCATTGTTCGGGTCCTCAACCCGAAGACATACTTCATTGAGTAAAATTATTCTTAGACAGTTATTTTGTAACATCATTATCTCATAACTGAATAAAATAAAATAAATTGGAAGATTGCCTTTATTATTAATCAAATCATTTACAAGTTATGCCATTACAATCATCATATGACTGGCTCTTTGGGCATACATACCAAAAGACTCCCACTTGCACTTAGACCCAATCACTTATGAACTTAATATCAAGTGATCTAACATGACATCATACTTCTACAGTGATAGTGCTTTTGTCAAGGGGTCAACAATATTGCTCTTAGTTGTCACTCTATAAATCTTTACATCTCTTCATTGTACAATTTGTTGTATGAGATGAAATTGCCTTTGTATGTACTTGGAACACTGATGCTACCTAGGTTCCTCAGCTTCTGCAATAGCTCCGTTGTTGTCACAATATAGCTCAATTGCATCGTTGATGCTTGGAACCACCTCATGTTCAAAAATGAACTTCTTAATCCATACAACTTCCTTAGTTGAATTGAATGCAACAATATACTTGATCTCTATTGTAAAATATGCAAATTTCTCTTTCTTGGAACTATTCCAACTTACAAAACCATTGTTGAGGCAAAACCCAAATTTTGATTGTGATCAATAATTATCTTTGTCATTTTGGAAGCTTGCATCGGTGTAACCTCGTACCACCAACTCTTCCTCACTACCGTAGACAAGGAACTGGTCCTTAGTTCTTCTCAAATACTTAAGGTTGTTCTTCACGTTAGTCCAATGGGCATGACCGAGATCTGACTGATATTTTCATGTCATGCTCAAGGCATAAGAAACATTAGGAATAGTACATAGCATTGTGTACATAATAGATCCAATTTTAGATGCATATGGACTCCCATTCAAGCATTCTCTTTCTTCACAAGATTTGGGAGATTGATCTCTAGAGATAGTAATGCAATGAGATATGGGTAGGTTGCCTCTCTTTGAGTTCTCCATGTTGAACCTCTTCAACACTTTGTCAATGTATGTGCTCTGACTTAGTCCAAGATGCCTTCTAGATCTATCTCTATAGATCTTGATTCCTATGATATAGTATGCTTCACCTAAGTCCTTCATAGAGAATGTTTTTCCAAGCCAAGTATTTATCATTTGTAAAGAGATATTTCATTCCTCGTCAATAGTATGTCACCTACATACAATATGAGGAATACAAATATGATCCCACTAACCTTCATGTAAACATACAGTTCATCTTCATTTTGACTAAAGCCAAACTCTTTTGTGTATTTCGTCCAAATGGAGATTCCAGCTCTGAGATGCTTGCTTCAGTCCATAGATTGTCCTTTGTATCTTACAAATTTTATTTTCATCCTTTGGATTTGTAAAACTATTAGGTTGTGTCATATACACATCCTCAAGAAGATTCCCATTAAGGACTATGGTTTAACATCCATCTACCAATCTCATAGTCATAATAAGTTGCAGTGGCTAGCAAGATCCTAATGGACTTAACCATGGCAATTGGATAAAAAGTTTCATCATAGTCAATACCTGGAAATTATTTGAAACCCTTTCAAACCAATTAATCATTTTAAGTATGTACAGTACCATCCATGTTACTCTTCTTCTTGAAGACCCATTTGCACCCTATGGGTTTTACCCCTTCAAATGGATCCACCAAGGTCCATACCTTGTTGGTGTACATGGACTCCATATCAGATCTCATGGCTTCTAGCCACTTCTCATATTCTGGTCCTTTAACAACTTCTAGGTAGGTAATTGGCTCATAATTAGAGAATATTTCATTTCCTTTTTAAGTCACAAGATAACCAAATATTTTTGGATCAAGGATTCTCCTACTAGATCTATGATATTCTTGTGTTATTTGAGGAATTTGAGATTCCACTATTGTTTGTGACTCTATAGTTTCCTCTTGTACCCTACAAGTTCAATGCTTACTTGTTGGTCTCGAATTTCTTCGAGTTCTACTATGCTTCCACAGATCCCTTTGGAAATAAATTCCTTTTATAGAAATGCAACACCCCGTGCAACAAACACTTTGTTGTTAGTTGGGTTATACAAGTAGTGTCCCTTTCTTTCCTTGGGATATCTGAAAAAATAAAATTTCTTTTATATAGGGACAAGCTTTTCAGTAAACATTTTCTTGACTTATTCTTCACACCCCCAAATCATCATAAAAGACATTTTGGGATACTTCCCAATCAATATCACATATGATGTGTTTTGAACCAATTTATATGGTACGTGGTTAAGTGAAAATGCCAAGGTTTCTAGCTCATAACCCATAAGCAAGTCGGAAGATTGACAAAACTCATCATAGATCACACCATATCTAGGAATGTGTGATTCCTTCTTTCTGATACACCATTATGTTTTGTTTTTCTAGGTGGAGTCCATTGTGATACAGTACCACTGTCTCGTAGAAGGTCCAAAAAATCTTGGCTTACATATACTCCACCTCGATCAGAACAAAGTGCCGTAATATTTTTACCAAGTTGGTTTTGTACTTCATTCATAAAATTCTTGAACCTTGAAAGAGTTTCTAAATTATGTTTCATCAGGTAAACATAACCATACCACTGAAGTCATCCGTGAAGGTAATGAAGTACTAATACTTATCTCACATTTGTTCTAAAGGGGATGCATATATCTGTATGTATGAGTCCTAATAGATCACTAGATCTCACACTATTTCCCATGAAGGGATTTTTCATCATCTTGCCCAACAAACAAAACTCACATGTCTCGATTGATTCAAAATCAAAAGACTCTATATAATCATCTTTATAGAATCTAGATATGCAATTGTCATTGATGTTCCCTAGACAACAATGTCAAAGATATGTTTTGTTTGAGTTATTAAATTTTAGCATTTTGGTATTTACATTATAAACATTTAACTTAAGATCTAATAAATAAAGTCAATACGAAATCCAGGCACTACCATAAAAGATCTCATCTTCTTAAATAGAACATAAACCATTCTTTAAATGAAATTCACATCAATATTTATCTATACACGATTTAGAAATAATTTTTCCATTAATGGTAGGTACAACACAAAATTTCTTTAACTCTATTACAAGACCAGTGGGTAGAGATAAAATACAGGTTCCAAGTGCAGTGGGTAGCAACTCTTGATCCATTTGCAATGCACAATTCGACCTCACCCTTTCTTAAAGGCATGCTTCTTTTCATATTCTACATATTTGAGCCTATGTGAGACCCACATCCCGTACCTACTTCCCATTATGAAGAAGTAGATAAATTTATCTCAATAACATATATACCTGAAGTGACGATATCTATCCCTTCTTTTTTCTTCCTCATTTCCTCTAGATAGATAGGGCAATTTCTCTTCCAGTGTCTAGGCTGGTGACAGTGGTGACAATTGCCTCCATTGGTAACTCCTCCCTTTGTCTTTAGTGCAGAAGACTTGGGCTTTTGGCTATCTTTAGAACTCTTCTTAGATTTTCCTTTGCCCTTGGACTTCCCTTTTGCCCTGTCGATCATCATCACATCCTTGGGCTTCTCTATCTTCATTTGTGCTTCAACTGTTCTCAACATGCCAATTAACTATAATAATACTTTTCTAGAGTTGTTCATTTTGTAGTTCATGACAAACTCACTATATGACTCTAGAAGTGACTGCATAATCACATTAGTGGCCAACTCTTAGCCCAAGGAAAATCCTAGTCTCACAAGGTTTTCCACATACCCAATTAGCTCAAGCACATGGGGACCTACTGGATCTATTTTTACCATGTTGCACTTGAACAACACCTTAGAGACATCATATCTCTCCTGTCTCTCCTGATCATAGTACATGTTCTTAAGATGTGTTACCAAATCAATCACATCCATGTTCTCATGTTGTCCCTACAACTCATAGTTCATGGATCACAACATCAAACATTTGACATCTAAAACATCCTCAGATTGCTTCTTGTAAGCATCTTTTTTAGTCTTAGGCACATTGGGAGAAGGTTCATCTGGATCTGGTGTCTAGGACATAGAGCTTGTGCACTTATGTGAGAACAATTATCAATGTCTTGAATCAATCATGGAAATTATTCCCATTCAAATTGTCCTTCTCAAGGACTAATTACAAAGAAAACATGTTATTTTTCATCATTTGATTTTACAAGAAAATTTTGCAATTTAGTCAAAACACTTTTGATTCGATTGAAATAAATTTGATGATATTTAAATATGGCTTTTATTAACTATAGCTCCCACTATTTTGTTCAAATTGATAACCATCACTTATGAATTTGTAAGATTGTGTCATGCAATCTTCTAGTGATCCAAGATCCATATTTCATCAAATCATGAGTCAACTTTGGTTGATTCCCCATAACTTGATTATTTAGGTTGGCAAATTTTGCCAATGGCATCTTTATGTAACTCTTGGATAGATGGTGTGCACAACTTTTGTCAAAATACATGTTTATACTTCTAGGTACTTAATCTAATTAAGAGCACCTAGTTAAGCCTGACCCAAAAGCCAACACAATATAATAAGCACCCTGCTTTGGAAGATCTACATATCTACCATCACACTTCCATAAGATGGACATCACACCATGCTTATTTGATCAAGTGTTCATGTGTGGTGCTTATTGAAATCATCTAAGACTTAGTATTATATTGGGGAATTTTATATAAATACATATACATATCCAATCACCACATAAACACAACAAAAACATACAACAATAAACATAAGCAATGGTTATGGCCATCCTATTGTAATTCCTTGGAGCCACATGGAATTACTACCACCAACGGTCAACATCATATGTAGCATCCTGTTGTTTATGATGATCTATGTTGGATCGAGTCTGGGATGATCAGTTCCACCCTTCAACTGGTCGTTTGGCCTCCTAGTCAGTCAGTTGGTCTCATAGATTAATCGTCTGGCCTGAAGTCCTAGCGACATATGGACTCCTCCAATTGGTCAATTGGGCTACCATTTCATCGGTTGGATCCTCCTATAATTGACCTTCTTAGCCCTCCAACTGATGGTTTGTCTCTTGAACCTATCGGTTCGCCTGGTGTTGAACTTCCTCTTTGCCATAATTAGAAATGTAATCCATCCTAATCTTGTTTATGATATTACATTGTAATTGGGAAACCTCGAGTTACATTTGAGGGAAGCATAGGAAGGAAAGAACTAAACTTTTACATATTCAATGAACACAGATGCTCGGTATGCAAACTAAGATAAAAATAGGAACAATCAACCATACAACCTAGCATAAAGTTCTTGGGGAATAGGCCACAACATTGCCTCCAATCACCATCAAAATTATTTGTAAGGTGACGAATATTGCATATATATCATATCGTATATATAGGTATCATATGTGTGATTGAGTAGAATATGCACATTCATCATTTTAAGTATTCACATCATTTATGAAATAAATTAATGATAAAATAGAAATTCAATCATATCGATTAAATCCCAAAGCATAGTATATTGACATGGCTTTGATACAACTATTGGGAAATATGTCATCAGATATAGAAACAGAAATAGAAGTTTTACTTTCTATATTCCCCATTGAATAGTAGATCATGTCAACAACTATGAGAAGGAAAAGAAGGTTCCAATACATATACCTAGTCTTGAAGCAAGTCCAGCAACAATGCTTGTTGCAGTGTACTACTTTGTCAAGTCACACCTTGATGGATATCGACATCCACCTCCTGATCTAGAAACATGAACTGTGGTTGACAACATCCTCCTAGTGGCAGGTAGAGCCTCCTTGACTCTAGAGTAGTCCATGCAGACCACTTGGAACTCCTATCATTCTAGATGGATGGATAGGAAGGATTTGTCCCTTATGGTTGATGTGCTAGCATCAACTTGCTCTCCCACAATTGTCTCTTACTTGAAATCCTCTCTTTAACGGGTAGAACTTGCACGGGGTCTCTTGGTTATCACAACCAGTGAAGACAACAATTACCAGACCTTATTGGTGTATCTAGGAAGCTTCCAGTACCCCTCTATTTATAGGAGGGCTAGGGTTAGAGTTTCCAGTCTGAGTGGGAGTCGAAGGGGATGGAATTTCACAAATTTTCTCAACATGCAAACATCTCGATTCACTAGTGAACCGATCATTTGGCAAATGAGATGATCGGTTCAACAATTTAACTAGTCATTTTACTATGTATCCTATTTGCAATTATTTTGGCAATTAATATTTTGCTTAATGAATAATGTGATGTTTGCATCAATCCTTGATGCAATCTCATTGATCAACCAAATGGCTAGATCACAACCTGAGACATTTGGGTCAGCACCTAATCTGATCAGTTCACTTGTTGAACTAATCATTTCAGAGTGTAGTTTTCCAATGTCATTTAAATTGAATATCTAACACTTTAGTAATTAATCTTAAACATCATGAACAAACTCCTATTTCAAGTGCATTCCTATGTGTGTGGCCCTATAGGTCCCATATTACATTAGTAGTTAATGTCCATAACTAATTTATTATATCTCAAGCAAAGATTGGTCTCTAGAAAGACATCATTGCTACCCAAGTAATTCAGAAAGTTGGAAAAGAACTTCAACATATAATTCATGGTTGGTGTTATAGTGATTGTATACCTTTGTCTATGATATCCATATGAACATGAGGCATGGAATCATCATCCTCTTCAAAATTCAATCCATGTTCCTTGAACTTGAGAAGATTGTCTAAGTTATTTGTGAACTCAACATCATATATTGATTTACAAGTGCATTTCCATGCCTTTCTCAGTCTCTCTTATCAAGTGGCCCGGATATCAAACTCCTATAGGAGGAACAAATCCCATCTACATCACTCACAATCATTCTTGATGTGTCATAATGTATTTGAATATCACCTAAAGGGAAACCCTTATTCTAGGTCACGTTTGATGATGAAAAAATATATCAAACATCATGTGATGGTGTAGTAATTTTAGATCTAAGAACCGCAATCACCACCATCACTGTGAGAGATGATTTCGACTACCATTCTAGTGTTTCCATGGATTACTCTCAAGGTCGGTCTATCGAATACACTGTTCTCTAACAAGTACTTATGTGTTTGGTTTGCTATCACATATCATAGCTAATGAGATTTTGTCATCAACCATCACACTCTAGTCTTAAGTGTTATTGTTGTCTCTCAGCCTTCCCCAATAACAACTGACTAGGGATATAACAGGAATGCATTTACCCTTAACATTCATATGATCTCATTGTTTAGATTCTCAACCCGAAGACATACGTTATTGAGTAATATCATTCTTTAGACCTTTATTATGTAACATCATTATCTCATAACTGCAAAAAACAAAATAAATTGGAATATTGTATTTTTTTTTATCAAATTGTTTGCAAGTTATGCCATTACAATCATCATATGATTGGCTCTTTGCACATACATGCCAAAACAAATACCCACCTACATATGTACCCAAAGAACAAAAGGGGAAACGTTGTCAAAATTTATTTAAATCAAACATGCATTATACACATACATCGTAAGTGAGATGAAGTTGTCAGGAACAATCCCAAATCCGGAACTATCCAAGTTTACTCCTTATGAGTAAATCTGGGACAGGTTTCTAGGCCAACAACATGGTTTAGAAATTAGGGTTTAGAATCTATGGTTTATAGATTAGAGTTTATTGATTAGTATTTACATATTAAAGCTTAGAAATCATTAGTTTACATATTAGAATTCACAAATTAGAATTTGTATGTTTTACATAATATTCAAACAAACAAAATAACCAATTGAAAACTCATATCAGACTAAGAACACCCAAATTATTTCTGACAACTTACATATTATTCAAACAATGACTGTGGATCCAAAACATAGAATTTTATTCAACAATCATGCATCATAACAATTTTATACAATCATCACATTCATGGATTGGCATAGTTGTTGTAAAACATAATTCACCAAAATAGGAATTCACACATCGATAAAGTTATTTTATACAATCATCGACATTCATGTATCACATTAATGCTTAAAATGATAAAACTAATTACCAAAATAATATTATGCACATACACTGAAAAATGGGATCATTTGCTGATCATACCATGAGGTGGAGAATAGGGTGGTATAGAAGCTATGGTGGAAGAGCTAAGGGCAAAAATTGTGGCAGAGTAAAGGGTAGTAGCAAAGGTTGCAGGGTAGCTGTAACAATCGACACCGAGTAGTGGTTGGGAGGATGCCAATGTTGAGCAGTGGCAGCCAACATTGACCAGCGGATGGGAGGTGGCCGACTCTGAGCAGTGGACATCATTACTTATAGGAGGACATTGGTTGAGATGCTGGAAGCATCAAAGGATGATGAAAGAGACAGTTATGGTGGTTGTTGAATCTAGGAGGGGTGGCAACAAAAGCTTAAATTTGCCATAGCTCGAAGAAATTTCTCGTGGGGAGGGGAAAGAGGAGTTTCTCACGAGTTTAAGTTAGACATACCTTGTTGATTATTGTAAGAAAACCCGTGACAAAAATGTGCACCACAAACCTATGTTGTCGATCAACTACGACAAAACCAATGACAAAGGATGCATCCCAACAACACCTACATTGTTGGTTTAGGTCGCGAAAACTGACAACACAATCCAATTTGGGGGAAATAAATTTTACAGGACGTTTGACACAAGCCCCTTTCTCTTCGGTTAGTATAGGAAAAGTTGACCAGATAGACACTAAGCATTATGATTTTGACCTTTTCTATTATCCTACAAAACACCATATGAGATTGGGTTTTTGGAGGCTAATTAAATGCCTCCAAAATATTTTCACGAAATTGAATTTTCACAGGGATCTACGTCATTGGGTTTCTTTGTAAGACAACCAACAAGATAAATAAAGCACAGCTTGTGTTTCCTCAATAGGCCAATTGCGGTGGTTTTCTTTAAAGAATCGAGGAGATATATTACACCATCGATTTCCCTTAAAAATCAACGAGATAAGTCATGCATGTTGTAGTGATCATGTATTCTTTTTGAACGGGGTCCATGGCAAATGATTGAATACTCATACATATCAACTTTTGAGAATTGTAGATGGTTTATCAATCTTATTGGATGCTTCTTTAATTCCACTATAAATGTATAACTCTATTATATATAATATAAATAAACAATATGATATTTTGAATCTTATACTATACCTACCAAGCAGCAGATCATATCAATCCAGTGATGGTTTCAGAAACGATTATACCCATGCTTCACATGACATGCATGGGTTTGAGTGTTTAAATGAAGTACAAGTTCATATATGTGAAATTTGTTGGATATTATTATAATCCCTTTGTTTCTATGTGACAAACATTTCATTCTTGTCGATCTAACGTGCTACTTGAGTTTTGTAGGAAAAAGGTGGATGATAAACAACTTGGAAGATCTATATGCTCAAATTGCTTTAATTCATGATTGTAATAAAATGTAAAAACTTGTACAAGTATATAATGTACAAGTATATAATGTACAAGTATATAATGTACAAGTACTTAGATATCATTTAAATCAAGCATTTAGATCTTTCCTAGTCAATCACAACACTTAGATAGGTCATCCCCTACAATAGTGTCACAATTGCACACTCATACATACACTTAGTACTTAGTTTAAAACATTGAAACAAGGTTAATCTCGGTCGAAAAAATTCTCAATCGAGACACTCTCGGTCGACAAACTCTTCGATTGAGAATGACCCAAGTAGCCGTTAGACACAACATCCAAGGTAGGTGGGAGTTGGATTAGAACGTTGCTACAGACTGTCCCTCGGTCGACAAGTCCTCGACCGACTAGGACTCTCAGTCGACAAATCTTCGACCGAGAATGTCTCTGTCTGCAATTTTCAGGATTAATTAACTAGCCATTGTTAAATAGGACAAGCCATAGAACACCCAAAATACACTTGTGCTACACTTGAGCATTCATACTTCCAATTGGCAATTCATTCTTGTGAGCAATTGAGCAATTCCAACATTGGCTATACATTTCCATTGTTCTAAATTATTGTCTTATAGGCTAGAATCTCCTACTCACTACACTTACACTTCCATAAATCTTGAAACTGAATGGGCTTAAATGGTCTTGAGACCGTGTGGGTGAATATCTGAAATCGAAAGGTCAGAACCGTTAGAGAAGACTGTTTGGTCAAGATCAAAAGTGGGAGGTCCTTCGGTGAATTCCATGTGATGATAGAACTTGATTTAAACCTACATCAAATCAATATAATTTTGATAAAAAAAATCATAATAATTAGATTTATTTAGATAACTTGCAATATGTGAGATTTAAGAGATAAATCTAAATGATCCTGAGACCATTTGAGTCCATATGGTTTCAATACCAAATGAACCCAAATGGTCTCAAGACTGGATGTCGTGTAACGGTTTCAAGACCGTTTGGACCTAGGACCGATTGGATACTCTAAACCATTTGGGATGAAGACCATTTCAACAATCAAAATTGTTTGGATCAAGATCGTTTGATCATTCAAGACCGTTTGGAGCCATTCGGTCCCAAGACCGTTTGGAGCCATTCGGTCCCAAGACCGATTGTGCAGCCAAAACCGAATGGAGATACAACCCAAGACCGATTGGATCCTAACGGTTTCAAGACTGATTGGATCTATTCGGTTTGCAAAATATACAAGACCGATTAAAGGAAGATCGTTAAAGTCAAGACCATTTGGTGGCATTTGGTTTCCAAAACTGTTTGGCCATTCAAACGGTCCCCAGACCGTTTGACTAAACTATTTGAAGCAAAATATCTCCAAGACCATTTGAACGTCAAACAGTCTTCAAAACCATTTGGACGTAAAATGGTCTCCAAACCGTTTGGGTCCTAACTCACACCAAAAGCATGAGGGCCAATCACGTCCCTATAAATAGGACCACAACGGTCCTCATTTGGGGGGGGCAGCACGCCGACAGGCTGCCAAAGGTCTGATCCGGCCTCAACTTCCACACACCCACCTGCTCCTCTTGGCACCGAGCAAGGAGAGAAGAAGAGAGAGAAGGTGAAGAAGAAGGATTGCCCAGCTTGCCTTGGTGGTTCTTCCTCCTCATTCAGATCGGCCCCGACATGACGTAGGAGACTGCATCATCTTCACCGAGCTGCAACCACCTTCTTCATTATGCTCATGGTGGAACCTTCCCTTTCTCTTATTCTTCTTATCTCTCGCATCATGAGCGAGTAGTCTTCTTTCGTTGGGGTGCGGGGATTAGCCCCGCTGCCAATGCAAACATGTTCTTTAGTTAAGCATTCCATGGAAATGTATATAACTTTTCATTTCATTGTTAATTGTTATGTTTGTAGTTAGATTAATTGCTTGATTTCATCTTTGTTCTTCCTACATTATGAGAACTTCTATATGTAGGATTGAATGTCATTTAACAAGGAGACTCCCAAACTAGAAATAGAATGGGATTCCTTGAGGTCATAAGTGTATGATCCGTGAGGGGTCGAGCCATCTAGCCTTCGGTGACACTTCTGTGTACCGAACGCATGTATAGGGGGTTCACAACCTTAGTTAGATTTTGTATCTACTTGTTACTTGTCAATGCTTGCTCGTATATTAATTTCCTACTTGCTTATCGATTAATGCGGTTGAATCCCAAAATAGAAATCGAATGGGATTTCTTCGAGGTCGTAAGTGTATGATCCGCAAGGGGACGAGCCATCTAGCCTTCAGTGACACTTCTGTGTGCCTAATGCCTGTATAGGGGGACCAAAACCTTTGTTGGATTTCTATATCTTCAGAGCCGTAAGTAAGTGATCTGGATGGTGACGAGACATCTGATGGCTACGTTGATGCTTATGCGAACCTAATGCCCATATGGGGGGTTTGCAGTAGCTCTATTTGGATAGTTATATCTTTCCTGGATGTTTAATGTTTAGACATGTTTGTATGCGTAGAGGTGGTGAAACTCAATACCACCCCAGTGATTCCATATCATTGATCTAAATCCGACTTTAATTCAGCTTTTACTTTCTTGCAATTAGTTTAATCAAACTCAAATCAATCATTTTAAATATTAGTCTTAACTCGAACTAGACTAGACTAACAAAGATTCTTAAAAATGTTTTCCTTTGGGTTTGATCCTTAACTATATTGTGATAAGACTCGCCCACTTGCGGGTGGTATTATTGCACTTCCGTTTTGGTAAAAGCTCAAGGATTTCAACCTCGAGTGAGTTTGTTAGTGCGATAAAATCCCACATCATAAGTTTTAAGCAAATCCATGCCAATTATTACATAAAAGTCATTCATATCGAGGTGGATAAAATTTGTAGGGAGTTCATTATTTATATATTTAACGGGTATGACCAATGTCCTTAAAAGAGACAAAAATATTCGATCACTAGGCATAGTGACTCCTAAAACATATCCTAAGTCCTTGAAGTCCAAACAAAGCATAGTTGTGAGATTTCTTGAAATAAAAGTATTTGTAAAACTAGAGTCAAACAAAGCTTTTACATTTTGTCCCATGATACCAAGCATTCCTACATTGGATTCTTGACAGTCAGAGTATTATGCATTTCATATTAAAGGATAGGAAAAGAGATCTAGAGGTGGTTACCTTCTATCAGATGGTTGGGATTTCCATGAGGCTCTTCATTATTAATGGTGAAAACTTGGGCTTGCCAACTCTCTCTCGCAGTTGGATCCATTCATGGTAGAATGACAATCATTGGTTGGGCTGCTACTATCGGTTGGGCCACTACTAGTTGTGTCGCCATTGGTTACTGACCTGGTCAAGGAGGGAGGGGATAGTTGTCCATAAAGTGTCCCTTCTAATTATAGTGAAAGCACGCTCTCTTTTCATAGCGACAGTTGTCGGGGTTCCTCTTCTTAGAAGTCAGGTACAACAGTAAAGATGAAGGTTATCTTGATGGGGCTTACCCTTTCCTCCATTCCTTCCTTTTCCATGTTTGCATCCTTGCCCTTTTCTCTTGTCATTCCTTAGGGCAGTGACACCTTTAGGAACCCTAGGTATCCTTTGGGAACATTCTGTGCAGGTATGACCATCTTCAAATTAAGGGCTCGGTGAAGCTTATAGGTTTATTTTCCATTACATAAGGCTTGATTAGAGGGTGCAGGCACTCCACGAAATGTTCCACTCAACACTCATTAGTCATCATGTATTTGAAATGTTCCAGGAGGAATAATTTCTAAGTGAAATACATAACTGACATGTTGCCTTGGTAAAGGAACATGAATTGCTTTTCCTTATTTTTCTTGGTAGAGGTGGGTATGAATCTTGTAGATAAGATAGCATGAAAGCCTGTCTAGGCCATTGGTTCCTCATTCAGATCTCATCCAATTATATGCTTGTCCCACCATATCTTTGCTGCTCCATTAAGAAGGTGAGTGGAGAAGAGGACCTTTTTAATAGGCCGCACTTCTAGAATGTGGAAGTCATCCTCTAGTGCCACAAGCTAGGTGTTTATTGTGTCGACAACTGCGGTCTTGTCTTCACCCTAGAATTTTCCTATATTCAGCTAGATGAAATCCATTATGATGGCTTTAATATGAGGGCAGACATGTAGACGTTCACCATTCTCATCTCTTGAGATATCATTAAGGGCCAAGGCACTAATGACCTCAGTGAGCTTCTTTTGTTGCTCCATCGAGACTGAATTGGGGGTGTGAACAATCACTTTTCTAATTGTGGGTCCAAGTCTAGGAGTAGGGTCCTCCTTGTGCTTGGACTCATCCTCTGACATTGGTTCACCTTTCTGGTCATCCTCAGGGTTTGGATTTCAAAGGAGACATGCTTAGGCTCATGGTCTTTCTCCACATAGGCCTCTTTTAACCTCTTATGCTTTGGGAGGACTCTTCCTCCTCTTCTCTAAGGGCCTCCTCTTCATGTGGGAGGACCTACCCATTGGGTGATCATGGGGAGTGTCAAAGGGGATGACACTGGTATTGGTGCGGGTCATGTTGGTACACATAAATAGATAATTAACCTCTATCTAAACTTTAGGTCATTAAAGCATTATAAATATTGTCCTTGACATTTGTCGAAGTATGCCTTAACCCTAATAACCATAACACTAATTTATCATGATGGGGTAGAGGAAACAACTTTTAGATCCCTAGGATTTTGTGAGTGGAGTAAGGGGTAGAGAAGGGATGTAATTATATGAGAAGAAATCATAGAGGTATTTTATTTCAAATAAAACTTTCTGACTTTGTCCAAGCAAGATGCACCGGTCTAGGAGTCATTGTAATCTGACTCGTAGTGCAGAGGGAAGTTTTTCCAGCCCCGGGTTCGTGGCCCCTTCTAGGTACCATCATCTTTAGAAAGTATGCTTAATAATTCCGTTGGGCTCTAGAAGTTTTATAAAATTAGTTAACTATTAAAATTTAAATGGTAAACCTGGATTTGATACCAAATGTTATGACCCATCCTGCTATTATCCCCTAAAAAGGAGGACCGATAGGGAAAGGTCCAAAATCATATTTTGGGATCTAGGATTAATAAGTAACCAATAATAATCAATAAATTTCATTATATGGTAATGATTTTGATAAAAAGATAACCTATCCTCAAGGGAGTTACATGGAAAGCAAATCTAAGGATTGTAACAAAAAGAAATCCCATCTAACTATAATTCTCAATTCTTGGTTTTAAGTTTCCTTTCTTGCATGTAAGGACCCTGGCCTTCATTTTGGGCTTACCCTGTTTGTTTTGCCCAAACCTGGTGCTTAGTAGCTTGCTAATCACCTTTGGTGATGATTAGGGTTTGCTTGTGCTTTGTTGAGAGTTGGATATGCTACTTGCAAAATAACCTAAGATAGGGTTGCAGAGCACGTTTGTCACCATGAGAGACGTCTTTCCCTCTCTTTACTTCCTCTAGGGTTGAGAGGAAGGTTTGGGTTCGTGCCTTGAGTTGCCTTGGGCTTGATTGAGCTCTCTTGGGCCTTGTTTTCCCTTGTTTGGGCCTTGCCTTGCTTGGTTGAGCCCTATATCGAGCAAGGTAGCTTGTGTCGGCCATGCCTTGTATCATCCTAGAGGAGTAGTGTGTTGGCCTTTGACCTTGTTTGACCTCCTTGCCTTGGTTGTGTCACCCTAGCTTGGACATGCAGCCGAACTTTGGATGAGTGGTGGCATGGCATGTGCATGTGGTTTGCAAGGTGGCAAGACATTGGACATGTGTCCCTAAGAGGGGTGAAACCTTGCCTTAATTCCCCTTTGGTCCTCATCTATATATGCATTGCCTTTCTCTTCATTGGGAACCCTTTAGCTCTCTTGTTGCTTTTCCCTCCTTGTGTGCACGACACACCTTCCTTGGAGAGCATGGTGGCCGATCCTTTTCCCTTGGTGGAGATCTCTTCTTCTTCCTCTAGCCTGGTGGCCGAACCCTAGGAGGGTCTTGTTCTTTGGTGGTCGAAAATGGTGTGCTTGGAGCTAGGAGCTAGAAGCTTGGAGCTTTGGAGCTTGAGGAGTTTGCTTAAGGGGGGTTACATAACTTCCAACCCTATCTATACTACCTTATTTATGTTGCATGATTCATATATGTGGATGATCGGCCATTGCATGTTATGTTTCTTTCTCTAGTACAAGTTGTTGATCTTATGGATATAGTGAGCATGATGTTGTTGATGGTTTATATACCTTTGGATCTAGTTGGCCGAACCATAGTTTAGGGTTTCTTTTGGGGCAATACCCCTTTCCCTCCTTGGTTTTTGAGAAGTGAGTTTGAGCTCTAGTGATGTGGGAAATACCCCTCTCTTGTTTAAGTTGAGAGGTGAGCATATATTCTAGTTGCTTGGGTAACACCCTCCTCTCACCATGGATTTGAGAGGTGAGCTCTTGGATATGTGATGACCTAAGTTGAGATTGATCCTTGTGGTTGCCCGATTTGTGAGAGAGGTTTTGCAAAACCCCTCTCTCTTGGTTGTTGAGAGGTGAGCCGATCTTCTTAATCAATTAGGGTTTGCTGCCCTTGTGCTTGAGGTTGAAGATAACCATGTTGGGTTGTGCCTTGCACGATATGACCTTGGAGTATTGTTGCCTGATAGCCTTGTCTTGGGTTGTACCTTTGTCAGATATGCCTAGTTGAGCTTGGCCAATACCCTTTGTGGAGTTGGATCTTGGGTGATACACCTTGATGTGTGCTCTGCATGACACACCTTGTGATAACTCTGGGTCGATATGAAGTAGTCTTGTGGTGCCCGTTATGGCCCTCTTGACCTTGATGATGACCTTAGGTGATATGCCTTGACCTTATAGATGTTGCTCCTTGGCCGATAGAGTGCCTAAGTGGATATCCCTAGTTGAGAGCCTTGGGTGATACATGTTAGGATGGTCTCTTGAACGGTATGGGTAGAGTGGTGCACCTTAGTGAGTATCTTAGTGGTGACTGATATGATGTGTTTGATCTTATTAGGCGATGAGCCTTCTCGGGGTGCCTTGGTATCAGTTGGTGTCATGAGCATGGTGGGCGCTACAAGGCTGAGCTTGAGCTCCATGCTGTTGGCCGATATCAGGGTTGAATTCTAGGGAAGTTGTTGCCCGTTACAAACCCTAACTCTAGTTGAATGATAGGCTCTCTTGTAAAACCTTAGTGGTCATCTTGCTCATGGACGACACGATGTTGTGGTGTCCTCTAGACGACATCATTTGGTGGTTGGACGATAGACTCCTTGGGCGTCATGACCTTGATCGTTATGACCTTGAGCGTTATGAGGTTGGTGGTTGCCCGACATGAAACCCTAACCCTAACCCTAGCTTGTATGCACGAGAGGCCTTTGGCCGACAGCCCCTACTGATGATGCACGATTCATCCTTGGATCTGGTTGCCCAACACCATGTGAGCTGGTGGGTTCTTGTTGCATGATAGGTGAAGTGATAGGGTTGGTCGATATGGTGGTGAGCATGCTTAGGGTTGGGAAACCCTAGCCGATACATCTTTTGGTGAGGGTTGGCACTGCCCGCCATATCTATTGTGAGGGTTACAGGAGCTTTGGTGAGGGTTCTGATAACTCGGAATGTATATGGCTAATAATGATAACACAAGTGATATGGTGTAATCACCTTAAATCATGTAAATATGATAATGACATAAAATGATAGGTGGTGAACTAGGAAGTTTGGAAGGATATGATGTTGCTACACATGATAATGTGACACATGCATATGATCAGAAGTATGGGGCATGATATATGCTTATGATTGATAATAAAATGATGATTTCTACAATTTATGTGTAAAATACTCATGGATGTTGCTTTATACTTGATAGCATGATAATTTTGTTAATCCAAT
This sequence comes from Alisma plantago-aquatica, assembly GCA_963693085.1. Lineage (NCBI taxonomy): Eukaryota > Viridiplantae > Streptophyta > Magnoliopsida > Alismatales > Alismataceae > Alisma > Alisma plantago-aquatica. The sequence goes on from OY856412.1 coordinate 1,006,247,469, forward strand.
ATGGCTTCAGTTATCTCTATGTATGTGTATACTAACCATGGAGGTATTTCATGTGGATTCATAGACGGGTAAGAGCTATGAGATGTATGTGCTTGAATAGCACCCTGTGGTGATGAGACAACAAGTTGATAGGTCTGAGGACCTGATATAAGGATGAGTGCCTGGTTGAGGTGTTATCCTCTGATGATGAGATAAGGGATGCGTTCCTAGAATGTTGATGCATGATTATGATGTCTTGAGAGGTAGTGGTTGATATAATGAGGGATTGAGGTACCAGGACATTATGATGATGGCAATAATGATGTAATTCTATAAGGCTATGTTTATACTTTGGTTGCCTCAAAAATTGGCTTAAAATATACTAATTAATTATGGATGAACATATGATGTAGTTTTCCTTGGACATAGATCCATCATCGTCAATATTTGGTGATGGTGAAATAGGTTTATCCTATGGGATTACCTGGAGCACATATTGTTGAATATGCGAGGTTTCCCCTAGCCTAAAATAGGAGGGTTTGAGTGCAGTTGTGTTTGCAGACTCAGGATATATGAAGCATGGTGAACAGACCCATGGCTAAGGATATGTGATGATGAGCATGATGTGTTCATGGCTCGGATGTATATATGGGTAGCTTGCGGAGCTGACCCAGAGGGTGAGGCCCTATAAGCATAAAACTGTGGTCTTGCTTGATGATTTGTGTACTAACCACGAGAAGGTGAGGTCATGGAGTCCGGATCTCCTTAGACCTTGTATGGCACCGGATTGGGCTTCACAGCCAATGGTTGGATTTGAGAAGGGAAGGCTCACTTCCTCAGGGCATAATAAAATGTAATCCAGTCGAATAGTATATCTTTCTTTGAGAAAAATATGAAACATTGATTGAGGCCTTGCTTATATAGCTGATCTAGTTGTACTATGCAGTTGTATACGATCCTTATATCTTGTGATAAGTTCTTATAAAGTTTATCTTGTCAATCATGTTCCATAAAGAAATACTTGGTTATATGCCTCGCGGATATCTTGGTAAGATTGATGGTAACAACAGCCTTGCTCAGTATGTTGCTCTTGTTATACGCTTTATTAGTTATCTGTTGTTACTCGCTTTAACCTTTTGAGGTTTTATGGTTTGGCGGGGAGTTATGTTTCTCACTGGGACTGTGTGTCTCACCCCACTGGTTTATACCCTTTTTAGGTGATCGCTCTAGACGTGGTGGTGGTCGTGAGGTTGCGGTCGAGCAGCAAGAAGAGCAGTAGAAGGCAAGTGATGGACATGCTGCTATTTTGGTGGTTTTGTAGTAGCATCCTAGAGTTATCCCTGTACTCTCAGGTCCTAGGAGGTGTTTGATGATGTTTCACGATGACTAGCTATTGTAATCTTGTATATCCTACTGCTGGCCATACATGGTCGTTATGTATGTGTAAACAGGTGTTGATCTCTGGTGCTAATAGTACAGCTAGTTCCGATAAGCTGTGGACCTATAACAAGGCTTGTGAATGTTTATATAACATGTTTCTCTACAGGATCTGGATGCAAAAGTTCTCTTATGTATGCTTTCTGAAATCGGTTTTAATTAACTCGTGTTTTCGGTAATATGCTGGTTCCGTACGTTTTTCGTGTGTCATCTCATTGTCTGTGTGATGTTGGGGTGTCACAGTTGGTTTGGTATCAGAGCTCTAGGTTCGCTGAGTCTACAAGGATCTAGGACTAGGTTTGCGTCTGTTCTTGTAAGTTTTCTAGATTTTCTTCCAATAACCTTCTGCTCTCATCAGAAGATAAAGCTTAAAGATGTCTGGAAACCATGAAGAACATGTTGCTGAGAGTAGCGATGATGCATCAGATGATGGAGCAAGAGGGAAGGCACATGAAGATCGGGTGCCTGAGGTCCCCTCAACTTGACCTAGCCATTCTTGAAAACCCTGCCTACCAGCAGCTTATGGGGCAGTTGATGGCTACAATGAATCACATGGTGGAAAGGATGCCAGTGCCTCTGCCAAGAGAATAGGCTCCCCATGGTGAAACATCGGGTATTGGGAATACCTTTGAGCAGCTTCACCGAGTTAGAGATTCGGATTATGCTAGAACTGCTGATCCAGTAGATGCATATATGTGGCTGACAGGTCTTGAGAAGGCCTTTCGGATCCTGGACATCCTCGAAGCAGACAAAGTCAAGCATGTTGTCTACCTTCTGAAGGGTAGTGTTGGCCACTGGTGGGCCATCGAGGAGGAGAAGCGACCCAGTGAGGAGATCGGTTGGGAGGTTTTCCGGTGAGAGTTCGTCAGTAGATACTTCCTGAAGACATATCTAGATGAGAAGATCAGCCAGTTAGAACATCTACGCCAAGGAACGATGAGCATCACTGAGTGTGAAGCCAAGTTCATGGACTTGTTGAGGTTTTGTCCTCAAATGGTGGTGACAGATGTTGAGCAGATCAGGCAGTTTGAGAAAGATTTGAGTGTTGAGTTGTCGACTCCTATTGCTTCTTTAGAGAATCGGGAGCGGTTTGTCACATTCGTGGAGTCCGTCCATAGGATTGAATGGTCTGTCAGGGAGAAAAGGAAGTCCATGACCAGGAAAAGGCCTACTCAGTTCTAGGGATAGAGATTTGGTGGCTTCAAGAAGCCAAGGTTTTCGGCACCTTCCGTAATGCAGAGTTCTCGTACCCCATCTCAATGGTCTCCGAGTAAGAGAAGAGGTTATGTTTATTTGCCATCGAAGGCGCATAGTACAACTTCTGTGGACAGATTGGGCACTTGAGGTCAAATTGCCCATGAAAAGATGTTGAAGTGACACAGCAGCTGAGGTAGAATCAACAAGGGTCAGACATACAGCAGCCCAGTGGTGGTAGAGGGCGAGGACACAGTCAAGCGTCACAAGTAGGATCATCTACTCAAGGAAGCAGAGGATGTGGACAACAAGCAACGGCTCGATTCTATGCTATGAGTCAGCCGGAGGCGATAGTCAACCTGCGAGTGGTGACAGGTCATATGGAGTTATTTCATTCTGATTTGTCTTCTTCTTGCTTTATATCTATTTTGGTTGATCCGGGTGCTACACACTCTTTTATCACACATAGTCTGCTTGCTAGCTGTCATTTACCTTTTAATTGTAAGAAAGATAGCATGTTGTTTGAAACCCCTCTCGATGGTTCTTAGATACTTTGAGAAGAGTGTTCATCTTGTGCCCTATCTTTCTCGGGATATAGTATACAAGTGGATCTTATACCACTTGAGATGCATGGATTCGATGTGATCCTTGGGATGGATACCTTGCAGAAGTATAAGGTTGTGTTGGACTATGGTTCCAAACAAGCAGTGTTTGATGAGGGTAGGGAAAAGTGGTTCTTCCAAGGAGATAGGAAGATTCTTCCGACATGTCTAGTGTTAGCGATGGTGGCAGGGAAGTTGCTGCGACAAGGTTGTAAGGCATTCTTAGTTCATGTTGCGGATACCAAGGCGAAAGGTCCTAGCCTCGAAGAAGTGACGGTTGTCTGAGAGTTTGCGGATGTGTTTCTTGATGAGTTCCCTGGTGTTCCCCCACCCTGAGAGATTGATTTTGAGATTAATATGGTACCAGAAACGCAGCCAGTTGCACAGACACCGTATAGGATGGCTCCAGCAGAGATGGCAAAGTTGAAGAAGCAGTTATAAGAGTTGTTGGAGAAAGGTTTCATATGACTGAGCACGTCACCTTGGGGTGCTCCAGTGTTGTTCGTTAAGAAGAAGGACGGGTCGATGCGATTATGTATAGATTACCGGTAGTTGAGCAAAGTCACGATCAAGAATAAGTACCCGTTTCCGAGGATAGATGATTTGTTCGATCAGTTGTGTGGTGCTACAATGTTCTCAAAGATCAATCTACGGTCTGGATATCATCAGTTGAGGATTAAGGTGGACGACATACCAAAGTCAACGTTTAGGACAAGGTATGGTCATTTCGAGTTTGTGGTTATGCCATTTAGGCTAACCAATGCACATGCTGCTTTCATGGATCTAATGAATAGGGTGTTCCATCTGTTTCTAGATCAGTTTGTTGTAGTTTTCATAGATGATATCTTGATCTACAGTCGGGATAGTCAAGAGCATGAAAAACATCTTCGACAAGCGTTGACTCTTCTTCGTCAACACCACTTATATGTCAAGTTCAGTAAATACGAGTTCTGGTTGAAGGAAGTGACTTTCTTGGGTCACGTGATATCTTTAGAAGGAGTCAGAGTGGACCCTAAGAAGGTGGAGTCAGTTGCAGATTGGGAGCAACCAAAGATGTCGACGGGAGTTCGTAGTTTTTTGGGTTTGGCAGGATACTATCGGAGGTTTAACAAGGACTTCAGTGCAATCGCATTGCCGATGACAAAGTTGACCAGGAAGGATGTACCTTTTTTCTGGGATGATCATTTTCAATAGGCTTTCAAAAGTTTGAAGGAGAAGCGGACTAGTGCTCCAGTGCTAGTGCTGCCAGAACCTGGGAAGGGCTATGTTGTTTTTTGTGATGCTTCTAAGAAAGGCTTAGGTTGTGTATTGATGCAGGAGGATCAAGTGGTTTCTTTTGCTTTGTGACAGCTTAAGAAACATGAGGAGAACTACCCGACACATGATATAGAGTTGGAAGCAGTGGTCCATGCGTTAAAGATTTGGAGACACTATCTTTATGGGGAAGTGTGTTAGATCTTTACAGATCACAAGAACATGCAGTACATCATTTCGCAGAATGAGTTGAACATGCGATAGTGTCGTTAGATGGATCTAATCAATTATTATGATTGCACCATTGAGTATCATCCTGGTAAGGTAAATGTGGTAGCTAATGCGCTTAGCAGAAAGTCTTCTTCTCCCCCCATGAAGAAGGCACAGTTGAGTTCCTTGATATGCCATAGGCGAGATATGTTTGTCTCCATGCGACAGATGAATGTGTAGTTGGAAGTTTCCTTGTTTGCAGGACTGTTGGCACAGATGCAAGTCAAGCCTACGCTGAGACAGCAGATCAAAGATGCACAACAAGCAGATGATACAGTGCAGTTGATCAGATCAGAGCTCGGCAGCAAAAAGCATGATGTGTTCCATGAGTCCAAGGATGGACTAGTTTGCTAACATGGTAGGATGGTGGTCCCCGATGTTGATAATCTAAGGAAGCTAGTGCTTGAGGAAGCACACACATCAATGTATGATATGCATCCAGGAGTCACCAGGATGTATCATAATCTGAAGGACCTGTATTGGCGTTCTGGCTTGAAGAAGGATGTAGCCGAGTTTGTGGCTAATTGTGCAGTATGTCAGCAAGTTAAAGTTGAGCATCAGAAGCCAGTAGGTACGTTGCAACCCATGCCGATACCACAGTGGAAATTGGATCATATAACCATGGATTTCATAGTTGGTCTACCAAACACAGCTAGGAATTATGATTCCATTTGAGTAATAGTGGACAGGCTGACAAAATCTGCTCATTTCATATCGGTAAAGATGAAATATACCATAGAGAAGCTTACACAGGTGTATGTAGACGATATAGTGCATTTGCACGGTGTACCAGCAACAATAGTCTCTGATAGAGGTCCCCAGTTCACAAGTCATTTCTGGGAACAGTTGCACAAAGCGTTGGGAACACAGTTGAGATCCAGCACCGCCTTCCACCCGCAGACGGATGGACAGACGGAACGGACTATTCAGACTCTGGAGGATCTTCTCTGAGCATGTTTTTTGCAGTTCCTAGGCAGTTGGGACGTGCATCTCAGTCTGATAGAGTTTGCTTACAATAATAGTTACCAGCGGAGCATTGACATGGCTCCTTATGAGGCTCTATATGGAAGGAAGTGCATATCCCCTGTATTCTGGTATGAGTCTGGTGAGTATCAACTTTTGGGTCCTGAGTTAGTGCAGCAGACAATAGAAAAGATCAAAGTGATACAACAACAGTTGAAGGCGGCACAGGACAGACAGAAGTCTTATGCAGACTATCCCCAACGACCTTTAGAGTTCCAAGTGAGAGACAAAGTGTATCTCAAGGTCTCACGTTGGAAAGGCGTGCTAAGGTTTGTCCGGAAAGGCAAACTGGCACCCAGGTATATGGGGCCATACCCGATAATAGCACGTGTTGGCAAGGTAGCTTACAAGTTCGAGCTGCCGCCAGAGTTGCACAGGTTACATCCGGTGTTCCATGTCAGCATGTTGAAGAAAAGTCATCTAGACAATGGGACAGTGATACAGCCAGTTGAGGTTGAGCTTGATGAAGACGTGACCTATGAGGAGGGTCTGGTGGCGATCACCTTGTGCTTAGTTTCTTGCTAATCACCTTTAGTGATGATTAGGGTTTGCTTGTGATTTGTTGAGAGTTGGAGGTGCTACTTGCAAAATAACCTAACATAGAGTTGGAGAGCAAGTTTGTCACCTTGAGAGACATCTTTCTCTCTCTTTTCTTCCTCTAGGGTTGAGAGGAAGGTTTGGGTTCGTGCCTTGAGTTGCCTTGGGCTTCGTTGAGCTCCCTTGTGCCTTATTTTCCCTTATTTGGGCCTTGCCTAGCTTGGTTGAGCCCTGTATAGAGCAAGGTAGCTTGTGTCGGCCTTGGTGTGTGTTGGCCATGCCTTGTATCGGCCTAGAGGAGTAGTGTGTCGTCCTTTGACCTTGCTTGACCTCCTTGCCTTGATTGGGTCACCCTAGCTTGGACATGTGGCCGAACCTTGGATGAGTGGTGGAATGGCATGTGCATGTGGTTTGCAAGGTGGCAAGACATTTGACATGTATCCCTAAGAGGGGCGACACCTTGCCTTGATTCCCCTTTGGTCCTCATATATATATGCCTTGCCTTTCTCTTCCTTGGGAACCCTTTAGCTCTCTTGTTGCTCTTCCCTCCTTGTGTGCACGACACACCTTCCTTGGAGAGATTGGTGGTCGATCCTTTTCCCTTGGTGGAGATCTCTTTTTCTTCCTCTATCCTGGTGGCCGAACCCTAGGAGGGTCTTGTTCTTTAGTGGCCGAAAGTGGTGTGCTTGGAGCTAGGAGCTAGAAGCTTGGAGCTTTGGAGCTTGAGGAGTTTGCTTAAGGGGGGTTACATAACTTCTAACCCTATCTATACTACCTTCTTTATGTTGCATGATTCATATATGTTGATGATCAACCATTGCATGTTATGTTTCTTGCTCTAGTACATGTTGTTGATCTTATGGATATAGTGAGCATGATGTTGTTGATGTTGTTGATGGTTTATATACCTTTGGATCTAGTTGGTCGAACCATAGTTTAGGGTTTCTTTTGGGGCAATACCCCTTTCTCTCCTTGGTTTTTGAGAAGTGAGTTTGAGCTCTAGTGATGTGGTCAATACCCCTCTCTCATTTAAGTTGAGAGGTGAGCCTATATTCTAGTTGCTTGGGCAACACCCTCCTCACACCATGGATTTGAGAGGTGAGCTCTTGGATATGTGATGACCTAAGTTGAGATTGATCCTTGTGGTTGCCCGATTTGTGATAGAGGTTGTGCAAAACCCCTCTATCTTGGTTGTTGAGAGGTGATCCGATCTTCTTGATCAATTAGGGTTTGGTGCCCTTGTGCTTGAGGTTGAAGATGACCATGTTTGGTTGTGCCTTTCACGATATGACCTTGGAATAGTGATGCCCGGTAGCCTTGTCTTGGGTTGTACCTTTGGCTGATATGTCTAGTTGAGCTTGGTCAATACCCTTTGTGGGGTTGGAGCTTGGGTGATACACCTTGATGTGTGCTATGCATGTCACACCTGGTGATAACTCTTGGCTGATATGAAGTAGTCTCGTGGTGCCCGTTATGGCCCTCTTGAACTTGATGATGACCTTGGGTGATATGCCTTGACCTTATAGATGTTGCTCCTTGGCTGATATTGTGCCTAAGTGGATATCCCTGGTTTAGAGCCTTGGGTGATATAGGTTAGGATGGTCTCTTGAACGGTATGGGTTGAGGGGTGCACCTTAGTGAGTATCTTAGTGGTGACCGATATGATGTGTTTGATCTTGTTGCGCGATGAGCCTTCTCGGGGTGCTTGGTATCAGTTGTTGTCATGAGCATGGTGGGAGCTACAAGGCAGAGCTTGAGCTCCATGTTGTTGGCCGATACCAGCGTTGAATGCTATGGAAGTTGATGCCCGTTACAAACCCTAACTCTAGTTGAACGATAGGCTCTCTTATAAAACCTTAGTGGTCATCTTGCCCATGGATGAAACAGTGCCTTGGCCGTCATGGGGGTCCTTTGGATGACATGGTTTGGTGGTTGGACGATAGGCTCCTTGGGCATCATGACCTTGATCGTTATGGCCTTGAGCATTATGAGGTTGGTGGTTGCCCGACATGAAACCCTAACCCTAACCCTAGCTAGTGTGTACGAGAGGCCTTTGGCCGACAACCCCTACTGATGATGCATGATTCATCCTTGGATTTGGTTGCCTGACACCATGTGAGCTGGTGGGTTCTTGTTGCACGATAGGTGAAGTGATGGGGTTGATCGATATGGTGGTGAGCTTTCTTAGGGTTGGGAAACCCTAGCTGATACATCTTTTGGTGAGGGTTGGCGTTGCCCGCCATATCTATAGTGAGGGTTACAGGAGCTTTGGTGAGGGTTTTGATAACTCAGAATGTATATGTCTAATAATGATAACACAAGTGATATGGTGTAATCACCTTGAATCATGTAAATCTGATAATAAAATAAAATGATAGGTTGTGAACCAGGAAGTTTGGAAGGATATGATGTTGCTACACATGATAATGTGACACATGCATATGATCACAAGTATGGGGCATGATATATGCTTATGATTGATAATAAAATGATGATTTCTACAGCTTATGTGTAAAATACTCTTGGATGTTGCTTTATACTTGATAGCATGATAATTTTGTTAATCCATGATGGCTTTAGTTATCTCTATGGATGTGTATACTAACCATGCAAGTATTTCTTGTGGATTCATAGCTGGGTAAGAGCTATGAGATGTATGTGCTTGAATAGCACCCTGTGGTGATGAGACAACAAGTTGATAGGTCTGAGGACCTGATATAAGGATCAGTTCCTGGTTGAGGTGTTATCCTTTGATGATGAGATAAGGGATGCGTTCCCAGAATGTTGATGCATGATTATGATTCCTTGAAAAGAAATGGTTGATATAATGAGGGATTGAGGTCCCAGGACAGTATGATGATGGAAATAATGATGTAATTCTATAAGGCTATGTTTATACTTTGGTTGCCTCAACAATTGTCTTAAAATATACTAATTAATTATAGATGAACATATCATGTAGTTTTCCCTGGCCATAGATCCATCATCGTCAGTATTTGGTGATTTAGAAACAGGTTTATATGGCGGGATTACCTAGAGCACATATTGTTGAATATGTGAGGTTTCCCCTAGCCTAAAATAGGAGGGTTTGAGTGTAGTTGTGGTTGCAGACTCAGGATATATGGAGCATGGTGAACAAACCCATGGCTCGGGATATGTGATGATGAGCATGATTCCATCATGGCTCAGATGTATATATGGGTAGCTTGCAGAGCTGACACAGATGCTGAGGCCCTATAAGCATAAGACTGCGATCTTGCTTGATGATTCGTGTACTGACCACGAGAAGGTGAGGTCGTGGAGTCCAGATCTCTTTAGACCTTGTATGTCACCGGATTAGGCTTCACAGCCAATGGTTGGATTTGAGCAGGGAAGGCTCACTTCCTTAGGGCATAATAAAATGTTATCCAGCTGAATAGTATATCTTGCTTAGAGAAAAATATGGAACATTGATTGAGGCCTTTATTAGATAGTTGATCTAGTTGTACTATGCAGTTGTGTGTACGATCCTTATATCTTGTGATAAGTTCTTATAAAGCTTATCTTGTCAATCATGTTCCATAAACAAATACTTGGTTATATGCCTCCCGAATATCTTGGTAAGATTGATGGTAATAACAACCTTGCTCAATATGCTGCTCTTGTTATACACTTTATCAGTTATCTGTTGTTATCCGCTTTAACCTTTTGAGGTTTTATAGTTCGGCGGGGAGTTATGTTTCTCGCTGGGACTGTGTGTCTCACCCCACTGGTTTATACCCTTTTTAGGTGATCGCTCTAGATGTGGTGGTGGTCGTGAGGTTGCGGCCGAGCAGCAAGAAGAATAGTAGACGACAAGAGATGGACATGATGCTATTTTGGTGGTTTTGTAGTAGCATCCTAGAGTCATCCATGTACTCTCAAGTCCTAGGAGGTGTTTGATGATGTTTCACGATGACTAGTTGTTGTATTATCGTATATCCTGCTATTGGCCATTCGTGGCCATTATGTATTTGTAAACAGGTGTTGAACTCTAGTTCTAACAGTACAGCTAGTTCTGATAAGCTGTGGACCTATAACAAGGCTTGTGAATGTTTATATAACATGTGTCTCTATAGGATCTGGATGCAAAAGTTCTCTCATGTATGCTTTCCAAAATTAGTTTTAATTAACTCGTGTTTTCGGTAATATGTTGGTCCCACACATTTTTCGTGTGTCATCTCGTTGTTTACGTGATGGCGGGGTGTCACATCGCAAGTCCATATGTTGAGTTAATAGTAGTCTAACCTAAAACATTGTGAAACAAAACAACTATCATTATATTTCTATACTGGTATGTGGGGTTAACATAGTATGCACATGTATGAGTAACAACATAATCAGCCATATTTGCAAATGACAAATAATCTATACACATTTTGATTTCTTAACTTCTCAACCCTTTATCTCTATGGCATACCCACTCACTAATGGTACCCAATTTACCATACTCACTCTCTAGGAGTATTACTTTAATCTACCCACTCACTGGGGGTGATTTCTATCCATACCCACTCACTGAGGGTATTTATGATATCATACTCAGTCTCTAGGATTATTTATTAGCCAACTCACTCGCTGGGGTGCTTTCTATAATTACCATGCATGCATTTAATCAGAGATGATATCAAGGGCTTAATCAAGTTATTTATATATAATGTGAGACTCATGCAGTCTTTATAGATTACATGAAGTAAATAAACAAGCAAGAATTTAATTTGCAATCCATTCAAACAATTCCCAGGAAAGCCATGGAAGTCAACTAAGTTGAGTAGTCATAGGCGTAACCACATACCTTTCTCAAAAGTAACTTGACATCCAAGCAAAAGGCAACAAAAGTAACCAATCAAGCAACTACCCTGAAAATAAAGCGTATTACTCATTTATTATATTTTGTTCATAAATCCACATTAGTAATGACTTGGGGTCCAAGTTGGGATTTTGGGTCATATTAGGGTTTCATTAGGGTTTTGTCTTCACAAACCCTAATTATCACTTTTAGTGCCTTTTTGGTTTACAAACCCTACTTATCACTTTTACTGCCTTTTTGGTTTATAAACCCTAATTTTACCATCATATACATTTTTAACTCAAGAAAACCCTAATTTGTCAACTTATGAAATATAAATCACAAGATACCCTTTAAATTCAAACAGATCAAACTTTGACTATTAAGGTCAATTGAACATGTTATGATCATCAAATCCTAGAAATTAGGGTTTTTATACATTAAAAACATTGAATTTACCAACTTTTAGGCACTTTTAGAATTTGAGACAGAACAAGGTCTTTAAATTATTTTTATTGCATTCCTTTCATTCTTTTATCAATTTTCATATATCATTCATATTTATCTGATTCCTGGTAATTATTACAAATTTTACAAGTAAACTACTAATCACCCAATCAAAACACACCAACTCATGGATGACTAGGATTTCGATTGTGACATTGGGGCGAGGCGAGCCTGTGGTTTCTCACCATCTTAGCACCACGTGGCTGCAAAGTCATAGTTAAAATGAAAAAGAATGACTTTAATGCCCATTACCTGATCATAGCGAGGTGAGGGAAGAAGAGATATCCCCCGAAGACTTATCTCCCTCCTTTGTTCTTAGGCTCGTGAGCAGATCCAGTGAGGTCAAGTCAACTCTAGAGTTGACTCTAGGTGTTTGGGCCTAGGAGTGGTAGGCGAGAGCGATCCTTCTGTCGTGTCCCCACGAGTTGGTCGGTGGTCTTTGATTGTTTGGAGAGAGATGTGAGTAGGGTGGAAGACAAAGGGGTAGCTCCGGTTATAACACGGAGAAGAAATTGAGGGAGGAAGTAGGGTTTGGAGAATAATTGGAGGCAGAGGAGTGGTCATCAAGATGAGTAGAACTTTGCCCACGAGTCGGTGGTCTCTCTTGTGGGGGTTCTTCCCCTTTTGTAGCTCTAGTTTCAAGGGTCGGGTGTTGTTTATGGTGGCAATTAGGGAAACCCCTGGATTGCCTTCCAAAGTAGGTAAATCCTAGGTTAGGTGGTGAGGTTTCTCCTGGACAATCTGTTGGGGATGTTTCTAGAGTTGCACATGGATTAGAAAAAAACCCATGTGTACTATTCCCTAGTTTCCTATTCGTCCCCAATATAGACGATGATTGATTTCCCTAGGATCTGAGATCCACATCTCTAATTCCACACCCCTTTTCTAGAGAATTCCACATGTAAAACAACAATTATCCATTATTCTTCAAAATATATTTATTATTGGATTTTCTTTTCCCCATATTTATCATTGGAAGATAGTCAAACCACAAAAATCCTTGAAATGGTGATTTTGCATATCAAACCCATAATTCTACAAACAAGTCATATAAAGAACTTATTATTTCACTATTTAAAAACAAACATGTGTAAAACTATATGAAAAACCAGGTTATCATAGTAACACCCCAATATCATGTCATGGTCAGGACCATGGTGGGGGTAGACAAAGATGAGCGGACAATCGTGATACCAGGTGACATGTTTGTAAAGTTAGAAGACATGTTGGATTAGATCGAATTATTATGTATGGAGTTACAATAAAAATATTCATAATTTGGAAGTTAATCCAAAATTGATGATTGGGCAACCTTACAATGTATTTGTAAAGACTCGTTTTGAAAGGGCCCGATTGGGAAGGCCCTTCAAGCACATAGTTGTCGGTAAATAAGGTGGTATATATAGCTCCGAACTAAAGCATGTTTTTGTATGGTAGAAGATGAATGTGGTTGGTTCATAAAGAGAATATCTTCAAGTAAATTTAGACCATCAATTTATGCATGAGTTTTTGCCTCATGAGGTGATACCATGATTGGGTAGCCTTTCAGCATGGTTGGATCGCATCAATATCGAAAAAGATACCAAAATGTAACATGCCATGAGCATAGATTTTGACAACCTCCTAACGTGTATTAGGTCACCAAAAAGATGAAAATATAAACCCAAGGACAGTTGATGTGTAAGGTAAATTTTCAATGCCAAAAGTTAGGGTATGGGTTGTGAAATTTTGCTAAATTGATCTAACAAAACCTTAGCAGCCTACCATCATAGGGTAAGTCGTGAGATTGTTTGGTAAGATTGTTTTAATTTTGTTGTTGATTTTTGATGTAGGGATATTGTGGGCATGTGGACAATGTTTGATTAGATTGTTGTTTTAAAAATGATAATGCTACACAGCCATAACCAAATTTACAAAGCTTGGTTATAATTAATAGTTTCAATCTTATAATGGATGTGTAGATGACAAAGCCTTCCCCTTTTAAGACACAAGTTTAGATGTTTTTATATCCTCACTCAATCATGACTTGTATGGGAGGGTTGGACGTTAAGTTCTCTATCTTGTGATGGCACTCTTTGTGGTAATAACTGTGACACCTCGTCACACTAAATGAGAAAACTCAAAACACAAAACATGATCAACTACTAATTAATCACATAGTCAAAAATGCGGGATAATTAAAACCAATACCAACAATGTAAATAAATTCTAGAGCATTTACAAAAGGTCCATCATTCCATTCTCATATACTTTAACAAGTATTTACATATGAATCCAAAGACCTCAGTCACATTCTACATACAAAAGATATTTCACATGCACATGCCATATATTTACAAACATTGGCATGCTACCAAAATCTCGTGTTGATATGAGTATATCATCTAGAAAACACATCCCATACTCGGACCTGCGAGTACAGGGACGACACTAGGACTTTACTACTAACATCTACAACTAACCAACCTTCTGAATCAATTGATCACCAGGTTGGTTCTCTTCCACAGTGCGATGTCGACCTCATTGCCCGTGACCACCTAAAAAAATGTGGTGACTCCCGGGTGAGACCCAATCCCAGCGAGAGATATAAATCTCTCCAACATATATTGATTATAACATATTAATTAACAATAAATACATTGAGCAGTTAGGATATTGATAAGTAATATGAACAGATTGAACAGTTTAAGCATACTAAGCAATTAAGCAAATAAGTTCTAACATCAAGTAGAAGTACACCATTTTCATAAGTTTGCATCATGTAAGAACTATGTAGTGTAAAGACAAGGTAAGGGTTAATCAACCAATGGGATACATATTAAATCCTAGAAATTATACTACACGGATGGTATTATATCTTTTATTATTATGCCCTGGGGAGTTTAAGACGTACCACTCAAAGTCCAACAAACCACTGTGAAGTGCTATGCAATTCCTTATAAGATCTAGGAGTGCCGATATCCTAAGATCTCTTCCCCTTGGTCAGTACGACTAAACTGCAGTGACATACCAGTCAAACTACCAATAGTGATATATAGTCAACTGATAACAACTAGTCCGTACTTGGTACAAGTTATGACACTAGAAAGAAGGGTATACAAAACCCTCTAATCCGAGGTACAACCGCAGTTGTCCTCAATCACATGGAATGTCAGAAGCATGACCATAGCCATCCTCCATAACCTGCAATTGTGGATGACAAGGATATATCCTCAACTTGCCACCCCCACATACTCAAAAGTATGCGCTCCGAGTTTCCCTTGGGAATACTCATTTCACCATCCAGTAAGTTCAGACACTAAATATGGCTCTACAGCACATGGCTCTACATGATTAAGGTTACACTTGATTAATTTTTGTCAATTGAATGCATTAAGGCTTTATCATACAAGTGGAGACCCAAATTCTTTTCTAACAAGAGTATATGTGCAACTACTTCAAAATATATAAAATATTTGAGATATAAGTCTTAATCACATTACCACATACTATCATTCATTGGAAATTTATGGACCACACTTATCATCATACAATTACATGATACCAATATCTTATCACAAGTTCCAGGGTTTTAACCGTTATTGGAACATGAAGATGATTTCACCTCAATCATGTCTTCAAACATGCCCAAAGGTCGTCAAGACCATCACATTATTCAGAGTAAGGTTATCATCATCATTCCATGCCTTAAACAAGGCTTTAAAGATCATTAGCACATATATATCCATAGATATTAACATGGTAAGGCACTATGATATTCAAATAGTACTAGATTGTGGTTTCCACACAAGAAGAGTGTAATTCATTATCACATTAATCATTCAATAGTCTGATTATAACCAACCAACATCATGTAAATACATTAAGGTTAGGTATAACAAGCTAGATCACATGGGAGTTACGCATCCACTTATTATTGTGATTTATCAAATATAATTATATAATGAAAAGGGTAAGACTATAAATTAATGGTATTGAACCATCAACTTATCATCACTAGGACACAAATATAATACCATGTGATTTATTCTAATCCTTTGTATGTTAAAGAATCCAATATTATTCATTGGATCAGGTTCATTGTTCAACATTATCAATTGAAGTCTAGGTCTAACCATTAGATCATTTGAAACAAGGAACCATTGGTTCAAGGTTTAATCAAATCTACAATTACATTATTAACTCATAATATATGGTGATGACCTGATCCACCATTAATTGTGATCATTAGATCACCATAGGTTGTCAGATTAGTAATACATTCATTTAACACCATCAAATATTAAGCTAATGTCATCATCGATTGATAACATCATTAGAATACTTCGTAAATGATATTTAAACATCTAATTGAGCCAAAACCTGACCTAAGGGATGACCATAGGTTGTCACCATAAATTTCACACCCTTGATCACGAAAATCAGTTGCCAAGATAGAAACACCATTGGTTGTTGAATGGTATGACCATCGGTTGTGTGATAGGGAAGGAAATAGCTTGACAACCCTAATTTGAACCATCAATTGTTATGTAATTAGCACCATAGGTTGTTGTCATCAACCTGTCCCAGATCATTTTACATTTTAGAAAGGTTGTACACATGTTTACAAGTTCATATAGAACTGGAACAAAATAGGGAACACCATAAAAAATCGTAATTCTAAACAAGCATGGTTTCTCTATACTTAATTCATCACATTAAAGCATAAACATGAACTAACAAGCTTCTAACTAGCAATATAAGTGAAGAATGTTATATAACTCACCTCTATAGAGTAGGTCAGATCCCAAACAGAAAGAATCTCGAGCAAATAGGGAAAGAAAACCTTGGATTCAGATCTAAACTTGGCCAAATAAGCACTTCTCTCCACAAGGAAGCAACCCTAGAAAAAGAAATGAGAAGGATAGATTTTTGAGTTCTAGAGCCACTTTCACCATGGTACAGCAGGGTTCCGACCTGGAGGAAGGTCTAAGGAAGGAGAAGAACAAGAAAAACGGAGAAGGAAGGAAGAAGACAACTTGCCTTGGTTAAAATCCCTAGAAGTTGACCTTGGAAACCCTAGGTAGGGCTAGATGGAGCTCTAGGAGACCTTCTTCTCCAAAAAGGGGATGTCTTCTACCTTAGAGCACTTGATTCCGAATAAAATTAGAGTGGATTCGTTGGTCCAGGTTAGAGGAAAGAAAAAGAAAGAATAGTTTCGTATTTGGGCAAGGAAGAGGTAAATATAGCCCATGGATAAGGATGGAAGCAAGCATGAGGTGTAAAAGTAGCTTCCCCATGTGTCTATGGCCTTAAACTATTAAGAATATACAAGCACACACACAAGAAGCTCTCCCACCATCCATATAGACCTTATTAGCTTTACTTTGTCGAATTTCCCAGTCAGTCACATAATTCATTAGTTGATAGCTACTAAAGGTAGCTCATCCATGAAGGGGTAAACCCTAAAATACCCTTGAGGAAAACACCATCAAACAATGGCTCAACTAGGAGCCCCATGGCTCAAAACACTAAAGAATGATAATATAACATCTAAAGAACGTAATGTATTTGACAAATTGCAACGAAAACCCCTCAATTGGGTAAATTGCATAAATGTCCAAAATGTACAGAAAATTGCATAACTTGTTCAAACAGTGTCCAAATTGGACCAAATTTAAAAATTAAGCTTGTGTTATGATTTCAAAACATATAAAAATGTTATATTAGGATTCTAAGAATTCAATTATGGTAATTAATCTCATTCATTTCATTAAGCAAGTTTAGGGGCCTTACAACTATAAACCCCTAACAAGGATTTCGCCCTGAAATCCTATTAAAAAGATATGGGTATTTTCTACGCATCTCATTCTCTAGTTCCCACATGGATTCTTCTATTCCACGATGATTCCACACAATATAGGAGATATCCTCATCTAGGATCAACACAAGACCCTCAACATAGGAGATATCCTCATCTAACTCAACCTCTATTGGTTGGATTGTCTGGTCAGTATGTGGATGGCATTTCCTCAACATAGAGATGTGAAAGACATTATGTAATCTATGTAGCTCTGGTGGTATCTCGAAATTATATGCTACCTTTCCAACATGATCTAGGACATGGTATGGTCCCATAAATCTAGGAGCCAACTTACCCTTCTTTTCAAACCTCAGCACACCTTTCCAAGGAGAAACCTTAAGATATACTCTATCTCCCACTTGGAACTCAAGTGGTCTATGTCAATTATCTGCATAAGATTTCTTCCTGTCTTGGGTTGCTTTCAACTGTTGTTGTATCACTTTAATTTTTTATGTAGTCTGTTGTACTAGCTCAGGACCCAAAAGTTGATATTCACCTATCTCATATTAGTAAAGAGGAGATCGACATTGTCTCCCATACAAAACCTCATAAGGAGCCATATCTATGTTTCTTTGATAGATATTGTTGTATGAAAACTCTATCAAAGTTAGATGTACATCCCAACTACCAAGAAATTGCAGCACACATGCCCTCACGAGATCTTCTAAAGTCTGAATAGTCCTTTCAGACTGGAAATCGGCATGTGGATGGAAAGTTGTATTGAATCTCAGTTGTATTCCCATTGCTGAATGCAGACGCTCCCAAAAATGACTTGTAAACTATGGACCTCTATCAGAAACTATAGTCACTAGAATGCCATGCAGACAGACTATCTCATCAACATATATTTGTTCCAATTTCGCTGTTGTAAACATCATCTAAACTGACAAAAAATGAGCTAACATAGTCAATCTATCTACTATCACCCATATGGAATCATGACCCTTGGTTGTCCTAGGAAGACAAACCACAAAGTCCATAGGAATATGATCCCATTTCCACTGTGGTATTGGCAAGGGTTGTAATGTCCCTGTAGGCTTCTGGTGCTCAGCCTTCACTTGCTGAAAAACTAGACATTTGGCAATGAACTCTACCACATCACGCTTTAGACATGGCCACCAATACATGTCTTTCAAGTTTTGGTACATCTTGGTACTTCTAGGATGCATTGCATACATGGAGGAGTGAGCCTCCTCAAGTACCATCTTCCTCAACCCATCAATATCAAGAATTACTATCCTATTATGGTAACAAATTGTACCATCATCTGCCTCATGAAAGCCATCATACTTTTCACTGCCAATCCCTAATCTGATATTTTGTATTACATTATCATTCTATTGTGCATCATGAATCTGCTGTCTCAAGGTAGGTTTCACTTGTAACTGTGCCAACAATCCTACCAGTAAGGAATCTTCTAGTTGTACATTCATCTGGTGAAAAGACACTAGCATATCTCTCTTATGGCACATCAAGGAATTTATTTGTGCATTATCTACCATTGATAATGAAGATGACTTTCTACTCAATGCATCAACTACCACATTTGCTTTCCCTGGATGGTAGTCTATTATGCAATCATAATCCTTAATCAGTTCCATCCATCTCCTCTACCTCGTATTCAGCTCCTGTTTTGAGAATATATATTGTAGATTCTTGTGGTCACTGAAGATATGACACTTCTCTCCATAAAGATAGTGTCTCCATATCTTTAACGCATGGACCACCACTACGAGCTCCAGATCATGTGTTGGGTAATTCTCCTCATGTTTCTTAAGATGTCACGAAGAAAAGAAATCACATTTTTTTCCTGCATCAACACGCATCCCAACCCATTCTTTGAAGTATCACAAAAGACAATATAGCCTTTTCCTTGCTCTGGAAATACTAACACCAGTGAACTAGTCAACTTTTCTTTTTGAAAGAATGTTGACACTTGTCATTCCAAGCAAAAGGAGCATCCTTCTTTGTTAACCTAGTTAGGGGTAACGCTATAGAACTGAAGTCTTTGATGAACCTCCTATAGTAACCTGCTAGACCTAGGAAACTATAGATCTTTGTCGATGTCTTTGGTTGTTCCCATTCTAGTACAGATTCCACTTTCTTGGGATCAACACAAATGCCTTTTGCAGATATAACATGGTCCAGAAAGGACAATTTAGATAACCAGAATTTAAACTTGATGAACTTAGCATATAATTGATGATGCCTCAACAAAGTCAATGTCTGGCGAAGGTGTTGCTCATGTTGTTGAATATCCTTGGAGTATATCAGGATATCATCTATGAACATGACCACACACTGATCAAGATAAGTTCTAAACACCCTATTCATTAGATCCATAAAAGATGCAGGTGCATTGGTTGGCCCAAACGGCATAACCACAAACTCATAATGACCATACCTAGTCATAAAAGCTTACTTGGGTATGTCATCAGCTTTAATTCTCAACTGATGGTAACCTGACCTCAGGTCTATCTTTGAAAACACAGTGGCACCTCTCAACTGATCAAAAAGATCACCAATCCTCAGCAAAGGATACTTATTGTTTATTGTCACCTTGTTCAACTTTTTGTAGTCTATACACAACCTCATTGCACTATTTTTCTTTTTAACAAACTACACGGGAGCACCCCAAGGGGAAGTACTCGGCCTGATAAAACCCTTCTCTAAAAGTTCTTGTAACTATTTCTTTAACTTATGCATCTTTGCTGGTGCCATTCTGTATGTTGATTGTGCTATGGGTTGTGTTCCAGGAACAAGATTGATCTCAAACTCAATCTCTCTAGTATGGGGAATTCTAGGAAATTCCTCAGGAAAGACATCCTCAAATTCTCACACCACTGGTACCTCCTAGATACTAGGACCTACCGCCTTGATATCCACAACATGAGCTAAGAAAGCCTCACATCCTTGTCTCATCAACCGCTTAGCTGTCATAGATAACATCAAACATGTAGGAACACCCTGGAAAATCCACTGTACATCTCCATCATGGAACGTCACCACCTTAGTACTACATTCCAAGACTACCTTGTATTTTTCTAAGGTATCCATTCCTAGGATTACATCAAAACCATGCATGTCAAGTGGCAAAAGATCCACTTGAATGTTGTGTCCAGTAAAAGAAAGAACACAAGAAGGGCACACTTCCCGCAACTCAGTAGAATCAACTAAAGAAGTCTCAAGTTGTAGGCTATCAGGTCTAAGACTAACAGGTATATTGTGGGCTCCGATCTCCAAAACCACGATATAAACTCAGCGGAAGCATTTGATTAGTAGCGGAATACGAAAATCACCGGAAATTAAAACTTTTTGAGACAAGATCTTGAAATCATAAAAACTTCTTTCATAGAAATAAGGTAAATTGTTTACATCTCTGTTAAATTACTTCTTGAGTAATTATACACATCATGATACAAAATCTCAAGAGTCAAAATCAAAATCTCAGACCACTAACTCCAAGGACCTGAGAGTACAGAGATGGCATAGGACTATCTAACTACAAAACTCAATAGTCAGTATCTCCACCTGAGATTCAATGTTGCTCCTGGTGCTGCTACTGTTGGTATTGGTCACCTGTAGGCTGGTTCCTCCGTCCTCGACGACCACCTAAAAAGTTGAAATCTACGAGGTGAGACAATTTTAAATAATTGTCCCAGCGAGAGTTATAACTCTCAACTAGAAGCTTTATATAGCAATCAAAGAACAACATAAGCAATAAAAGCTTTTAAGACAATCGATAGCAGATTGACATTATGTAGAACAACAACATTTAAGAAATATGAACAACATATGTACTATGCAGTGTAACATCATTCAAGTATCTCGTAGTTCAACCTAAACAGATATACTATGCGGTTGATTATGTTTTACAAACATCATTATGACCTGCGGAGATGAGGTATACCGCTCATACTCCAATCGATCACTGTTAAGTCGCATCGGTATCATACCTAGGTCATCAAAAGAGTCAAATTCTTATGACCTCATCTTCCTCAGTCAGAGTGAGGATAAACATGCAGGACATCTAGTGTCTCTGCTACTATAGCTCACCAGGGTATTCTGGTACTTCGCTATTAGAGTCACAGTGGAATTTTGTACTCTCTTCGCTATCGAAAGATTTCTTGTTTATCTCTCATCAATGCGGTATAAAAGATTCCCTCGGGAGAACAGTGTTACATCACCCCGGCATAAACATATAGTGATGGTTTGATGGATTTAAGATACATCTACATCAATTCCTATACTAGGATGTAAGGATTTACACATTCATATTCCCCCACATACTCAAAAGTATGTGATCTAGGAATTCCCTTAGGAAAACTTGTTTCACCATCATATAACTTCTGACAATGATGGATCTATGATCAGGGCTCTACATGGTATGGTTATACTTGATTAGTTAGGTACATTTTAGTATTCTTTTAACATCATACATGTTCTCAAACATTAATCATTAGCACAGCAGCTATGAAAGTAGAATACTAAATGTAACAAGTCTAACTCACATCAATTATCATTTCTTAATCATTTCATCACAAGTCATCTATTCAGCATGACCTTGATGATATTCATGGTTCTTATAGCCTATCAATCTCATAAGATGCCACTTACTAGGCAACAGGGTATTTCACTATTCATAAAGCTAAAAACATGCTTTCAATGAATATGGTATCATAATCCTTACCTGGATATGATCATCATCATATAAGAACCTGCATGGTTAATTCAACTAATAACAGTAAACCATTCATTTCAGGAGTTGTACCTTCATACTCTTACAAGAATTAGGTTCCCTGATTTCTCATCAATTAGGGTTTACTATTCACATTACATGTTATCACCCTAGAATTAGGGTTTACTATTCATTTCATGGTGAATTGAACTCATAACATCATCATGTATGAGGAACATCACCATTGATGCCCTCAGATTAGATTAAGATTCATCAATTATCATAATTAGGGTTTCAACCATAAATGGTACTTTCTCTCTCCTATTACTAATAGATGGTGATTACACCACTTTAGATTAGGTTGGGTCAAGTCCTCATTGATTATCATAAGCCAAATCACCACTATCATGTCATTAGGGTTTGATTAAAACAAGGTATCCTTTAGTTGAACCCCTTTAAGGGTATTTTGGTAAAGTACACCATTGATCACCTTCATGGATCAATCCATTAGTCACTTAGTCCCTTAATGTCCTAGGGTACCATTAGGGTTTAGATTAGACCACCATTGGACCAATTACACCTTCAAACGATTAAGCAAAAACAACCTTAAAAGTCTCCAAACGGTTTCAACCTTCAACCTCCAAACGGTCTTGAGACCGTTTGGGGGCGTTGACCATTTGGATAGTTTGACCTTCAAGACCGCATAGATCACCAAGACCGCATGGGTCACCAAGAACGCATGGGTGCATTGACCGTTTGGAAAAGTTGACCTCCAAACCGTTTGAAGCTATGCGACTTGAAACCGTTTGATCTTAAACGATCTTGAGATCGATTGGTCCAAACGACCTTGAGATCGTTTGAGCCCA
Source organism: Alisma plantago-aquatica (assembly GCA_963693085.1). NCBI lineage: Eukaryota > Viridiplantae > Streptophyta > Magnoliopsida > Alismatales > Alismataceae > Alisma > Alisma plantago-aquatica. Next base: position 1,006,270,465 of record OY856412.1, read on the forward strand.
AACGTTCTTGAGACCGTTTGGCCCCAAACGGTCTTGAGATAGTTTGGACTCAAAAGATCTTGAGACCATTTGGATCCAAACGGTCTTGAGACCGTTTGGTCCAAATGGGCTCAAACCGCATGGACCTCAAAAGTGACTCCAAGGTTATAATCGATTATGGTTATCTATGTTGAAGCCTCCAATTGGCCAAATCCTTGTTAACCACTTGTAAATTGAGTCAATTAGGGTTAGACTTAATCAATTGTACACCAAATTGACCCTCAATTGAAAGCCAATTAGGGTTGAATCCAACTCAATTAGGGTTTTCAATCGGATAATCATCAATGTTCAACAATGTGAATTAAATTGAGGTTGAACCCATCAATTGACCTCCAATTGGGCCCAAACTTGGCCCAAACGGTCTTGAGATCGTTTGGACATTCTCCAAACGGTCGTGAGACCGTTTGCCCAAAGTTCCATCAAAATCTAAGTCGATTGGATAAGGGTTGAACCCTAAATAGGTCTAAAATCAGCATTTTTATCAATTCATCAACTTATTGTGATTGGACCCTCAAACCATCAAATTACCTTAACCCTAGACCTCCAAACGGTCTTGGGTTGTCTCCAAACGGTCTTGAGACCGTTTGGATGAATCCCCAAACAGTCTTGAGACCGTTTGGGTCCTTCAACCCAAAGTTCAACAAAGTCTATCCTTGAAATCAGCAAATCAACCCAATTAGGGTTTAGGGGGTTGAAGTGCCTTCAACTTGTGATTGGTTTGGAATTAGGTTATGATTCTTTGTAGAAATTAAATTCAACATGTTTAAAACAGACCCTTAAATGGTCTTCCCTTGGTCAACCCTATCAAATGGTCTTGAGACCGTTTGATTCTAAACGGTCTTGCAAGACCGCATGAGATCAAACGGTTTGAAACCGTTTGATTTCAAACGGTTTAAAAACCGTTTAGACCAAAGGGTCCAAGAACGTTTGATAAAGTTGCCTAGGAATTCATGCACATCATATTCAACCTCTGTTCAGGTCGGTTACTCCACGGATTGCTTGCAAAAGTGCAAGGAAGAATGGGGAAGAAGAAGAACTAAGCATAATTTGCAAGAACATAGATATGCATAATAAAGCAAGAAGTTAGAGTTATAAAACCCACCTCAAACGTTGTTCCTAGAGCTCCAAGCTTTCAATCTTCAAGCCTTCAATGGCGTCTTGAGCTCCACAATTCGTCCAAAGGTGATTCTCCAAGGAAAGGATGGGGATGGTCGGCTAGAACAAAGAACCTAAGTAAGTTTAACCATAAAACCAACCTTATACAAGGAATTCCTCCAAGAATCCGAGCTAGAAGTTGGTTTCTTCTCACCTTAGAACTAGTTGGTCATCTCCTTGAGTTTGAGAGCTCTGCCTTGGTCGTTTGAGCAAGATGAGAAATGAAGAAGAGAAAGGGTACGTTTACTTGGTTTGCAAAGGAATAAGCTTATATAGTTTAGGTTGATTTTCACTATAAGGACCTCTAAATCATAGATTTCTCATCTAAGTCCCTCATTTTTTCTAAGGCACGTCCAAACCATCATAACTTAAGCAAATCCCATCAAAACTCAAGATTTAAGGGTAAAGAAAACTAACATACAACTAAGGTACCTATATGAAGGGTCTCCTTACTCATATTAGGTGAATTTTACCACAAAAATCATTCTTCTTATCTGATTATTCATTGAAGCGCCCCTTTCATCATTTCTACTCTAAATAATGTCAAGAGTCATAAAAGATATTATAGAAGGTGTATTTTACAAGTTGCACCCCAAATTTTGGGTAAATTGCACTTTACTCCAAAATTAGGGTTTTTAAGCACAAGGCTCATTCCAGAAGCTGCATCTTGATGCCCAAGCTTGGGAAATCCATCATACCTCATCATATTCACTCATATGATGTCTCATCCTCAAAGGAACATCTTAACCTCTGTAATTTGCAAGTTAATCCCCTTAACTGGGTAATTTGCACATAGGTCCCTGCATTACAAAACAATACTACAACTTTGTTTAAAAAGGGAAAAATTGAAAGTATATGTTCTTGAGGAACGTAATTACATGCCAGGGAGTAATCACAAGTATTTAATTACATATTTAAGCAAAACATCTAGGGTTAATTTATAACCCAGGTCAGGGATGTTACAAATTATCCACCCCTTACAAGGATTTCGTCCCCGAAATCGATAAAACATATTAGGAGAAAAGAGCAGGGTATTTCCTTCTCATCTCATCCTCTAGTTCCCAAGTGGCTTCTTCGACACCACGGTGATTCCAGAGGACTTTCACAAGGCTTATATCTTTCTTCTTTAGCTTTTTAATTTTGTTATCAAGGATTGACATTGGTCCCTCCTCATAAGTTATATCTTCATTCAATTCTACTTCCATAGGTTGAGAACTGACTCGGTGTCGGGGTGACATTTCCTCAGCATAGAAATGTGAAACACAGGATGTAACTTCTACAACTCTGGAGGTAACTCTAGTCTATAGGCTACCTTTCCAACTCGTTCAATGATTGGGTAAGGCCCCATAAATCTAGGAGCTAACTTCCCTTTCCTTCCAAAACGAAGGACTACTTTCCAAGGATAGACCTTGAGGTACACTCTGTCTCCAACCTGGAACTCTAAGGGTCTACGATGTCTGTCAGCATAAGACTTCTGCCTATCATGTGTAGTCTTAAGCTGCTGTTGTATAACTTTGATCTTTTCTGTAGTCTGCTGCACAAGATCAGGACCTAACAACTGATGTTCACCAGTCTCATACCAACATAAGGGTGATCTACAACGTCTACCATACAAGGCTTCATAAGGTGCCATATCAATACTATGTTGATATCTATTGTTATAGGCAAACTCTATCAAGCTTTGGTGTAGATCCCAACTTCCGGTAAACTGGAGAACGCATGCCCTCAACAAGTCTTCCAAGGTCTGTATAGTCCTTTCTGACTGTCCATCAGTCTGTGGATGAAAGGCTGTACTAAACCTTAACTTGGTGCCTAAAGCTCTGTGTAATTGCTCCCAAAAATGACTTGTAAACTGAGGACCTCTGTCAGAAACTATAGTGACAGGAATTCCGTGCAATCACACTATCTCTTGAACATACAATTGTGATAACCTTTCGGCAGAATAGGTTGTTTTGACAAGTAAGAAATGCACTATCTTCGTCAACCTATCAACAATTACCCAAATTGAATCATGTCCTTTTCTTGTCCTGGGTAGGCCAACAACAAAGTCCATGGTCACATGGTCCCACTTCCACTGTGGTATGGGTAGAGGTTGCATTGTTCCTGTAGGCTTTTGGTGTTCAGCCTTAACTTGCTGACACACATGACACCTCAGAACAAACTCAGCAACATCCTTCTTCATCCCAGGCCACCAATACATATATTTTAAGTTTCAATACATCTTGGTGCTCCCTGGATGCATAGCATACATCGAAGAATGAGCATCTTCCAGGACTAACTTCCTCAGGTTATCCACATCTGGTACTATCATCCTCCAATGATAGCATGCCACTTGATCATCTAAATCATGGAAACCATCTCGCTTTTCATCACCATACTCAGATCTGATCTGCTGAACTGCTGCATCAACTTGTTGTGCCTCCTTTATCTGCTCTCTTATGGTAGGTTTAATATGCATCTCAGCTAACAAACCAGCTAACAATGACACCTTCAACTGCACATTGTCTTGCCTTAAAGAGATAAGCATATCTCTTCTAGAGCATACTAAGGAACTTAGTTGTGCTCTATCCATGGTTGATGTTGCTGATTTCCTACTCAAGGCATCTGCAACCACATTGGCCTTCCCTGGATGGTAATCAATTGTACAATCGTAGTCCTTGATTAACTCCATCCAGCGACGTTGCCTCATGTTAAGTTCATGCTGAGAGAAGATATACTTAAGATTCTTGTGGTCTGTGAAAATCTGGAATGTTTCTCTGTAGAGATAATGCCTCCAGATCTTCAAGGCATGAACCACATCAGCCAACTCTAGATCGTGTGTCAGATAATTCTCCTCGTGCTTCTTAAGTTGTCGGGAAGCAAAAGAAATCACTTGCTTTTCCTGCATCAACACACATCAAAGTCCATTCTTGGAGGCATCACAGAAAACCACAAATCATTTACCTTGCTCAGGTAGTACAAGCACAAGTGTACTTGTCAACCTCTCCTTCAATAGATGAAAGGATTGTTGACACTTATCACTCCAGGCAAAAGGAACATCGTTCTGGGTTAACTTGGTCAAGGGTAAGGCTATAGAACTGAAGTTCTTAATGAACCTTCGGTAGTAGCCAGCTAACCCTAAGAAACTATGAATCTTCGTCGGTGTCTTTGGTTGTTCCCACTATAGAACAGATTCTACCTTTTTAGGGTCAACACGAATACCCGAGGCAGATACCACATGACCAAGAAAAGATACTTCCGGCAACCAGAACTCACACTTGCTAAACTTAGCGTATAGCTTGTGTTCTCTTAATAAGGTCAAAGCTTGGCGAAGATGCTATTCATGTTGTTGAGCATCCTTACTATAGATCAGAATGTCATCTATGAAGACGACAACACATTGATCGAGGAAAGGTCGGAAGATTCTATTCATGAGTTCCATAAATGCACCTGGTGCATTAGTTAGTCCAAACGACATAACTGTGAACTCATAGTGACCATATATTGTCCTAAAGGCAGACTTGGATATGTCACTATCCTTAATTCGGAGTTGATGATATCCAGACCTCAAGTCTATCTTTGAGAAGACTGTTGCACCATGCAACTGATAAAAAAGATCATCAATCCTCGGCAGAGGGTACTTATTCTTTATTGTTACTTTATTGAGTTGTCTGTAATCAATGCACAACTGCATTGACCCGTCTTTCTTTTTAACAAACAAAACCGGAGCACCCCAAGGTGAAGTACTCGGTCGGATGAAACCTTTCTCAAGTAACTCTTGAAGCTGTTTCTTGAGTTCTGCCATTTCGGCAGGCACCATCCTATACGGTGTCTGGGCTATGGGTTGTGTATCTGGGACTAAATTGATTTCAAAATCAATTTCCCGAGGTGGTGGTATACCAGGAAGTTCTTCAGGAAACACGTCCTTGAATTCCCTGACTACAGGAACTTCAACAGGGTTGGGGCTCTCCTTGGTAGTATCTACCACATGGGCCAATAATGCATAACATCCTTGCCTCATCAGCTTATCAGCAACCATAGCTGACACAAGACAGGTGGGTAGAATCTTTCTTTCTCCTTGAAAGATCCATGTGTTGCTTTCATCAGCAAACACAGCCAGCTTGGATTCACAATCCAAGACAACTTTATACCTTTCCAAGGTATCCATCCCAAGGATTACATCAAATCCTTGCATATCAAGTGGTATAAGATCCACTTGAATGCGATGATCAGAAAAGAAGAGGATGCAGGGAGAGCATACCTCCTGCAAAATAGTAGATCCTCTCAACGGAGTCTCCAGCATCAAGCTATCTGCCCTATGAATGACTGTCATATTGCAGTTACGAATCACTCTTCGAGTGATAAAGGAGTGGGTAGCACCCGGGTCAATCAAAACAAACACAACACAGGATTTAGACATATCAGAATATAAAAGTTCCATCCAACCTACCACAACCCGTGGATTGACCACTGCATCTGGTGGGTTCATAGTATAGAACCTCATTGTCGCCTGAGGTTGAGTTGGTGTTGATGATCCAGCTTGAGACGCTTGTCCACGTCCTCTAGATGCTCCTTGAGACTGCCTTCTCTGTGATCCCTATTGATTCTGTCTCGGAGGCTGTGTCACACTGACAGGCCTAGACCTACAGTCCTTCATCAAGTGTCCCACCTTTCTACAGTTGTAGCAGTTTCTCTCCTATTGTTGTGGTCTCGGTGGTCTAGTGACTGACATTGATGCCGAACTGTGAGTATCTTGAGGCGGTAGACCCCATCCTCTACCTCTGCTTGGAGACCAGTGAGTCTGAGAACTCGATCTAGGTGGTGGAGGGGTAGGTGCAGAGAATATAGGCTTCTTAAAATCCCTAGATGAAGAACCCTGGAACTGCGGATATCTTTTCTGGGTTTGCCTCTTCTCAACCACGGATCTCTCTATCCTTTGGACTGACTCAACAAAGGTAGCGAACCTCTCCTGGTTTTCTAAGGCAGACACAGGAGTAGTCAAGGCAACATTCAAACCCTTCTCGAACCTTCTGATTCTTTCTTCTTCTGTGGCAGCCATGTGCGGATAGAACCGCAACAACTCCATGAACTTAGTTTCATACTCGCTAATGTTCATCATGCCCTGCCTCAATCTCTCAAACTGAGAGATATTCTCGTCTAGGAAGGTCTTTGGGAAATATTTGTGGACAAATTCTCGACGAAAGTCTTCCCACTAGATCTCTATTCCAGGCCTCCTCTGCTCTTCCATGGTCCACCAGTGACCAACACTTCCTTTGAGAAGATAGACGACATGTATAACCTTCTCAGCTTCAGGGATTTTAAGAATTCTGAAAGCTTTCTCCAACTCTGTTAACCACAGATCAGCATCTGTGGGGTCAGCTGTCCCAAAGTATTCGGTAGCTCCGACATGACAAAGTCGCTCGAACGTCTTACCGATACCTTGTCCTTCAGGCTAGACAGGTACCCTAGGTGCAGGCATGGGCATCCTATCGGTGATGTGTGTCATGGCAGTCATAAACTGGCCGAACATTGCTTGAACAGCTGGGTTACCCATGTCAGCTGTGTCAAACTGAGGTGGCTCCCTGTGTGGCTCAGGTACATGCTACTCTATTTCTGGGTGCCTTGCACCTTCCCGAGGTGCAGCAACGCTACTTTCCTCCACATACTCCTCATGTGGCTCAGACATCCTTATATATCTTCTTCCCCTGAGGAGCAGAAGATTCTATTAAATAAGGAAGAAACACTAAGGATAGACTCGACATCCTAAGTCCTATGTCTCTGTAGACTCAGCGAACCTAGAGCTCTGATACCACTTAATTTGTGGGCTCCAATCTCCAAAACCACAATATAAACTCAGCAGAAGCATTCGATTAGCAGCGGAATACGAAAATCACCGGAAATTAAAACTTTTTGAGACAAGATCTTGAAATCATAAAAACTTCTTTCATAGAAATAAGGTAAACTGTTTACATCTTTGTTAAATTACTTCTTGAGTAATTATACACATCATGATACAAAATCTCAAGAGTCAAAACCATAATCTCAGACCACTAACTCCAAGGACCTGAGAGTACAGAGACGGCATAGGACTATCTAACTACAAAACTCAGCAGTCAGTATCTCCACCTAAGATTCACTGCTACTCCTGGTGCTGCTGTTGTTGGTATTGGTCACCTGTAGGCTGGTTCCTCCATCCTCGACGACCACCTAAAAAGTTGAAATCTACGGGGTGAGACAATTTTAAATAATTGTCCCAGCGAGAGTTATAACTCTCAACCAGAAGCTTTATATAGCAATCAAAGAACAACATAAGCAATAAAAGCTTTTAATACAATCGACAGCAGATTGACATTATGTAGAACAACAGCATTTAAGAAATATGAACAACATATGTACTATGCAGTGTAACATCATTCAAGTATCTCGTAGTTCAACCTAAACAGATATACTATGCGGTTGATTATGTTTTACAAACATCATTATGCCCTGCGGAGATGAGGTATACCGCTCATACTCCAACCGATCACTGTTAAGTCACATCAGTATCATACCTAGGTCATCAAAAGAGTCGGATTCTTATGACCTCATCTTCCTCAGTCAGAGTGAGGATAAACATGCAGGACATCTAGTGTCTCTGCTACTATATCTCACTAGGGTATTCTGGTACTTCGCTATTAGAGTCACAGTGGCATCCTGTACTCTTTTCTCTATCGAAAGATTTCTTGTTTATCTCTCATCGATGCGGTATAAAAGATTTCCTCGGGATAATAGTGTTACATCACCCCGACATAAACATATACTGAAGGTTTGATGGATTTAAGATACATCTACATCAATTCCAACACTAGGATGTAAGGATTTACACATCCATATTCCCCCACATACTCAAAAGTATGTGATCCAGGAGTTCCCTTAGGAAAACCGATTTCACCATCATATAACTTTTGACAATGATGGATCTATGATCAGGGCTCTACATGGTATGATTATACTTGATTAGTTAGGTACATTTCAGTATTCTTTTAACATCATACATGTTCTCAAACATTAATCATTAGCATAGCAGCTGTGAAAGTAGAATACTAAATGTAACAAGTCTAACTCACATCAAATATCATTTCTTAATCATTTCATCAGAAGTCATCTATTCAGCATGACCTTGATGATATTCATGGTTCTTACAACCTATCAATCTCATAAGATGCCACTTACTAGGCAACATGGTATTTCACTATTCATAAAGCTAAAAACATGCTTTCAATGAATATGGTATCATAATCCTTACCTGGATATGATCATCATCATATAAGAACCTACATGGTTAATTCAACTAATAACAGTAAACAATTCATTTCAGGAGTTGTACCTTCATACTCCTACAAGAGTTAGGTTCCCTGATTTCTCATCAATTAGGGTTTACTATTCACATTACATGTTATCACCCTAGAATTAGGGTTTACTATTCATTTCATGGTGAATTGAACTCATAACATCATCATGTATGAGGAACATCACCATTGATGCCCTCAGATTAGATTAAGATTCATCAATTATCATAATTAGGGTTTCCATGATCTCACATAGGTGGATCATACCCTAATCATGCACAATCATACACATTGAAGGTACTTTACTTGAGTTTCAACCATAAATGGTAATTTCTCTCTCCTCTTACTAATAGATGGTGATTACACCACTCTAGATTAGGTTGGGTCAAGTCCTCATTGATTATCATAAGCCAAATCACCACTATCATGTCATTAGGGTTTTATTAAAACAAGGTATCCTTTAGTTGAACCCCTTTAAGGGTATTTTGGTAATGTACATCATTGATCACCTTCATGGGTCAATCCATTAGTCACTTAGTCCCTTAATGCCCTAGGGTAGCATTAGGGTTTAGATTAGACCACCATTGGACCAATTACACCTTCAAACAATTAAGCAAAAACAACCTTAAAAGTCTCCAAACGGTTTCAACCTTCAACCTCCAAACGGTCTTGAGACCATTTGGGGGCGTTGACCATTTGGATAGTTTGACCTTCAAGACCACATGGATCACCAAGACCGCATGGGTCACCAAGACCGCATGGGTGTGTTGACCGTTTGGAAAAGTTGACCTCCAAACCGTTTGAAGCTATGCGACTTGAAACTATTTGATCTTAAACGATCTTGAGATCGATTGGTCCAAACGACCTTGAGATCGTTTGAGCCCAAATGGTCTTGAGACCGTTTGTCCCCAAACAGTCTTGATACCATTTGTCCCCAAACGGTCTTGAGACCGTTTGGTCCAAATGGGCTCAAACCGCATGGACCTCAAAAGTGACTCCAAGGTTATAATCGATGATGGTTATCTATGTTGAAGCCTCCAATTGGCCAAATCCTTGTTAACCACTTGTAAATTGAGTCAATTAGGGTTAGCCTTAATCAATTGTACACCAAATTGACCCTCAATTGAAAGCCAATTAGGGTTGAATCCAGCTCAATTAGGGTTTTCAATCGGATAATCATCAATGTTCAAAATGTGAATTAAATTGAGGTTGAACCCATCAATTGACCTCCAATTGGGCCCAAACTTGGCCCAAACGGTCTTGAGATCATTTGGACATCCTCCAAACGGTCTTGAGACCGTTTTCGCAAAGTTCCATCAAAATCTAAGTCGATTGGATAAGGGTTGAACCCTAAATAGGTCTAAAATCAGCATTTTTATCAATTCATCAACTTATTGTGATTGGACCCTCAAACCATCAAATTACCTTAACCCTAGACCTCCAAACGGTCTTGGGTTGTCTCCAAACGGTCTTGAGACCGTTTGGATGAACCTCCAAATGGTCTTGAGACCGTTTGGGTCCTTCAACCTAAAGTCTATCCTTGAAATCAGCAAATCAACCCGATTAGGGTTTAGGGGGTTGAAGTGCCTTCAACTTGTGATTGGTTTGGAATTAGGTTATGATTCTTTGTAGAAATTAAATTCAACATGTTTAAAACAGACCCTTAAACGGTCTTCCCTTGGTGAACCCTATCAAACGGTCTTGAGACCGTTTGATTCTAAACGGTCTTGCAAGACCGCATGAGATCAAACAGTTTGAGACCGTTTGATTTCAAACGGTTTGCAAGCCGTTTAGACAAAAGGGTCCAAGTTCGTTTGATAAAGTTGCCTAGGAATTCATGCTTATCATCTTCAACCTCTATTCAGGTCGGTTACTCCACAGATTGCTTGCAAAAGTGCAAGGAAGAATGGGGAAGAAGAAGAACTAAGCATAATTTGCAAGAACATAGATATGCATAATAAAGCAAGAAGTTAGAGTTATAAAACCCACCTCAAACGTTGTTCCTAGAGCTCCAAGCTTTCAAGCTTCAAGACTTCAATGGCGTCTTGAGCTCCACAAGTCAGACAAAGGTGATTCTCTAAGGAAAGGATGGGGATGGTCGGCTAGAACAAAGAACCTAAGTAAGTTTAACCATAAAACCAACCTTATACAAGGAATTCCTCCAAGAATCCGAGCTAGAAGATGGTTTCTTCTCACCTTAGAACTAGTTGGTCGTCTCCTTGAGTTCCAGAGCTCTGCCTTGGTCATTTGAGCAAGATGAGAAATGAAGAAGAGAAAGGGTACGTTTACTTGGTTTGCAAAGGAATAAGCTTATATAGTTTAGGTTGATTTTCACTATAAGGACCTCTAAATCATAGATTTCTCATCTAAGTCCCTCCTTCTTTCTAAGGCACGTCCAAACCATCATAACTTAAGCAAAGCCCATCAAAACTCAAGATTTAAGGGTAAAGAAAACTAACATACAACTAAGGTACCTATATGAAGGGTCTCCTTACTCATATTAGGTGAATTTTACCACAAAGATCATTCTTCTTATCTGATTATTCATTGAAGCGCCCCTTTCATCATTTCTACTCTAAATGATGTCAAGAGTCATAAAAGATATTCTAGAAGGTGTATTTTACAAGTTGCACCCCACATTTTGGGTAAAATGCACTTCACTCCAAAATTAGGGTTTTTAAGCACAAAGATCATTCCACAAGATGCATCTTGATGCCCAAGCTTGGGAAATCCATCATACCTCATCATATTCACTCATATGATGTCTCATACTCAAAGGAACATCTTAACCTGTGTAATTTGCAAGTTAATCCCCTTAGGTCCCTGCATTACAAAACAATACTACAACTTTGTTTAAAAAGGGAAAAATTGAAAGTATATGTTCCTGAGGAACTTAATTACATTTCAGGGAGTAATCACAAGTATTTAATTACTTATTTAAGCAAAACATCTAGGGTTAATTTATAACCCAGGTCAGGGATGTTACATATATAACAACTATCTATCACCTCTCTGGTGATAAAAGAGTGTGTCACACCCATATTTACTAACACATATACGAAACAAGAAGCAGATAAATAAGAATGAAATAATTCCATCTGACATGTCATGACTTGTGGATTAACCGTTGCTTCCAGCTGGGTCATAGCATAGAACCTTTTTGTCACCTGTTGCCATCCACGTCCTCTGCTTGCTTGTCTAGAGGATCCTGCCTGGGATGTGGGTCCACATCCTCTTCCACTGTCACTACTAAACTGTCATTGTTGTGGACCTTGTTGACTTTGCCTTGACTGCTGAGTCACATCCTCATCTTTCATAGGGAAATAAGGTCTTGTATGCCCCACTTGCCCACACTTGTAACACGTTCTGTTGTCCTGATATAGCCTAAACAGCCTTGTCACTGAAGCCGATGAGGTATTATAGGCTCATGTTGGCGGAAAACTGTGACCTCTACCCTGACTCGGGGTCTATTGTGGTGGTGCATGTGATCTTGGTTCACTGAAGGTTGATCTTGGTAGCGACAGCGGTGGGAAAAACTTTGGCTTCTTAAAGCCTCCAGATGATTGCCCTTGAAATTGCATAGGTCACTTATTAGCATTAGCTTCACACTTCTCTATGAAAGACCTCTCAATCCTCCTGACAGATTCCATAAAGGTGGAAAACCTTTCCCTATTCTCCAAGGATGATGATGTAGTAGTCAACTCTGCACTCAGACCCTTCTCAAATCTCTAGATCCTTTCCTTGTCTGTTGTTGCCATGTGCAGGTAGAACCTCAGAATTTCCATAAACTTTGATTCATACTCATTGATAGTCATAACTCCCTGACGAATCTTCTCGAACCGAGAGATTTTCTCATCTAGGTAGGTTTCTAGAAAATATCGGCTAACAAATTCCCTTTAAAACTCCTCCCATCCTATCACAAATCCTAGCCTTTTCTCATCTTCCATGGCCCACCAATGGCCAGCACTACCTTTCAACAGGTATACTGCATGCTTAACTTTGTCTTCTTTAGCGATGTTTAGGATTTTAAATGCCTTTTCTAGCTCAGTCAACCACATGTCAGCGTCTGCTGGATCATAAGTACTTGCATATTCAATCACCCCAACACGTCTAAGATGTTTAAATGTCTTCCTGACACCTTGGGACTCCACATTGGAGGCGGCTGCCCTAGCTTGAGGTTATGGCACTCTGTCAGCGATATGTGTAAGTGTGGCCATCATCTGTCTAAACATAGACTGAAACTTAGGATTGGCCGTCATTGTTGGGTCTAGATGAGGCATTGCGGGCTACTCTGGCCCTACTTCTAGCACTCTCTCATCACGTGCCTGCCTCCCTACACATCCTCCTGGTGCAACATAGCTACTCTCAACGTGTTCTTCATGTCCTCCAGACATATCTGCATAAGCATAAACTATGATCAGATATGTTGGATACATAAGAACATACTCAAACCTAAGTCCTATGTCCCCGTAGACTCAGTAAACCTAGAGCTTTGATACCAACGTAACTGGGACACCTCATCACACTAAATGAGATTACTCAAAATACAAAACACATTCAACTACTAATTAATCACATAGTCAAAAATGTAGGATAATTAAAACCAATTCCAACAATGTAAATAAACTCTAGAGCATTTACAAAAGGTCCATCATTCCATTCCCATATATTGTAACAAGTATTTACAAATGGGTCCAAAGACCTCAGTCACATCCTGCATACAAAAGATATTTCACATGTACATGCAATATATTTACAAACATTGGCATGCTACCAAAATCTCATGTCGATATGAGTTTATCATATAGAAAACACATCCCATACCCGAACCTGAGAGTATAGGGACAACACCAGGACTATACTACTAACATCTACAACTAACCAACCTTCTGAATCTATTGATCACCAGGTTGGTTCTCTTCCACAACATGACCTTGATCTCGTTGCCCCCGACCACAAAAAAAAATGTGGTGACCCACGGGTGAGACCTAGTCCTAGTGAGAGATATAACTCTCTATAACATATATCGATTATAACATATTAATTAACAATACATAAATTGAGCAGTTAGGATATTGAATAAGTAATATGACAGATTTAACAGTTTAAGCATACTAAGCAGTTAAGTAAATAAGTTGTAACATCAAGAAGAAGTACACAATTTTCATAAGTATGCATCATGTAAGAATTATGTAGTATAAAGACAAGGCAAGGGTTAATCAACTAATGTGATACGTATTAAACACTAGCAATTATACTACATGGTTGGTATTATATCTTTTATTATTATGCCATGGGGAGTTTGAATCATACCACTCAAAGTCCAACTGACCACTGTGAAGTGATATTCAGTTTTGTATAAGATCTAGGAGTGTCGGTGTCCTAAGATCTCTTCCCCTCGGTCAGTACGAGTAAACTGCAGTGACATACCAGTCAAACTATCAACAGTGACATATTGTCAACTGATAACAACTAGTCCGTACTTGGTACAAGTTATGACATTAGAAAATAGGGTATACAAAACCCTCTAATCTGAGGTACAACCACAACTGTCCTCAATCACATCAAATGTCAGAGGCATGACCATAGCCATTCTCAATAACCTACAATTGTGGATGATAAGGATATATCCTCAACTTGCCACCAACACATACTCAACAGTATGCGCTCTGAGTTTCCCTTAGGAAAACTCATTTCACCATCCAATAAGTTTTGACACTGAAGATGGCTCTACGACATAGGGCTCTACATGATTAAGGTTACACTTGATTCATTACTGCCAATTGAATGCATTAAGGCTTTATCATACAAGTAGACATTCAAACCCTAATTCTTTTCTAACAAGAGTATATGTATAACAACTTCAAAAGATATAAAATATTTGAGATATAAGTCTTAATCACATTACCACATTCTATCATTCATTGGAAATTAATGGACCACACTTATCATCATACGATTACAAGATACCAATATCTTATCACAAGTTCCAGGCTTTCAACCCTTATTGGAACATGAAGAGGATTTCACCTCAATCATGGCTTCAAACGTGCCCAAAGATTTTCAAGACCATCACATTATTCATAGTAAGGTTATCATCATCATTCCATGCCTTAAACAAGGCACAAAAGATCATTATCACATATATGTCCATAGATATTAACATGGCAAAGCACTATGATATTCAAATAGTACTACATTGTGGTTTCAACACAAGAGGAGTGTAATTCATACATTAATCATTCAATGGGTCTGATTTTAACCAACCAACATCATATAATTACATTAAGGTTAGGTATAACAAGCTAGATCACATGGGAGTTACGCATCCACTTATTATAGTGATTTATCAAATATAATTATATAATGGCAAAGGTAAGACTACAAATTAATGGTATTGAACCATTAAATTATCATCACTGGGACCCACATATAATACCATGTGATTTATTCTAATCCATTGGATGTTAAAGAATCCAATATTATTCATTGGATCAGGTTCATTGTTCAAGGTTATCAATTGAAGCATAGGTCTAACCATTAGTTCAATTGAACCAAGGAACCATTGGTTCAAGGTATAATCAAATCTATAATTACATTATTAACTCATCATATATGGTGATGACCTGATCCACCATTGATTGTGATCATTAGATCACCATTGGTTGTTAGATCAGTAATACATTCAGTTAACACCATCAAATATTAAGCTAATGTCATCATTGATTGATAACATCATTAGAATACTTTGTAAATGATAATTAAACGTATAATTGAACCAAAACCTGACCTAAGGGGGTGACCATAGGTTTTCACCATAAATTTGACACCATTGATCACGAACATTAGTTGCCAAGATAGAAACACCATTGGTTATTGAATGGTATGACCATCGGTTGTGTGATAGGGAAGGAAATAGTTTGACAACCCTAATTTTAACCATCAATTGTTTTGTGCTTAGGACCATAGGTTGTTTTTATCAACCTGTACCAGATCATGTTACACCTTAGAAAGGTTGTACACATGTTTACAAGTTCATATATAATTGGAACAAAATAGTGAACACCACAAAAATTCGTAATTCTAAACAAGCATGGTTTCTCTATAATCAATTCATCACATTAAAGCATAAACATGAACTAACAAGCTTCTAACTAGCAATATAAGTGAAGAATGTTATATAAATCGACTCTATAGAGTAGGTCAGATCCCAAACAGCAAGAATATCGAGTAAATAGGGCAAGAAAACCTTGGATTCAGATCTAAACTTGGCCAAATAAGCACTTCTCTCTACAAGGAAGCAAAATCCTAGAAAAAGAAATGAGAAGGATATATTTTTGAGTTATAGAGCCACTTTCACCATGGAACAACAGAGTTCCAACCTGGAGGAAGGTATACGGAAGGAGAAGAGAAAGAAAAATGGAGAAGGAAGGAAGAAAACAACTTGCCTTGGTCAAAATCCCTAGAAGATGACCTTGGAAACCCTAGGTAGGGCTAGATGGAGCTCGACGAGACCTTCTCCAAAAAGGGGTTGTCTTCTACCTTAGAGAAGTTGGTTCCACATAAAAATAGAGTGGAGTCATTGATCCATGTTAGAGGAAAGAAAAAGCAAGCATAGTTTCATATTTGGGCAAGGAAGCAGTAAATATAGCCCATGGATAAGGATCGAAACAAGCATGAGGTGTAAAAGTAGCTTCCTCATGTGTCTATGGCCTTAAACTATTAAGAATATACAAGCACACACACAAGTATCTCTCCCACCATCCATATAGACCTTCTTATCTTTCCTTTTTCGAATTTCCCATCCAATTACATAATTCATTAGTTGATAGCTACTAAAGGTAGCTCATCCATGAAGGGGTAAACCCTAAAATACCCTTGAGGAAAACACCTTCAAACAATGGCTCAACTAGGAGACCCATGGCTCAAAACACTCAAGAGTGATAATATAACTGGAACATAATGTATATGATAAATTGCAATGAAAACCCCTCATTTGGGTAAATTACAGAAAAGTCCAAAATATACAGAAAATTGCATAATGTGCTCAAATAGTGTCCAAATTGGACCAAATTTGAAACTTAAGCATGTATTTTGATTTAAAAACATATAAAAAGGTTATATTAGGGTTATAAGAATTAAATTATGGTAATTAAGCTCATTCAACTCATTAAGCATGTTTAGGGGCCTTTAAGTAACCTAGTTTCCTCATATTTAGGTACTAATCATAATACACCTTTTGACTGCAACATTCATAGTTGGACTTGAGTGATAGGAGAAGGGGTGTTCTCAAGGACTTTGGATGTCCAATAATGTGTTGTATCAGTACCTTTACTAATACCCATGTGCCTCAACCCAAGATCCAACATAAAAGTTGGCATCCATTATTCAGTCACATGAATTTATATATGTATAAGGTGTAAGTGTGTATATTTTATGCCTTCAAAAGAAATCACATTATAGAAAGACTTGTAAAGTAAAGAACAAATGGGAAGGCCCCAAGTGGATGTGCAATGTTTCCCCTTTCTAGAACAATCTAAACATACTAGAAAGCATACATGAACAGTAATAGGAAAGTAGCATCTTACTCATGATAGAAGACTTCTCTTTCTCCCTTTTTGTTTTAAATTCGTTTGTTACTTTTAAAAAAAGAGGGAACACAGCCAAAAAGCAGCAAGAGAAACAAAAAGGAAAAAAATTCAAACTAAAAAAGGAAGCAAATAGAAAATCATAAAAGGGAAACAAAGATGGAAACCCTAAAAGGCAAGCTCTGAGAAAACCCTAAAAGGGAAGAAAAAAATAGAAACCCTAAAGTAAAATAGAGAGGAAACCCTAGAAGCAAAGAAAAAATAAAAATAGTAAGTAAACCCTAAAAGAAGCCAAACCCAGAAAAGGTAACTCAAGAAAATGAAAAAAAAACTTGGATCATCTAGACTGTCCCCAATAGAGTTTCCAAATTGATTTACCCACTGATAAAAATCTCAAAAGCATATAATATTGACGATTGTATGAAACCTAATAGGAAATCATGAAAATGGTACATAGTTGCCGCCTTATTTTATATAAAATATAAGGAATAATATAAATTAGTGCTTAAATCATCAGAAAATGCACAAATAAGGAAAAACACTCAACCCCAGGGCAGATAAAACATGAAATATGAGGCCAACATACCAGGACCGACAATCGTATTATGATTTGGGAAGGTATTAGACACCCCACATTGCCCAAAAACACCATATTGTATTTTCATTTTCAACTTCATAAAAATTGGCTATTTGGGTTTGTTTGAAGTAAAACAAAAGTGAGAAAGCAAAGAAGCACATTTTAAATTTGCAATTTTTGGGGACTAGAGATGACCATGACATTGCCATCATTGTCCCTGAAGACTACGGTTTTTTCAACTATGAGATATCAATTGCCAGGGTATCTTCCACAGAGAATATCCACTCTAGGAAATTGAGATGGTAGGTGGGAAATTGAGAGAGACGATAGAGGAGTAATTAATCATGAGAAAGAGATACTTTTATGCAAGTAAATTAAGAAAGGTATGTAGACAATAACCATATTACATGGTAGTTGATCTAGATGTTCAGTTATAATCGAAGAGAAACTATATTATTTTAGACAATATCTAATTTAAATTGTTATTGTGGTTGTTGTTGAATGAGCAGTTTAGTAGTTTAGATGAATGGGAATTTCAAGATAGTAGTTCTAGAAATTAGAAATAGTTCATGATAAGCATTTCAAACAAGTAGTTCTAACAGGTATATGTACCAGATATATGGAATTTAAAACAAGCAAGTTCTATTGTTTCCTTACAATCTCATAGCCTTTCATCATAGGAGAGTCAGATGTGCTAGAAGAAGCATCTTCTAGTCACCAGGGCAACATTACATAAAATGTAAGCATAGGTATCTCTCTGACATTAGGAGAATAAAAAGGGGCAACAATTTAACATTGATATGGGGAGAATTTGTAGATTTAGATTGATGTGTTGGGGTTTAGGGATTCCGAGAGAGGTTTCCTGATGAAGACCAGTGGGATGTTGCATTCCATAGGGCATTCCACTGGAAGATTGTTGGATTCCACTATATTGCACCCAGCGGAATGTTGGATTCTACTAGGTGTCTCCAAATAAGAAACAAAAGTATTTTTGTATCCGAGTTTCTAGAATATTTTAGAGATATTGAAAGCAAATTGCATGTATCATGGGATTGAGTTACATGATGAATAAAAGTTTATTAAAAAGGGAAGTGTAGATGAGAGTAAAACTTTGGAAATAACTTTCCATTTTTGTTATAAAATTTGGTGTTATAAAAAATCCATTGAGATAATGGCTAAAGGAGAGGAATTGAATTTTTCATAGTCCTAAAAATTAACCTATATTAAGTATGATCAAACTGGGCAATTTATTAAAAAGGCTTTAAAATTTTCAATTGAAAAAAATTGCATTAAGTCTAGAGAAAGATAATTTTTATTCACAACCCTCAATCCATGACAAACAGGTGGAATTAATGGACTGAATAGGTTGAAAAGTATGGAAAAAGTGAATAAATACGACGAACTTTATCATTAAAATGGCATATCAGATTTCTATCGTTGAGTGAATGACCAAAAAATGGACATCAATAGAAGTAACGACAGAAGAGAAATGAAGGAGCAAAGATGAAATCAATAAAGAAAGAGGAGGGAATTACTAGGGGACCATGGTTTGTGGCAATCTGGACATTATGCACCAAAATATGCTCATTTTATGGGTATCTTTATTCACTTTAAACCCATTATTTATCATCCCAAACCCATTCGGTCACTCTACACCCAATTTGTGTCATTTATGCCCAGTTTTGGTCACTTTGTGCCCGATTTAGGTCATTGTGCACTCAACTTTGGTCATTTTATGCTCAATTTTGGCCAATTTGCGCTCAACTATTGGTCATTTTGAGTCCAAATATTACTTCTCTCCTCACATGCCTCCACTTTCCCATTGCTTCCCTCCTTATTTTTCTCCTTCCCCATTCTTTCACTTCTTACTTGTCTTCTTTCCCCCATCACTTATCTCGTATCTCCATTACTTCTCTCATCATCCCTTATTAATTCTCTCATCATTTTTCTTCTTTGTGTCCATTACTCCCATATTACTTCCACATAGTACTCCTCCTCACTTTTCTCCTCTCCCCACACTCTTCTTGTGCATGTTGATTATCTATGGTGGTAGTAGTAAAATCACCTCATCTGAAATTACTTTGGCACAACCACAAAACTTCTCAACTTGCTCTTCAAAACAACCACCAAGTTGGGCCTGGCGCACAAAAACTTGCCTCCTGCTATGCATAACACCCTTGGATGATTGAGAGACGTGCATGACATAAGTTGTGTCGTACTTAATTTTGTCACTATGCATAGCAAAACCCTTGTCTACTTTAGATCGTGCTCAGAAGCTGCAGAATGAGTGGTAGGATTGTAGGTGCAAGATAAGTTGTTGTATTTCATGGTTTCTGAAAGGAATATGATACTTAGACCAGAAATGAGACCAAATTTGGGACTTTTTTCGTTTGAATGATACTAATAAATAATAAATAATTGGGAGTCTTTTGCCTCGCGGTGTTCGTGATGAGACTTCAAAATCTTTGTGCTTAAAACGAAATCTACAACCGCCATCATAAGAAAACCGTACCGCATTGTATCAATGCAAATCTCCCTGTCCTAGCATCCAAAGCAGGCGAGTCACATGTGTTTCTTGGCGAGCGACTGCTACACCTCTCTGTCATGTCAGATTCTAATATTGACATGAAATAAAGTGGAGCATCTATAGAAAGGAAATGTTCACCCCCGCTGTCACATGTAAAGCAAGTCTGTCCATGGGAGCATGCTCCCCCGTCGGTGGTAGACCGAGCGGCAGCCTCCTTGCGCGGGAACCTACTGACCTAAGTCCCCACCAAACACATGGTCCACTCCGAGCGAACAGGACACATGAATGAAGTGAATGGCGCACTCGCTCGCTCTTTGACGCTCTCGCCACGGGTAGCCATGCTCATTGATTCGCTTCTGGTCAGCCCAGACCTGTGCTCGATAACGACCGTGTCCTAATGACGCATTGACGCACCATCGTCACGAAAGCAATCCTGCACCAAGTCTTGTCGTGGCGTTACTGGTTAGGTGACAATCCCGTGCACAATGAACTGTTGGTGTGTCATGCATGAGAAATCTGAATGTGGAGTTCTATAAACTAACTAAGAGCATTGCAGTTGAGATAGAATAGTAATACAGCACATATGAGTTATCACACACAACATATATAAACATCGATATTTACTTCAACATATTTATCTGTCACTAATATACTATATATAAGGCTCGATATATCATGTAAACAATATGATATGATATGATATGATATATATATATATATATATATATATATATATATATATATATATTTCTTCTTCATATTCATTATTTTGTGAGTAACCATTCATTTCTTTTTTATCAAATAAGAAGTTTGCAATTATTATTCTGTTGTTCCAAATTGACAATTCCCCTCACAATATTTTTTTAGCGTATTCAATGTAGCATACAATATCATGGTCCTTCTAAGTAGGGTTGTAAATGGGTAGGGTATGGTGCGGATATGTTCTTAACCGTAACTGTTTATTTAAGCGGATATGGGTACAATTATAAATCTGCTTTGTAAAAACTATACCCGCAACATATTCATATATGTATAAGTGTCAGGTATATAGATGGGTAATTGGGTATACAGTTATGTTAATTTGATATCATAATACACCACAAACTTTGAGATACAAAAAACTACCACACTTATATGGACAAATTATGGACATATATCATTCAAGGAAGAGAAGAGAGAAGAACGGAATGAGAGAATGACTTTATGTCCTTCTTAATTCAATAAAATGTACTTGTGTGGCTACAAAGGTGTGTTAATGGATTTGTTCATTATACTACTGTAAGGTACTTATATTTACTAGTTGTAAATGCTACAATATGGAGCACTACATTATACTATAAATGTTTACTATTTTAAGATACATATATTTCTATATGTGAATCTTACAATATGCACCATTACATTTTAATGTAAATTATTTACATAAAAATATAGGTAAATGGGTATATGGGTATACATGGTATGGGTATATACATAATCATAATCTTACCCTCAAAGAGGTGGGTATGTGGGTATAAAGGTAAAATGTTACATGGTTATAAAAATGTATACCCATGATGGGTTTAGTGGGTATGGGTTTGAGGGTATGCGGTTATACCTATATCCATTTATAGCCCTACTTCTAGTGCTACATTGAGTTTGTTTGGATGGATAATTGTTGAGAGCGTTTAGTGACTCCCACAGGTTTGTTGCTTGAGACTAGGTGTTGCAAATGTATCTGAAGTCCCAGCTTTTCCAAAGTCGTTACTGGGTTTTTGAAGCTTGGATGAGTGTCCCAGATGTAGCTATGTCATCCTGGGGGCATAAAGTCCATCATGTGTGGCATGTCGAAGTAGTATCCTTGCACAATCATCAATGCATAGAAAAGAGAGGAAATAGTGAATGAATAAGCAATAAAGATTATCAAGGATTTATATTATTTCTTATGAAAGCATTGATTAGTACATACAGTGAGTTCTAAATATGTACTAGAAAACTCTGCAATGCACCTATTAACAAGTGTTTGGGACGTTGTAAGCAATGCATATTGATATGTACACCCATGTCCTCTATATTGGAGAGGGGGTAATTACATAGAAGTGGACTCAATCCTAATGGACCAAGGCAAATAGGCCCATGTATCTAATAGACTAATTAACCTATTAGCTAAATAAGAAAATACTTTCTAACAACACCTACATTAGATCATGGTCTTTTGTCGCACAAACATCAAACTATGAAGCTCTAGGTTAATAAGGAAGTCAAACACGACACTATATACTAATATCAAGAAAATATGTTGTAACGACCCCGCCTCCCAGTAACCCCCGATTAAGGAAGACCAATATGTTAGAGCCGTTATCCCCATTTCCGGATCAAAGGTTCAACAAATAATCAATAATAATTATTAAATTCTACCAACTAAACTGAAAGGTTGTAAAAAATTAAACTTCGCATACCTTTTTCAAAAACTTGGACATCTACTTCTATCCACATTTGGGGTCTATTCTAACTAATCCTCCTTTGCACTTTAATTCTCATTTAATTCCACATATGTCGCTTTATTGTTTGTTCTTTTCACTTGTACCTAAAACACCAACAAACAAAATGTCGGTCAGCATAAATGAATTATGTTGGTATGTGGGGGAAACAATAATCGTGCAATTAACTTGTAACAACATATTACAGTCAAATATGATTTAATAACCAACTTTATGTTTTCAACATAACTACTCAATCCATACATACCCTAACCTCTGTGTTGTCCCTGCAGTGGACCTGGATGCTACCTTCCTTATGGTAGATCCCCTTTTAACCCCTCATGATTCTACCTAACAAGTGAATCAGTTTCTAGAGTTGAGTCACATGGAACTACCCGTAGGTAGCCCACTCCTTAACTCATGGTGTGCTAAAGAGTTGCATGTCACTACACGTAGGTAGCCCAATCCCTAACTCTTGATAGCCTAGACCTTGCTCTAGGTTACACTTTTTAGCATTTGCAAAGCCACATAGGAGGACCAGGAGCTGAGCCAGTCATGTATGCATACTTATGGTGATAGTCATACTCACTTTATAGTTTCATGAAATAAAAGTGATCCAACTAGTTATTTTTAGGCAACCGATAAAACAACCGAGAATCACCGTGAAACTAAAGTGATTATCCATAAGCGTAACCACATACCTGTCAGGATGATTTGAGATAGAATAATCTAATCAAGAAATCCAAATAGGCAAGCAAGAACATTACGAGATCCTGAAATATGCATACAATTTTCTATTATTAATCATGCCATCAAGATCTACTAAACCTAGCTCGCTTCCTATGGTTTCTAGTCCACTTTTAGTGTTTTTGTTACAATTAGGGTTTCCCTTCATCTCTTACTATTTTAAACCCTAATTTTATACAATTACTCACAAACCCTAATTATCTCATCCATTATTCTCAAAAGATATTAAGGCTACCTTTTAACAACATATAACCCTGATATCAGAAAAAGCTACCATTTTGTTAAAAGGCCATCACGTAAAGGGTCGTCTTCCTCCTCACGTAACCTAGCAGAGCCACGATCTATAGCAGGTTGTTGGCATGCTCTCTCTCCTCCAGGGCCTCGATGGCTGCCTCCGACCCCTACCCTAGCTCTGTTGCCATCCGCCGCCCTTGGGGACCACTCAGATCATGACTAGCATGGCTGGTCCGAGCTGTGCCGATATGCAACTTGCCGCCCAAGTGGAGCCCTCCCATAGGTGTAGCTCCTTTGTGACAGTCCAGGGATGATGGTTAATCATCCTCGGTCATTGTGGGAATGTCAAGCCACCATCTAGATCACTCCTTGGCCCTTCATTTGTACCAGGGTTTCTCTACCCTCTTGGTTAGGGTTTGCACAAAAGAAGAAGAAGAAGATGATGAAGACGGAAGAGAGAGTTTTGTGGGATTTCTGTGGAACTCGATCCAGAGGCTCTACCCCTTTATATAGGGGTGGTTATCCATGCCCTAAGATGACCATCTATGAGTAAACTAGTCCTTTTCCCAATAGGATCCTTATTCCTTCATGGAGAAGTAATTCTTCTCTCTCCTATTTATTTCCTTGATATTCCTTATTTCATGGATACTTAGAAATACAAAAATTATCTCTTTCATTCTCTTTGTACTTTCCTTTTAATCATTGGTCACGAAATTATATTTGCTTTTAACAGAAAATACCACCTCTTTAACAATTCCACAAAATTCATTCATTATGCATCATATTATCCTTTTATTTTCTATCATTGGTATTTTCTCTTTCTTTTTCTCCATTGGGGCTCCTTGGACCCTAAGAAACTCTAATATTTCGAAATTCCTTTTTAAGGATACTTATTATCCTTCAAGATGCATCTATATTCATTATTTCTCATTATCTTGTTTATTTCTTATTAAAATATCTCTTTTTGAGGATTTCTCTTTATCTTTCTTTTTATTTTCCTTATTGGCATTCCATTTAACATTAGGAATCCTTTGGATACGAAAATCCACGAAGGGTAACTCAATTATGCCTCTTTTCACTTATTTCCCACATTTTATCATTGTTTTCAATTTATTTCTTAATAAAGAAATATTTAATTGATCTTTTCTTTTCTTATTGCATTCTCTTTGCAACTTTAGACTTATCGGAACCCAAGGAACCCAAGAGGCATGAAATACAACTTTGGGTTAAATTCTTTTGCCTTCTAGAGGTTTCTACATTTTTCTTTTCTCCATTTCTTATTAATAATGGAGTTCCTTTTGTCTTTTCCTTGTTATTGGGCCCAATAGCCAATAAAGCCCACAAAACAACCAACTAGGCTATTGTAAATGAAACTCATTTATTCAAAACAAATTATATTATTATTTGTTTCAATATCTTTAATATGAGAAATTACATTTCTCACCAAATGAACCCAAAAGTTGGGGTTGTAACATCCTTCCCCTCTTATATGAATTTTGTCCTCAAAATTCCATCAAGCAAACAAACAATTCAGGATAAGACTTTTACATGTCCATCATTGGCCCCTATGTGGCTTTGCCCCATCCATGGCGCTTCCAAAGAACCATTATCATCACATATTCCTTTCCCTGAGTTCTTTCACCTTGGCATATGTAAACCTCATAGGTGACTCAGGTCATTTTAGTCTCCCTTGGGGCTCACTAGGTTCATTGCTCCGCACATGGTCCAGGTACCTCACATAGTGCTCTAAATTGGACACATGGAACTCATCACACATCACATTATCCTGAGGGGTAAGGGTAAACTTAACCTTCTCCACCAAACCATGTCAAAAGAACCCATGCATCGGGAACTCAACTCTCTTAGCTAAAGTTGAAGACATACACCTCCATGTATTCCACTTATTATCTCATCTCATCTCTAAGTCTATCTTCATCAAGAAAACTCTGAGCTTATTCTCTTGGTTTTTCAAACTCAACCTTCATAGCCCATGATAACAACATCCTCATAAGATGATTACATTATTCCTCTTAGTGTTTGTAAACCATCCATGTATCGTTCACTCCACCAGGGTATGTTATCATCTCTGTCCTCATACCCCATGGCAACTTTCCAACTCACATCACCTTTTATCCTTGGTGTATGGCATGTGTATTGTCCTATCTCTCACTCCTATAACAAGAGGAAATAAGTATTTGGCTGCAGTCCAAATACAAAGTTCTTCCAGTTCCAAGAGTAGAGATGGTACATCCCACCTTCCCAGTACACCTTTAAATCTAAGTTGAAACGTGCAACTTATGCCTCTACATCACAAACATCTCAATATCAAAGTTACTTCCATGGAAAACTAGTTTCAAACCTACTTGAGTCCACACACATTCCTTGGTCATCTCCTCTAGGTCGATAGGGTGCCGACACTTTTGGGGTCATTCCCCTTCCCTTATGCATCCAGAGAGTGCCCTACTCATCTGCCCTTTGGGTCCCATGAGTTCATGAAGGTGATCTCCTAACCCATAGCCCTCAGACAATGATAGTTGTTACCTCTCGACCCTATGGTCATGTGCAACTAGGGAATTAGGCAACTCCCACTTCCATCGGTCTTATCCCTACCTGACCCTAGGATAGACTTATGATTCTATTATAGTACATGTCCAGCTTAGAACCTTACCCAAGCCTTCATCATCTCTCTCTCTCTCTGCATTCATGGGCTAACTTTCATCCTTTCATAGGGGTCATGGAAACCTGCTTACCTTGGTCAGGCCCCATACCTGTTACCTCCATGGTAACACATCCACATGCACTAAGAGATGGTTATCTATGGGTCTACAGGTTCATTCTCATACCATGTACTTTTCACTTAGCTTATCAAGATCCTATGAGACCGCTTTAGGTTTCCTCAAAACCCACAATATGTGTATACACCCTACCAAAGGGTCCCTCTCCCAGGATGGGAGGAAACTACAACTCTTGACAATAAGGTCACAAACATCCTTAGGGTTTACATTCACATGAGCATGCTTAACCCAACATCTACTAAGGTACAAGCAGACCACCTACTAAACCATGCTAGGTCTTCTCATCCTCAACATTGGATCAAGATCATACCTTCCCATGTCATCAACTTAGCTGTGAGGGGTTCATCAAAGATAACTTAAACTCAAGGGGTTTCCCTTTACTCTAACCATGAGGAGTACCATGTTCGAATCTATAGAAACTCAAATCTCATCATGAGCATCAGGTACACCACTTCCCCTCTTAGGCCTAGGAACCCTAGGTTCACTTTTGGGTGTCAAAGTACATGCTCAACCTCTTAACCACGAATCAATCATGTATAAGGCATAACATGCACTTCCTGTCATCCTTCTACTCGAGCAATACTTCAGAGTTGAGTCCTCCTTAAGGAAAAACAACAAGGTACAAGGCCTCACAACCTATTACTAAACCTCTCCAGGTCTAAGGAACTCTTCTTCCTACCTCAGAAGGTAGACACCTACAACATGGGCACATAGGTACCAGAATCCTCATCCTTTCTCTAGGGTTTGGTTCTACTAATGGCGACGAAGCTATCATCAGCCTCCAGGGATCAATCATGAGGAAACCACAATCACCCACTTAGGTCGCATCATCCTCAACTCCCCACTTGTCCTCATATCTCGGAGTCTAGGCTTCCAACCTTCTTGCTTGGGTCCTTCTCTCTCTCTAGAGCTAACTCCACAACCAGCCTTATACTAAAGGTCCTCTCTCAATGAAGATGGATCAAGCTCACAAGCATACCTCTACATGGTGAAGCCTATGTTCATGCTTATGTTTGCTCAAGGTTATCCATAGCTCCTTATGCTTATCTCATCAGCTATCCAACATACTCCCTTGTCCAAGGTTTTGACCTACTGCTCACACTATTGACGTATTTTGGGTGCCTACTATGCCATGCTCATTTAAGCTCATAGGGTTTCTATAGGTTCTTCTCTAACCTCATCAAAGAAGGAGCTATCCTTCGCGCAAACATGCACGACCCTTCCTAAGGTTGGGTCGCCAAAGGTACTAGGTCATCCAACCTCTCATGGCTCATATGGAATCCAAGGCATGTCCATCCAAACACCTGGTCTACCATGACATCTAACTCATCATGCCATCTCTCCCTCTACCCCCCCCCCCTCACTTAGGGTTAGGGTTAGCATCGTCCTCAGAGGATGTGTCGGGTCTCTACTTTTAATGGAGGTCTCTACCTCCAAGACTAACTCTCTATACTTATCCTCCTGACAAGAAGGTCTAGCCTCATGTCTCTCCTGAGGGAAAGAAAACTTATGTCATACGACCTAAGCATATATCTATTCTTTAGTTTACGCTTAATCTATTAAGCTTATGTCCATGACATCTTATTTACATGTTTTTCATTAATTTGGTGGCGGATTCCTTAGACCTTATCAACCTTACCCATACCTCATGACGGTGAGGAAAAGAGAGAAAACCCTAATCCTTAAGGCCCTTAACAACATTTGAGTTGAGAAGGGATGAACAAGATGAGAGAGTCCTAAAGGTATCTTATTTCGAGTCAAATCCTGAGACATTGGCCAGGCAATCACACTAATCTGGGAGTCCTCGTATTCCGACTAGCGGTGCAGAGGAAAATCTTGCCACCCCCCAGACGTGATCCTTTTCTAGACACCTCTGTCTTTCAGAAAATCCTCTAATAACTCCCTTGGGTTCTACATAGTTTGTAAAATTTAATAATTATTAAAGATTATATGAGGAACATATGCTCTCATACCAAATGTAATGACCCCGCCTCCCATTAACCCCCGATTAAGGGAGACCAATAGGTCAGAGCCATTATCCCCATTTATGGATCTAAGGTTCAACAAATAATCAATAATAATTATCAAATTCTACCAACTAAACTGAAATGTTGTAAAAAATTAAACTTCGCATACCTTTTTCAAAAACTTGGACATCTACTACTATCCACATCCGGGGTCTATTATAACTAATCCTCCATTGCACTTTAATTCTCATTTAATTCCACATATGCCACTTTACTGTTTGTTCTTTTCACTTGTACCCAAACCACTGAAAAACAAAACGTCAGTCATCATAAATGAATTATGCTAGTATGTGGGGTAAATAATAATTGTGCAATTAACTTGAACAACATATTGCAGTCAAATATGATTTAACAACCAACTTTATGTTTTCAACATAACTTCTCAATCCATACATACCCTAACCTCTGTGATGTCCCTGCAGTGGACCTGGATGCTACCTT
Organism: Alisma plantago-aquatica; assembly: GCA_963693085.1. Classification (NCBI taxonomy): domain Eukaryota; kingdom Viridiplantae; phylum Streptophyta; class Magnoliopsida; order Alismatales; family Alismataceae; genus Alisma; species Alisma plantago-aquatica. Next base: position 1,006,299,361 of record OY856412.1, read on the forward strand.
CCTTATGGTAGATCCCCACTTAAATGATTCTACCTAATAGGTGAATCCGTTTCTAGGGTTGATTCACATGGAACTACCCATAGGTAGCCCACTCCTTAACTCATGGCGTGCTAATGAGTTGCATGGAACTACACGTAGGTAGCCCAATCCCTAACTCTCGATAGCCTAGACCTTGCTCTAGGTTACCCTTTTTAGCATTTGCAAAGCCACAGAGGAGGACCAGGATCTGAGCCAGTCGTGTATGCATACTTATGGTGATAGTCATGGTCACTTTATAGTTGCATGAAATAAAAGTCATCCAAGCAGTTATTTTCAGGCAACTGATAAAACAATCTGGAATCGTCATGAAACTAAAGTGATTATCCATAAGTGTTACAACCCCAACTTTTGGGTTCATTTGGTTAGAAATGTAATTTCTCATATTAAAGATATTTGAACAAATAAATATATAATTTGTTTCGAATAAATGGATTTTGTTTACAATAGCCTAGATGATTGTTTTGTGGGCTTTATTGGCTATTGGGCCCAATAACAAGGAAAATACAAAAAGGAATTCCATTATAAATAAGAAATGGAGAAAAGGAAAAGGTAGAAACCTTTAGAAGGTAAAAGTATATAATCCAAAGGTGGATTTCTTGTCTCTTGGGTTCCTTGGGATCCAAGGAGTCCGAAGGTGCAAAAAGAAAGCAATAAGAAAAGAAAAGATCAATTAAATTTTTCTTTATTAAGAAAGAAATTGAAAACAATGATAAACTGTGGGAAATAAGTGAAAGGGGTATATTTGAGTTATCCTTGATGGATTTTTGTATCCAAAGGATTCCTAATGATAAATGGAATGCCAATGAGGAAAAAAAAAGTTAAAGAGAAATCCTCAAAAGGAGATATTATGATAAGAAAGAAACAAGATAATGAGAAAATAATAGAAATAAATGCATCAAGTAGGATAATAAGTATCCTTAAAAAGGAATTTCGAAATATTAAGGTGTATTGGGGTCCAAGGAGCCCCAATGAAGAAGAAAGAAAGAGAAAATACCAATAATGCAAAATAAGAGGATACTGAGATACATTATTAATGTTTTTGGTGGCATTGTTAAAAAGGAAGTAATTTCTATTAAAAGAAAATAGAAATCCGTGCCAAGGGATCGAAAGGCAAGAATAAAGAGAGTAAAGGAGAGGATTTTCATATTCCTGAATATCCATGTAATAAAGAATATCCAAAGATAAGGAAGAAAGATAATATTTCTTCATTATGAAGGAATATGATTTACTTTTAGGAAAGGGATTTTTTTTCCCTTGAATGTATGTCTTGGGGCGTGGATACCCTCCCCTATATAAGGGGTAGAGCCCAGGGATGATTTCAAAGGAGTTCCATGTATCCCTCTCTTCTTCTTCTCCTCCTTTGTAAGAAAACCCTAACCTTGAAGGTATATCTTTAACCCGAGAGCCACGAGGGCCATGGCGTCGTCATGTTGGAGGCGGGAAGCTTCCACGACAACCCTGAACGATCTGCTATCATCCCCGGGCACTCAACCCCTCGTGGTTGCCTGCAGAACGGCTGTAGTGACTGGCCGCATGTAGCAGGTCGCCTGGCCTGGGCCGACCACCTTGGCCACGGCCTGAGAGCCTAGTTGTGCATGAGGAGGAGTGACAGAGGCAAAGGGATAGGTCTGGAGGGTTGTCGAGTCCAGGGAGGAGCAGAAGACGTCGCAAAAATCGCGACTAGGGCTGCAGGTCGGTGCACTTGGAAGCGTCATGAGGAGGAAGAAGAGGGTTTGGGGGCATTGGACATTTTTACCCCTCTGGGGTGGGAAGAAGCAACAACTTACATGGGGGTATAATGGTAACTGTGTTGTGTTTTCCAAATAGCTGCATTGCATGGAGATAGAGGCGACGTGGCATCCTCTGATTGGTCCAAAAAAGGTAAACCTTGCAAAATTCATAACTAAATGTTGGTAACTCCGATGATAACAAATAATATATGCATTTTGCTCAAAAAAACGAAAGGAATTCATTAAAAATATATTTGAAGGCTAATTCCTATTTCTATTCAAAAGGAAGTGTTATTTATCAACTGTAATGAATTAAAGATTAAGAAAACTCTATTTTGTGATGATTAATGAAATTAGTAGGGTTTAATGGATGATTAAAGTTAATATTAGCCTGTTAATGATGAAAAGATACATTAAGATAAAAAATGATGAACTTTGCATGTAATTAGTTTAATTGAGAGTTCATGTGCATAAATATGCTTTAATGGGCCTTGAAACCCTAATATTAGTAAATGTGACTCATAATGGTTTTAATTATTCAAAATTGTGAATAAAGTTGAGATATGATAATTCCAAGCTATTTCAAGTATAAAGGTTCCTAATTGTGGATAAATACCCTTAATGTAATAATTAGGGTTTTCTAATGGATAAAGGTAGAATTAATGACAAGTAGAGTTTAAATGTGAATTAGACCATAATGAACTATTAATTGATGATAAATGAGAATAATGATCTTATCATGGATTAAAAGGATAACAATAGTAGCTTTAATGTAAAGAGGCTTAATAGACTTAATTGATGGTTAATTATGCCTTTTCTGATATCAGGGTTATATGTTGTTAAAGGTAACCTTAATATCTTGCTAGAAGAATGGATGAGACAATTAGGGTTTAAAATAGTAAAAGATGAATGGAAACCGTAAAAGTGGACTAGAAACCCTAGGAAGCGAGCTAGGTTTAATAGATCTTGATGACATGAGTAATAAAAGGGAATTGCATGATTATTTCAGGATCTTGTTATGTGTGCTTGCTTGCTTGGATTTCTTACTTGTATGGATTATTCTATCTCAAATCTGCAATCACAGGTATGTGGTTACTCTTATGAATATCTCGAATTAGTTTTTCGAGGTTTTTCGAAGTTTTCCTCGATGACTTGAATTAAATTGTTGAATGAATTTAATTCATGCAAACTATAATGTGGATATGACTATCACATAAGATATGTGCCTACTGGCTCAGATATTGGTCCTCCTCTGTGGCTTTGCAAAGGCTAAAAAGGGTAACCTAGAGAAAGGTCTAGGATATCATGAGTTAGAAATTGGGCTACCCACGTGTAGTGCCATGAGACTCTTTAGTACACCATGATTTAAGGAGTGGGCTACATACGGGTAGTGCCATGTGACTCAACCCTAGAAATTGATTCACCTGTTAGGTGGGATCATGAGGGGTTTAATGGGGATCTACCATAAGGAAGGTAGCATCCAGGCCCACTGTAGGGACAACGCAAAGGCTAGGGTATGTAAGGATTGAGTAGTTATGTGAAAAATGTAAAGTTGTTTGTTTAAAATCATAATTAGCTGCAATATGTTGTTATCATAGTTGCACGATTATTGTTTCCCCCACATACCAGCTTTATGCTGATCGACGTTTTGTTTGTCGGCGTTTTAGGTACAATTGAAAAGAACAAACAGTAAAGTGGCATATGTTGAATTAAATATGATTTAAAGTTCAAACAAGGATTAGTTAGAATAGACTCCATGTGGATAGAAGTAATTATCCAAGTTTTTGAAAAAAGTATGCAAAGTTAAATTTTATTATAGCTTTTCAGTTTAGTTAGTAGAATTTGATAATTATAATTGATTAATTGTCAAACCTTTTATCCGGAAATTGGGATAACGACTCTGACCTCTTGGTCTCCCTTAATTGGGGGTTACTGGGAGGCAGGGTCATTACATTTGGTATTAGAGCATAGGTTACTCATTTAATATGTAATAATTATTAAATTTTACAAACTTTGTAGAACCCAAGGGAGTTATTAGAGGATTTTCTAAAAGACAAAGGTGTCTAGAAAAGGATCATGCCTGGGGGCTGGAAAGATTTTCCTCCGCACTGCTAGTCAGAATACGAGGACTCCCGGATCTGTATGACTGCCTGACCAAAGTCTCAGGATTTGACTCGAAATAAGATACCTTTAGGACTCTCTCATGGTGTTCATCCCTTCTCAACTCAAATGCTATTAAGGACCTTAAGGATTAGGATTTTCTCTCTTTTCCTCACCCTCTTGAGGTATGGGTAAGATTGATAAGGTTTAAGGAATCCTCCACCAAATTAATAAAAAGAATGTAAATAAGATGTCATGGACATAAGCTTAATAGGTTAAGTGTACAAGAATAGATACATGCTTAGGTCGTATGAAATAAGTTGTCATGCCCTCAGGAGAGACCTGAGGCTAGACCTTCTTGTCAGGAGGATAAGTAAAGAGAGTTAGTCTTGGAGGTAGAGACCTCCATTATAAGTGGAGACCCGACATATCCTTTGTGGATGATGCTAACCCTAACCCTAAGTGGTGAGGAGACATGATGAGTTAGATGTCATGGTAGACCAGGTGTTTGGATGGACATGGCTTTGGATGCCATATGAGCCATAAGAGGTTGGATAACCCGGTACCTTGGATGACCTAACCCTGGGAAGGGTCATGTTAGAGTGAAGGATAGCTCCTTCAATGATGAGGTTAGTGGAGAACCTATGGAAACCCCATGGGCTCATAAGAGCATGGCATAGTATGCACCCAAAATACGTCAGTAGTGCTGACAATAAGTTGAAACCCTGGCCAGGACAGTATGATGGATAGTTTATGAGATGAGCATTAAGTGCTATGGATAACCTTGAACATAAGTATCACCCATGTAAGGGTATGTTTGTGAGATTGATCCATATTCATGGAGAGAGGACCTCTAATAGTGAGGTTGGTTGTAGGTTTAGCTCTAGAGAGAGAGAGAGAGCAGGAACCATGCAAGAAGGTCAGAAACATAGACCCCGAGATATGAGGAAAAGTGTGGAGTTGAGGATGATGCGACCTAAGTGGATGTTTGTGGTTGCCTCATGCTTGATCCTTGGAGGCTGATGATATCTTGGTTGTCATTAGAGGTACCAAACCCTAGAGAGAGAATGAGGCTTCTAGTACCTAGGTGCCCATGGTATAGGTGGTTACTTTTGAGATAGGAAGAAGAGTTCTTTAGACCTGGAGAGGTTTTGTAGAAGGTTGTGAGGCCTTGTACCTTGTTGGTTGTCCTTGAGGAGCACTCCACTCTGAAGTGTTGATCGAGTAGAAGGATGACAGAAAGTGCATGCCATGCCTTGTACATGTTTGGATCATAGTTAAGAGGTCGAGCAGACAGTGGACATCAGAGAAGTGAACCTAGGGTTCCTAGGCCTAAGAGGAGAAGTGGTGTACCTGATGCTCATGACAAGGTTTGAGTTATATAGATTCAAGCATGGTACTACTCATGTTTAGAGGATGACACAATTTAACCGTGTGTAGAACGCAAGTGCACGCGTCAATGTAGTACAGGCCCTTGTGAGGCCCGAGTCAAACTTAGGGACACTAAACTATCGGTAGACTACTACTAACTGGTTGCGATCAGCTAAACCGATTAAAAGAGTTTGAGAGTTGTTGTAAAAATAAAAGAAAATAAAATAAACCAATGCAATCGATTAAGGGTTTAGTTTAATCAATTCAAGTGGAGATCTTTAGAATTGCAATTTCACCACGGGTTTTCATTGTATGAATTTCCATATAATAATTCAGGTTCATCTCTCAATCCAGATAGTGGCATGTAGTCAGAATTGCCCACCGTCGTGGTACAATTCACTACCTACGTCTAGGTCGGTTCCACCGTCGTAGTAACCTATACCCTAAACTAGGTCCATTAAAATCGACCTCTGGGTTTCCACCATTAACCTTACATCACCTTGTTCAAGGGATTTGTTAATTAATGTGAATTTCGTCTCTTTTCAACTGTTAATTCTTCTTTCAAAGTAATTAAAGGAATTAGATTATATTTATGGTGATCAAGCATAACAATATAATTGAGAAAATGAAATCATACCACGGATTTAAGAGATAAATTATGAATAACTACGATAAAAATGTCATACAATGCTTCCTCGGGCTACTCCCGGTCCTAAAGACAAAGGGGATTAGCCCCGCATGTTCATCTCAGAGCAAAACATTGTTGAGAAAAGGGAAACATAGAGAAAAATGTGAATAAGTAATGAAACCCCTGAACGGAGAAGATCCAAGCGTTCCTCGGCGTAGAATGCACAATCTACAGCCTTTCGGTGGTGGAAAACGTCTTCTTCGACTTTCAGAATGGCTGGAGCGTGCTTTTGGGCTCCGTTCTTCTCTCCACACCTTCTCGGGACGTGTGCATCAGCTAATGACGTGATTCCCTACTCTTGGCCGTCGCCATTAGGTATAATCACCGAGTCAGATTGCAAAAATATCATAGCCGTCAGATTTGGATTGATCTGAAACAAACTTTAATCTGACGGTGTCGATACCATCGACGCGGGTTGATGGTATCGACCCGTCACGATATCAGCAAGTCTTCTTTTCTTTTCATCATTGTGCCTGATGCTGACTCGATACCATCGATGCGGGTCGATGGTATCGACACCCTGAGGCGTCAGTTTTCTCCCTTTTCCGTCGTTGAAACTCCACGTGTCGATAGTATCAACTATGTGGTCGATAGTATCAACTGTCTGCACGCCAGCAACCTGATGGTTCGTCGCTACCATCGACTTCCATGTCGATGGTATCGACTCTGTGCTACTCCTTACGGCTGGCTGCCTGTGGTTGTATCGATAGCATCGACAACCGTCGATGTATCGACAATTGCAGATATGCGTCTTTCCTAAAATTACAAAACAAAACCACATAATCCGAGATAAAACCTATCATTGTAATCATTTATGCTCAAAACAATAAAATAAGGGAGATTTGACACTAAGAAGGATCATAGACAAGTAAATGAATTATGCAATATTAACCACCAAAATGACCAATAAATGCATAAAACACAAGTTAAACAAGTCCATAAATGCAACTCAAAATCATCGCATCAAACTCCCCTAAGCTTGAACATTGCTCATCCTGGAGTAACTAAACTTTAGAATAGAATTGCGAGGGTCAACTAGAGAACAGATTATCACAACAAACATCACCCTATGATCCCCGCCAGACATTCACATTCTGGCCCTCACTAACCACAGAATGATAATTACCCTAATGGCGACAGTAATCATCCATAAAAGATATCTACCTCAAAATTGATGAACACTATCATATAAGGCAGTTAACATAATAAAATTCTCCGTTTCAGACTCAGTGCATCTTGTGATCTCCTATTCTACGTTGCTCGCCCTAACTACCATCTACATGGAAGCAGCTCTCCTGATATTAAGGAGTGAGGAGAAAATCACGGTGGCCTACCAAATCGAGCAACGGGTGGATGGAATGGGTGGCTAGTGGAAGAAATGGAAGCATTATACAGTTTTAACATGCACAAAGCAAAAATGACTTAAATGATGTATATGCAAATGAAAATGCCCTAATGCCTACATTTGGGTGGAATGATGCACGCACTATCATCCCGTCTCAGGGTGAGATGGAATATCTAGGAGAACTACATCATGTAATTATTCGTCTTAAAATGTAGGTGAGACTATGTTCCTTTCTCCCTCTCAATCCTACTTGCTTCTCACTACTCTTTTTTTTTTCTCTTTTTTTCAAAACATTTTTTTTATTTTTTTCTTCAAGCCCTTATTTTCATAGCTGACAACCAATTGTTTGTCGGGTTCACTTATTGCTGCATAACTTATACATTTGAAGCATTCAGAAGGTATGGAACAAGTTCATCACCCTTAATGTTTCAGAAGAAATAAGATGCATGATGTACTCTATGCACAAAAATGTGAATGCAACTAAAAAATGATATTATGCAACTAAATGACATGCACCTAAGGATAATGTGCATGTATAACTAATCTATTTTTTCATTTTCATACAAAATATGCGAAAATAGTTGCAATGCAAGACCTATCTACATGATATGCAATCAAAGAGATTAAAACTGTAATGTACTTCCAGTTCTTAAGGTGGAGTATGAAAATAATGGGGTGGATAGATCACAACACTAATTTACTGAACCTTGTAAATTATTATGTCTCCCTCCTTACTGACCTGTGTAGCAAATTAAAGGTTTCTCTCTCTTATTTCAAATTAAGGTCTCATTATCATTTGATCAGTTTAGGCTCAAACAACCAGTTCCGTCCACTTTTCATGAATCATAGGAATGTCCAGTTGTGATGTCCTATTTTAGAGTTGACAAACCCAATCATTTCCTTAAGTTATGTGCTCAAAGTTGAACAACACAAACTTGGAAAACACTAAAAAATTTAAATTTTCCCCAGATTCCCATGTACAAGCAACGAGATGACACATGACTTAAGACATCCACAATTACACTAGATAGAGTGTGGATCCTACAAACAAACTAAAAACTAAGAGAAATCAATGACAAAAGACAAAACAATGAAAACTAACAACTAAGAGAAAGAAATGACAAAAGACAAAACAATGAAAACTAAAAACTAAAGGATAGAGCTGTTCCAACTCCCCCCCTAAGCTTGAATTCGACTATGTCCTCATAGTAAAAAACAACCTTAAAAGGTGGAACCGTGATACCGATCATTTATCCGGAGGAGGCGGGTACTGCGGGGCCGTGGGGTCCCAATATGGGTACTGCCCCTGAAAGCTCGGATCGTACTGGGGCATTGGTGGAGGTTGCGGATACCCCACAAAATAATTCTGGCTCCAGTAATGATCATAGAAGGGCTGCTACTGCATCTCCATCCTATGCAACCTGTCATGAATGTGTTGTTGGTTTTCAAGGAGGAGGCGCTCATTCTCGAAAATAGCCCTCTGGTTATCAAGCAGCCAGTTCTTCGTATCCTAAATACCGGCGTATGAAGCTGTTGCTGCAGTTGGGTGTGTTGGATCTCTTGCAGCATCGTATACATCCCCTACATGGAATGGACATCCTCTCCTTGAGGAGAGGACTGCGATGGCGGAGGCTGTGAAGATGAAGATGCACCCAGATGCATGCGGGGATGCTTCCTGGGTGCCACTCGTGCACGAAGAGGAGTGAAAGCCTCCTCTTCCTCTTTAGGCTCGTCGCCGTCATTGACATTGTCATCATTGTCGTCATCTTCATCCGAGTCCTCGATGGTGATGACATGCCATCGAAAATCCTGAGCGCCCTCAATGTTGAAGACGGGGTCTAGAAGTGAACACTCTTGATATGCGTGATTGACATGGCAATGTGCATATGCCAAGCCATCACGAAGCAGGATGAGGTTGGAGCAGTGCAGATGCTGGAGGTTGACCTTGCTCCTGTTGGAGAGGGGAGTAAGCTGGAAGAAATCTAACCCAAGGTAGATGGCCAACGGTGTAATGAGCCCTCCAAAATGAATTGGAGCCTTCCGCGTACTCCTCCTCACAGCTAACACGCGCGTCAAGAAAAATGTGCCCCAATTGCACTCCTCGTGCTTCAGCAATTTATGCAGGAAGAACAAATCTGTCTCTTGAAACTTTCTGAGAGACAGGTCACCACGAGTGAACAGGGTGGTGCAGAGCATGCGGTGAAGAATCCGCACAAACAGATGCTCGAAATCTGCAAACGCCGCATTGTGGTAGCTGACGGATTTTCCCGGGGGCGCAGTCACCAGCTGGGCAAAGATGGCATCGTAGTCCGTCCTGTTGACTGGCCGTCGATGCTGGTATGCATCATGATACCAATTGTACACCGAGTTAAACTGGGTAAGGGTGAGGGTGTAGTTGTTGTTGCAGAGTCTGAACGACACCCTCCCTTTCTTCCATTCTCGATCGGTGGCGATCAAGTCATTGGGCACCACATTGATGTCCAATGATGCCATGAACTCCGCCACGAGTTCCTTATAAGTCGGCCACTCATCGAAGAAAGGCTAGCCGTTGGCGTGGTACTCCAACTCGTTGGGCCGCCTGGTGGTGTGTCTCGCCTGCCCTTTCAAAACATAGGCGAGGTTGGCCTCGAACCCCAGATCACGGACCATCATCCGATCAACATAGCGCGTGGGCTCGATCTTTCTTTTCATCAGTTCCTCATAGACCTTCTGGACATCCACAGAAGGATGGACAATCCACGGGAGAGGAATAGATGTAGTAGGCGGACGGATGAACTCGGGGATCTCCATAGGATCCTCCCATGAAGAAGATGCACCGGCTGTACGCACCATCGTTGCAAAGAAAGAAGGATTAGAAGACGGAGCTCGGTGAAGGTCGGAGAAGACAATCTCCGCTCGGTGAAGGGTCGGGGAAGAATGCGCTCCTTGGATGCTCGTAGCCGAGCTCCGGTCACACACAAGATGCACGACACAAGTGGAGGAGAAAGGCTCTGAAGGTGTGACGTCATATGACAACAATCCCTCCCTTTTATAGCTGAGGTCGTCGCTGCTGTGTGCCCGTCGATACCATCGATGCAGGTCGATGGTATCGACACCTGTAGCACAATCCGATCTTCCACTAGTATCGACGGCTGTCGATAGCCCGATGTGGGGGCTCGGATCGATGACGCATCGATACCATCGACAGGTGTCGATGGTATCGACCCATCCCACAAATCGACTCTCTCGATGCAGCGATCACCATTGATTTCCTCTCACGTATCGGTGACATGTCACGTCGATACCATCAACACAAGTCGATAGTATCGACTCTTTTTAGGGCACACCCTCACGAGGCCCGGCTGCCGCTTTCTGCCTGTAACTGGGTCGATACCATCGATGGGCCTGTCGATGGTATCAACTTCACTGAGACAAATTCGTCTGAATATCTCCAGAGATCTCACGAGTATCAACACCTATGTCGATACTATCGACCTCATTTTTTGCAATCAACCTGATGGTGTGTCGATACCATCGACGAGGCCGTCGATAGTATCGACTCAGAGAAATTTTTGTAGCCGCCTAACTGTGCCCATCTCGATACCATCGACACAAGGGTCGATGGTATCGACCCCGCCTCAGTCCTGCACATTGAACAAACGATCAAGGTATCATTTTTACACTAAAAACAAAATGAAATCGAACTAAATTACAAATGTGAAAGAAACTAAATGAAACTACCAATGGCTGGGTTGCCTCCCAACAAGCGCCCTTATTTAACATCTTAGGCTAGACGAAATCAAGCTCCTCATGCATCTGGAAGCGCAATGAGTTTGACCTCATTCACTTTCCTTGTGTAGTCTTCACCAAAGTACAACTTCAATCGCTATCCATTAACCAAGAATATTGTCTCGCCATCACGCACCATGATTGCACCATGTGGCTTGACCTCCTCTACGGTGAACAGTCCACTCCATCCGAATTTCAATTTCCCGGGATGCATCTTCAACCTGGAGTTGAACAAGAGTACACGATCTCTCTTCTTGAAGACACACATCTGAATATGTCGATTGTGAATCAACTTTGTTCACTCCTTGTAGATCCGCGAGATTTCATATGCATTCATCCTCAGCTCGTCAAGTTCATTCAGCTCTAACAAATGTTTCTTTCCTGCTTCATCATAATTCAAATTCAGCTTCCTTAGCGCCCACTGCGCCTTATGCTCCAATTACACCGGCAAATGGCAGGCCCGAACGTAAGCCAACCTAAAAGGCGTAGTGCCTATAGGTGTCTTAAATGCCATCATGTACGCCCACAAAGCGTCCGGTAGCAAGGTACTCCAGTTTTTCCTTGTCGAAGCCACAGTGCGCTCCAAGATCTTCTTGATTTCTCTATCGGAGACTTCCACTTGCCCATGTGTCTACAGGTGGTACGGGGTACCAATGTTGTGCTTCACCCCGTACTTTTGCAATAATGCCACAAACTTTTGATTTCGGAAATGTGTACCTCCATCACTAATAATCATTCTTGGTACACCAAACCTGCAGAAAATGTATTCTTTAACAAACCTGCACACTACGGCGGCATCATTAGTCCTAGTGGGTATTGCCTCTACCCACTTCGATACATAGTCAACAGCTAATAGAATGTACAAGTTAGAATTGGAGGACTCAAAGGGTCCCACAAAATGAATACCCCACAGATCGAACACCTCAACCTCTTGAAATACATTGAGGGGTATCTCCTATTTTTTTTTTAAATGTTACCTGCCCGTTGGCAGGAATTGCATTGTTGTACATAGTCATATGCGTCCCGGAACAAAGTAGGCTAGTAAAGGCCACTCTCAAGTACCTTGGCTGTGGTTCGAGAACTAGCATGGTGGCCACCCATCGGTAGAGTATGGCAATGACGAAGGACACTTTCATATTCCACTTCCAGTACACACCTGAGAAACACACCATCCCTGCACTGCTTCAACAGAATAGGGTCATCCCAGAAATAATAACGCAAAGAATGGAAAATTTTCTTTTTCTCTTGGTATGTCCAATCATATGGGATAATTTTACAGGCAAGATAATTAACAATATAAGAAAACAAAGGATCTTTAGATTTCACAGATAAAAGTTGTTCATCAGGAAATGTATCGATAACGGGTATATGCACATCCTTCTCATCTACCCTTTCCAACCTAGACAGATGGTCCACAACCACATTTTCTATTCCCGCCTTATCTTTGATTTCAATATCAAATTCTTGTAACAATAAGATCCACCTAATCAGTCTAGGTTTGACATCTTTCTTTTCCATCAAGTACTTTATGGCAGCGTGGTCCGTCCATACCACGAACTTAGATCCAACAAGATATTGCTGAAATTTTTCAAAAGCATAAACAATGGCGAGAAGCTCTTTTTCAGTTGCCGTGTAAATCAGTTGTGCTTCATTTAATGTTTTGGACGCATAGAAAATCACAGCGGATTTATTGTCCACACGTTGTCCCATAACAACCCCTACTGCGAAATCTGATGCATCACACATCAGTTCAAAAGGCTTTGTCCAATCCGGTGTTTGCACAACCGGTGCGGAAATCAATTTTTCTTTAAGCACATTAAAAGCATGTAAACATTTTTTGTTAAAATCAAACACAACATCCTTCTCCAGCAACTCAGACAATGGTTTAGTGATTTTTGAGAAATATTTTATAAAACAACGATAAAAATCGGCGTGACCTAGAAAACTCTGTACCCCTTTAACCGAGTTTGGTGGGGGGTAATTTGGAAATAACTTCAATCTTTACCGGATCTACCTCCAACGCCTTGCCAGACACTTTATGTCCAAGAACGATCCCGTCTCTAACCATCATATGACATTTTTCCCAATTGAGAACTAAATGTGTGTCCTCACATCGTTGCAAAACTTTGTCTAAATTGTATAAACATTTGTCGAAAGATGCACCATAAATGGAGAAATCGTCCATAAAGACTTCCAAACAACGTTCAACCATATCGGAGAAAATGGCAAGCATGCAACGCTGAAAGGTTTTCGGTGCATTACACAAACCGAAGGGCATCTGGCGGTATTCAAATGTTCCGTAAGGGCAAGTGAAGGTGAACTTCTCTTGGTCCTTAGGATCAATAGAAATCTTATTGTAGCCCAAATAACCATCGAGAAAACAAAAATGAGGTCTACCTACCAATCACTCTAAAATCTGATCAATGAATGGGAGAGGAAAATGATCCTTAAGCGTAGCAGCATTCAATCTATGATAGTTAATACATACACGCCATCCGGTTACCGAACGGGTCGTGACTGGCTCATTTAACAAATTATGTGTAACTGTAATTCCCCCCTTTTTAGGGACTACCTGTGTAGGACTCACCCACGTCGAGTCAGATATAGCATAGATGATGCCTATAGAAAGGAGCTTGATCACCTCCTTCTTGACGACCTCCATCATGCTAGGATTTAGTCGACACTGTGGCGGAATTACAGGTTTGGCTCCCTCCTCAAGCCGGATCTTGTGCTGGCACTATGTAGGGGAGATCCCCTTGATGTCTGCGACCGACCACCGGAATGCACCTCGGTGGTTCTTCAGCACAATCGACAATTGATCCTCCTCTTCGGCACTCAGATATGCCAAAATAATTACTGGAAACTTTTCACCTTCAGCTAGAAATGCATATTTCAAGTGCGGTGGCAATGGCTTCAATTCTAAATCTGGCGGGCTGATCAAGGATGACTGAAGTGGTGGTGGAAGTTCTCCAACGTCTTCATAGTACCTAGCATAAAAGCATGGAAGCACCTGAAGCATCTTGGCACACTCTTGTAGTGACTTGCTTCTCATCCAATCATGTGTTATATTAACCAGGAAGGCTTCAAGAGGCAGTTCCGGATATGCATTGAAAACAGAACTTGCTATGGCCTCTTCTTCAGTAAAAGGAGGGATGTCCTCCTCTTCATCATTGGGAAAACCCACCGCCTTGCTAAGAGACACAACCTTGGTCTGCTCCATGATGTCTACCGCCAGTGTCCCTTCTCCACCTTAGTCATTACATGAGCCATATCTAAAAATGTCTTCCCTAGACAGAGAGAGATATTCTGATCAAAGTGGTTCACCACGCGGCATGGCTCCTTAGCTTTTGATTGTGTTGTGTTGGAAGGCATGACCATATCAAACCGATCATCAGCGATACCTAAGGTCAAACGACCTCTCCCCATCTCAAGTATCATGTCAGTAGTGGCTTGGAAGGGTCGTCCAAGGAGTAACTCATTACCCTGTTCATCTTGCATTTCCATTACAACAAAGTCTGCTAGAAATACAAACCGATCAACTTTCACTAACACATCTTCGCAAATACCATATGGTTTCACCATTGAATTATCCACCAACTGTATTGTCATATTTCTTGGCCTTGATTCTTTCAGTCCCAATTTCTTGAATGTAGAGAGAGGCATCAGATTTATGCTTGCCCCTGAATCACACAGTGTTTCACCGAATTTCACCTTACCAATAAAGCATGAAATATTGAAGCAGCCCGGATCCTGCCTTTTTGGTGGTAATGTGCCCATGATGAAGGCACTTACCTGCTCCTTGAGAACCACAACCTCAATATCAGGGATTTTCCTTTTCTTTGTGATGATGTCTTTCAAAAGCTCCTTGTAGGAGGGTGTCTTCTCGATTGCTTCTAAAAGTGGAATGTTGACTGAAAGCTTTCTAAAGCTGTCCAGAAACTTCTTGAACTGGGCGTCCACTTTCTTTGCTTTCACGCTATTTGGATACGGGATCGGGAGAGCCTGTGCCTTTGATGCGGTGGCACATATGGCGTCCTCTTCTGTGTCTCCTCCTTGAAAATAACGGGTTCTACTGTGACATCCTCTGCTATATCCTCAACCAGCTCTGTGATTGGAATAGGAACCTCCTTTGCGGCCTCACCTATGGTTTCTGATTGGGGTTTGCTTGGTTCATCGGCCCTGGGGTTTAAAATCTTCTTACCGCTCCTTAGCAAGATTGCCTTAGCCTGTTGATTTCCCCCTGGAATGTGTGTATCACTCGGGAAGCCTTGCTGCGCTGGCTTCTTCAGATTTGCTATCTCAGCTGCCATTTGCACCAAGGATGTCTCTATCATCCTCATCTGAGCCCCATGGCTTTGTAGGGTCTGCCCAAATTGGTTCATGAATTCCCCTTGTTGCTTGATCTGCTGACCAAACGTGCTCATTAGTTCTTGATTTTGCTTGATCACTTGGTTGAGAAACTCAGTGCTCTTATCCTCCGCCACCAGTTGGGGTTTTGCGTCGGGGTCCTGCAAGAAATTATTTGGATCCTTCCAGGAAAATTTCTTGTCTTTCCTCCACGAATAATCGTTGTTTTAGTACCCCTGCTGCTGGCGCATGAACTTTACTTGAGCCTCATCATCTGATTTTGCGCCTTCTTTTGCAAACAATTTCTTTGCTAGAAGGTCCATCTTCTCATTCAGCTCTTTGATGGCCTTTGACGCCCCCGCAGCCCGAACATGCTCTACGGCATCTCTATCGCCCCAGGATTGCTTCTTGGCCATGTTCTTCAAAATTTCCCAACATCTTGTTCCTGTGTTGTTTAAGAAGAAACCTGAACCTGCGGAGTCTAAGTTACTTCTATCATGCTCGGAAAGAGAAAAATAGAAGATTTTCACCTGCTTCTCTTTGTCCAGCCCATGATGCGGGCACCTCCTTAGCATGATCTGAAACCTTTCCCAGGTCTCGGAGTAAGTCTCTCCTGCCTTCTGGCTGAAATTATGGATTTTCCTGATGATATTATTTGTCTTCTCGGGCGGAAAGAATCTTTCAAATAACACTTCCACCATGTGTTTCCATGATTCCACATACTCATTGTCAAGATTATGCAACCATTTGTGTGCATTTCCTGCCAGAGAGCTCGGAAACAGCTTCAGGTAAAGTGTCTCCTGCGGGAACCTGTCTATTTTGATCATATCGCAGTTCTCCACGAATTGACTTATGTGAGTCACTGGGTATTTGTTTTTTAGCCCTTGAAATGCATTTGACTTGACCAAGTTTATTAATACAGGATCATTCTTATAAGTTGGAATGTTGATCGTATGCTTCTTTATTGGCCCCTTTGAAGCGGATGAGAAAGAAGCCTTTATCTTCTCCCATATCGTCTCCTCTTCTGCCATGGCTTCTGGTTCAAAATCGGAATCTATTTCTTCAGAATGGTCTTGACTATAATCCTCCTCGTCATCAGGTCCCGTCAGTGGAACCTCTGGTGCTTGTTGCATGTAGTCGTGCTACGCGTCCGCACCATGCACAATACCTGCAAAATGATAATTTTAGTTCAATACCGTGCTAGACGATGACAAAATGTGAAAAATAGACTATTAATTTCAAAAATGATTATAGTAATAAAAAAATAAAAAGTGGCCTAGAATGGCCGCTTGCAACACTCGTAGTGCCGAAAATTGTCGTGTCCCCGGCAACGGTGCCAAAACCTTGACACGATATAACCGTGCGTAGAATTCAAGTGCACGCGTTAATGTAGTACAGGCCCTTGTGAGGCCCGAGTCGAACTCAGGGACACTAAACTATCGGTAGACTACTACTAACTAGTTGCGATCAGCTAAACCGATTAAAAGAGTTTGAGAGTTGTTGTAAAAATAAAAGAAAATAAAATAAAACAAAGCAATCGATTAAGGGTTTAGTTTAATCAATTCAAGTGAAGATCTTTAGGATTGCGGTTTCACCGCGGGTTTTCATTGTATGAATTTCCATATAATAATTTAGGTTCATCTCTCAATCCGGATAGTGGCCTGTAGTCAAAATTGCCCACCGTCGTGGTACAATTCACTACCTACATCTATGTCAGTTCCACCGTCGTAGTAACCTATACCCTAATCTAGGTGCATTAAAATCGACCTCTGGGTTTCCACCATTAACCTTACATCACCTTGATCAAGGGATTTGTTAATTCATGTGAATTTTGTCTCTTTTCAACCGTTAATTCTTCTTTCAAAGTAACTAAAGGAATTAGATTATCATTTTGGTGATCAAGCATAAAAATATAATTGAGAAAATGAAATCATACCACGGATTTAAGAGATAAATTATGAATTACTATGATAAAAATGTCATACAATGCTTCCCCGGGCTACTCCTGGTCTTAAAGACAAAGGGGATTAGCCCCGCATGTTCATCTCAGAGCAAAACATGGTTGAGAAAAGGGAAACATAGAGAAAAATGTGAATAAGTAATGAAACCCCTGAACGGAGAAGATCCAAGTGTTTCTCGGCGTAGAATGCATGATCTACAGCCTTTCGGCGGTGGAAAACGTCTTCTTCAGCTTCCGGAACATCTGGGGTGTGCTTCTGGGCTCCGTTCTTCTCTCCACACCTTCTCAGGACGTGTGCAGCGGCTAATGACATGATTCCCTGCTCTTGGCTGCCATCATTAGGTATAATCACTGAGTTAGATTGCAAAAATATCACAGCCGTCGGATTTGGATCGATCTGAAACAAACTTTAATCTGACGGTGTCAATACCATCGACGTGGGTCGATGGTATCGACCCCTAGCGATATCGGCAAGTCTTCTTTTCTTTTCGTCGTTGCGCCTGATGCTGACTCGATACCATCGACGCGGGTCGATGGTATCGACACCCTGAGGCGTCGGTTTTATCCCTTTTTCCGTTGATGAAACTCCACGTGTCGATAGTATCGACTATGTGGTCGATAGTATCGACTGTCTTCTCACCAGCAACCTGATGGTTGGTCGCTACCATCGACTTCCCTGTCGATGGTATCGACTCTGTGCTACTCCTTGCGGCTGGCTGCCTGTGGTTGTGTCGATAGCATCGACAGCTGCATATATGTGTTTTTCCTAAAATTGCAAAACAAAACCACATAAGCCGAGATAAAACCTATCATTGTAATCATTTATGTTCGAAACAATAAAATAACTGAGATTTGACACTGAGAAGGATCATAGACAAAAGTAAATGAATTATGCAATATTAACCACCAAAATGACCAATAAATGCATAAAACACAAGTAAAACAAGTCTATAAATGCGACTCAAAATCATCGCATCAGAGGAAAAGGAAACCCCTTAAGTTTAAGGGTATGTTTGATGAACCCCTCACAACTAAGTGGATGACATGGGAAGGTATGATCATGATCCAATGTTGAGGAAGAGGACAAGTATGACCTAGCATGGTTTAGTAGGTGGTCTTCTTGTGCCTTAGTAGGTGCTGGGTTAAGCATGCTCATGTGGATGTAAATCCTAAGAAGGTTTGTGACCTTGTTGTCAAGAGTTGTAGTTTCCTCCCATCATGGGAAAGGGATCCTTTGGAAGGGTGTATACCAGTTTTGTGGATTTTGAGGTGTCATAGGATCTTGAGAAGCTAAGTGAAAAGTACATGGTATGAGAATGAACCTGTAGACCCATAGATAACCATCTCTAAGTGCATGTGGATGTGTTACCATGGAGGTAACCGGTACAGGGCCTGACCAAGGTAGGTAGGTTGCCATGACCATATGAAAGAATGGAAGTCAGCCATGAATGTAGAGAGAGAGATGGTGAAGGCTTGGGTAAGGTTCCAAGTTGACATGTACTATAATAGAATCCTAAGTCTATCCTAGGGTCAGGTAGGAATAAGACTGATGGAACAAGGAGTTGCCTAATTCCCTAGTTGCACATGACCATAGGGTCGGGAGGTAATATCTATCATTGTCTGAGGGCCATGGGTTAGGAGATTGATCACCTTCATGAACTCATGAGACCCAAACTGTAGATGAGTAGGGAACTCTGTGGATGCATAAGGGAAGGGGGATGACCCTAAAAGTGTCAGTACCCTATAGACCTAGAGGAGATGACCAAGGAATATGTGTGGACCCAAGTAAGTTCGAGACCAGTTCTATATGGAAGTAACCTTGAGATTGAGATGATTGTGATGTAGAGACATATGTGGCACGTTTCAATTTAAAGGTGTACTGGCGAGGTGGGATGTACCATATCTACTCTTGGAATAGGAAGAACTATGTATTTGGACTGTAGCCAAATGCTTATTTCCTCTTGTTATGGGAGTGAGAGATGTGACAGTACGCATGTCATACACCAAGGATAAAAGATGATGTGAGTTGGAATGTTGCTATGAGGTATGAGGATAGAAATGATAACATACCCTTATGGAGTGAATGATACATGGATGGTTTACAAACAGTAAGAGTTATAAGGTAGTCATCTTACGAGGATGTTTTTATCATAAGCTATGAGGTTGAGATTGAAAGCCAAGAGAAGGAGCTCAGAGATTTTCCTTGATAAAGATAGACTTAGAGTTTGAGATGAGATGATAAGTGGAATACATGAAAGTGTATGTCTTCAACGTTACCTAACACCTCAGGGTGAGAAGTGGTAATGGATGCTCTAGATGAGATACATATTCCTAGTTTAGATGGAGGCTAGAAGAGGTTGATAGGATAACCCCCAGTTGGGAAAAGAGATGAGTTTGGCTAACACAAAGATGTGACAATATTGGTTGATCAAATTAATGGTTGTCTGGTTAGCCAACCTAGGGCTTATCATAATGAAAGGATGGTTGTAGAGCCTCAGATGCACTTCTCTGGAAAGGAAGGTGATGATACCCCGATTAGAGTAGTTTAGGGTTTCTAGGGAATCGTTCTTAAGGAATCATGACAATACAAGAGATCATGATTGAAGATCACCATACACCATGGTACTACGAAAATAGTAAGTGACAGTGGTACTTTGGATGTTTAAGAGGAAGTTGAGTATGGTATGTTGCCATGCAAGCCAGGAGGTGAAGGACGAACACTAGTAACCCAGTGTATTGACATAGAGGATAAAGAGTCCCTGAGAGGGAATGGGAGTTCATCACTATGGATGTTGTAAGTCTTCCCTATACCAAGGAAGGTCAAGATGCAATATGGGTTATGGTAGATCGCCTTACCTAGATGACATGAGAAAGAAAGAGTACTGTCAAGGGACAGATCCGGCTGAACTACATATGAGAGAGATGGTTCAACTACACCATGAAGCGAGTTCAAAAGTTCTTGAGTATAACCTAAAGGTTCACTTCCATAAGGAGGAAGTAGGTGCATGAAGAACTCGATGTTAGTATAGTTTATCACCCTAGCTAATGGTTAATACAATCTAGACTAGATGGTCGGATGAGAGCATGTGTGCTCGTTTAGGGTGATACATGGAGACAATTTTTGTCTTCTGTAAGATGTGATGATAATCACCATAGCCAGTATCAGGTTGTAAAGAAGCTCTATAAGGGAGGTTGTGTCGGTCGCCACTTCATTAAGATGATGTTGGTGAAGGGACCTCACGAAGGTCAAGAAAGGACCACAGTGTGTGCAGATGAAGTCGCTTTGATCGTACAATGGCTGAAAGGAGCCCAGAGACGACATGAGTTGTAAGATGATGCAAGGTAGACTGACATGCAGTTCACTGTGGGGTAATATGTGACACAAAAATTCGACCCCTCTAAGTTATAGCTAAGAGAGTTGAGTTCCAGATGCATGGGTTCTTTTGACATGGTTTTGTGGAGAAGGTTAAGTTTGCCCTTACCCCTCAGGATAATGTGATGTGCGATGAGTTTCCTGTGTCCAATTTAGAGCACTACGTGAGGTACCCAGACAATGTGCAGAGCAATGAACCTAGTGAGCCCCAAGGGAGGCTGAAATGACTTGAATCACCTATGACGACATTTATAGATGCCAAGGTGAAAGAACTCAGAGAAAGGAATATGTGATGATAAAGGTTCTTTGGAAGCACCATGGATAGGGCAAAGCCACATAGGGGTCAATGATGGACATGTAAAAAAAATCTTATCCTAAATTATTGTTTGCTTGATGGAATTTTGAGGACAAAATTCCTATAAGAGGGGAAGGATGTTACAACCCCAACTTTTGGGTTCATTTGGTGAGAAATGTAATTTCTCATATTAAATATATTTGAACAAATAAAGATATAATTTGTTTCAAATAAATGGATTTCATTTACAATAGCCTGGATGATTGTTTTGTGGGCTTTATTGGCTATTGGGCCCAATAACAAGGAAAAGATGAAAAGGAATTCCATTATTAATAGGAAATGGAGAAAAGGAAAAGGTAGAAACCGTTAGAAGGCAAAAGTATATAATACAAAGGTGGATTTCATGCCTCTTGGGTTCCTTGGGTTCCAAGGAGTCCAAAGTTGCAAAAAGAAAGCAATAAGAAAAGAAAAGATCAATTTAATATTTCTTTATTAAGAATGAAATTGAAAACAATGATAAAATGTGGGAAATAAGTGAAAAGAGGTCTATTTCAGTTATCCTTGATGAATTTTCCGATCCAAAGGATTCCTAATGACAAATGGAATGCCAATGAGGAAAATAAAAAGAAAGATAAAGAGAAATCCTCAAAAAGAGATATTTTGATAAGAAATAAATAAGATAATGAGAAAATAATAGAAATAAATGCATCAAAAAGGATAATAAGTATCCTTAAAAAGTAATTTCGAAATATTTAGGTGTCTTGGGGTCCAAGGATCCCCAATGAAGAAGAAAGAAGAGAAAATACCAATAATGAAAAATAAGAGGATAATGAGATACATTATTAATGTTTTTGGTGGCATTGTTAAAAAGGAAGTAATTTCTATTAAAAGAAAATAGAAATTCATGCCAAGGGATCAAAAGGCAAGAATAAAGAGAGTAAGGGAGAGGATTTTCATTTTCCTAAATATCCAAATAATAAAGAATATCCAAGGATAAGGAAGAAAGAGAAGATTTCTTCATTACGAAGGAATATGATTTCCTTTTAGGAAAGGGATTTGTTTTCCCTTGAATGTATGTCTTGGGGCATGGACACCCTCCCCTATATAAGGGGTAGATCCCAGGGATGATTTCAAAGGAGTTCCACATATCCCTCTCTTCTTCTTATCCTCCTTTGTAAGCAAACCCTAACCATGAAGGTATAGCTCTAACCCAAGAGCCACGAGAGCCATGGTGTCGTCATGTTGGAGGCAGGAAGCTTCCATGACAACCCTGAACGATCCTCTATCATCTCTGGGCACTCAACCCCTCACGGTTGCCTACAGCACAACTACAGTGACTGGACGCGGTAGCAAGTCACCCGGCCTGGGTCGACCACCTTGGCCATGGCCTGAGAGCCTAGTTGTGCATGAGGAGGAGCGGCGGAGGCAAAGGGATAGGTCCGGAGGGCCGTCGAGTCCAGCGAGGAGCAGCAAACGTTGCACAGCGTCGCAAGGAGGAAGAAGAGGGTTTGGGGGCGTTGGATGTTTTTACCCCTCCGGGGTGGGAAGAAGAAACAACTTACATGGGAGTATAATGGTAATTGCGTTATGCTTTCCAAATCGTTGCATTGCATGGAGATAGAGGCGACTTGGCATCCTCTGATTGGTCCAAAAAGGTAAACCTTGCAAAATTCATAACTAAATGTTGATAACTCCGATGATATCAAATAATATATGCATTTTGATTAGAAAAAAGAGAGGAATTCATTAAAAATATATTTGAAGGATAATTCCTATTTATATTCAAGGTAGTGTAATTTATCAAATATAATGAATTAAAGATTAAGAAAACTCTATGTTGGCCCAACCACGAAATGCTAGGATCTGAAGGATGTAGCGATTTCTTAGGAGATATGGAGCTGGAGGCCAGTCTAATACTCGCCTAAAGTGTCGTTTGGGTCATCTCTTGGCTGGGCAAACGAGGAGACGTGATGCGCTGTTGTGGAGCCCAGATCTAGGTTGCAAATCGGCGGATTCGACCTAGTCGACTTCATCCTATTTATGAGTGACGGGTGGAGAGGAGCCGTGCCCTATTTTCTGTCTCCCGTGTTGCTGCTCCATCCAGGCCAAGATAAGGGGTTCCTTTGATCTCCTCTTCAGAACCTGGTTCCTCCTCCCCGGAATCGATCTAATGTTGTCCAGTGTCATGGCGGCCTTGATTTTGACCCCGACTCAGCTGGCGATGGTGTTGGTGATTGAGCCCACTGGGCGGCTTTTATGGTTGGGTGACTTGCCTCAGGTTGCTTCTCCTGATGATGACGACCCCCTCCTCATCCACAATCCAGCATTGGTAGAGCAACACTGTGGAGCGTGTTGATGCTACTGCTACTGCGGATGGGTCGTGTTCGTGCCTCGTCATAGTCAGGTGTCTGGTCATAGAGGGCTGGTCTAAGGGTCAGATCGATTCATCCTTCTCCTATTTGACCCATTGTTGCTTCATGAATCTACAATAGGTGGACCGCCCGCCACCCTGCTGCGTGAACCTTCTCCGATGAATTCATCGTGGTTGCAGGTCTTTGGTTGTTCCTAGGTGCTTGTTCTAGTGCCAGCAATACAGGGTCTAGGTGCACCATTGCCGCGGCGGCTGGTGTTCCTTGGGGGGATTGCAATTGTTCCCCTGGCGGTGATGCTGCTAGAACCCTACGGGCTCTAGACCCATGGCTGGTGGTCCTCGACGAGCCAGATGGCTCTTCGTAGCCAGGAGATCGATCTCCCTCAAGGTGTTCGACGAGGGGTCTCTGTGCATACAGGGGCCTTAGGTGGGGTTGGGTTCAGAGGGAGGCATGTTGCTCTTCTTCTCCTCCTAATCCTTGCTGCTGTTGCAGGAAGTCGAGCTCTCCAGGGTTTGTAGTTTTCAGTTGATTGCCGACTGATGAAGAGGGGATGGATTTCTACTTGGATCCCACACATTAAGGGAATGTTTCAAATGTTAGTGGGGGAACGGTGGTTGTCTAGCTCAAGGACATTAATCATTAGTCAGCTAAAGGATGGACCCTGTATTGCCTCTTGTCTCCTCTGCTACAACTATTTTAGAATACCTTCAAGGTGTTGGATGATATGCAGTCAAGTGCATCATGAGGGTTGGGTTTAAGAGGGGGTTGATCCCCTTTTCTTCCTTAGCCAATGTTGCTATTGTGTGTAGGATATACATTCGGTTTATTGTTGATATGGTAGAGGTCCTTTTGGTTTTTTTCCAGTAAGAGACCTGGTCCTGAGTAGCTAAGAAGGTCGGAGACTTCATGGCTAGTTACAGGCAGGATTGCTAGTTTTTGTTCTATGTCATTTTGCTGTTACTAATTGTGGGTATGCTGAATGCATGTAATAGTGGTTGTAATAGACTTCTTCTAGTAGGATTGTCTGGTCCTAGCTTGCTTAGTTGATTAGTCTTCTTAGTCTCGATTTGGTTTAGTTTCTTGAGTGTCCCCCTGTGTGGGGATTTTGACCCTTGTTGAGCTTCTTAGCTCTTGTCTATGTAATGGGGTACCCAGTGCCCAAAGTTTTTGGTATTAATAGTAACATACATTTTTGACCGACCAAAAAAAGAAAACTCTATTTTGCGATGATTAATGAAATTAGTAGGATTTAATGGATGATTAAAGTTGATATTATCCTATTAATCATGAAAAGACACATTAAGATAAAAAATGATGAACTTTGCATGTAATTAGTTTAATTGAGAGTTCATGTGCATAAATATGCTTTAATGGGCCTTGAAACCCTAATATTATTAAATGTGACTCATAATGGTTTTAGTTATTCAAAATTGTGAATAAAGTTGAGATATGATAATTCCAAGCTATTTCAAGTATAAAGGTTCCTAATTGTGGATAAATACCCTTAATGTAATAATTAGGGTTTTCCAATGGATAAAGGTAGAATTAATGACAAGTAGAGTTTAAATGTGAATTAGACCATAATGAACTATGAATTGATGATAAATGAGAATAATGATCTTATCATGGATTAAAAGGATAAAAATAGTAGCTTTAATGTAAAAGAGGCTTAATGGACTTAATTGATGGTTAATTATGCCTTTTCTGATATCATGGTTGTATGTTGTTAAAGGTAACCTTAATATCTTGCGAGAAGAATGGATGATATAGTTAGGATTTAAAATAGTAAAAGATGAATGGAAACCCTAAAAGTGGACTAGAAACCCTAGGAAGCGAGCTAGGTTTAATAGATCTTGATGACATGAGTAATAAAAGGGAATTGCATGATTATTTTAGGATCTTGTTATGTGTGCTTTCTTGCTTTGATTTCTTACTTGCATGGATTATTCTGTCTCAAATCTGCAATCATAGGTATGTGGTTACGCTTATGAATATCTCAAATTTGTTTTTCGAGGTTTTCCAAAGTTTTCCTTGATGACTTGAATTAAATTGTTGAATGAATTTAATTCATGCAAACTATAATGTGGATATGACTATCACATAAGATATGTGCCTATTGGCTCAGATCCTGGTCCTCCTCTGTGGCTTTGCAAAGGCTAAAAAGGGTAACCTAGAGCAAGGTCTAGGATGTCATGAGTTAGAAATTGGGCTACCCACATGTAGTACCATGAGACTCTTTAGTACACCATGAGTTAAGGAGTGGGATACCTTCGGGTAGTGCCATGTGACTCAACCCTAGAAACTGATTAACCTATTAGGTGGGATCATGAGGGGTTTAATGGGGATCTACCATAAGGAAGGTAGCATCCAGGTCCACTGCAGGGTGTTGGCTTTTAGGCTAACGTGTTTCAATCAAACTAATGATCTTTTACCCAGTTAAACCAACTCCGCAAGTATATGGAGGCGATGTAGTCGGGATCGAACACAAGGAGCTTAAGAAAATTAATTGAACGCAACAGTCCTAGCTTTCATCAATCTAGATCGGTTTTTAATAAGAGTTGACTGTTTAATGTCTAAAACAGGAAAAGTTAAGAATAAACTTTACACAAGTTTAGGCGGATTAACAAGGTTTTAGTCAAATTCTAAAGGATCCTGGACATTAGGGGATTCATTCACATACCATAGCAATAGGGTAAACTTGGCAATCTAAACATATCTAAGTTCTTATCTCAAAAGGTTGATGTGTTGCATTATTATCTCCCGATGTAAATGCAACGATCGCAACATCAAACAACATTCTCATGTTAATTTTCGTTTTTGATCACAAACAACCTTTCAACTATTTCTAGCTACTCTCATAGACTAGAAAGAGTTGTTATAAAAGATACCATCCATACATTCATGTTTATCTTCTCAAATCAAACATAAATGCAGAAAACATGCACACAACATGGCCAATATCATATGCAAGAAGAGAAGAACCGGTATTTTTATAAAGAGAGACAAGAAACATAGACATTTAGTACGAGATTACGCAGTTTTACACATGCTATGCCATGGGAACTACTTTCCCATGCCCAGGAAAAAGAAAATTACTCGTCCATAGCTATGCCTTGCATGAATTCAACAGAATATGAAGTTTTTGACATGAAAAAGAGAAAGAAAAGCTAGAAGAAACAAGGTGTAACCAAGAGAAGAAGGAATTCCGGCTAAGGGACGAAATTCCTCTTCTAAAACTCCTCCAAAACGTACTAACTCCTCGCCAAGAAAAGCTTCGCGGAGATGGGGGAGCTCTGCTGCACCTTGCTGCTGCAATGGAGAAGGAGAAGAAGAGCAATGGTCTTCTTTCTCAAGAAGACCTTTGGAATCCTTCAAAATCGCCTCCTCTCTTCTTTCCTCTGTGTCTGGGACGAGCAAGAAGTCGCAAAATGACCAGTGATAACCGTCCCTCGACTTCCCTCCTCTCTTTTAATTCAAAATCTCAAATTTCTAAATTCTGAAACTGTCGGCTGAACGGCGTGCAGATTGATTGCACGCCGTGCACTTCACAAAAAGCGGCAGTTATCAGTACTCTGAACGGCGTGCAAAGGGAACTTGCACCCCGTGCAAGTTTCCAGAAGTGTCTGTAAAATGCGCGTTCCATCTGAACGGCGTGTAAATTGATTTGAACGTCGTGCAAACTTCTTTGCAAGCTACAGAAAAGTTGAACGGCGTGCAGATTGAGTTTGCACCCCATTCAAGTTTCCAAAAAGGTCTGCAGGAAAACGAGTAAGATTTTTGGGAACTTGCACGCCGTTCAAACAAGTTGAACGTCATGCAAGTTGTTGTTTCTGCACAAAAAAGCATTGAAATGAGTTGTTTTTAAACCAGAAAGACAAGGCAAGTTATGGTAAAGCATTTTTGACGAATTGATGGAAAAAGTAATATGAAAAGAGACTAAATTAAATCAGAATGAATCAAAATGTTGTGTGAAAACATGTGAAAATATGATATATAAATCACACAACACAGGGACAACGCAGAGGCTAGGGTATGTAAGGATTGAGCAGTTATGTGAAAATGTAAAGTTGTTTGTTTAAAATCATAACTGGCAGCAATATGTTGTTATCATAGTTGCACGATTATTGTTTCCCCCACATACCAGCTTTATGCTGACCGACATTTTGTTTGTCGGCATTTTAGGTACAAGTGAAAAGAACAAACAGTAAAGTGGCATATGTGGAATTAAATATGAATTAAATTTCAAAGGAGGATTAGTTAGAATAGACTCCATGTGGATAGAAGTTGATATCCACATTTTTGAAAAAGGTGTGCAAAGTTAAATTTTATTACAGCTTTTCAGTTTAGTTAGTAGAATTTGATAATTATAATTGATTAATTGTCGAACCTTTGATCCAGAAATTAGGATAACGACTCTAACCTCTTGGTCTCCCTTAATTGGGGGTTACTTGGAGGCGGGGTCGTTACAATAAGTGTAACCACATACCTGTCAAGCTGTTGAGATAGAATAATCTAATCAAGAAATCCAAATAGGCAAGCAAGCACATTATGAGATCCTAAAATATGCATACAATTTCCTATTATTAATGATGCAATCAATATTTACTAAACCTAGCTCGTTTCCTAGGGTTTCTAGTCCACTTTTAGGGTTTTCATTGCAATTAGGGTTCCCTTCATCTCTTACTATTTTAAACCCAAATTTTATACAATTACTCACAAACCCTAATTATCTCATCCATTCTTCTCAAAAGATATTAAGGTTACCTTTTAACAACATATAACCCTAATATTAGAAACAACATAATTAACCATCAATTAAGTCCATTAAGCCTCATTTACATTAAAGCTACCATTTTATCCTTTTAATCCATGACAAGATCATTATGCTCATTTATCATCAATTCATAGTGTAACATCCCTGACCTGGGTTATACTTTAACCCTAGATGTTTTTTTAATAAAGTTAATTATATGCTTGCACTTATCTTTTGAAAAGTAATTAAGGCTCAAGAGGAACTTATGTTTCATTTTAGTCCTTTTTGAATAATGTTGAAACAATTTTTTGTTTGTTTTGGACTAAAGTGCAAATTACCCAAGTTGAGGGGTTAACTTGAAAATGTTACATGGTAAAATGTTCCTCAGATGTTGAAGCATCATAAGAATGAGAATGATGCAGAGGTAAGGCTTGTGGTATCCTGAGTACCAAGAAAGAGCTTATTAAGCAATGTTGTGCATTAAAACCTAGTTTTGGTGTAATGTGCAATTTATCCATAACCTAGGGTTCAATATGCAAAATACCACTTCTAGAGAGTCCCTAATATTTCTTGATATCAATTAGAGAAAAGAAAATCAAAGGGGCATCTCATTTGAATCACTTTGGAGGAGAGAGAATCTTGGTATTAAAATAATCAAGATTTAAGCATAATTAAAACCCTAATTCAATTTAATGAAAAAATAAATATATTAATTGAATTGCCCTTCCATCAAAAATGAGATGGTTGAATTTGCATAAGTGTGAACGTCCATGTTCCTTGCAAAAGCTACGAAATTTGTAAAGTGAGTGGAGAGCCCACTCACATTAGTTAACTAAAAAGTAATATCAACTCAATTGTGGATATTATTATTATAATGGCTAAGGTGCTTAATTGGTTTTTTTTAAATTTATGGATGATGAAGAGGAATTACAAGGTGGGGGATATGGATTCATATGCAAGGGATTGAGGGGAGTATGTGGCACCAATTTTGGGGATTAAAGGATTTTATTATCACTTTATCTCTCATTGGAATTCCCTTATATACATCCCATTTTCAACCCACATTAAAGGCTTTTTTTATCACTTTTTCTTTCCTTGCTTTGGCCGTGCACAAAGGAGCTTAGGAGAAACCGGAGGACGTGCCCCAACCTGTAGGTAAGATCCATAGTCATCTTCAACCTTGATTTCATGGTGGAAATCGAAATTCAATGCTGAATTTCTTCTTTCTTCATTCAATCTTCAACCTTAACCATTCATTTCACTCAAAGACTTGAGGACGGACCTTGGGAAGTGGAGAGAGCTTCATTCACCATTAAAGATGTGAAGCTAGAAGCTTGGGTTCAACTTTGAAGGTGGGTTATATAACTTAAAACCTTGAATATTATTATTGATTTCATTTCTGCATCATATGTTGATTCTTTCTTCATTATCGAAATTCCATTTGATTGGTTGTTGAAATTACCACAAAAATCATAGCAAATTTTGAAGGTCTGGAGCTTGAATATGATGATGTCATATTAAGCACACACCTCAACAAAGTACATGAGCAAATGGTTTCAACTTTGGAACCAATCAGTTTCAAGATCGATTGAAACCAAACAGTCTCAAGACCGTTTGGAAGTAAATGGTCTCAAGACCGTTTGAGATCAAATGGTCTCAAACCGTTTGGAGGATCAATGTTGATGTGGATGGATGATGATCCAATGATACCAATTGATTTGATTTTAAAGGTTCCATGTATGGATGATCCACTAATTTCAACCCCTAATCGGTTGAATTGATTGAAACCCTAATTGATGAAATTGATTTTGGGGATTGGATGACCCAAACGGTCCCAAGACCATTTGGAGGTCAAACATTCTCAAGACCATTTGACACCAAACGGTCTAAAGACCATTTGGAGGTCAAGGGTTGTGATGGATGGTTGGAGATCCAAGGGCTACAAGTTGAATTACTTTCAATGGTTCAGATGATGGATGGTTCCATGATTGAAATCCCTAAATCAGTTTGATGATGGAAACCCTAATTGGTCGAATCGGTTTTGAGGTGGTTTGGACCAAACGGTCTCAAGACCGTTTGAGATCAAACAGTCTCAAACAGTTTGGAGATCCAATCAGTTTTAAGGGTGAATTGTTCAATCGATTTCAAGGTGGTTCTATTCAAACAGTTTCAAGGTATATATACTCAAACGGTTTCATGGGTTGAAGGTACCAAATGGTTTCAAATTGTTTAAGACCAAACAGTCTCAGACCTAGAATGCCCAAACAGTTTCAAAACCATCTGGAGGGAAACGTATTCAAAACCGTTTGAAGGTTAAAAAGGGGCAAAACCGTTTAGAGGTTCAAGGTACCCCAAAACCCATTTAGAGACTCAAGGTTATAAAACATCAATTGATTCCATGTTTGATAATGATGATTATCAAAGATAAGTACAATGGTTGAAACCCTAAGGTACTTAGGTTATTAGTACATCTAAATTGGTTAACCTTTGATGCTTATGGAAGCAATATCTTCATACACTATGCTAACCCTTCATTTAATCAAGTTGACATAATTAATATCCTGAAGAGGATGAGAGAGAGAGGGATCCATACATATGTAATAATCATGTAATGGTTAAACCTCAACACTCTTAACATGAATAAAATATGTAATTAGGGTATGATCCTTTATAAAGAGATCATGAAACCCTAATTAAGAAGGTTGGTAAACCCCAACCCTAATTTAGGGCAATGCTAGGTGTAATCCTAATCTAGGGTAATGATGTAACCCTAATTAAGGGTGATGTCATGTCAAACCCTAATCAAGGGTGATGTCAAGTGAAACCCTAATACTAAGATATTATGTGAGCTCTAATCCCAGGGTGATGATATATAATGCTATAAGAAATCCTAATATGAAATCCTAACCCTGATATAGGGTAAAGGTATGTGAAGCCCTGATTTTGGGTTATAAAGCATGAAACCCTAAACTTGGGCAATATGATGATAAACCATAATCCAAACTTTGGGTTGAGTTGAGAAACCCTAATTTTAGGTAATGCTATGTGAAACCATATATGGGGAAATATTATGTGAACCCTAATTTATAAAGATGGAAAACCCTATTCCTAATAATGGAATAGTGACTAATATATTGATAAGTGAAACACCTAAGGAGGTTGATAATGTATATCTTTATATCAATAATTCCTTAATTTCAGACGAGTCCATATCATTGATAATTGTTGCATATTTCAAATAAGTGACTTATGACCAATACATTACATGATAAATGTGATGAACTGGAGCATACAATATTAGGATGGGAGATACCCTACTACAAGAATAGTTGATGAATTTAAGATAAAGGTGATGAGGGAAGTGATACATCAAGACATGATAAATATCAATTCCATCACGTCAAGATTGATACACCTTGATGTATTCTAAATCCAATATACTTGGATGAGTACCATATGAAGTGTGTCATGTCAATTGTTACATTGAGATGTAATACACTTTGATAAGTGTAGGCTAACATGCCATATGAAAAGGTTAAGCCAAATCAATAAAGTATGATGTAACCATATTCTGGTAAAGTTGAGAGAGGAACTCATATTTTGTGTTGATAATTCATTTATTGATAAAAGATGAGTATGATTGAATATTTATGTTATCAATGTGGCTCCTAGCTGTGTGGGGCAATGAATTAGGGCTTGATCGTTAATAATATGATCTTGAGAACCTAAATGGTTAGTAATGGAAAACCCTAACCCTAATGAAGGGTGATGATATGTAAGAGAAATCCTAACCCTAAATAAGGGAATAGTGATGCTACTCTTACAATGCATAATGCTGATAAATAATTGATATGACTGTTATCATGTAATGATCATGTAGGCAATCATGAGATGATGAGCACAGCCAGATATGAGCTATGATGTGTTAATTATTTAAATGATTTATGGGACTTGTGAGCCATTATATGCTTTGTTACCTAGTAAGAGGTAACAAGAGACTAAATGGGCTTTGAGAGCCATGTGAGATTCTTGTGTAACAAGTATCATGTTTACCTTGGTCAGATGACCTGAAGGTATTAGTTACCTGATAAGTGGTAACAAGTGTTCTTTGATGAACTGAGGGTTTGAATACACATATTCCATAATCATGATGATGAGATGTTAAGGGATAAGAATGCCCATGATGTGACAAGGGATTAAGAACCCAATGTTTTATAAAGTTTTGAAAAGTACTTGATTGGTGAATTATACTTTTCGTTGTAGAATTTGTCATAATAATGTTTGAGAACTTGACTGATGATAAAAGAATATAGTAATGTACTTAATTAATCAAGTGGGATCCTATCATGTGGTGCCCTGGCCATATAACCATCAGTGTCAAAATTTGTTGGATGGTGAAATGGGTTGCTCCACGTCATAACCCGGAATGCATATTTTTTAATATGCGTGGGTGATGGGAGAAAATATCCTTATGCCCTAATGGATGAATTGATGTGAGATAAACATTAAATCTCTCAATCCTTATTATATATGTTGGGGTGGATGTATCACTAATTCCCCGATAACAGAATGGATGTATCACAAATCTCCCGATAATATTAATGCCAGATCGATGTGAGATAAACATGAAATCTCTCAATTGCGAAGAGAGTACAACATGCCACTGTAACTCTATAGCGAAGTTTCCAGTATACCCTAGAAAGCTATTTAGCAGAGACACAAGATGTCCTGCATTGAATCTCGTACTGACCGAGATAAGGGAGGTCATGGCAGTCGACTCTTCCATTGACCTTGTATGGCACTGATTTTGACTTTGCAATGGTTGGTATGTGTATGAGTGGTATACCTCATCTCCTCAGGGCATAAGTGTGATTGTAAAATGTAACCAGCCGTATAGTATGTTTGCTTAAGGATTGAATACAAGAAATCATTGGCTGATGTTACATTTCCTTATGCATCTTTAGTTGATAGATGATATATTTATGATTCCTTACATTCCTTGCAAAGTATTTATAATCTACCATGGGTAGATGCAATGTTCTTCTTAAGAAAGAAAATTATCTTATTTTGCGCATACAATGATTAATACTGCTGTTAATATAAAAGAACTTCTACTCAGCTTATTACCGTTTATCTACAATAATAATGTTTCTGGCGGAGAGTTATATCTCTCACTGGGACAATTTTCAATTGTCTCACCCCCGTGGGATCCTACTTTTTAGGTAAACGCAGAAGAAGAGGCAGAAACCCTATAATAGGGGGAGAGCAACAACAGCAACAGGGACAACTGTAATACTCCAGGTGGAGACTCTAGATGTCATATTTTGTATAGAGAGTCCTATGTGTCGTCTCTGTACTCTTAGGTCCTCGAAGTTAGTAGTTAGTACTTTTAATGAATCGATCAGAGATTTTGTCTTGATGCCTCGAGGTTTTATGTTTCTTATGTATAGTTCTGGAAAAGCAACTGTTGTATGTAATCCTCGAGAAGAGATGGTACATGGTATGTTGTTACAACCCCAATTTTGGATTCATTTGGGTGAGAAATGTAATTTCTCACATAAAAGATATTTGAAAAAAAATAAAGATATAATTTGTTTTTAATAAATGGATTTCATTTACAATAGCCTTGATGATTGTGTTGTGGGCTTTATTGGCTATTGGGCCCAATAACATGGAAATTCAATTAGTAATGGAATAATTGAATATTTGAGAAAAGAAGGATGTGGAAACCTCTAGAAGGTGAAAGAACGTAATCCAAGGATGGATTTCGTGCCTTTTGGGTTCCTTGGGTCCAAGGAGTCCAAAGTTGTAAAGAAAAGGCAATAAGAAAAGAAAAGATTAATTAAGTATTTCTTTATTAAGAAATAAATTGAAAACAATGATAAAATGTGGAAAATAAGTGGAAAGAGGTGTAATTGAGTTATCCTTTGTGGAATTTTGTATCCCAAAGATTTCTAATGTTAAAGGGAATACCAATGACAAAAATAAATGAGAAATAAAGAAAGATTCTCAAAAAGAACTAATAAACAAGATAATGGGAAATAATGAAGAATAATACATTTAGATGCATCTAGAAGGATAATGAGTGTCCAATAAAAGGGATTTCGAAATAATAGAGTTTCTTGGGACCCAAGGAGTCCCAATAAAGAGGAAAGAAAGAGATAATATCAAAAATCACAAAATAAGAGGTTAATGTGATTCATTATTAATGAATTTTGTGGTATTACTAAAAAGGAAGTTATTACTATTAAGAGAGAATGGAAATTCGTGGCCAATGAATAAAAAGGGCAAGCACAAAGAAATGAAAGAGGAAATTTGAATATCCAAAAAAATAGATAATTCCCAAAGGATAAAGAGAGAGAATATACTTC
This sequence comes from Alisma plantago-aquatica, assembly GCA_963693085.1. Taxonomy (NCBI): domain Eukaryota; kingdom Viridiplantae; phylum Streptophyta; class Magnoliopsida; order Alismatales; family Alismataceae; genus Alisma; species Alisma plantago-aquatica. The sequence goes on from OY856412.1 coordinate 1,006,333,873, forward strand.
TCCTTTAAGGAGTTGTTTTCCTTCTTGGAAAGATATTATTTGTTTCACGAATAGCCAACCTATGGCTTCATTTCTCTCCCCTATATAAGGGGGGAGAGTCTAGGGTTGTGTTTAGAGGGAGTTCCACGCAACCAACCCTCTCTTCTTCTTCTTCTACTTCATCTTCTTCGTCAAAACCCTAAGTAGGAGGAACATCGAGAACGTGAAGTCACGAGGCAACAAGTATAGGTTGCAATGATGGCGTGGTGTTCCACGGTGCCATAGACCTGCGTTTCCATTGGGACCATGGCCTAGAGACGGCGCAGCTGCAGCCGCAAGGCTGCAACGTCAGCAGCAGGTCGCAGGGCATCTTCTCCTGACCTAGCCACATGGGCCACGCTCTAGGCGGCGCCCCAGGTGCGACTGGAGGCGGCAGAGCTAGAGCAAAGCAGGGCGGCAGCCGTCGAGGTCTGAGGAAGGTTGGAAGAGCTGCGCGGGTTGCAACTAGGGTTGCAGGAGGCGGGCAAGCGTTGCGTCGCAGGGAAGAAGAAGGCATGGGTCCATTGGACAAGAATGCCCCTCCGCGGGATGCAACACTCAACACTTAACCAAGAGCATAACTGTAATTCGGTAATGTTTCCTAAAGCAATCGCGTTGCATGAGTTGGGTGACGTGGCACGCATCCATTGGTCTGTCAGGTAATTTCTTTGGAAATTTCATAACTTAAGATCGATAGCTCGGATTAAAACAAGTCTTATATGAAAATTGATCCTCAGAACGAGAGGAACACAAAGAAATTATGTATAAAGCCTAATTCTGCTTGAAACTCAAAAAGTATAGGGTTTTACATCTTTTGATGCATTAATTGATAGAAAACCCCTAGAATGATGTAAAAATGAACATGACAAATCTTTTATATGTTTTTGATCAATCTTAACCTGTTATGAATAAAAGGAATGATAAAATCATAAAAGATGATTAGTATGTTGGTTTTAGGGTTTTATGGTCATGAACATGGTTTAATGGACTAAAAACCATGATTTGAGTAAATATGAGTTTTAGTGGCCATAACACGATATTACAAGAATACAATTGTAATATAACGATTCTTAAACATAGTTTGGATTAGAGAATCCTTAATAAGGGTAATTAAGATGATTAGGTTTTTATAGGAAACCTTAGAAACCCTAAATTGAGTATAAAGGATACATCTTTGAAGACTAATAGGTTAATTTGAAAGGTATTAACCTGTTGATTAATAATATAGAGTTTTCATCCGTTTGGTATACAAAATTGGTAGATTTAGGGTTGTAATCCATAAATGAAGAATAATTCATATGGGAACCCTAATTGGGGTAAAAGAAGAGGAAAATCCTGATATTTTAGATTAGGGAAGTAAAATACTAAATGATGATCCTAAGACTGTTAAGAATATTAAAAGGAGAGAATTTAAAGGTTTTAAGTAGATTTGATGAATTAGGGTTCTTGATAACTAAGAATGGCAGCAAAACCCTAATTCCCAAGGAAACCCAAATTGCAATGGAAACCCTAAAAATGAAATAGTAACCCTAGGGCTCGAATAGGTCTATTAGACTTGGATACCATGATCCATGATAGAAAATATTGGATGTTTGTTTCAGGATCTTATTGAATGCTTGCTTGCCTATTGTTGATTGGACTATTCTATACTGCATGTACAGGTATGTGGTTACGCTTATGACTACCCGAATTAGTTTTTCAGGATTTTATCGATGTTTCCATCGTGGCTTGAATTAAATTGTTGGATGCATTTAATTCTTGCAAATTATAATGTGAATATGACTATCATCTAAGATATGTGCCTACTAGCTCAGATCCTTGTCCCCTCTATAGCTTTATAGATTGACCTAGTAAATGGCTACCAATGGGGGTAGGTCCATCAGGTCATTAAATGACTTAGTAAATGTCTACCAATGGGGTAGGACCATCAAGTTATCATGAGTCAGGGATTGGGATACCTTTGGGTAGGGCCATGCGACTCCATAACCCTAGGTATTGGCTACCTGTGTGGTAGGGTCATGGGGGTAAGGATCTACCATATGAGAGAGGTGGTATCCATGTCCACTGCAGGGACGTTACAGAGAAAGGGGATAGGCAAGGATTGAGTAGTATTGCTTAAAAAGTAATCTTGGATGTTAAATGATATTTGGTTGATTACATTGTTAACATAGTTGCACAATTATTGTTTCCCCCACATACCAGCTTCGGCTGACCGACGTTTTGTTTGTCGGCGTTTTAGGTACAATGAAAAGAACAAACAATAAAGTGGCATATGTGGAATTAAATCAGAAGTAACGTGCACAGGAGGATTAGTTAGATTAGTATCTTCATGGATAGAAGTTTAGAAATCCCAGATTTTAAAAGGTAGACAAAGTTTTATTTTATACCAGTTTTCAGTTTAGTTGGTAAAGTTTATTAATTATTATTGATTATATGTCGAACCTTTGATCCTGTTAATTGAATAACGGCTCTGTCCTTCGGGTCTCCCTTAAGTGGGGGTTACCAGGAGGCGGGGTCGTTACATATGTACTTGTGTACCAGAATGTATATGTAATACTTTGGTTCTTGTTATAAGAGTTTCCTAGAATTGGATCTCTTTGAAAAAGGTTTTAATTTTTAGTGATTTTTCAATAATCCGTTGTTAATAACCGATTCTGCTTAGTGAATATTGATTGTATGCCACAATTAGTGGTATCAGAGCTCTAGGTTTGCTGAGTCTACATAGACATAGGATTAAGGTTGTTGAGTTTGTTCTAGTGTCTTCCAGTTTATCTAATAGTGTCTTCTACTCATATAAGAGAAGAAGAACTTAAAGATGTCTGGATCACACGAAGAACATGCTACTGAAAGCAACAATGTTGCACCAACAGAAGGTGCGAGGGACCAGGCGAGAGAAGAATGACTGCTTGAGAATCCCTAAGATGAACCAACTATGATAAGGAATCTTTATTTTGATATCACTGTTGGGCAGGTTAGGACTGAAATAATGCATATGGTGGACCATATATTAGCAATACAACCTAGATTACTAGCCCCTAATGATGAAGTTTTGGACTCCAACAGGATTCTTGCTCAACATCAGCATGTTGGAGCAATGAATATTGATTAAAGGAATAGGTTACAACCTAAAACCAGGACTTGCCACAAGTGTAGGCAGCCTGGACATATCAGAAAAGACTTCCCAGAAAAGGATAATGATAAAAGAATTAAGAAAAGGCCTATCCAAACTCGGGATCAGAGGCCTAGTAGTTCCAAAAAGGAGAAGTTTTTGGTACCCCCGATACAACCAGGGTCTAGTGCACTAGGGAAAGGGCTACCCGGAAAGGGTAAAGGACCTTTTTGACCATATCAAGAGAATATAACTTGTCGCTAGTGTAGATAGATAGGACATCTAGCAAGGAACTGTCCGGTTGGAAACACAATGGTACCAACCACCGAGGCAAAGACATCAAGGTCATTAGAGGAATAGTTTTCTGTTGGCATTTGAGGACGTGGACAGACGTCCCAGGAAAGATTAACTGCATTATATAACAAAGCACAAGGTCAACATCAAGCAACGGTAAGATTCTATGAAAAGAATTAGCCTGAGGCAGTAAACAAACTACGAGGTGAGACAGGTCAGATGAAATAGTTACTTTCTAATATATTATTTCATGATTTCATGTGTTAAATATAAGAAGGTAGTTGTTTTTTAGCTTCCTTGGACTAGTCATAGGAGGACACAAGGAAGATGAGGACTTATATTTTACTCAGTATTTCTTTAAATGCTTTATAATTTCTCTTATTTGTGAGAAAAAGGATGAGATATAGAAGTTATGCCTGAAGAAAATCTAGGAATGTTAAATCATGTGTTGAAAAGTGATGAACATAATAGTAAATAAAGTGCATACTACCTAATCGGTACTTGTATACCCTGGCCAGGTATATAAATATTGGAGATAGGGTAAGTATGGGACTCTTAGATTGTTATCTTTCTGATTACTCTGACCAAGTAGTCATTCCGAAACAATCTAGTGAGCAAAAGAAACTAGAAATATGGCATGGATATCTTTACCACATCCTTAGTACAATAAAATAGAATCTAAATTGATCTCAGATCCATCTGTGTGTATGCGGAAATAAAAGTATAATCCTCCTGATAAAGAAAATGAGACAAAGGAGATGATCCCTATCTGATAAAGCATGTGTGAATAGGAAAGATCTTTTCCCATAATGTGGAAATGGGAAATGTGATAAAATCACAAAATTTTCATAAATATGTTAGACAATAGTAAAAGAATGAGTAATGACATGTAATCATACTTATAATTCCTTTGCTAATGGAAAGGAACCTAGGATGAAACAAGAGTAAATGACTCATGAACAGTTGAAAGTTCATATAATAATTAGAGGAGATGATCATCTTTTCTCTCTGATAAACAACCCTGGATGATAATGGGGTGATAAGAGAAATGTGTTTCTTTGTGTTCTCTTGTTTTTGGAACATAGCAATAAAGTGGGTACTGTGAGACTTGATGTGCATGGATTAGAAATAATCTAATGATGGATACTTAGAAAAGTATCGGTTCATTTTGGACTTTGGTTCCAAGATAAAGATATATGTAACAAATAATGTTCCAAAGATGAAAGAAAGATCTTTTTATATGAGTAACTTTGGTAAAAACAATAGAGAAATGGAAATTATGAGGATGTGATGTGTTTTTGATACATGTGATGGATACCAAGGTAAGAAATTCTGGTATCTAAGAATACCAGGTGGTATGAAAAAGTAAAAGCATAACTCCTAATTAAATGACTTATGTTGGTTACCTGGAATGGCCAGCTGTGAATCAGTCTAATTACATAAAATAGTATGGACATCACATGTTAAGGGTTTATGCTCTGCATAAACATAACACCAACAAGGATGTACTAATTGAAGGAATAATTGTGAAATCATGGTGGAAAAAGCTTATCAAGTTAAAAATAATTCTAAAGATACCTCTAAGGTAAGTTCTTAATTGGTAAGTAACCTCCCCTTATGACAAAAGTATGTACAACTAATGATATAGTTGGTACAAGTAATAAGAAAGTTTAGTGTTGTGTCAGTAGATTGGATGGCACAACAGATATATGATAATACTTGTAGTCACAAGTGGGTGACAAAATGTAACTCTGGTCTTTCCTTGGAAGTGAAAGGCTAAACTAAATAAGGAGTATGTGTCCTGTGTGACAAGTTCTATGATAACCCTATATGGAAGAACTTTGTGTTGACCAAAGTTCTATGACATCTCCATACATTAATCTATTATGTGGAGACTTGATGATATGATGAATAAATAATATATGTCTTCCTTTACCTGGGATTTCGGGGACAAAATCCTTATTAGGGGTTTATAATTTGTAACATCCCTGACCTGGGTTATGCTTTAACCCTAGATGTTTTGCTTAATAAAGTTAATTATATGCTTTCTCTTATCTTTTGAAAAGTAATTAAGGCTCAAGAGGAACTTATGTTTCATTTTAGTCCTTTTTGAATAATGTTGAAATAATGTTTTGCTTGTTTTGGACTAAAGTGCAAATTACCCAAGTTGAGGGGTTAACTTGCAAATGTTACATGGTAAAATGTTCCTCAGATGTTTATGCATAATAAGAATGAGAATGATGCAGAGGTAAGGCTTGTGGTAGCCTGACTTCCAAGAAAGAGCTTATTAAGCAATGTTGTGCATTAAAACCTAGTTTTAGTGTAATGTGCAATTTACCCAAAACCTAGGGTTCAATATGCAAATTACCACTTCTAGAGAGTCCCTAATAATTCTTGATATCAATTAGAGAAAATAAAATCAGAGGGGCGTCTCATTTGAATCACTTTAGAGGAGAGAGAATCTTGGTATTAAAATAATCAAGATTTAAGCATAATTGAAAGCCTAATTCAATTTAATGCAAAAATAAATATATTAATTGAATTGCCCTTCAATCAAAAATGAGATGTTTGAATTTTCATAAGTGTGAACGTCCTTGTGACTTGCAAAGGCCACGAAATATCTAAAGTGAGTGGAGATCCCACTCGCATTAGTTAACTAAAAAGTAATATCCACTCAATTTTGGATATTATTATTCTAATGGTTAAGGTGCTTAATTTGTTTTTCTTTAATTCATGGATAATGAAGAGGAATTACAAGGTGGGGGAGATGGATTCATATGAAAGGGATTGAGGGGAGTATGTGGAACCAATTTTGGGGATTTAAGGATTTTATTATCACTTTCTCTCTCATTGGAATTCCCTTATATACATCCCATTTTCAACCCACATGAAAGGCTTTTTTGATCCCTTTTATTTCCTTGCTTTGGCCATGCACAAAGGATATTAGTAGCAACAGGAGGACGTGAACCAACCTGTAGGTAAGCTCCATAGTCATCTTCAACCTTGATTTCATGGTGGAAATCGAAATTCAATGCTGAATTTCTTCTTTCTTCATTCAATCTTCAACCTTAGCCATTCATTTCACTCAAAGACTTGAGGACAGACCTTGGGAAGTGGAGAGAGCTTCATTCACCATTAAAGACATGAATCTTGAATCTTGGATTCAAATTTGAAGGTGGGTTATATAACTTGAAACCTTGAATGTTATTATTGATTTCATTTCTTCATCATATGCTGATTCTTTCTTCATTCTCGAAATTCCATTTGATTAGTTGCTAAAATTACCACAAGAATCATAGAAATTTTTGAATGTCTGGAGCTTGAAGATAATGATGTCATATTAAGCACACACTTCAGCAAAGTACATGAGCAAACAGTTTCAACATTGGAACCAATCGGTTTCAAGATCGATTGAAACCAAACGGTCTCAAGACTGTTTGGGAGTAAACGATCTCAAGACCATTTGAGATCAAACAATATCAAACCGTTTGGAGTATCATTGCTGATGTGGATGGATGATGATCCAATGATACCAATTTATTTGATTTTAAAGGTTCCATGTATGGATGATCCACTAATTTCAAACCATAATCGGTTGAATTGATTGAAACCCTAATTGATGAAATTGATTTTGGGGATTGGATGACCCAAATGGTCCCGAGACCGTTTGGAGGTCAAACGGTCTCAAGACCATTTGAGACCAAACGGTCTCAAGACCATTTGGAGGTCAAGGGTTGTGATGTATGGTTGGAGATCCAAGGGCTACAAGTTGAATTACTTTCAATGGTTCAGATGATGGATGGTTCCATGATTGGAATCCCAAAATCTATTTGATGATGGAAAACCTAATTGGTCCAATCGGTTTTGAGGTGGTTTGGACCAAATAGTGTCATCACCGTTTGAGTCCAAACGGTATTGAAACCGTTTGGAATCAAACGGTCTCAAGACCGTTTGAGATCAAACGGTCTCAAACCATTTGGAGATCCAATCGGTTTCAAGGGTGAATTGTTCAATCGGTTTCAAGATGGTTCTATTCAAATGGTTTCAAGGTACATATGCTCAAACGGTTTCATGGGTTGAAAGTACCTAACGGTTTCAAACCGTTTAAGACCACACGATCTTAGACCTAGAATGCCCAAACGGTTTCAAAACCATTTGGAGGGCAAACAGTTTCAAAAGTGTTTGAAGGTTAAAAAGGGGCAAAACCGTTTAGAGGTTCAAGGTACCCCAAAACCCATTAGTAGACTCAAGGTTATAAAAGATCAATTGATTCCATGTTTGATAATGATGATTATGAAATATAAGTAAAATGGTTGAAACCCTAAGGTACTTAGGTGATTAGTACATCTAAAGTGGTAAACCTTTGATACTTATGGAAGCAATATCTTCATGCACTATGCTAACCCTTCATTTAATCAAGTTGAAGCAATTAATATCCTAAAGAGGATGAGAGAGTGAGGGATCCATACATGTGTAATAATCATGTAATGGTTAAACCTCAACACTCTCAACATGAATAAAATAAGTAATTAGGGTATGATCCATGATAAAGAGATCATGAAACCCTAATTAATAAGGTTGACGAACCCCAACCCTAATTTAGGGCAATGCTAGGTGTAATCCTAATCTAGGGTAATGATGTAACCCTAATTAAGGGTGATGTCGTGTGAAACCCTAATCAAGGGTGATGTCAAGTGAAACCCTAATACAGAGATATGATGTGAACTCTAATCCCAAGGTGATGCTATATAATGTTATACGAAACCCTAATATGAAATCCTAACCCTGATATAGGGCAAAGGTATGTGAAGCCCTAATTTTGGGATATAAAGCATGAAACCCTAATCTTGGGCAATATGATGATAAACCATAATCCTAACTTTGGTTTGAGTTGAGAAACCCTAATTTCAGGTAATATTATGTGAAACCATATATGGGGAGATGTTTTGTGAACCCTAATTTATAAAGATGGAAAACCCTATTCCTAATAATGAAATAGTGACTAATATATTGATAAGTGAAACACCTAAGGAGGTTGATGATGGATATCTTTATATCAATAATTCCTTAATTCGAGATGAGTCCATATCATTGATAATGGTTGAATATATGAAATAAGTGACTAATGACCAATACATTACATGATAAATGTGATGAACTGGAGCACACAATATTAGGATGGGAGATACCCTAATACAAGAATAGTTGATGAATTTAAGATAAAGGTGATGAGGGAAGTGATACATCAAGACATGATAGATATTGTCACGGGTTAACGACCTAGCTCCACTCTACACCTCAAGCACCAACATAAGGTGTACAATAGAGTTAAAGTTGTCTGTCCCTGAGTGGATCAAACACATGAATATATAAATGCATCGAATAAAGAGCTTCCATACATAAACCAAATTGTTCATTACATAGGGGCCCGAAGGCATAGGAGTTCTACAGAAGAAAACTTAATACATGAGAAACTAATTACAGAAGAAAAGAACATAATTTAAGAGTCCCATTTAGCTTTAGCATACCCATGATATATCTAATTTTTGTGAGCCAGCATATAGAGTAGAAATATCATCTTCCTTTCATCATAAGAATAAGGTACCTATAAAACATTTGCAATTGGTACACGTCAGCACAATATATAAATATATTGTACTGAGTATGCCTACGTGTCTTCAAATATACCACTCATCATATCTTGGCAAAACAAAACACAAGAGACATGGTAGGAGTATTAAAACTAGAACTTTAGCAAAGTATAGTATAATCACACATATTCATGAACCATGATGTTTGAATAGAAAAATCAAAGACATGTTTAAAATTTATTTTTCATTATATACTCATGCATCTGCCTACCAATGGGATATATGCTTTAAGGCCTCATTATCTGCTTACCAAAGAGATAGATCATTTCATAAGGTGATCTGCTTACCAAAGAGATATATCACCCTCAAGAACTATGCTTACCAAAGAGATATAGTGCTATAATATAATGGAACAAGCATTTTATGTTCAGGTGTGGTAACATACCTTATACAAAATATCATTCAAAATTGATCATACATTGATATCTATTTCAAACATTATCATATGCCAAGTCTTTTATAAGTACAATACAACCGTTCACTAGTATGAGCCCAATGAGGGTAATGGCATACCTTCTCTTCAGAAGTGGGGAGTCCAGAGATTCTCCTCACTTGTACCTTTGATTTCCTGAAATTATTGGAGATTTGGTACTTATTAGTTATATTGTTCAAATTACCATTATTCTAAAGAGTATGTATAAAAGGCCCTTTTATAGTGTTGGAGTCATGAGAGTTGAGTACGAGTCTTAGCGTATGGATTTGAGTTCAAGATTAGTAGTGTCATGTCAGAGTAGGGTTATAAGGTCAAAATCATGGTCTTTATCATGTTGACTAATTATGCACATATTGACAAGTCAAAATAAAGAAAAGAGTGATAATTAGGTTTCATTGCTAATTGAGTCACAATAATAGGATCTGATCATTCCATAATTACCTAGATGTAAAAAGATGACAATCACAATTTTTTGGTGATTTAATCAGGTTCAAGTATTTTATAAATAATCAAACAAGATATAATCATATTTGAGCATGATCAATTATTCGAGTCAGATTTAGGGTCAACAAATGTCAGATTCATGATCTTCATATTTTTCTAATCAAAATAGAGTACTTGTTTGTATTTCTTCGACATTCCTACTATTTATAACGAATTTCTCAAAATTAGGTCATTTACTGAATTTCGAGTGAATAAAGAAATCTAGAAAAAGCGTGGACCGTTGGATGATCAGATCCAACGGTCAAGATCTCATGCGCATAGGTCACAGAGGATTCAAGATAACTGAGGTGGATAAAAAGCCTGCTTACTTAGCGGGTTGTGATTGGTCCACTTGGATCTGGGTCAGCTCGACGTGGGCTCGTGTTGGTCCAACTAAGCCAGGTCGTTCCCTCTCTTCTTCTTGCTCGACGCTCACACCAAGCAGGGGAGGTGAACTCCAGCGATCTCGTGTGACTGTTGTGTTGCCTTTCACGCGAGGACAAGGTCGGGATCACCTTCATGAGGGTGATTCGAGTCAGGATGGCTCACACTCATGTCATAACTCCACTTGCAGTAGAGCGCCACCTAGGTGGTCGGAGCAACATGTAGCTCCACGGTGGAGGGAGGAGTTTGGGAGAGAAACGGGTGTCTTCGAGATCCTTCAAGGTGCCACCTAGGTAGTTGAAGGCACCACGAAGCTGGGGGAAAGGTTAATTCATAGTGAGGAGGGGAAGAAGGAGCTCGTCCAATGCTTACTCCATGGATGAACCTACTGGAGGTGTTGGCTGTAGGTTGGAGTTTGTCGAGGCTTCCCTCGGTCAAATTGAAGGCAAGGGAGGACTAAAGAGGTGCTGGCGGAGCTATGAGGGGGTTTATATGGACGGGAGAGGGTCTGAGCGCGAGAAGCCCAATTTCAAGTTGGGCGCGTTAGAGAGGGCAGTTGTCGGAGGTAATCGTGGGGGAGACTGTGGTCATCGATGGGGGTCGTGCAAGGGGTTGGCGTGTTTGTGGGAGTGAGGGGAAGGCATTGCCTCGATCAGTTTCACATGGCAAAGGGTAGGGTGGAAGTTCATGGTCCGAGATTAGGTCTCGTGGTTGTAGCCACATTTTCACGAAATAGACGGAGGTTGGTGGTGACTCCGTGGCCATCCAATCGGCCATGTATCTGTGGGCGGACCATCAGACAGTTGGGAGTGGCTCTGCAGGGCCAATTTGGATTAGGCTAGCCGCATGGCATTTAGATGTCACGACCCCCATATTATTAACATGTAACGTATAGTCCAGATGCAAGTATTAAAGATTACGTTGAAAACTTAGGTAAATCTTTGAAAATTCATGGAAGGAGCTAGGAGTATCCAACTGGCATGAAATTTGAAACATAGGTTCATAATAGCTCTCCCTACATGTTGGCAAAAATTTTGAGATCGAGATTTCAACCTTGATTGATCAAATATTCTTTAGGATAATTAGGGTTTTGAATTAGATTCAGTGAAGAAATCAAAATAATAAAGGAAAGAGAAAAACCACTTTATCATATCCTACTAATCTTAAAAGAAAATTTTGTCCTCAAAATTAAACTGGGTAAAAGAGGTGAGGAAAATGTTGCTCCAATCTGCTCATAACTCACAGGTTGCATCTTCTGCACCGTGATGGTTCCACTGCACCTTCACCATCGAAATCTGCTTGTTCCTAAGCTCTTTGACCCTGGAGTTGAGAATCTCTGTAGGTTGTTCTAGATAAGGGAGATTCTCCCGCAAATCAAGAGGCTCGTGATTCAGCACATGGCTATCATCCTCCACATAATGCTTCAAATTGGATACATGAAAGACATTGTGCATCATGCTATACTGTGGAGGAAGAGCAAGTCGATAAGCACATTCACCAATGCGCTCTAGAACTTCAAAAGGACCCACATATCTTGGACTAAGCTTCCCTTTGTTCTTTGTTATGACACATATGGGTCTAATCTTCAAGAATATATAGTCACCAACATTAAACTATCTATCAGACCCATGTGCATCTGCATATGACTTCTGACGATCCTGGGCCCGTTTCATCCTTTGCTTAATCAATAACACCTTATCATCATAAAATTGTAACTCCTCGGACTTTAGCATCTTCCTTTCTCCGACTTCATCCCAATGGAGAGGGGATCTACATGGCCTACCATAGAGGGCTTCATAGGGTGGCATATCCATGATTGATTGGTAGTTTTTATTGTATGCAAAATCTGCTAACGGAAGGTAGTAATCCCAAGAGCCTCCCCAATTTAAAACACATGCTCTGAGAAGATCCTCCAGGATTTGGATAGTGCGTTCTGACTGGCCGTAAGTTTGAGGATGATATGTTGTAATAAAGTTCAAATGTGTACCTAGCTCATTCTGTACTTGCTTACACAGATGTGATGTGAACTTTGGATCCCAATCTCAAACAATAGAAACTGGTACTCCATGTAGCCGTACAATCTCCTTTATATGCAACTCAGCAAGCTCATGAACCTTGGTCGTAGTCCGCAAAGTTAAGAAATATGCAGACTTGGTCAACCGGTCTACTATGACCCAAACCGCATCAAAACCTTTCCTGGTCCTGGGTAGTCCCACCACGAAATCCATGGTGATATTTTCCCATTTCCATTCAGGAATTGGTAAGGGTTGCAATAGACCACCGAGACGTTGGTGCTTAGCCTTAATCTGTTGGCAAGTGAGACACTTAGAGATAAACTCAGCTATATCATTCTTCATACCTCTCCACCAAAAGTGTCTCTACAGATCCTTATACATCTTAGTAGATCCAGGATGTATGGAATACTCAGACCCATGTGCCTCTTGCAGTATGCGCTTCTTAATCTCCGACTCTTCAGGTACCCACATCCTATTCTTATACCTTAGTCCACCGTCCAAACCAACAAATAGATGTGTTTGGGGCTTTCCCACAAGATCTGTCATCTCCTCCAAGCTAGGGTTGTTCTTTTGAGATCTCAGGAGTTCAGAAGAAGACCAGGGATAATGTTGATATTTGCCAGAATAATAGAGCCAGATTCTACTTGAGATGACTCAGAAGATGAAGGTTCCAGGCGCATTGATGCACAAATTGACTTCTTACGACTAAGATCATCAGCTACAACATTGGCCTTGTCTCGATGATATGCAATAGTGAAATCATAATCTTTGAGATACTCCAACCATCTCCTCTGTGGAAGATTGAGGTCCTCTTGAGTCAAGAAGTATTTGAGACTTTTTTGGTCTGTAAATATATTAAAAGTAGCACCATATAGATAATACCTCCTGGTTTTTAGAGCAAAGACAATGGCAGCTAATTCCAAATCGTGAGTTGGATAATTTGCCTCATTAGGTTTCAATTGTCTAGAGGCATAGGCAACAACTTTACCGTCTTGCATTAGGACACATCCCAAACCCATTTTAGAAGCATCAGAAAATATTACAAAGCCATCATTACCAGAAGGTAAGGTCAAAATAGGAGCAGAAGTCAAGAGAGATTTCAATTCTTGGAAACTAGCTTCACAATCAGGAGTCCAAACGAATTTCACATCTTTTCTGGTAAGTTTAGTCATGGGTAGGGCTATTTTGCTAAAATTAAGGATGAAGCGATGGTAATAGCCTTCTAGGCCAAGGAAGCTACAAATTTTAGAAGCATTGGTAGGGGCTTTCCAATCAAGGACAGCTAAAACTTTGGCAGGGTCAACAGAAATTTTCCCACCCGAAATGACATGGCCAAGAAACATAACTTCGTCAATCCAAAACTCACATTTAGATAATTTAGCATACAATTTCTGGGCTCTCAAAACATCAAGGACTTTCTGGATATGTTCACGATGTTGATCAAAATAATTTGAATATATAAGAATATCATCAATGAAGACCACAACAAAGCTGTCAAGGAATGGCTGGAAGACATTATTCATCAAATTCATAAACACTCAAAGAGCATTAGCAAGCCAAACGGCATCACCACGAATTCATAATGTCCATATCTAGTTCTGAAAGTTGTCTTTGGAATATCGCAATCTTTTACTCGTAATTGATGATAGCCATATCTAAGGTTAATCTTAGAGAACACAGTGGCAGTACGAAGTTGTTCAAACAAGTCATCAATTCTTGGAAGGGTATATTTATTTTTAATGGTGGCTTGGTTGATCATGTGATAATGAATACACATTCGCATTGACCCATCTTTCTTTTTAACAAAAAGGACAGGAGCACCCCAAGGAGAAGTACTAGAACGGATGAAGCCTTCATCAAGAAGTTCCTCTAGTTGTTTCTTGAGCTCTGCAAGCTCGGCAGGTGCCATTCTATAAGGTGCCTTAGATACTGGAGTGGTGCCCGGTGCTAACTCAATTGAGAACTCAATCTCGCGAACTGGAGGTAGCCCTGGAAGCTCCTCGGGAAAAATGCCCAGGTAATCTCTCACCACATCCAAGCTCTCTAAAGGTCTCACCTTAGAATTAGGCACAGATACAACAACAAGATAGGCTCTACATCCTTTGGCTATCAAAGTTTTGGCTTTAAGAGAATAAATAATCATATTTCAGTATCTTTCTTTTCTCCCGAAAATAGTCAAAGATTTAGAATTGGGTGCACAAAAGAGTACTTTCTTGCCTCGGCAATCAAGCATAGAAAAGTTGGAAAAGAGCCAATCCATCCCCAAAATTAAGTCAAAATCCTCCATATCAAGAAGAACGAAAGCATATTGAAATTTATGACCACCAAAAGAAAAAGGCAAGATTTTGGTTTTCTGAAGAGAAGTATAAATTTTTCCATTGGGAGTTGTTACATCCAAGATATAACCTAGATCTTTTATCTCTAACTTGAGCATGGATGCAAGATTTCTAGATATGAAGGTATGTGTTGATCCTGAATTGAAGGCCACAACTGGATGATCTTGGAGACATATCATACCTACATTATGATTTTATACGAGATCATGGTTTTCAACGATTCATTATAATAAGGAATTATTAACATTATTACCTTCAATCAGACGGTTGTCATTGGCCTTATCTTCTTCTACATCAATTGCAAAGACTCGACCCTGACGACATTCTGGCTATGCCTGAGCTAATAGGGATAGCTGGCTGGATAGGTGGAGCTCCAGGCTTAGGTAATGGGGCAAGACGGTTCTGAGGTGCCCCCTGGACCAAATTTGGACAATTGTACCTCATATGCCCTTCATTCTTGCAGTAGTAGCACACCGGTTTCTCAAATTTGCATTTTCCAGCATGTACTCCTCCACAGTTTCTGCAACGGTTGGGGTCCGAAGATGATCCCCGGTATGATCCACCTCAACCTCGGCCTCCCCAGTTTGGTCCTCCTCGATATGATTGACCACTATGGTGATTTCCTCCTTCTATGTCCATGCCATGGCTATTAGGCTTCTTCCTATCCTTCTCCTTCTCCTTGCCCTTGGTGACAGATGCATCTGTTAAACCTAGGTATCTAAATCTTGGTGTTTTGCTCTTCCCTAAGGTTCTTTCTTGGATAAGGACATTGTTGATGGCAGCTTCAAAGGTAGGATGTGTGGAGGTGCAAAGGTGAACTTTGATTTCTTGGTTAAGGCCATCTATGAAGTGTTCAATCTTTTCATCTTCGTCAAGGATGCGAGCATGACGCTCTAGGAGTCTAAAGGCCCTAACATAGTCAGCAACAGATAGGTTTCCTTGGGTTAGGTTATTGAACTATTTCTTCTTCTCCTTCCTAGAAGATATGGGCATGAAACGGTTGGTAAAGTTCCCCTTAAACTCCTCCCAACCTATGGGGGCATGTGGAAGTGCTCGTGTATGGTAGTAATTTTCCCACCACAACTTTCCGGACCCCCTAAGTTGGTAGGTAGCAAAGATGACCTTATCTTCCTCAGGACACTTAAGGTCTCTAAAGGCATTTTCAATAGATAGGATCCATGCATCGGCTTTATCTAGGACTTCACCTAAGTCTTCCCCATGAAAGGTTTTGGGTTTAAGCTTAAGGAAGTCACTAATGGTGGTTTCTAGGTTGGTCCTAGAGGATGAGGCACTATTGTTGGTTTCTTTTAGGGCTAGGGCATGCATGCATTCCAATATCACCTTCTTTTGTTCTTCCCAATTGCCTACAACCATGGTCTTACTAGGGCGTGATTGAGATTCATCACCAAAGCCATCACTAAATCTTGTTCTCTTAGACCTAGTTTTTGGATGCATATGCAAGTTTGTATAAAAGATAGTTTAGAGATTTATTTGAGATAGATCATAAAGCAAGCAACAAAGATTTATCAATCATGACATATATTCTTCCATTTTTTCATGTCTTTTAGTTGTTCCCATTTCTCCTAATCTACCCACATAATAGAGAGAGTATATCATTGATCATGGTCATGAGAGAGAAAGTAAATGAGAAGCTTAGTGTGTATTATTCACTAAATAGGTTGGCTAGGGGTAGTCCTTAATTGAGAAAAGATGAGAGGAAAGATTTTTCTAAGGTAAGGGTGCCCACTTTAATAATAATTGCGTTAGATAGGAAGATAGCTTGCGGCGGGAGCCCTCGCACCTTGAAAATGGATGGCGAGAGTGACTATGTCAGAACCTTCCGCAAGGTACCCTTCTAGACACCTAAATAATTTACTGCTAAGTGTGGGTTACCCTAGGTTTAGGTAAGGTTACTAATTATTTGGTACACCTATATGGATTCATGTGCCTGCTCTGATACCATCTGTCATGGGTTAACAACCTAACTCCACTCTACACCTCAGGCACCAACATATGGTGTACAATAGAGTTAAAGTTGCCCGTTCCTGAGTGGATCAAACACATCAATATATAAATGCACCGAATAAATAGCTTCCATACATAAACCAAATTGTTGATTACATAGGGACCCGAAGGCATAGGAGTTCTACAGAAGAAAACTTAATACATGAGAAACTAATTACAGAAAAAAAAGAACATAATCTAACAGTCCCATTTAGCTTTAGCATCCCCATGATAGATCTTATTTTTGTGAGCCAGCATATAGAGTAGCAATATCATCTTCCTTTCATCATAAGAAGAAGGTACCTATAAAACATTTGCAATGGGTACACGTCAGCACAATATATAAATATATTGTACTGAGTACGCCTACGTGTCTTCAAATATACCACTCATCATATCTTTGCAAAACAAAACACAAGAGACATGGCAGGAGTATTAAAACTAGAACTTTAGCAAAGTATAGTATAATAAGACATATTCATGAACCAAGATGTTTGAATAGAAAAATCAAAGACATGTTTTAAGTTTATTTTTCCATTATATACTCATGCATCTACCTACCAATGGGATAGATGCTTTAAGGCCTCATGATCTTCTTACCAAAGAGATAGATCATTTCATATGGTGATCTGCTTACCAAAGAGATAGATCACCCTCAAGCACTATGCTTAACAAAGAGATATAGTGATATAATATAATGGAACAAGCATTTTATGTTCAGGTGTGGTAACATACCTTATTCAAAATATCATTCAAAATCGATCATACATTGATATCTATTTCAAACATTATCATATGCCAAGTCTTTTATAAGTACAATACAACCATTCACTAGTATGAGCCCAATGACGGTAATGGCGTACCTTCTCTTCATAAGTGGGGAGTCTAGAGTTTCTCCTCACTGGTACCTTTGATTTCCTATAATTATTTGAGATTTGGTACTTATTAGTTATATTGTTCAAATTACCATTGTTCTAAAGAGTATGTATAAAAGGCCCTTTTATAGTGTTGGAGTCATGAGAGTTGAGTATGAGTCTTAGAGTATGGATTTGAGTTCTAGATTAGTAGTGTCATGTCAGAGTAGGGTTATAAGGTCAAAATCATGGTCTTTAGATCATGTTGGCTAATTATGCACATATTGACAAGTCAAAATAGAGAAAAGAGTGATAATTAGGTTTTATTTCTAATTGAGTCACAATAATTAGATCTGATCATTCCATAATTACCTAGATGTAAAAATATTATGATCATAGGTTTTTGGTGATTTAATCAGGTCCAAGTATTTTCTAAATAATCAAACAAGATATAATCATATTTGAGCATGATCAATTATTTGAGTCATATTTAGGGTCAACAGATGTCAGATTCATTATCCTTGTATTTTTATGATCAAAATAGAGTACTTGTTTGTATTTTTTGACATTCCTACTATTTATAACGAATTTCTCAAAATTAGGTCATTTATTGAATTTTGAGTGAATAAAGAAATCTAGAAAAAGTGTGGAATGTTGGATGATCAGATCCAACGGTCAAGATCTCATGTGTGTAGGTCACTGAGGATTCAAGATAACTAAGGTGCATAAAAAGGCTGCTTACTTAGTGGGTTGTGATTCGTCCACTTGGATCTGGGTCAGCTCGACGTGGGCTCGTGTGGTTTGTCCAACTAAGCTAGGCGGGTCCCTCTCTTCTTCTTGATCGACGCTCACACCAAGCAAGGGAGGTGAACTCCATCGAACTCGTGCGACTGTTGTGTTGCCTTTAGCGTGAGGACAAGGCCAGGATCACCTTCGTGAGGGTGATTTGAGTCAGGGTGGCACACAATCAGGTCGCAGCTCCCCTTGCAGTAGTACACCGCCTAGGTGGTTGGAGCAACAGGTAGATCTGCGATAGAGGGAGGAGTTCAGGAGAGCAACAGGTGTTTTCAAGATCCTTCAAGGTGCCACCTAGGTAGTTGAAGGCACCACGAAGCTGGGGGAAATGTTAATTTAGAGTGAGGAGGGGAAGAAGGAGCTCGTCCAGTGCTTACTCCATGGAGGAACCTATCGGAGGTGTTGGCTATAGGTTGGAGTTTGTTGAGGCTTCCCTCAGTCGAATTGAAGGCAAGGGAGGACTAAAGAGGTGCTGGAGGAGCTATTAGGGGGTTTATATGGACAGAAGAGGGTCTGAGCACGAGAAGCCCAATTTCAAGTTGGGAACGTTAGAGAGGGAAGTTGTCGGAGGCAATCGTGGGGGAGACCGTTGTCGTCGATGGGGGTCATGCGAGGGGTTGGCATGGTCGTGGGAATGAGGGGAAGGTGCTTCCTTGATTAGTTTCACACGACAAAGGGTAGGGTGGAAGCTCGTGGTCTGAGATCAGGTCTCGTGGTTGTAGCCACATTTTCACGAAATAGACAGAGGTTGGTGGTGACTCCATGGCCAACTGATCGGCCTTGTATCCGTGAGCAGACCATCAGACGATCGGGAGTGGCTCCACAGGTCCAATTTGGATCAGGCTAGCTGCATGACATTTAGATGTCACGGTCCCCATATTATTAACATGTAACTTATAGTTCAAATGCAAGTATTAAAGATTTAGTTGAAAACTTAGGTAAATATTTGAAAATTCATTGAAGGAGCTAGGAGTATCCAATTGGCATGAACTTTGAAACATAGGTTCATAATAGCTCTCCCTACATGTTGGCAAAAATTTTGAGATTGAGATTTCAACCTTGATTGATCAAATATTCTTTAGGATAATTAGGGTTTTGAATTAGATTTAAGTGAAGAAATCAAATTCGACGCTTCTATATGCCGTTTCAAGGGATGGTTGGTCCAGACTTTCTTAATTTTCGGTCATTCAAACAGTAGGTGGGCAATTGTTTCCTTTTCTCTCCAGCAGATGGGGCAGCGCTCGTCAACGTCACAGTGGTGGTCATAGAGTCGGCCAAGCGTGGCTAGGCTCCCTGAGCAGACACGCCACATGAAGTGGGCTAGGCGCGGCGGCCAACCTGCTTTCCAGACCCAGGTCCATGTCTTTTCTTGCTCCTCCTTCCAGTTGCTGCTGTACGAGGCTTTGCCGAGATGGCACAGCCAGTATGCAGTCTGTGTGCTAAATACACCTCTGCGGTCTGGCCACCAGAACGGTTTGTCAGCCGGCTGACAATGGCTGCGGGGTGTAGTGAGAATCCTCATGCATATTGCCTGTGGGAAGATGGCTTCCACTGCCTCCCTGTCCCAGTCGGGATGCTCAGACGCAGTGAGGTCAGCAATCGTCAAGTGTGGCTGTTGTGCCTGTATGTCGGGATTTAATTCACATAGAGATTTTGTAGTATTTAGCAACCACCGGTCCATCCACAAGTTGATAGTGCTCCCGTCTCCCACTCTCCATTTCACCCCTTCGCATACTACTGCCTTGGCCCCCCATATGCTTTGCCACGTATAGCTTGGGTTATGTCCTCGTGTCGCTTCCAGTATAGAAGATCTTGGGAAGTAATGTGCCTTGAGAACACGGTAGGCCAGTGAGTTTGTGTTGGTGAGTAGTCTCCAAACCTGTTTAGACAGTAGCACATGGTTAAAACTATTCAAGTCTCTAAAGCCCATTCCTCCAGCTTTCTTTGATTTGCATAAGTTGGCCCAGCATTGCCACGAGATCCGTCTCTCTGTTACTTTTGCCCCCCCACCAGAATTTTGCAATACAACTGTGGATTTCATGTATTAGCATGGATGGTAATTGAAAGACACTCATTATATATGTTGGGATTGCATGTGCAATTGATTTGATTAGGACTTCCTTACCGGGTTTGGAGAGAAACTTTTCTTTCCACCCCTGGAGTTTCTTCCATATTCGTTCCTTGACGAAGCTAAAAACTTGTCTTTTAGATCTCCCAATTGTTGTCGGCAGGCCTAGATACTTGGCATGTTTATCCACCTCCCGGACATTTAGAATTTCTTGCAGGCTTTTCCTCGTCTCTAGTAGAACCGCTTTGCTAAAAGCAATCTCAGTCTTCTCATAATTAACCTTCTGGCCCGATGCCTGTTTGTATTGGCTAATCAAGTTAGCTATCACCAGGCATTCATTTTGAGTTGCTCGTGCAAACAAGATTCTATCATCTGCAAAAAAGAGGTGAGAAATGCGGGGAGCAAGTCTACATACACTGAGGCCATGCACGAGCTTGCTTTCTGTAGCATGAATGATAGAGGTAGAAAAAGCTTCCGCACAAAGAATGAAAAGATAAGGAGAAAGAGGGTCACCCTGACGCAGGCCGTCGGAAGGCTTGATCTCCGTAGACCGGTCCCCATTGATGGAAAATGAGTGGCTTATTGGTGACACACATTCTAGGATTTTCTTCCTCCATAGTACCGAGAAGCCCAACTTCATCATCACATGTTCTAGGAAGCTCCATTCTACCCAGTCGTAAGCCTTCGACATGTCCAGTTTGATGGCCATACTGCCTTTTTTCTTTTTCCCCTCAGTCTTCATTTTATGGAACAACTCATAAGCGATAAGAGCGTTGTCTGTAATCAGTCTTCCCGGTATAAAAGCACTCTGGTTCTGGGAGGTGATTTGGTCCATCATAGGTTTCAATCTGTTACCCAGGACTTTTGTGACAATTTTATAGACTACATTACACAGACTAATGGGACGGAACTCTGCCATCTCTTTAGGTTGTTCCACTTTTGGGATGAGAACAACCAATGTTGAATTCACCTCCTCAATAGAATACTGCCCTTTCCACCATCCTTTGATGTAACTAGCCACATCCTTTCCAACAATATGCCAGAATTTTTGAAAAAAGATTGCTTTCATGCCGTCCGGTCCTGGAGCTTTATTGGGATGCATGTGTCGTAGAGCTTCCAATATTTCTTCGTCAAATATGTCTTTCTCCAAGTCGTGATTCATGGCTGCGGTTACTTGCTTGGATATGCCCATAGTATCTGCTTCAAATCTGGATGGATTACCAGACAAAAAAAGATTTTCAAAGAACTCCAAAACCACTTTAGTAATTTCTTTCTCGTCTGAGCGCCAAGTGCCCGTCTTTTCCATCAAGCCGACAATGTGATTTCTTTTCTTTCGGTGTGACGCTTTTAGGTGGAAATACTTTGTGTTTTTTTCGCCACCTTTCATTTCATTGACTCTAGCTCGGGCACACCAGTACTCGTCATGTAGCCTGTGCCAGTGCTCCAGCTACTTTGAAAGTTCCTTACATTGATTCAGAACAGCATTGTCAGGTTTCTTCCTCTACGCTTCCTTCAGTAAATCCTCAGTCTCTTTAATCTTTTTCTTTAGATTACCAACGGTCTTTTCTGCCCATTCCTCCAACTTCCTTCCACAGCCCGCTAGTTTTGCTTGAAGGCCTCCACGGGCTTCTCCCTCCCAGTAGGAAGCCACTACTTCCCCACACGAATTTTCCTGTAACCATCGGGGTTCAAAATGGAAGAAGCGCTCCCTTCTCCTACTTGAGATTTCTCTCCTGTCAAAGGAAATGATGATAGGCGAGTGGTCGGATTTATATATCGGTAGATGGAAAACTTTACAGTATGTAAACATATGTTGCCATTCAAATGAAGCAAGAGCTCTATCCAACCGTTCACGAACCAAAGTTTCAATGGATAGTCCACGTTCCCAGGTATAAGGGCTGCCTGAAAAGCCAAGATCAAGAAGGGCACAATCATCGATAGAATCTTTGAAGTCATGCATCCACCTTTCTGGCTTTGGGGGTCCACCAAGCTATTCTTAATTTGAAATAATCTCATTGAAATCACCGAAGAAAATTACCGGCAAATCTGACTGTGATATCAGATTCCTCATGAGGTCCCACGTTTTGTATTTGTGTTGTTGCTCTAACCATCCATAAATACCAACGGCTCTCCATTTCGGATTCTCAGGTTTTTCGGTAACTATCAAGTCCACATGTCTTTGAGAGAAAGATACAGTCTCCACCTCCACATCCTTTCACCACATACCCAAGCCTCCTGAGCGTCCCACACTAGGGATATACATGCCTTCAGTAAAGCCACATTTCATTCGAACTTTCTCCAGTTGCGTATCACTGATCTTGGTTTCCGATATGAAAACCACGGACGGGCGCTCCCTCCAGCACCAACTGCGGAGGGCATCCGAATTGTCGGGTTTGCCCATCCCCCGATAGTTGCAACTCAAGATTTTCATTATTGTTCGCGGGGTTGGTCAACACCAACTCCCGCTACTTTGGATGCAATCCATCCTGTTGCTGACTCTTCTACCCCCCTGACCTGCTTCTTGGGTGGGCCTTCTGGACTCACTGCACCACCGTAATCTACGATCATTATATCAGCCTGTCTCGATCTTTTTCCCAAACCTTTAAGAGATTCATCATCAGATAAAGGTGCTGACTCCTTTATGAGGACCTTTCTCCTGGAAATCTTTGGTTTCCTAGGTCTTTTTACGTGGATCATTGTTTCATTTGTCTGCTCCTTGTGGTAGCTTTTGAGAGGTTTCTTCTTCTGCCCTCGCGTTTGGACTTTTGAGGTGCTCCAACCGTGCTCAAAGTGTATGCATTCATCCACTGTCTCGCCAATGCTCGAGACATTGCCAGCTCCCTTTCCCCCATCCAGGTCGTCCCCTAAATTGTTAAAATCTTCCCTACCTCTACTGAGTATTTCCTTGGTTCTGTGTCTCCCTTCTTCTTGCTCGAAACCGCCTGTGAATTCTTGTCTGTGTCTGCTTGGTGGCTGCGCTCAATGTGTTGGGGCGTTAGACTTCCCCCATCAATACTAAGCGAAAAAAGATCCTCTTCTGCTTCCTGCTGCACCTGCTCTTTGCTCGTTTGTTTCACAGGGACTTCCCGCTCACGTAGGTCCACATGTTCTGTTTCCTTCTTGCGTCGTCCTTGCTGCTGTGGAAGATTGTAGACCATTGTCGCCTCTGCCACCGGTGTTGTATTCAGCTTTTGCATCCTTCTGTCTTGCTCTGTCCCACGGTCCTCCGCAAACCGGTCTGCAGCCACGGCCTTGTTCCTCTGGCTGATATGGTTTTTGTGTGCGCTCCTTTCATCGTTACAGTCCACATTGCTCTGGTTTGTCTGAGGCTTTGGGGCAGTATTGCCCACTGGTTTTGTGTAAAAATCCAAGGACCTTTTTGTTGTGCCTTCTCCATACACCTCTTCCGATACAGAAAATCGGGGCTTCCGGGGTGACGTTTTCAGCCACGTGCCCCAATGTCTCTCTTTGTCCTCACCGTCGTCTTCTAGAACACAATCTCTATCAATGTGGCCCAACATGCCACACAGAAAACAAAAGTTTGGTAGCCGCTCATACTTTAGTTCTAAGGAAACGATATCACCTCTTCTATCTCGGATCTTCTGGTTCTTCTTCAGTGGTTTGGAGATATCTAGGGCCACACGGACACGCGGAGATCTCTCCCAACCGAGTTCATCCCTGTCTACTTCCTCCACTCGGCCTATTCTTCCGGCAATGGTGCGGATCGATGTCTCTGATCTATGGACAAGGGGAAAGCCGTAGATCCGAACCCAGAACATGCTCTCTATGAATATTATCTCTTCTGGTCTGTCAGTATCCTCGATCTCCTTGGTAAGAATCAAGCGGTTCTTGAAGTTCCAAGGGCCTATGTCCAAGACTTTCTTCTTGTCCTTCCAATGGAAGAACTGAATGATGAAGATTGTCGAGTTTAATTGCTTGAAAAGAATTTTGTGTGAGAGAGCCCATGCCTGCGTAAGGGCTCTTTACAATGCCCAGAAGTTATATGGCCGCTCGGTGAGCAGCCTTGCCGCCAGGGCCAAGGATACATGAGATTCTGGATCACCCACCTCCTCCGCACCCAGGTCGACGATATCATCAATTCCCTGATCCTCCAACCCTAGTTGCGCGTAACGTTCAACCAGCTCATCTGCCATCCTGACGGGGGCCTCACCTGTGAAGACCAACCCTAAGCACCTTGAACCTACAAGAGAAAAAGGTAACCACATGGGAGATTAGGGTAACCACTCGGGAGATTTTTTCTTTCACCGTCGCACTCTAGTCGCCAGAGCCGACTAGGGTTATGTGCGGGAAAGAGTTTTAGAAGCGTCGACCCACATGATTCTTGTAGATCGTTTGCAGTTCCTGGTGGAAAACCTGACGATGGAGGAGCTGGACGCAACTGCAGCGGTCTGGTGGGGTTCATGGGCATGGAGGAACAAAGTGGTGTTTGAACAGGAAGCTCCGCAAGGAGATTTACTGATCATGCAACAAGCTGGGATCATAGCCGAATACAGAACTGTGATGGCCAGAAAATCGGATGCTGCTATACCTCGAGAGGAACAAAGGTTGCTGAAATGACAGGCCCCGATTAGATATGTCCTTAAAATGAATATTGATGTATCCATGGACAAGAAGGGAGTGATTGGAATAGGGGGGATCATTCGAGATTGTAACGGGAAGGCAATCGAGATCATCTCCGCTAGGAGAGCTTTCTCCGGCCCAGCTGAACTTGGAGAAACGCAGGCCCTCCTTCACTGCTTACAGACGGCGAGATCGCATGCTTACAACCACTTGACTTATGAAATGGACTCCCAAATCTTGTACAACGCCCTTTCTACTAACTCCAGTGATCCAGACCACTTAGGCCTCCTAATTGATGACATCCGCCATGTAGCATCTTCTTTTCCTACCGTTTCTTTTGCTTTTATTAATCGGTCCTGTAATACGGTGGCTCACTCTATAGCCAAATTGGCGAAGGAGGGCACCTTGATTAGGAGATCAGTGGGGGATGGCATCCCTCCACTGATCGAGCAACTAATTCTGTCTGATGCGTATGGTTAGTTTTTAATGAAAGTTTGGCTTTCCCCTAAAAAAAAAGTGAAGAAATCAAGGTAATAAAGGAAAGAGAAAAACCACTTTATCGCAGATATCACTTCCAGCACCTCAAGATTGATACACCTTGATGTATTCAAAATCCAATATACTTGGATGAGTAACACATGAAGTGTGTCATGTCAATTGTTACATTGAGATATAATACACTTTGTTAAGTGTAGGATAACATGCCTTATGAAAAGGTTAAGCCAAATCAATAAAGTATGATGTAATCATATTCTGGTGAAGTTGAGAGAGGAACTCATATCTTGTGTTGATAATTGATTTATTGATAAAAGATGAGTACGATTGAATACTTATGTTATCAATGTGGCTCCTAGTTGTGTGGGGCAACGAATTAGGGCTTGATCATTAATAATATGATCTTGAGAACCCAAATGTTTAGTAATGGAAAACCCTAACCCTAATGAAGGGTGATGATATGTAAGAGAAATCCTAATCCTAAATAAGGGAATAGTGATGCTACTCTTATATTGCATAGTGATGATAAATAATTGATATGACTGTTATCATGTAATGATCATGCAGGCAATCATGAGATGATGAGCATAGGCAGGTATGACCTATGATGTGTTAATTATTTAAATGCTTTATGGGCCTTGTGAGCCATTATATGCTTTGTTACCTAGTAAGAGGTAACAAGAGACTAAATGGGCATTGAGAGCCATGTGGGATGCTTGTGTAGCAAGTATCATGTTTACCTTGGTCAGATGACCTGAAGGTATTAGTTACTTGATAAGTGGTAACAAGTGTTCTTTGATGAACTGAGGGTTTGAATACCCATATTCCATAATCATGATAATGAGATGTTAAGGGATAAGAATCCCCATGATGTGACAAGGGATTACGATCCCAATGTTTTATAAAGTTTTTAAAAGTACTTGATCGATGAATTATACTTTTCTTTGTAGCATTTGTCATAATAATGTTTGAGAACTTGACTAATGTTAAAAGAATACAGTAGTGTACTTAATTAATCAAGTGGAATCCTATCATGTATTTGATTGGCCATATAACCATCAGTGTCAGAAATTGCTGGATGGTGAAACAGGTTGCTCTGCGGCATAACCTGGAATGCATATTTTTGAATATGCGGGGGTGATGCGAGATAAACATTAAATCTCTCAATCATTCATTATATATGTCAGGGTGGATGTATCACTAATCCATCGATAATGGGATGGATGTATCACGAATCTCCCGATAATATTAATGACGGATCGATGTGAGATAAACAAGAAATCTCTCGATTGCGAAGAGAGTACAACATGCCACTATAACTCTATAGCGAAGTTGCCAGTATACCCAGGAAAGTTATTTAGCAGAGACACAAGATGTCCTGCATTGAATCTCGTACTGACTGAGATATGGGAGGTATGGCAGCCAACTCTTCCATTGACCTTGTATGGCACCGATTTCGAACTTTTGAAAGAGACCCAAGATCTCTTTGAAAAAGGTTATAATTTTTAGTGATTTTTTAGTAATTCACTGTTAATAACCGCTTCCGCTTAGTGGATATCGATTTGTATGCCACACATAGTTCCTTGTGGTCCAATTTACCTATGAACTCCATTTATTACTAATTCCACATTTTATCCGTTAGAAAACCCTAATTACCATATTAAGGGTATTTATTCACAATGAGGAATCTTTATACTCAAAATATCTTAGAATCATCATATCTTAGCTTTATTCACGATTTTGAATAACTAAAACCATTCAGAGTCTCATTTACTAATATTAGGGTTTCAAGGCCCATTAAAGCATATTTATGCACATGAACTTCTAAATTAAACCAATTACGTGAAAAGTTCATCCTTTTTATCTTAATGTATCTTTTCATGATTAACATGCTAATATCAACTTTAATCATCCATTAAACTCTACGAATTACATTAATCATCTCAAAATAGGGTTTCTTAATCTTTAATTCATTAAAGTTTATAACATACACTGCTTTTTGAATTTCAAGAGGTATTAGCTCTAAAACCATTTTAAATGAATTCCTCTCGTTTTTTTGAGCAAAATACATATATTATATGTACCAATCCAAGCTACCATTATTTAGTTATGAATTTTGCAAGGATTACCTTTTTGGACCAATCAGAGGATGCCACATTGCCTCTATTCATGCAATGTTGCTTGCCGCTTGGAAAACATTTCGAAAAGTCAATTTTTCCCTTGTTTAAGTCAGCGGTTCCATCAGCCCGCATAGGGGCAAACCCATCCAACGACCCAAATGGACGTCTTCCTCCTCATGTAACCTAGCAGAGTCACGATCTCCAGCAGATTGTGGGTGTTCTCTCTCCTCCAAGGCCTCGATGGCTGCCGCTGAACCCTACCCTAGCTCGGTTTCCCTCCGCCACCCTTGGGGCACCACTTAGATCACGACTAACACGGCTGGTCCGAGCTGGGCCGATCTGCAACTCACCGCCCAAGTGCAGCCCTCCCATGGGTGTAGCTCCTTTGTGAGAGACCAGGGATGATGGTTAATCATCCTCGGTCATTGTGGGAACGTCAAGCCACCATCCATACCACTCCTTGGCCCTTCGTTTGCACCATGGTTTCTCCACCCTCTTGGTTAGGGTTTGCACAAAAGAAGAAGAAGAAGATGAAGAAGGAAGAGAGAGTTTCGTGGGATTTCTATGGAACTTGATCCAGAGGCTCTACCCCTTTATATAGGGGTGGTTATCCACGCCCTAAGATGACCATCTATGAGTCAACTAGTCCTTTTCCCAATAGGATCCTTATTCCTTCATGGAGAAGTAATCCTTCTCTCTCCTATTTATTTCATTGATATTCCTTATTTCATGGATACTTAGAAATACAAAAATCATCTCTTTCATTCTCTTTGTACTCGCCTTTTAATCATTGGTCACGAAATTATATTTTATTTTAATAGAAAATACCACCTCTTTAAGAATACCAAAAAATTCATTCATTATGCATCATATTATCCTTTTATTTTCTATCATTGGTATTTTCTCTTTATTTTTCTCCATTGGGGCTCCTTGGACCCCAAGAAACTCAAATATTTCGAAATTCCTTTTTAAGGATACTTATTATCCTTCTAGATGCATCTATATTCATTATTTCTCATTATCTTGTTTATTTCTTATTAAAATATCTCTTTTTGAGGATTTCTCTTTATCTTTCTTTTTATTTTCCTTATTGGCATTCCATTTAACATTAAGAATCCTTTGGATATGAAAATCCACCAAGGGTAACTCAATTATACCTCTTTTCACCTATTTCCCACATTTTATCATTGTTTTCAATTTCTTTCTTAATAAAGAAATATTTAATTGATCTTTTATTTTTCTTATTGCATTCTCTTTGCAACTTTCGACTTTTCGGAACCCAAGGAACCCAAGTGGAACGAAATCCAACTTTGGATTAAATTCTTTTGCCTTCTAGAGGTTTCTACATTTTTCTTTTCTCCATTTCTTATTAATAATGGAGTTCCTTTTGTCTTTTCCTAGTTATTGGGCCCAATAGCCAATAAATCCCACAAAACAACCAACAAGGCTATTGTAAACAAAACTCATTTATTCAAAACAAATTATATTATTATTTGTTGCAATATCTTTAATATGAGAAATTACATTTCTCACCAAATGAACCTAAAAGTTGGGGTTGTGACATATGTGATTATATGAGGAGTTTTATTCACAATTTAGTTTGTCGAGCAGATTTGATGCAAAGTTGAGGAATTGCATTACATGTTCCACCACTCCCATTGTGGCAATGTCTTGCAAATTGAAATGTCTTGTAACATATACAAAATATGACATTTTAATTTGGTGTGGTCTTTGTGGATATGGGAGTGCAATTAAACTATGGTGTGTACTATAAACTCTTAAATACCTACTTCTCACCGACTCACAAAATTATGAATGGTTTCCTACAAATAGGAATGTGATGTGTCATCTAGAGATTTGTATGACAAAATTAAGGATTGGAATGGGTTTCAAGACGAAGCACCATTTAAGAGTGAGAGTTGGGAATGGAGCATACATAGCATATTCTAACAATAAATGTTGTTGGATAACACTGATCAAAAAGAAGAAAATAATTTTTTTCATGTTGGATCAGATGGAATATAAAGGATATGAACTTATGCTTCATCAGTAAGCTAAAATTCTTCTAAACTCTAGTTATCCTAGAATGAGCACAATCATGGCATCAATTCATATACATAACAACTTATACTTATTGTTATTTTCATATGCAATTATCCACTTATCCTTGTCATATACCTATTTTGCACTATAAGGATTTCAAAGAGGGAGACAAGTTGAAGTTGAGTGAAGAATCAAAGATAAATCTTGTTAGACATACTAGAGAATTGCACTTGGGTCACATTGAGGCATGATGAGAAAGTTATAGAAGATAGGGTAGATGACATCCTCAAAAACTACCTTAGAAATAATAACCATTTGCATTCACCCTCCTCATCTACTTTAATCACCATAATGAATGGGTTCCCATTTAATTTTTTGTTTCCATCTCATATCAGGAATATAGCCTCCATAATGAGACATCTGAGGAAGGGTTTAGTTTATACTACTTTTCCCTTCTTTCCAATATGCTATTGATTATAGAGAGGAAACTAAATGGCAAAGTGGATTGGGAAGAAAGTTTATAAGGGATGAAATGGTATTTGAGGGGATAAAAACATATGGAATGCCACATATGTTTAGACAAGACGTGGTAGGGGATGTAGTTGCAGATGAAATAGGAGTCAACAAGGTATCAAAGAAACCAAGATATGGTACTGGTTGTATACATAGTTAATTGGAACAAATTATTCTTTAGGTTGTGGTATTAATACATTTTGAAGTAACTAGTCAATGGTTGAGTGTGCATAATATATAATTTTTCTTTCTTTAATGCTTAATTAAATGAATAGATTACGAAATTTTTCAAAATCTCATGGAATCACTACTATCTTCGGTGCATCACTAAGTAAAAAAATGCTAAGATTTGTGATTTAGGGACATCCAAGTTGTGTAGGCATTGCTTTTTATCTTAAAACAACTAGGATTGAAAAATTTTATCATTTTATGTGAACATCGTAATACTAACATTTTAGCATCATGTCAAATAAATTAATCCAAGTCAATGTTAAAATTGATAGAAATTGAGGTGGGAAAGTGACAATGTTCATCAAAACTAAAGGCACAAGATTTAACATGAAAAGAATATCCCTAAGATGAGAAGAAGAAAATCATGGGACAATATCATCCAACAAATACTATGTACTATTGAGAACAATCATCTTTCTATATTTAAAAAGGAGTACAACCCTCTCCTATAAATAAGAGGGGAAACAACAAGGAAGCATGTAGAAAACCGTAATGAGCCTATTATACTTAAGCCCATGTTACAAAAAACTTAAGTGAAATGGAAAATAGAGTTAAAGGGAATAAAATAACTAAAGATAAATATTTTCTCAATACTCCCCCTCAATTTGGAGCATAGACATCAATCATGCCCAGCTTGCAACATAGCTCTCCAACTCTCTTTCCAGAGAGCGGCTTTGCAAAAATATGTGTAGTTTGATATGTGTAGGCATGAAAGGGATAGTGATCTTCTTAGTCAACACAACATATTAGAGAAAATGGTATTCCACCTCAATATGTTTGGTCCTTTCATGAAAGACGAGATTACTAGAAATGACGGTAGTGACACGATTATTGTAGTACTATGTAATAGCATGAGTGATGTGAATCCCAAAGTCAGACATAATGGATTTGATCTGTAATAGCTTTCAAGTAGTATGTGTCATTTCATGATACTCCAATTCAACACTGGATCTGGAAACAACATTTTTTTTCTTACTTCTCCAGGTAACCAAGTTAATGCTTATAAAGGTACAACAATTATATGTTTACCTCCTATAGAATTTACATCCAACGAGATCAACATTACAATTTCTAGTCACATTTAGATTCTCATTTCTTTTATAAACATTCCATGTCCATGTGTATTCTTCAAGTGTCTCAAGATTCAATGTGTAGCGTGTTAGTGACACTTCCTAGAACAATCCAAGAATTAGCTAAGTATGCCAACAACAAAGCATATACATGTACAAGTAATAGTAAGATATAAGAGTTTGCCAACCAAGCATTTATAGAAAAAATTATCTACTAAGGATTGAGTAGATCATGTCCATGGATCATGAGCTTGATACATAGGGGAGGTTGTAGGTCTACAACCAAGCATTCCAATTTTAGTAAGTAAGTCAAAAGTATACTTTCTCTGTGATCAAGATACTCCATCCTTGTTATGTTCTACCTCAATGCCAAGAAAATACCATATACAGTGAAGGTCTTCAGTTACAAAATGCTTTGTAAGATATTTCTTTGTAGTAGCAATTCCCAAAACATCAGTTCTGACATGATGATATCATCCACATAAACAGCAAAAACAATAATGCTATAGTGGTCACATTGAGAGAATATAAGGCCAATTTTTTGTGCAGTAAAGGGATAACTTGTCAAACCAAGCTTGGGGACTCTATTTGAGGTCATACATGTCTTTCTTTAGAAGGCATACTTTCTTAAAGTTGTGGAAACCAACCACACTACATTATACTACTCAAAACCAAAACACCAATCAAACACTAATTACTAACATTATTAAAAAAAAAGTTGTCGAATAAAATTTAAATATACTTTCTTAAAAATGTACAAGAATATTTGCATATAGGTCCAACATTTTGCACAAATACAACCATACTAGGTATCTTTACAACTATACTTTGGTCTCAGCCATAACCTGTGTACAAAATATACTGTCCACATATATAGATCATGTACAGACATTAGTAAACTATCAAAAACTTGTGTCATTGTACATCATCCACGAACTTCCCCACCCAGACCAAAGAGTATAGAGATCACTCTAGGACTCACTAACTACCCACCATACATCTTCTTCTATGGATCTCTGAACAGCTCCTCCTTATTGCCACATGTCTCAAAGTGTTACTGACAATCTCCTAAAAAGATGTGGTGACCCACGAGGTGAGACCCATGTCTCAATGATAGATTTATCTCATAACAACATCTATCACTTATAACAGATTATGTAATTAAATAGTAAAATAGATAATACCACATAGTTAAAACAATAACATGATTGATAAAGAATCATAAAAATATAAAGTCATAAGTGTAGTTGATTTATCTTACCGCATTATACATCATCTAAATGTTAAAATAGACAAGGCAAGGGTTATCGTCCAATATGAGTTGTCAAATAACCCTAATGGATATGCTACATGAATGAATTAGATATTTTATTAAGCCCTAGATAGTTTGGGGCATACCACTCAAACTACTAGTTGACCACTACAAAGTTGCAATCAGCCCCATAAAATATCCAGGAGAATTGGAATCCTACTATCTCTTCCTCTCAGTCAGTATGAGTACGCCATAGTGACATAATAGTCCAATTACAAAATAGTCTAGTTTTCCCTGGGTACACAGGTCAGAGCACAAGAGACCAGGGTATTCTACCCTAAAAATCCGAGTTACAACTACAACCATACTTTATATATATATATATATATATATATATATATTGATAGATAGAGAGAGAGAGTCAGGCTAGGATACACTCGAGTATACAGATCACACAAATACACTCAAGTGTGTTTGCATATCAAGACTATTTTTTTTTAAATGTAAACCATTGATCTTCACTGTCATATTATAACTAGGCTACATACAAAATTTGAGCCAATTTGGATGAGTGTAAGTCACTCATCTAAGGGCAACAAAATCATCGCACGAAACTAATTTAAAATGCATAATTTTTACGGTCTTTATAACATGATCTATAAATGTCAAAATGTGTTCAAATTTTGTGTATGAGCTATTCACAAGATATTTAAGAAGATCAACGAATTAGATTTTTGAAAAAAATATTGCATCATGAAAAACCACTTGAGTGTATTCTTCTCTGAATACACTCGAGTGTATTCTAGCCTGACTCTCTCCCCCCTACTCTCTCTCTCTATATATATATATATATCTGAGACATGCCCTCGACCATTCTTAAAAACCTTAGGTTTAGGATGACAAGGATATACCCTCCTTACACCAGCATATACTCAACAGTATATGACTTTGAGTTCTCCTTCTGGAATACTCATTTTACTATCCAAAATGTCCTAACACTAGAATAGTTCTATGGGTTCAAAACACTACATGATTAGGGTTCCATTTGGTTAGTTAAGCCAATTGATTGTTTTCAATCTCATCAACCAAGTTGCATACAACTAATAAATTGTTCTATATGATTAGTGGTACATGACAACTCCAGAAGATATAAAACACAAGAAACATATCTGTTATTACTTCATCATAGTAAAATAGTTCAATGTCATCCATGAAGAGGACTAAACCTCCACTAGGGATCAAAACATGCCCAAATGCCATTTTGACCATACCAGAATACTTCTTGTAAGAACATCATTATCATTTAATACTTTGTAGAAGGTTCAACATGTCTTAAACAAACTTGTCACCTCCAGGATTAAAGCAAATGTTCATCAATCATAGGAGTTATGACATTTCCATGAGTATCATAACTAAGTTACCTTTAGCATTATGAATGTATCTATTCATCATTTCATCAATAGAAGATAGAATTATTAATCCATCATTATTTTACCATTATAGGAAAGGTTCAAAGGTTTAGATTGGATATGTATCACCAAATAAGCATACATAGTTAAACCATCGATTTATTTATGAACTTAGTGAAAGTCATCGATGCATTCATAGACTTAGCAAAACCATCGGTTCTTCAGCACACACAGGTAAACCATCAGTTTGTCAACACACATAGGAAAACCATTAGTTCATTTAGGTAGTTAGAAAAAACATCAATTGATCTACTTAGTATACCCATCATATCATGGTCAACAAAAGCCATCGATTCATATACTTAGCATAGACATTGATTTAGATAGTAAGTAAAATCACCGTTGCATTCACTAAGTAGAACCATCGCTTTCTACACTACGTAAATCCATTGGTTCAAACACCAAGTATTGCCATTGGTTCGTTCACCAAGTGAGACCATCAGTTCATGTACTATGAAAAACCATTATTTCGTATACTTACTGGCATCATCATTTCATACACTAAGTAAAGCCATCAATTTACACACTAAGCACAACCATCGATTTCAATACTAAGTAAAACCATTTGTTTCTACACTTAGGAAAACCAGTTCTTTATACTAAGTAAATACAATTATTTCATGACTTCAAAACAAAGGTAGTCCTTTATAAAAGAAGGAACGTTCATATGTTCTAAGGATTTGTTAAACAACACACAACTATCACACATATATGCAAAATGGTGTACAAAAGATCATCTATCTTCATTATACCAAGTTTCTAGGGTATGATATATATAGAACAAGTTAAAAGTAGGCAAGAAATGGGTTCAAAGTTATATAATTCGCCTCAAGGTGAAGAAGAACATCCAAACAACAAAATATCTCAAAGAGGAGAAGGTGAAGCCCTAGATTTTCACTCCCAAAGCTCTAAGGTAGCTCCTATATTCAAGAATAGGGTGGATCAATGGAAAAATAGAGAAGAAAAGGGGTTGTTTAAGAACATGCATGAGTTTTCATCAAGATAACACTAGGGTTCCTCCCATGGATGAAGAGAGAAGAAAGAAAACAATAAGAAAACTAGCTTTGTGAAGAAGATGTTATATGTATAAGGCAAGAAACTAGGTTTGAAAGCTCCAAACAACCCTAGATATACTTGTCCAAGACCTAAAGCAACATGCATTCAAGATCTATCCAAAGTTCGTCCTCAAGGATCTCTCACTTCACAAAACAATGGGTTTGGATATCTCTAGCAACAAGAACAATAGAGAGAATAAAAAATGATTGTTTGGAAGAGGGGAGAGAGGTATATATATCCAAGATGAGAGAGAAACGTGGTCAAGGGTTGAAAATTATCTTGGCATGGTCAAAACCTAAAATATTCCTTTTCGATGCGTTATCAGAATGCCCATTGGTTTGTCTCCAAGGGTATCCATCAGTTTGTGCCTTGGTGGAACCATCAAGTTGCATCATCAAAGAAACAATTGGTTTGTGTGGTATATTTCACCATTTTGCAAACCATGATCGTCCATCAGATTGTATACTCGACAAGGAAACCATCGATTCTAGAGTCACAAGGGAAAACCATCAGTTTTTCTAGAAACCATCAGATCCTCATCATTCATGATGAAACCGTAAATTTATCATTTAGGTGAGAAATAATTGGTTCTCAACCTTGAAGGGAAAAAGCAAACATTTGATGGTGCAACCAAACATCCAAAGGTGCAACCACATCATTATGAAGAGCACTATGAAGCACAACATGCATGTTTTGAAATTATAGATGAATCCCTAGGAAAGGGAAATTCTAGATATAGGTCCACAGAAGCACATAGATTTCAAAACATAAGAAAACAAAATTGTAGACCAAAATTGATACATAACTCTATCACTTGTTATCAAAACATAAATTAATTTTTAATTAAGAAACAAAGCACACAATCTAATCAACTAAGCATGCTCAAGGATAAAACCAGGCCAGAGGTCTTACTAGAGTGCTCCCACTGAGCAACATAACCTAGAGGTTGTGACATATAGATAGTATCATGTAAATCTACATACTGAAACAGATTCTTAACATCTAGTTGATGTAAGTGACAACCTTTCTAATAGTAACATAAATATGAACGTGGACAGACTTAAGAAGAGAAACTAGAGAAAAGGTTTTGAAGTAACCAATCCCAACTTCTTGTGTGTATCCCTTATCAACAAGTCTAGCCTTTAGCCATTCAACAATCCAATCAGGAAAATATTTCATCGTGAAAACCCATCAGCAACCAACAAGTTTATTACATGCAGGAAGATCAACAAGGTCCCATGTCCCATGAGAATGAAGGGAATGCATCTCCTCATCCATGGCTTCTTTCCACCCAGATTGTAGTACTGCCTCCTGAACGTTCTTTGGAATAGGAGTTGTAGATAAAGCAACAGTAAATTGAGCCATAAAAGCATTTAAATGATTTGTGGACACATGTTCAGACATACAATATTTAGCACCATATTGTTGCCCTTTTCATAATGCAATGGGAATGTTATAATCAGAAGCTGCAATAGAGTTGGTACTATTACCATTTTCTTGAGGTGGATCATCAGTCTTTGAAGATGTTAAAGAAGGGAGATACTTCAAGTAGAGTTCTAGACATAGTGAGGCCAGGAATGGGCACAGTTGGAAGTCATATCTAATCATTAGGTTAAGAAAAGAAAGATGTATCTTCAACAAAGGTGATGTCCACACTGACATGAAAATGGCATTCCATAGGATCAAAATATTTCTACCCCTTTTGTGTATGAGGCTAACCAGTAAAACAATAGTAGAAAGCACATGGTGATAGTTTATCATTCCCAAGTTGGTGATTATGAACAAAACATAGGCAATAAAAAACTTTTGGTGGAAAAGGAAAGATAGATTCATGGCGATAAAGACGGTTCATCATAAGGATTCTTTTTTTTCAAGCACATAAGAAGGCATCTTATTGATGAGATAATTGGAAAAAAGAATTGCATCAACCCAACAAAATTTAAGCACTTTTATTTCTATCAGGAGAGTGTAAACTACATCAAGAAGATGCTTGTTCTTTCTTTTGGAATCTCCACTTTGTTGGGGGATATAGGTACACAAAGTTTGGTGAGTAATCCCCTTGTCAAAACAAATCTTTTGAAAACCTCATTGCACACATTCTGAAGCATTATTAGTGCAGACAAATATATAGTAGTAGAAAGTTGAGTCTTTATCTCATTATGAAATTTGGAGAAAATACCTAAAACTTCATAATGATTTTTTTCAAAATAGATCCATGTAGAACGAGACCATTCACCAATAAAGATAAAAAAATATCGTACATCAATATGGTTAAAAATATGACATGGTCCCCAAACATCAGATTGAATTAAGTAAAACAAACTTGGACTCCTATTGTTATTATGGTGAGGAAATATTGTTCGATAATACTTTCCAAGTTGATAAGGATGACATGAAAAGTTCTCAGTTGACAATGTTGGAAATAAAAACTTCAATATGGAAGTAAAAGAGTGACTAAGTCGCAGGTTCCATTGATGAAGGGAGCAATATTGGGCCTCAAGAGAGGTAGTAGCAGGGTTTGACGAGGTCTACATGTAGTATAGACCATCTCCACTTTCATATCCCCCACTAATCATCTTCTTCATCTAGAGATCCTGCATAGAAATAGTGTAACAAAAGAAGGTTACACTATAGTTTAAGGTTTTGGTAATTTACTGATAGACATCAAGTTTAACTGGAATTTTGGCACAAACAAGACAAATTTCAGGAGATTGTTGTTCACATCTCCTTTCCCAATAACTCAAAAGATGGTCCCATATACTAGATGCACATGAGGATGTCAAGTAAATTTATTTAGACAAGTAAACAATTTCTTATAATAGTGATTTGAGAATTAGCACCCAATTCAATAATCCAATCATCTATTGATAAAGAGTAAGAATCTTGAAGAGATGAAAGGTTAGTCAAGTGTTGGATAATGTTTTCTTGGGGAGTAATAGTAGAAATAGAAGGGCCCTTGATTAGTTTGTCAAGTTTAGAAGAACTCAATGTCACCATCTGGGAATTATTAACAGAGGAATAGAGGTAGAATCTCCATCAACATCAGTACTTGACTATTTATTTGCACATTTGGGGTTTCCCATGCTTTTGCCAACATTTTTCATTAATGTGATTAGTGCACTTGCACAAATGACAAAATATGGTTTGGGACTATAATGCCCCAAGATTTGAGGCCTCATATAAAATGATCTTAAAATGAATGATTGGACCACCCATATCACTAAGGTACACCTCCTTTTCAAGGAACCCATCACTAAAGACCTGTGTGGTTAAGCGTGCTTAATCCAGCGTAGTACTAGGATGGATGACCAGTCAGAAAGTCTATCCTAGCTCATGTGTGAGTGAGGACAAGGCGCATAGTTAAGGATAGTATGGTTTGTGGGGCAGTCATCATTCTTGAAACTTTACTAGAGCCTTGGGAAGTTAGCCTAGGAATTTACAAATGGTGTCAGAGCCATAAACCCTTTAGGTGGGGACCATATGGACATGTGGCATGCTAGTCTTGATCCGTGTGGTCTAGATATGTTAGAAAGGGCTATCCATGGTGATGTATCCACCCTTGTGATGGTAGACATATTTGGAATCCCAATGTCCATGGGTCATTCCAAATCTATATTGAAATGTGCAAATATTATGAGTCCATATAGTCAAGCATTGATGAGGATGTCTAGAGTCTAGGTGTGGGAGATTGTGACATCCCAAGATTTGAGAGTTCAGACAAAATGATCTTAAAAGGAATGATGGGACTATCCATATCACAAATGTGCACTTGCTTTTTAGGGATACCGTCACTAAACAATTGTGTGGTTAAGTGTATTCAACCCAAAGTAGTACTAGGATGCTTGACTGGTTTGAAAGTTTATCTCGGCTTGTGTGTGAGTGAAAATAAAGCATGCACTTAAGGCTAGTAGTGGTCTATGGGGCCAATCATCATTCCTAAAACTTTATTATAGCCTTGGGCAGTGGGCTAGGCATGTATAGGGGCAAGGAAGAAGATGATCCTCTTCCACTATGGTTGAGACTTTTTCCCCAACCACGACTAGGATTACCTTGTTTGTAACAACCAGGGTTGTAGGCCCCTCTTATTGGTTGTTTACACTAATGAGTTTCAATCATTAATAATGATCTTTTACTCAACTAGTTATTTCCCGCAAGTATACAAGAGTTGTAGTCGAGGTCGAACACAAGGAGCTTTGGTTAGTTAGGCGCAAGAGTTATGATTTTCAATAATCTAGATCATTGTATACAAGATGATTGGATTAGAACAATGAAATTATAGATTTAAAACAAAACAGTAAATTATCACTTAAGAAAGGTTAAGATTCAGATATGGAAAGATCTTAGACTTGAGATTTCACTATTACATAATAGCTTATATTAAAATACAAATTTAAACATGTTAATTAACTTGCAAAGGAGGTTTGTAGTCATCACTCATCTCTCGGTGAAGTGATGAAGATTTTAACTCCATACATCACTCTCATGTATGTATTTCATTTCAAATCACAAACCTTACTCCTCAACATAATCCCAGCCACTCTCGTGGTCAAGGACAAGTTGCCAAAAGAGTAACTCCATACTCTCAAACACATCTTCTCAGATTATGAAAGAAAGCATAAAACATGCAAGTATGATGGCCAATCACACAAACAAGCATTTCAGATCTGAAACAACTCTTGGAATATGCAAGAAACTAACATTTAGTATGAAATCCATATGTTCATACAAGCTATGAACTGGGAGTTATTCTCCCATGTCCAAGGAAAGGAAACTACTCGTCCATGATAGTATACAATAGAACATGTGCAAAATTTTAAGAATTCGACATGGTTTAGAGAGGGAAAAGCTAAGTAATTGATGAGTGCATACTCATCCTAGAATTCAATTGCCTTTTTGGAACAATTTCATCTCTATTTTGCATATTTTCATCCTAATATGAATCATAATGTAAAAAACTACTTAGTTGATTCAACAATCAAGGTTTTAACTGAATATCATTCATCTAATGCAGGTAAATTGAGCAATTCCACGCATGCGGTCCCAAGACCATTTGAATCCATGCGGTCTCAAGACCATTTGGGTTTATGCAGTCCCAAGATCGTTTGCTGCAACGTACGAAGAACAAATGAAGAAATCGGTTGCCAAAGAAAACCATGCGGTCCCAAGACTGTTTGGGTCAATGCGGTCCCAAGACCGTTTGGATCCATACGGTCCCAAGACCATTTGGGTCCATGCGGTCCCAAGACCGTTTGAGTCCATGCGGTCCTAAGACCGTGTGGGTCCATACGGTCCCAAGACCGTTTGGGTCGATGCGGTCCCAAGACCGTTTGGGTCCATGCGGTCCTAAGACCGTTTGGGTCCATCCGGTCCCAAGACCGTTTGGGTCCATGCGGTCCCAAGACCGTTTGGGTCCATGCAGTCTCAAGACCGTTTGCCACAAGAACAAAGACCGATTGAAGAGCAGAAGCCGCGCAATTCATGTCGAGACCGAGCCGACCTCAAGATCGATCGACGCAGATCGTTTGACGCCGAAACGGTCTCCAAACCGTGTGGCACCAAACGGTCTCCAAACTGTTTGGCAGAAAATGGTCTCTCCAAACCATTTTGCACCAAACGGTCCCCAAACTGTTTGGCACCAAACGGTCTCCAAGCCGTTTGGCACCAAACGGTCTCTAGACCATTTGGAGGGGATATTTCCAGCAACTTATCCAAACCGTTTGGACTCAGATCTAAACCTATAAATAGACCCCCAGGGTCCTCATTTGGAGGTATCAGATCCGGACACTGACAGGCTGCCAGAGCACCACTCCGATGACCGTTTGGAGGGGATATTTCCAGCAACTTATCCAAACCGTTTGGACTCAGATCTGAACCTATAAATAGACCCCCAGGGTCCTCATTTGGAGGTATCGGATCCGGACACCGATAGGCTGCCAGAGCACCACTCCGATCAAGTCCCACTCCACCTACTGCTAGTGTTGCATCCAAGGAGGCCAAGAAGAGAAGGAAGACGGAGCAAGGAGCGCATCTACTTCACCGGGCTGCATCCACCCTCTGCACCGAGCTCATGGAGGATCTCTCTTTCTCTCTCATCCTCCTTGTATCTCGCATCATGAGCGAGTAGTCCACTTTCACTGGGGTGTGGGGACTAGCCCCGCTGCCCATGCAAACTATGTTCTTTTGTTAAACTCTCCATGGCAATGTATATAACTCTTCATTTTGTTGTTTATCGTTAAACTCGTAGGTTGGTTATGTGCTTGTTTTCATCTTTGTGCTCCCTGTGTTGCGATAACCTCTATGCATGGGTATGAACGTCATTTAGCAAGTTTGACTCCTTGACGAGAACTTCTGATGGGATTCCTTGAGGTCGTAAGTGTATGATCCGCGAGGGGTCGAGCCATCTAGCCTTCGGTGACACTTCTGTGCGCCTAACGCCCGTATGGGGGGTTCACAACCTTAGTTGGATTTTGTATCTTCTTGTTAATCGTCGATGTTTACTCGTACTATAATCGCTTATGTGCTTATCGGTTGACGCGGCTGACTCCTTGATGAGAACTTCCGATGGGATACCTTGAGGTCGTAAGTGTATGATCTGTGAGGGGACGAGCCATCTAGCCTTCGGTGATGCTTCTGTACGCCTAACGCCCGTATGGGGGGTTCACATCCTTAGTTAGATGTTGTATCTTCAGAGCCGTAAGACATGTGATCCGGATGGTGACGAGACATCTGATGCCTATGGTGATGCTTACGCGAACCTAACGCCCGTATGGGGGGTTCCGTAGTAGCTCTACTTGGAGTGTTATATCTTGCCTGGATTGTTTGCATAGGAGTATGTTTGTGTGTGTAGCGGTGGTCAAACCCAGTACCATCCCAGCGATTCCACATCACTGATCTAAACCTATCTTTCATTCCGCTTTTACTTTCCTGCAATTAGTTTAAACAAACCAAAATCAACCTTTTGTTCTAAATATTAGTTTTACTTGAGCTAGATCCAGCTGACAAAGATTCTTAAAAAATGTTGTCCTTTGGGTTCGATCCTCAACTATACTGCGATAAGACTTGTCCACTTGTGGGTGGTATTATTGCACTTGGTTTAGGTAAAAGCTCGGGGATTTCAGCCCCGAGTGAATTTGTTAGTGCATTCAAAACGCCACGTCAAATTCTGGCACCGTTGCCGGGGACAACGAAATCAGTCAGTCTAATCTATTTCTTTTAAGACTAATCTAGGATTTTGCTTTTCTTTTGAAATTTTCGCTTATCTACTTGAATTTGATTTTTCTTTGTGGATCTCATTCTCAGACCTTTCCAATTTTCAGGTGCTCTTCAATGCATAGTGCATGCACCGTTCAAATAGTCCCGGTCTAACCGCAAGCTTTGATCCCGAAATTGATAGAACCTTCCATCGTCAGATTAGAGAAAATCAAGCTAGGATGGCGCAAGAAGAAGAAGTAGCCCGAAGAGTGGCTCAAGCCATCAATGCGCAAAGAGAGAGGCTCATGCAAGAAGCCAGAGCTGCGGTTCAACAAGAAATTTTAGCAGCACAAGCAGCAACACAGGCAGCCAAACTACAGAAAGATCTTAGGGAGTTCTCCATCCCGAAAGTTGTGAATGTCTATCACCCAGTGCAGCCTCCTCCCATCGAGGCTGCCAACTTCGAGATTAGAGCCCAATGGATCACTTTGCTTCAAAACAACCCTTTCTATGGCAAACAAACGGAAGACAGCCAAGGTCATCTTCTAAGATTCATCGACTTATGTGCTATGACAAAGCAAAATGGGGTCTCCGATGATGCCATTCGACTCCGTCTTTTCAAGTATTCTCTTGCTGATAGAGCCATTAGTTGGTACAATTCACTATGGAGTGAAGTACCTATCACCACCTGGGATCAGCTCCAAAATTCATTTCTAGAAAAGTTCTACCCCCCATCTCTTACATATGAAATCAGGGGGCGAATTACAAATTTCACTCAAGTCCCTGGAGAAACCCTCGCTGAAGTGTGGGATAGATACAAGGAGCTCCTACGACAATGCCCACACCACAGAATTCCGAAGAATCAACTCATAGAAATCTTCTATAGGGGTGTGGAGGATGATGTTAAGATGTTCCTAGATTCCTCATCCGGAGGAAACTTCATGCGTCAAAGCTACGACAGCGCGTGGAGAGTCATCACCCTGGGAGCAGAAAATCAAGCCAACTGGGGCATATATGTAGGAAAAGGAGTCTTGAAGGTAGCTATGGCTGAAGCTATCCCTGAGTACAAGTCTATCGCCGAAACGTTGAAGGTCCTTGTTGCAAAACAAGATCATATAGAATCATCCTTAGCTGCAATCGGAAGAGGACGTTCATCCACTAGGCAACATGAATAGGTCAAGTCCACCTCTATGTTCTGTGAAGCATGCAAAAGCACAGATCATTCCACTCTATCATGCAACGTTCTCTATGACGTTGTTCTAAGCAATGCTTGTGGGCAAGGAGATAATTGCCATATGGTAAATCTAAATGCTATTAATACCATCCCTAGGCAGAACTATTACAATCAAAATAGGAATCACCCAGGTTTCCAATATGGAAACCCTTCAGGAGCTATGAACTCGCATCAATTTAGTCCCAACAATCAACTGAGAGGCCCATCAAGATTCCAGTTTAACCAACAACAGAACTTTGGGAATCAAGGAAACTTAAAAGGAAACTTTCAGAACAGGAACTACAATAATTATCAAAACAATTCTCAATATCAGAACCTGAACCAACAGCAAGGAAAAATAGGAGCCATCCCTGATGACAAGCTATCTACTATTGAAAAGATGTTGCAAACACAACAAACGATGATAGCCAACCAACAAGCCCAGCAGAAAGCTATTGAAACTCAACTAGCTCAACTTGCGGCTAGCATAAAGCCGCCAGCCGGAGTCTTCGCCGGCCAACCTGAGAACAATCCAAAACATCCTGAACAGTTGAAGGTCGTCACCACTAGATCAGGAAAAGATTATTCAGATACCCCAGTGAAGACACCTGTGGTTATTGCTGACGTAGATGAACCTGTGACAGTCCAGAACTCGACAACACCATAATCGCAACCAAAGGAAGATAAGACTAGAAAGGATATTCCTGAGAAATCCACTAGTGAAGAAGACGAAACACCAGAGACGGATATTCCTGTATATAAGCCTCGTATACCCTTCCCATCCCGCCTAAGGCAAACCAAGCTTGATACAAGATTCATCAAGTTCAAAGAGGCTATGAAGAAACTCCATGTTGATATACCCTTCTTAGATCTAAAGTATCTAAAGTCACTTCTCACCAAGAAGTACATAACTGAAGAGTATGAAACTGTAAAACTGGCTACAACCACATCAGATATTATACTGAGCAAGATGCCAAAGAAATAGAAAGACCCAGGATCCTTTGGAATTTCATGTCACATTGGTGACTCATCATGAAAGAAAGGACCGGTAGATCTTGGGGCTAGTATTTCTATTATGCCATTCAGTCTGTGCAAGAGATTAGGGTTCCCAAAATTGCTTCCAACTGCTATGATTATTCAACTTGCAGACAATTCTATAAAGAGACCATTAGGAATCCTCGAAGATATCCCGGTCAAGGTGGGCAAGGACGCATATGTTCCATGTGACTTCGTCATTATAGATAGAAAAGAAGACACCAGATACCCTCTTATCTTTGGTCGTCCATTCCTCGCCACTGCTAGAGCCCTTATTGATG
The DNA here is from genome assembly GCA_963693085.1 of Alisma plantago-aquatica. NCBI lineage: Eukaryota > Viridiplantae > Streptophyta > Magnoliopsida > Alismatales > Alismataceae > Alisma > Alisma plantago-aquatica. The sequence continues at coordinate 1,006,378,867 of OY856412.1, forward strand.
TTGAAGCAGGTACCTTACTGCCCAGGTTAGGCAAAGAGACCCTAGAATTCAAAGTTTTTGAAAGTATGAAAAGACCAAGTATACATGAAGAAGTCTATCTTATTGATTGCATTGAGCAATTGTCACAACTGACTCAAGAACATGATGAACCTTACGACCCCCTGGAAATTACTTTATCTGACCTACCAATCAATGTACCTATAAACAAACAAGCAGAGGATTGCATCGAACCCTTTGAATCTACTGAAGAAGATACTGACACAACCTATGAAGAACTCAAGGCTATCGAAACTACAGAAGAAAGAAGCGAAAAATCAGAGGCTCCTGAAATGAAGCCCCTACCTAAAGGACTGAAGTACATGTTCTTAGACAATCTCAAAGTCTGTCCCGTCATTATAAATTCCGATTTAACAACTGAACAAGAAGAGATGCTTCTGGAAGAATTAAGAGGACGAAAGAAAGCCATCGGCTATAAAATGAGCGACCTCTGAGGGGTCAGTCAAGCTCTGTGTATGCATAAAATCCCTATGACAAAGATCACAAGACGACTATCGAGCATCAGAGGAAGTTGAATCCAAATATGAAAGAAGTTGTCCGTCACGAGATCATCAAACTTCTCACAGTGGGAATAAAATATCTGATATCAGACTCGCCATGGGTGAGCCCAGTACACGTGGCACCAAAGAAATGTGGGACAACTGTTATGAGGAATGAAAACAATGAGCTCATCCCCACTCCAACAGTCACCGGGTGGCGGATGTGCATTGATTATAGAAAATTAAACAAGGCTACTCGAAAAGATCATTTCCCTATGCCCTTCCTCGATCAAGTCTTAGAGAGATTGGCTCACCAAGAATATTTTTGTTACCTCGACGGTTACTCTGGATTCTATCAGATTCCCATACATCCAGATGATCAAGAAAAAATGACTTTCACCTGTCCTTTGAGGACGTATGCTTTTAAAAGAATGTCGTTTGGTCTCTGTAATGCTCCCGCAACTTTTCAACATTGCATGGCTGCAATTTTCGCGGGGCTTACTGAAACTGTAATGGAGGTCTTCATGGATGATTTCTCTGTATATGGAGACTCATTCGATTCTTGTCTTAAGCATCTCTCATGGTTCTCAAGCGCTGTGAAGAAGCACATCTGGTGCTAAATTGGGAGAAATGCCACTTCATGGTAAGGGAAGGCATTGTCCTGGGCCATAGGGCTAGCAGTAGAGGAATTGAAGTTGATAAAGCCAAAATTGAAGTGATATCTAAATTGGCTATTCCCACGAATGTGAAAGAAGTTCGCGCCTTCCTTGGTCACGCTGGATTCTATAGAAGATTCGTAAGAGATTTTTCCAAGATAACTAAGCCAATGACCAACCTGCTTCTAAAAGATGCTAATTTCAATTTCAATGAAGATTGCGACAAAAGCTTCGACACGCTGAAAAAGGCCCTTACAACTACCCCTATTATTAGAGCTCCCGACTGGGACCATCCATTTGAAATTATGTGCGATGCCAGTGATTACGCGGTGGGTGCCGTTCTAGGGCAATACATAGAAAAGAAACATTATGTGATCTATTATGCATTGAAAAATCTCGACGAAGCTCAAAGGAATTACGCTACCACTGAGAAAGAACTCCTAGAAGTCATATACACTTTCGACAAATTTAGGTCATACCTTATCGGTTCGAAAGTCATTGTCTACACAGACCATGCTGCTATCCATTACCTCCTGGAAAAGAAAGATGTCAAACCAAGACTGATACGATGGATCCTCTTACTACAAGAATTCGATTTGGATATAAGGGATAAAAAAGGGACGAAGAACGTCATAGAAGATCACCTCAGTCGCATCCACACTCTGGATGCTGAAAAGATCTCGATAAATGATTCCCTACCAGATGATCAGCTAATGAGGATTTCGGAAGTTATACCATGGTACTCTGATTTCGTAAACTATCTTGCTGCTGGAGTCATCCATCCCCAATGCACCGGGACTCAAAAATCCATCGTTTGTACAGTTTATGAAAATTCCAAAATACCCTTAACAAGGATTTTGTCGGCCGAATTCCAAACTCGGCCGATCCATATATTCTGGAATTTTCTGGGCGGTCGGCCGAGTTTCCAACTCAGCCGATCCCTGTTCGGTCGAGTTTCAATGGTAGGAAACTCGGCCGATCCACTGATCGGTCAAGTCTGATGGTCGACCGATCGGTCGAGTTTCTCCATGGAAACTCGGCCGACAGTCTATCTCTCAGACTTGTCGCCTAGTGTGTCGGCCGAATTGCCTTTAATGAAACTCGGCCGATCGGACTGTACTGGAATGCAGAAAAAGCATTTCCAACCGTTGGAGGAGTTGGTGGGACTCAAAATAGATCCGTTGCAAGTTGTAAAACGGCTAGTTTTTTCCACTTAACTCTCCCAACCTCAAAGGGACACCCTCAACTATAAATAGGACCTCTTGGACTTCATTCCAAGGTTGCTCATTCACATATGCTTGGTCCTAGCCTTAGTTGAGTGGTTTCTAATCCTTTGAGCCCCTTTCTCTCTCTACCTTCAAAGCAAATTCGTGAGTATGAGTGAGTTAGGATCCCATGTATGAGAGCTATCATTTGTAATCTTGTAAAGCTCTCCTTTCCACTTCTCCCATCTCCATTCTCTATGAAGATTGATTGAAGTTTCTTCTCTGAGTGAAAGAGAAGAAGGTTGTTGTTCTTCCCCGAGTGAAGGAGAAGAAGGCTAGCTGCTCCAGGCCTCCAAGTGAAGGAGGAAGGTGCTAAAGCTCTCCAAGTGAAGGAGAGGTGCAAGGCAAAGCTCAAGCAAGATAGGTAAATCCTGCAAGGCCGAAGACTAGAGCAAGAGTGGGTAATTCCTTTGAAGAAGGTGGAAGACTACTTGCTTGGTGGGTAAGTCCTTGGTGAGGTAGAAGATCTTGGCTTGATATATAAGTCCTTGGATGGTTGGTAGTTGTATCTTGTAATCTTATTGTGTGATATATATAAGAGAACCAAGTTACAAATCCTAGAGCCTAACCAACTCTAGGTAGTGGACTGACATTGCTCCTAAGTTTAGGACATGGAACCACTCTAAACCACCTATCCAAGTGCATGCTTTCCTTGTCTCTTATCCTTGCTTTGTATGCTAGTTTAGGACATTAAATTGCTGTTTTGAATTAAGTTCTGCACTTAATATAATTTGGTGGTCTAATCACTTTTGTGAAGTTTGTGAAGCTCTATTCAACCCCCCCTTCTAGAGCCCATTGATCCAACAAGTGGTATCAGAGCAGGTCTTCTCCAAGCTACTTCAACAAGTAGGAGAAGATGGGCGATTCAGCTCTTGGGTCACTCAATCTTGAAGGAAGCTTCTCCATGAGACCCCCGGTCTTCGACGACACAAACTTCCTATATTGGAAGAGAAGGATGCAATTCTACATCCAAGGCGTGAGCTACGAGATGTGGAAGATAGTCCATCTCAAGTATGAAGAGCCGAAGGGGAACATCACCACGTGGACGGAAGATGAGATGAAGCGTGCTCAACTCAATGCTAAAGCTGTGAGCATCATCTACGCCGCCCTTTCACCATCGGAGTTCAACCGCATCTCTTCGTGGGACACGGCACATGAGATTTGGCATAAGTTGTGTGTCACCTATGAAGGGACGGAGCAAGTCAAGGAGGCCAAGGTCTATATGCTCGGCGGCCTACTTGAGAACTTCAAGATGGGGAAGAATGAAAGAGTTGCGGACATGTACACAAGGTTGAATGTCATCTTGAACAGCCTTGCAGCCCTTGGGAGTGTCATGGATAGAGGTACCATCAATGCAAAGATCTTGAGATCTCTTCCAAAGAGATGGGAGCCAAAGGTCACTTCAATTGAAGAAGTCTACAAGTTGAGCGAGTTGTCAACCGAGGAGCTGGTTGGTAATCTCCAAGCACATGAACCAAGGCTCGACAAGCAAGAGGAAGAGGAGAAAAGAGAAGAGAAGGAGTCCAAAAAGATGAAGGACACAGCCTTCAAAGCTCAAGTTGAAGAAATGATGCGGCAACAACAACTTGCCATGAAGTCTCCCTGCCCTTCCTCAAGCGAAGATGAAGGTGCAAATGATCATGAAGCCAACTATTCAAAAGGAAGACACTTCAAGGGCAAGCCATCCTCCTCCACTCCTAGGTGCTACGAGTGTGGTCAAAAGGGCCACTACAAGAATGACTGCCCAAAAGCCAAGAAGGGCTATCATAAGAGCAGCCACAAGAAGGATGACAAATACAAAAGAGAAGCCAAGTACAAGAAGAAGAACAAGAAGGAGAGACGACCCAAAGATGCAGCTCATGCGGCATGGGAGGAGTCTTCTACTTCAAGTTCCTCAAGCTCCGAGGATGGTGAATGTCACCTTGCACTCATGGCTTCTACTAGTGAAGAAGTAATTGAGGTAAGTGAGGTAAGCAAGGTAAGTGATGAAAGTTTACTTGATTTATCTAAGGAAACCCTCATTGAAATGCTTAATGATTGTCAATCATCTTTTGCTAAATGTAAAGCTAAAAGAAAAAGATTAGGAAAGATAGTTGATGATCTCTATGCCAAGATTGACATTCTAGATCAAAATGAGAAATTGCATCTTGATAGCATAGATTCCTTACAAGGGCAATTTCTAGACCTTGAACTTCAATATAATGGAGTAGAGGTTGAGAATGGTACTTATCTTAAAACTATTGAAAATCTTAAGATAGAGAACCAAAATTGCCTAGATGAGCTAGATGTTCTATAAACTGAAAATGTTGAACTTAAGCTTATTGATGATGCTAGGAGAGATGAAGTGTATTCTTATCAAAGAGAAATTGTTGTCCTTAAATCTGAAAATGCTAAACTTCTTGCACAAACAAATGATTTATCTTCTAGACCTATCTTGCCTAGAAATGAAGTTGCAAACTTAACTCTTGAAAAAGACTCTCTTCTTACTAAAGCCCTCTGTCTTGAGGCCGACCTTTTGCATGCTAGAGAAGATCTTGCTAGTTTATCTACTACCATTACAAATCTTAGTGATGATAATGCTAAATTAAGATCTACTTTGCAAAGGTTTCTTTCGAGTAAGAAGTCTCTAAATGATGTTCTAGAGCACTCTACCAAACAAGTTGGTACTAGTGGTCTAGGATACAATGCGACTACTCCAAAAGGTAAGAAGAAGAAGAAGGGTAAGAAAAAGAGTGTGGAAACTCCAATTTTCAATGGAGAGTCTTCCGGCTCTAAAAACCCCATGGTATGTATGCATTGCAAATGTGATGATCATTATTCTACCTATTGTCCTTACAAGCCTAAGGGGACCAACCCAAATATGAAATGGGTCCCCAAGCTAACCCCGGACCCCAAAGTTTGAATTGGGTTCCGACATCCTCTTTTCTTGCAGGTCACAAAGAAATGGATTGTTGATAGTGGCTGCTCTAAGCACATGACTGGAGAAATCAGCCATTTCAACAAATTTGTGAAGAAGAAAGGAGGATCGGTAACCTCTAGGGACAACAAAAAGGGTAAGGTTATAGGTGAGGGTGATGTAGGTAATGAATTGTGCATTAAAAATGTTTTGCTTGTTGATGGCCTACATCACAACTTAATTAGTGTTAGCCAATTATGTGATAATGGTTATCTTGTGCTCTTTACTTCCTTAGAATGCTTGCTTCTAGATTCCCTGTCCTATAATGTCATATATAAGGGAACTAGAAATGGTAATCTATATGTGATTGTTCTTGATGCTTTAAAGCCCATACTAAATAGATGCTTAGTCGTGGATAAAAACTATCTTTCGCTTTGGCATCGACGTTTGGGTCATGTGAACTTGCATCAAATGAAGAAACTGAACAAAAAGGACTTGGTTCGAGGACTTCCTAAATTGGATTTTGAAAAGGATGAGGAATGTCAACCTTGTACTCAAGGGAAACAAACCAAATCCTCCTTCAAATCCAAAGGAGTCATGAGTACCAAGAGAGTTCTAGAGCTTCTTCATATTGATCTCTTCGGACCTATGAGAACACAAACGCTTCGTGGCTCCAAGTATTGTCTTGTTATTGTCGATGATTTTTCTAGATTTACTTGGACTTTCTTTCTCGTTTCTAAAAGTGATACACTCGATGTTTTCTCGAGCTTTTGTAAACGAGTTGAAAACGAAGCTTCTTGTCATGTTGTTTCCATCCGTAGTGATCATGGGGGAGAGTTTGAAAATGATCTTTTTGAATGTTTTTGTGAAAAATCGGGTTATTCGCACAATTTCTCTTCTCCTCGCACACCCCAACAAAATGGAGTTGTTGAGAGGAAGAATAGATCGCTACAAGAGATGGCTAGAACCATGCTTCTTGAGTATGACACTCCTAAGAAGTTTTGGGCTGAAGCCGTTAGCACCTCATGTTTTGTGCAAAACCGAGTTTTCACTCATCCGACTTTTAAGAAAACCCCCTATGAACTATGGCGTGGTAGGAAGCCGTCAATTGATTTCTTTCATGTGTTTGGATGTCCTTGTTTTGTTTTGAACACCAAGGACTCTCTCAACAAGTTTGATCCGAAATCCTACAAGGCTTTCTTCCTAGGCTATAGCACTACTAGCAGGGCTTTTAGAGTGTTTAACATTGAACTATCTAAAATAGAAGAATCTATAAATGTTAAATTTATTGAAACTAACCCTGGTATTGGCAAGCATTTTGGTGATGATGATGTTGCAGATGAAATCATTCCTATCTTAAAAGAGCTCAACATCAAAGACAAAGGTAAGCAGGTTGAAGAAGAAGAGAAAGAAGAGGAAAGGAAGGATCCCACTCCCCGCTTTGCAAAGAATCACCCCAAGGAGTTGATCATTGGCAACCCGTTTGAAAGAGTGAGGACACGAGCTGCACACAACAAAGAACAAGCAGACAGTGCCTTCATCTCTCAACTGGAGCCAAAGAACATCAAAGAGGCCCTTGGCGATGATGAGTGGATCCTTTCCATGCAAGAAGAGCTTGAGCAGTTCGAGAAGAACCGTGTGTGGACCTTAGTGCCAAGACCAAATGATAGAAAGATCATTGGTACCAAATGGGTCTACCGCAACAAGCTTGATGAGCAAGGAAAAGTGGTAAGGAACAAAGCAAGGTTAGTAGCACAAGGTTACAATCAACAAGAAGGTATTGATTTTGATGAAACTTATGCTCCTGTTGCTAGATTAGAATCTATTCGTATGCTACTTGCCTTTGCTAGTTATAAAAATTTCTTGCTTTATCAAATGGATGTTAAAAGTGCGTTTTTAAATGGTACAATCGAGGAGGAAGTATATGTTGCTCAACCTCCAGGCTTTGAAAATGATAAGTTACCCAATCATGTATATTTCTTGCAAAAAGCTCTCTACAGACTCAAACAAGCACCTCGAGCTTGGTATGAGAAACTAAAGAACTTTTTGTTAGATAACGGGTATATCATGGGCAAAGTTGATTGTACTTTGTTTCTAAAACACACTTCTACCCATTTTCTCATAATTCAAATATATGTTGATGATATTATATTTGGCGGAACTGACCTTGATCTTTGCAAAGAGTTTGGTTCTCTTATGCAGAGTGAATTCAAGATGAGTATGATGGGTGAGCTGACCTTCTTCCTCGGCTTCCAAATCAAACAAACCAAGGAGGGTAACTTCATCAACCAAGGCAAATACACACTTGAACTTCTTAAACGCTTTGGGATGGAGAACATGAAGTCAATGGATACACCCATGTCAAACACTGCCAAACTTGACAAGGATGAAGAAGGTGAGAAGGTAGATGAGAAGCTCTATAGAGGTATGATCGGAAGTTTACTTTACTTAACTGCCTCTAGACCTGATATAATGTTTAGTGTTGGCTTGTGTGCTCGCTTTCAATCAAGCCCTAGGAAATCACATCTTGTTGCTGTCAAGAGGATTTTGAGGTACTTAGCCAAAACTCCAAATTTTGGACTATGATACCCTAAGTCAAGGGACTTTACTCTTGTAGCATATAGTGATGCTGACTACGCAGGTTGCTTGATTGATAGAAAGTGCACAAGTGGCACTTGCTTCCTCTTGGGACCATGCTTGGTGTCTTGGTTCTCTAAGAAACAGAGCACAGTGGCATTATCAACTACCGAAGCTGAATACATTGCAGCCGGAAGTTGTTGTGCCCAGGTCCTATGGATGAAGCAAATGCTCCAAGACTTTAACATTCATTTTGATGCTTCTCCTATTTTCTGTGATAACACTAGTGCAATAAATCTTTCTTATAACCCAATATTGCATAGTAGAGCTAAACACATAGAAGTTTGCCATCATTTTCTCCGTGATCACATTGTCAAAAAGGATATTTATATCACACATGTGGATACGGAAAATAAGTTGGCCGACATTTTCACTAAACCGCTTGCTAGAGAACAATTTAATTTTATTAGATCAAAATTGCTCATAATCTCTCTTGATGATGTTGAATTGCTCTCTAATTAGTTGGTTACATCTTATGTGTGTTGCTCTTGCTTATAAATGCTTTGATTGCTCAAAATGCTTGCTTTTGATAAAATTTCTCTTGTTTCTATCTCTTCTTCGGGCTTTTCTCACAAATCGGGTTTTAATCGACAAATAGTACCCTATGATGATGGGAATGTGCCTAAATATGCTTAATATACAATCTAGTCCAACCAGAAAAATTGCATTCGGTCATTTGAGGCTAGGGCTAGATTTTAGGTTTTTTCCTCATCAGGGTTTCTGTCGGCCGAGTTTCCAAGTCGGCCGATCGGTCGGGTACAGGGCACCTGTGCGCTCTGTCAGCCGAGTTTCCTTTTCCTGGAACTCGACCGATCGGCGGAAGGCTAGTTTAATATATATAGGAATCGGCCGACTTGCTCCCTCTCAACTAGAGCAAAGTCGACCGAACCCTTGCCGCCCAGCCCGACCCTTCCTCCCCTGGTGCTCCTCTCTCTCTCTCCGGCCGTTTTCGCCCCCAAATCGACCCGTTCGTTTGTTCTTTCTGCTCTTGGAGTGCCTCCTGCTCTCTCTCTCTCCGCGTGGATCGGCTCCATCTCCTCGTTCTCCTCTCCAATGAGGTCCCAACGCCGGAAACGTGCCATTCCCGCCCCTGCCCCTGCCCCTGCGGTTCCTCTTGCGCCTAGGTATATGGCATTTGATAATCTTTCTTTTGTTGACAATGCTGCTATTGCTCGCTACAAAGAGCTCCTTCCTCACTCTCCCTTTCCTTTTCGAGCTCTTTATCAGCCCCATAGCTTTCACGCCGACCTTTTCGAAGCTTGTCAACTCTTTCGCACACATCATCTTGAAGCTTTTTGTATTGAGGATGCCCATTTTCATAACCTAAAATACAGCTCCAAAGCCGTACGTGAATTCTACGCTAACTTGCGGTGGAATTACGACTCTTTGGTCCCCTCTTCAGACACCTCAATCGTTTTGACGTCTATGATTGCCGGCCAACCTTTTCATATTACCGAACGCTCGTTCAATCTTTATCTAAATGGCAATGTTGGCACGGCTTCGTGGATTACCGATTACCCTGTTTATCTTGATCTCTTGTATCCCGAGGACGTCTATAGGACCATTGAGGTTGACTTGACTGATATTCATAAGTTTCTCAAGCAACCCGATTTTCCTTATAGAAAAAAGGGCACTCTGCCATCTTCCGCCCTGTCCTCTCCTCGCCGGGTTTTGGCGTTCGTTCTCAGTTGTAATGTCCATCCCAAGAAAAATCAAACGGACATCGCTGAGAATACAGCTATGATGATGTATCTGCTTTTGAAAAACCAAGGAGTCAAATTGGCCCGTTACATCCTTCACCATATGACCTGTTTTGACTCGGGAAAGAACACCAAGGGCACACATCTTCCATATCCTGCCCTAATTTGTGGTCTTTTCCAGCATGCCACTGGAAAATCTCTCTTTACCGATTTTCTCTACCGCCCTGATCGTAAAGGAGTTTATATCAGTGAGACCACTCTTCAAAAGAGTGTGCCTACCCCTGGTGCATCATCTTCCTCAGCTCCACCTCCACCTCCATCTTCCTCAGCTGCACCTCCTCCTCCACCCTCCACATCTGCCCCTCCTCCTCCTGAGCCATCCTTCCAGCCTCCTCCGCAGCCTGCCTTTGCTGACTTCCACGTTTCAAATGAGGCCCTCATGGGGTATCTCATGCACCAGCAGGCTTACAACATGCAGGTCCAGCAACATCACCATCAGGATCTGTGCCACATCATGTCTTCCATGTCTTTGACTTGCCCTCAGCCCTACCCCACCTACGAGCCCTACCCCAGTGGTGACTACGCTTCTTATGCGTATAGTCAGTTTTATCCTCCTCCACCCCCTTCTGCTTCCACTGATCACTCTGCAGGTGGATACTCTCCTCCGACATTGGCGCTCCCAGGTGGTCGTTTGTCTGAGCTTCTGGCCCAGTACACTTCTTCTGCTCCCCCCATTGAGGTTGCCTATGAGTTACATGCTCTAGGCATGTCTTGGGCCGAGCAGAGTGCGAGGTGGCCCGAGCGTGCTTCTGGTCCTCCAGACGAGGATATGGCTGACCAGGAGGATGCTGAGACTGACGCTGATGAGGCTACTGCGACGGATGCTGAAGACGAGGATGCGGATGACGATGCCGATGCTGAAGACGAGGCTACACCAGCTGCTGCTCCTCCTTCCGATGATGGAGATGAGGACTACCAGCCCGACAAGGACATGGAGGCTGTCGTTGATGATGTTGACATAGATTAGTGTAGCTTAGAGTTGATGTGTCTAGTTTAGTCTCAGATGACCATGATATATCTTTTTGGACTATGATTGTATTATCTACATTAGGCACATCATCTGAGTTGTACTATTGCTACTCCGTTTGACCGTGTAGTTTTTGTCTTATGGTTTCTTTTGGAAACACTTTGTATGGCTTATCTTATAGTGTGTTCCATATTTTTTGATGAATGACAGTTTTTGCTTTCGTGCTTTATCTTGGTGTTTATCTGTCTCTCTGTGATTTGGTTGATTGAGTGTTTGGAGAAGACCTTGCTTTTATGCTCTTCTACCCCCCTGCCTTTTTGAGATGACAAAGGGGGAGAAAGACCTCAAATATTGTTTTTATTGCTTGTATGGTTCTTTTCTTGTCTATAAACTGCAATGCATCTAGACTTGTTTAGAATCATATAATATATATATATGCTATGGTTGCTTGTGTGTTAACTAACCATGCAGGAACGAGTAAGCATGAATTGAGGGGGAGCATTACAAAGTGATCATATTTGCATCCCCTTGCAATTCCCTAAAGAAAAGGTATAATTTTCACATTCTTTTCAATATGTTGAGGAATGGTTTGTCATTGTCAAAAAGGGGGAGAATGTTGACCTAGGTGTCGCACATTGCCCATATTTTGATAATGACTTAACCATTCCATTCATATGTATCTAACAAATCTATTTGAGATCATTGCAGATATTAGGTACAAGAAAAGAATCACTTTTAACTCCAAAGCTACTCTTCCGGCACATGCAAAACATGTGACTTGTAACCGCTTTGTAATATAGCCCTTAGAGGCTTAGAACTTTTTATGTAATCACTCATAATCATGTTTTGCATTGTATCTAAGATGGATAAAATGATTGGGACTCAAAAATCCATCGTATGTACAGTTTATGAAAATTCCAAAATACCCTTAACAGGGATTTTGTCGGCCGAATTCCAAACTCGGCCGATCCATATATTCTGGAATTTTCTGGGCGGTCGGCCGAGTTTCCAACTCAGCCGATCCCTGTTCAGTCGAGTTTCAATGGTAGGAAACTCGGCCGATCCACTGATCGGTCAAGTCTGAAGGTCGACCGATCGGTCGAGTTTCCCCATGGAAACTCGGCCGACAGTCTATCTCTCAGACTTGTCGCCTAGTGTGTCGGCCGAATTGCCTTTAATGAAACTCGGCCGATCGGACTGTACTGGAATGCAGAAAAAGCATTTCCAACCGTTGGAGGAGTTGGTGGGACTCAAAATAGATCCGTTGCAAGTTGTAAAACGGCTAGTTTTTGCCACTTAACTCTCCCAACCTCAAAGGGACACCCTCAACTATAAATAGGACCTCTTGGACTTCATTCCAAGGTTGCTCATTCACATATGCTTGGTCCTAGCCTTAGTTGAGTGGTTTCTAATCCTTTGAGCCCATTTCTCTCTCTACCTTCAAAGCAAATTCGTGAGTATGAGTGAGTTAGGATCCCATGTATGAGAACTATCATTTGTAATCTTGTAAAGCTCTCCTTTCCACTTCTCCCATCTCCATTCTCTATGAAGATTGATTGAAGTTTCTTCTCCGAGTGAAAGAGAAGAAGGTTGCTGTTCTTCCCCGAGTGAAGGAGAAGAAGGCTAGCTGCTCCAGGCCTCCAAGTGAAGGAGGAAGGTGCTAAAGCTCTCCAAGTGAAGGAGAGGTGCAAGGCAAAGCTCAAGCAAGATAGGTAAATCCTGCAAGGCCGAAGACTAGAGCAAGAGTGGGTAATTCCTTTGAAGAAGGTGGAAGACTACTTGCTTGGTGGGTAAGTCCTTGGTGAGGTAGAAGATCTTGGCTTGATATATAAGTCCTTGGATGGTTGGTAGTTGTAGCTTGTAATCTTATTGTGTGATATATATAAGAGAACCAAGTTACAAATCCTAGAGCCTAACCAACTCTAGGTAGTGGACTGACATTGCTCCTAAGTTTAGGACATGGAACCACTCTAAACCACCTGTCCAAGTGCATGCTTTCCTTGTCTCTTATCCTTGCTTTGTATGCTAGTTTAGGACATTAAATTGATGTTTTGAATTAAGTTCTGCACTTAATATAATTTGGTGGTCTAATCACTTTTGTGAAGTTTGTGAAGCTCTATTCAACCCCCCCTTCTAGAGCCCATTGATCCAACATCTTTACTAAGAAAATATGGTGTCTCGCACAAGGTAGCTTCACATTACCATCCACAAACTAGTGGACAGGTAGAGGTCTCTAACCGACAATTAAAGGCTATCCTTGAGAAAACCGTTGGATGTAATCGAAAAGACTGGTCGACAAAAATCAATGACGCCTTATGGGCCTATCACACCGACTATAAAACTCCCCTTGGGACTACACCTTTCTGATTGATATATGGAAAATCTTGCCACCTGCCAGTTGAATTAGAACATAAGGCAGGGTGGGAAATTAAACAATTGAACTTCGATATGAAAGAGGCGGGGTAAGCCAGGATTCTGCAACTCAACGAGCTGGTTGAACTAAGAATGACGGCCTATGAAAATGCACGAATCTACAAGGAATGTACAAAACTTTGGTACGATGGACATCTGAAAAGGAAGGACATACAAGTAGGAGACCAAGTGCTAGTTTTCAATTCAAGATTAAGGATATTCCCAGGAAAACTCCGCTCACGCTGGTCAGGACCATACATAGTTAAAAGCATCTCTCCTCATGGCACCTTCTCCTTATGGAGTGAAGAGTCAGGGGAATTCATAACCAATGGCCACCGCCTGAAGAGATATTTCACCGCTATAGACATAGGCACCAAATCAGTGCTAGAACTCACCGATCCAAAAGACCCACCATGAATCTGAAGGATTCAGTCGAGGCATCGACATAAAACAAAGGCGCTTGTCGGGAGGTAACCCGATCAATAATTCTGTTTTAGTTTTCCTTTTCAAATTTTGTTTTCTAGTTAACCTTTCCTTAAATAAAATTTGCCTTTTGAGATAGTTCCTCTTCTTTCAGATAAAAGATCGGAGTCGCGCTGATCAGAACGCAATCACACTCGGCGGTCGTAACTGGTGTAACCTTTCCCCTCCATCTTGGATTTAGGATTTGCTCGGGACGAGAAAATTTCTAAGTTTGGGGTGGAGGGTGGGTGGTACGTACTTCACTTCCACATACACCCTCTTTTGATACTCAAGTAGTCTCTATCATAAAATTTTTTCAAAATTTTCAAAATTTTTGAACAGATATTTGATGAATTTTTGACACTTGTTGATAAAATGCAACTAACCTTTTTGCTATGCATCTTCAATCATAATATCCTCCTTATTCGAAGTAAATCCTCAAGAGGACTGATTTTTGAAACTTGCCTTTTGCCTGAAATCATCCTGTGATGCTTATGATTCCTAACATCATAATACCTTTTACAAAAATGATAAGTATCTGTCAAACTGATAGGGATCAAACATGTCGTGCTTCCTAACTGGCAAGTGGAACAATGGCCCAGAAACCCCACTGGATCCACATCAAGTCATTATTTGAGCAGAGTATGACAAAGAGAATAACCCGGTTTTGAATTGTAAATCAAGATGCATTCCGATATGAACTCTCTTCTACACTTCTTCTATCATCTTCGTACCCCTCCATCCATCAAAAAGCAACAAAATGGCCAAATTTGTGCCAAACCCTAAGTTCGGGGAGGCACACCACTTCCCCCTTATCTACTTCTTCCATACCCCTCGCAATAAATAGGGGCGTACCACCAAAAATGCAGTCTCAAGTCGAATAGAGGAGATACTTGCAATCAAAAGATGCCAAAGTGCACACAAAAAGAAATGTGATCTCGAGTCGAATAGAGGAGAGATTTGCACACAAAAAAATGCAATAACTGAAATTGCAAAATAAATAAAAATCTTGAGTCGAATAGAGGAGAGATTTACTTCTTCTTTCCATACCACCTTTCACTCGTTTTTCTACCTAAGAGCACAATGCATGCCACCACCATCATCAAATACACCAGTATCAGATCGGATGCACACTTGTTGATTCTGCTGATATCTCTGGACTCTTACAAAACTCTTTGACATGCTTGTTGTTGGAAAAAGTGAGGAGGAAGTGATGTTGGAAAACGAACTCAGGAACGAAGCTATGGTAAGACGTGTTTAGTGGTCCCAGGAAGTTGAGGTACTGATTCATACTGAGTAGAAAGAAAACATTCGTGATGCGAAGATGAAGCAATCACACGGATTGAAAGTATTTCATTGGGCAACAGTTTCAAATTTTATGTTACTCGAGGATGAGCAACATTCAAGTTCGGGATGTTTGATGAGTGCATACTCATCCTAGAATTGAATTGCCTTTTTGGAACAATTTCATCTCTATTTTGCATCTTTTCATCCTAATATGAATCATAATGTACAAAACTACTTAGTTGATTCAACAATCAAGGTTTTAACTTAATATCATTCATCTAATGCAGGTAAATCACGCAATTCCATGCATGCAGTCCCAAGACCGTTTGAATCCATGCGGTCTCAAGACCGTTTGGGTTAATGTGGTCCCAAGATCGTTTGCTGCAACGTACGAAGAACGAATGAAGAAATCATTTGCCAAAGAAAACCATGCGGTCCCAAGACCGTTTGGGTCCATGCGGTCCCAAGACTGTTTGGGTCCATACGGTCCCAAGACCGTTTCAGTCCATACGGTCCCAAGACCATTTGGGTCCATGCGGTCCCAAGACCATTTGGGTCCATGCAGTCCCAAGACCGTTTGGATCCATACGGTCCCAAGACCGTTTGGGTCCATGCGGTCCCAAGAACGTTTGCCGCAAGAACAAAGACCGATTGAAGAGAAGAAGTCGTGTGATTCACGCCGAGACCAAGACCGACCTCAAGATCAATCGACGCAGATCGTTTGACGCCGAAACGGTCTCCAAACCGTTTGGCACCAAACGGTCTCTCCAAACCGTTTGGCACCAAACGGTCCCCAAACCGTTTGGCACCAAACGGTCTCTAGACCGTTTGGAGGGGATATTTCCAGCAACTTATCCAAACAGTTTGGACTCAGATCTGAACCTATAAATAGACCCCCAGGGTCCTCATTTGGAGGTATCAGATCCGGACGCCGACAGGCTGCCAGAGCACCACTCCGATCAAGTCCCACTCCACCTACTGCTAGTGTTGCATCCAAGGAGGCCAAGAAGAGAAGGAAGACGGAGCAAGGAGCACATCTACTTCACCGGGCTGCGTCCACCCTCTGCACCAAGCTCATGGCGGATCTCTCTTTCTCTCTCATCCTCCTTGTATCTCACATCATGAGCGAGTAGTCCACTTTCGCTGGGATGCGGGGACTAGCCCTGCTGCCCATGCAAACTATGTTCTTTTGTTAAACTCTCCATGGCAATGTATATAACTCTTCATTTTGTTGTTTATCATTAAGCTCGTAGGTTGTTTATGTGCTTGTTTTCATCTTTGTGCTCCCTGTGTTGTGATAACCTCTATGCATGGGTATGAACGTCGTTTAGCAAGTTTGACTCCTTGACGAGAACTTCTGATGGGATTCCTTGAGGTCGTAAGTGTATGATCCGCGAGGGGACGAGCCATCTAGCCTTCGGTGACACTTCTGTGCACCTAACGCCCGTATGGGGGGTTCACAACCTTAGTTGGATTTTGTATTTTCTTGTTAATCGTCGATGTTTACTCGTACTATAATCTCTTATGTGCTTATCGGTTGACGTGGCTGACTCCTTGACGAGAACGTCCGATGGGATTCCTTGAGGTTGTAAGTGTATGATCCGCGAGGGGACGAGCCATCTAGCCTTCGGTGAGGCTTCTATGCACCTAACGCCCGTATGGGGGGTTCACATCCTTAGTTGGATGTTGTAGCTTCAGAGCCGTAAGACATGTGATCCAGATGGTGACGAGACATCTGATGCCTATGGTGATGCTTACGCGAACCTAACGCCCGTATGGGGGGTTCCGCAGCAGCTCTACTTGGAGTGTTATATCTTGCATGGATTGTTTGCAAAGGAGTATGTTTGTGTGTGTAGCGGTGGTCAAACCCGGTACCATCCCAGCAATTCCACATCACTGATCTAAACCTATCTTTAATTCCACTTTTACTTTCCTGCAATTAGTTTAAACAAACCAAAATCAACCTTTTATTCTAAACATTAGTTTTACTTGAGCTAGATCCAGCTGACAAAGATTCTTAAAAAACATTGTCCTTTGGGTTCGATCCTCAACTATACTGCGATAAGACTCGTCTACTTGCGGGTGGTATTATTGCACTTGGTTTAGGTAAAAGCTCGGGGATTTCATCCCCGAGTGAATTTGTTAGTGCATTCAAAACGCCACGTCAGTAATCCCAAGGTGTAACCCAAGAAAGGTAGAATTCCGGCTTGAGGACGAAATTCCACTCCTACAGCTGCTCCAAACCAGACAAACTTCCCTCCCAAGAAGCTTTGTGGAGCAAAGAAGCTCTGTTGCACCTCCGGAGAAGAAAATGGAGAAGAAGAGAAGAAGAATGGGGGTTCTTTGGCAAAGAAACCACCTTCTTCCACCCAAAATTGCCTTACTTTTCTCTCCTCTTGCTCTGGGATGAGGGAACTTTCACAAAATGACTAAACATAACCGCCCATTAAGTTCCCACTTCGTATTAAACAAAAACTCATATTTTCTAAAATGCTGAAACTGACAGGTGCACGCCGTGCAACTTTTCAGAAACTTTTAGTTTGCTCCAGAATGCACTGTGCACGGCGTGCGCTGAAGAAATACATGTCGTGCAACTTTCCAGAAACCTTTAACTCCCAGGTGCATGGTATGCGCTGAAGAAATGTATGTCGTGCAACTTTCCAGAAACTTTCAGCTCCCAGGTGCACGCTGTGCAACTTTCTAGAACTTTTAGTCTGCCTGACGCTCCCAGGTGCACAACATGCATCTGGGGCTATTGTGTATTCTACTCATAACTTTCAGCGTGTTGGACTGATTTACATGCCGTAAAAGTGGTATTTATGCAATTTCGAACCCTAAAACATGTAGATACTTGAGGAGTGATCCAATAAGACATAATACGATATATTCCTCATAATTGCATAGCAAAATGTAGTACCTACAATCCAAAGCATGAGACAAGTAAGAATAGCTAAAAATATAGAATCTAGCATGAATGAGAGTGATAATTGAGTCAAAACAACATGGATATGCAACCAAACATGATCCAAAGATGATATGAATTTTGCACATCACCTCTATAGAAGGAATAGTAGATACAAAGAGAGATAGTCATTGTAAGGACCCTGACCACCGTTTTGGGCTTATCTTGTTTGATTTGCCTAAACCTTGTTCTTAGTTGCTTGCTAATCACCTCTAGTGGTGATTAGGGTTTGCTTGAGCTTTGTTGAGAGTTGGAGGTGCTACTTGCAAATAACCTAAGTTTAGGGTTGATGAGCAAGTTTGTCACCTTCAGAGATGTTTCTCTCTCCTTGCTTCCTATAGAGTTGAGAGGAAGGGTTGGGCTCATTACTTGAGTTGCCCTTTGCTTTGTTGAGCTTTGTTGGGCTTTGTTTTGCCTTGTTTGGGCCTTGCTTTGCCTTGTTGGACCATGTATCGGGAAAGAGGGCTTTGTGTCGGCCATGGGTGTGTCACCCATGGGGCTGTGATGGGCAAGGGAGTGTGTTGTGTCGGCCGTGGACCATCTTTGACCTTTGGCTTTGTTTGTGTCACCACTCTAGTGGACACTTGGTGCATGGTGCTTGCATGTGGCAATAGCCTTGGACATGTGGTCATGGAGAGATGAGAAGGTGGCATTTCCCATGGACAAGTGTCCCTAGGTGGGTGACATATTGCCTAGTTTTCTCCTCCACCTTCTTCTATATATGTATCTCCTTTCTCTTGCTAAGGATCCCTTTAGTTCCTTAGTTTCCCATCTTCCTTGGTGAACGACACCTCTCCTTTGCAACCTTGGTGGTCGATACCATTGGAGGAGCTAAGCTTGGTGGCTGATCCTTCTCCTTGGAGTCTCCTTCTTACTCTTGTGGTGGTGCTTGATCTTAAAGCTTGGAGCTTTGGAGCTTGAGGAGCTTTCTTAAGGCGGATTACATAACTTCTAAGCCTAATTATGCTACCTTCTTTTATGTTTCATGTTCATATATGATCATGATCATCCATGCATGTTGTAAGATATGTTTCTTGCTCTAGCATGTACCTTTAATCTTATGGATATAGTGATCATGTGGTTTAGGATGTTGTTGTTTCTTGGGTGACCTTAGACCTTATTGGATGAACCTATGGAGTTAGGGTTTTCTTTGGGGCTATACCCCTTTCTCTCCTTTGGTCTTGAGAAGTGAGTTTGTCCCTAGTGATATAGGCAACACCCCTCTCTCTTGGTTGTTGTGAGGTGATTCTATACCCTAGTTGTTTGGGCAACACTCTTCTCTCACCATGGATTTGAGAGGTGAGCCTTGGTTGAGTGGACCTAGTAGAGGTTGAGACCTTGGCTAATATGGAGATGATCCATCATGTTGCCTGATTGGTGATGGAGGTTGTGCAAAACCCCTCTCTCTTGGTTGTTGGGAGGTGAGCCAATCCTCTTGATCTTTTAGGGTTTTGATGAGGGTGATCTTGAGGTTGATGATGACCTTGTCGGGATGAGATTGGTGCCTTGCACGATACCCTCTTCTAGAGTGTGCTTGGTCGATATGTTGAGTTAAGTTTTGTTAACCTTGTTATCCGACATGGTACCTTAGTGGCCACCTTACCCATGAATGATAGGTTTCCTTGGACGACATGATATCTTGGACAATATGGTGTGCTGGTTGGGCGTTAGGGTTGGTCTTGGGCGCCATGCTCCTGGTTGATATGACCCTTAGCTGATGAAGTGATGTGGGTTGTCCGGCATGCAACCCTAAACCTAGATGGGCGATAGAGTTCTTAGTCGTTGGATAGTTGTGATCCCAGACACATCCCTTAGCAGCTGGCTGCACGACACATTTCTTGAACTAGTTTGCACAATACCCTAGGTGTTGGTCTGCTCGTTACCCGTTGTGCATAAGTGCATGACATGATGATGGCCGATATGGCAGCATAACACTTTAGGGTTGGATGCCCTAGTCGATAGAGCCTTGGTGAGGGTCATTACCCTTCTCGTTATCACCTATAGTAAAAGGTTGCACTACCTGTCACACTTATAGTAAGGGTAGTGAGCACCTTTGGTGATGGTTATGTTTAACCCAGAAACCTTAGGTAGTAGTTCTTTATCATGTAACCGCATCTTTTGATATATGGATGATAGTTGCAAACCTATGCTATGTTGGATATCTAAGATGCTGCTTCATAAGATGGTAAGATACATGGTTATGTTCTCAAGAATAGGGCATAGTGTGTGCTCATGATTTGATAGCAATAATATAACTGATATAGTGTATGCTTCATATGATTATGATCATGACATGTGCATCTGCAAATCCTAATGACATGATAATCAGTAATATCTATGTCTAGTGATTTTAAGTTATCCCTATTGATGTGCATACTAACCATGCAGGTATATGAAATAGATTCATAGCTGGGTAAGAGCTATGAGGTATATGTGCTTTGAATAACACTAAATGATGATAATCCTTGTTGATGATAACCTGATAAAGGCTGAGTGACTAGTTGAGGTGTTATCCTCTGATGATGGGGTAAGGGATTGCTATCCCATGATGTTGATGCCTTGAGAGGTAGTAGCAATCTATGAGGAGGGATTGAGATCCCATGATGATGTGATAATAACAGTATTAATGTAGCTCAATGTTGTTTATGTTTTACAACTTGGTTGGCTCAACAACTCACTTAAGATATACTAATTAATTATAGTGTAAATTATCATGTAGTTGCCCTGGCCATAGATCCATCATCGTCAGAACTTGGTGATGGTGAAACAGGTTTATCCTGCGGGATTACCTGGAGCGCATTTTGTTGAATATGCAGGGTTTTCTCCTAGCCGAAAATAGGAGGATTAGAGTACAATTGTGGTTGTAGACTCCGTATGGTAAAGATCATGGTGAACGGGCCCATGACTCAATGAGTTAGAGCATGAATGTGTTCATGGCTCAAGAGCACGATGATCAGGCCCGTGGCTCCAAAAAGGATACTAGCACCTGTGTCAAAGTGATCTAGAGATATGGCTATCTTACGGAGCTGACCCTAA
The DNA here is from genome assembly GCA_963693085.1 of Alisma plantago-aquatica. Taxonomy (NCBI): domain Eukaryota; kingdom Viridiplantae; phylum Streptophyta; class Magnoliopsida; order Alismatales; family Alismataceae; genus Alisma; species Alisma plantago-aquatica. Next base: position 1,006,399,743 of record OY856412.1, read on the forward strand.
GGATGAGGCCATATAAGCATGAGACTGTGGTCCTGCTTTGGTTTACGTGCACTGACCATGAAAAGGTGAGGTCATGGAGTCTGTCTCTCCCATTGACCTTGTATGGCACTGGTTTTTGGGCTTCGCAGCCAAAGGTTGGATTTCAACAGAGATAGCTCACTTCCTCATGGCATAATAAAATGTAATCCAGTCGAATAGTATATACTGCTTAAAGAAAAACGTAGAACATTGATTGAGGCAGTGCTTATATAGATGATCTAGTTATACCACACACTTATGTGTACGATCCTTATATTTTGGGATAAGTTCTTATAAAGCTTATCTTGTCAATCATGTTCCATAAAGAAATACTTGGTTATATACCTCCTGGATATATTGGTAAGATTGATGGTAATAATAGCCTTGCTTAGTATGTTGCTCTTATTATATGTCTTAACCAGCTATCTTCTTTATCTACTTTAACCTTCTGAGGTTTTATAGTTTTGGTGGGGAGTTATGTTTCTCGCTGGGACTATGTGTCTCACCTCGCTGGTTTACAACCTTTTTAGGTGATCACGCTAGGCGTGGTGGTGGTCATGAGGTTGCGTCCAAGCAGCAAGAAGAGCAGTAGAAGGTAAGAGATGAACATGATGTTGTTTTGGTGGTTTTGTAGTAGAATCCTAGAGTCATCCATGTACTATCAGATCCTCAGAGGTGTTTGATGATGTTTTACGATGTATGTATGATATAGTTTGTATATCCTATTGTTGGCATGATGTGGCCCATTATGTATGTATAAACATGTGATGAACTCATGTGCTGACAGTATATCTAGTTCTGATAAGCTATGGACATATATCAAAGCTTGTAAATGCTTATATAACATGTTTCTCTGTAGGATCTGGATGCAAAAGTTCTCTTATGTATGTTTTCTGCAAACGGTTTTATTTAACCCGTGTCTTCAGTAATATGTGGTTTGTGGTGTTTCCATACGTGTTCACGTGTCACGTTGCTATTGGTGTGATGGCGGGGTGCCATAGTTGGTTTGGTATCAGAGCTCTAGGTTTGCTGAGTCTATATGGATCTAGGACTAGGGTTGTGTCGGTTCTTGTGAGTTTTCCAGATTTTCTTACAATAACATTCTGCCCTTAGCGGAAGAAAAAGCTTAAAGATGTATGGAAACCATGAAGAACATGCCGTCGAGAGCAGCGATGCTGCATCAGTAGATGGAGCAAGAGTGCAGGTACATGAAGATCGGGTGTCTAAGGTCCCCCAACTTGACCCAGCCATTCTTGAAAGCCCTGCCTATCAACACCTTATGGGGTAGTTGATGGATATGATGAATCTAATGGTGGAAAGAGTGTCAGTGCCTTCGCCAAAAGCACAGGCTCACCATGGTGAATCATCATGCATTGGGAAGACCTTTGAGCGGCTTCGCCAAGTTAGAGCTTCAGATTACGCTACAACAGCTGATCCGGAGGATGCAGATCTGTGACTGACAGGTCTCGAGAAGGCCTTTTGGATCCTCGACATCCCTGAAATGGACAAAGTAAAGCATGTTGTCTACCTTATGAAAGGTAGTTCTAGCCACTAGTGGGCCATCAAGGAGGAGAAGTGGCCCAGTGAGGTGATCGGTTGGGAGGTTTTCTGGAGAGAGTACGTCAGTAGATACTTCCTGAAGATGTACCTAGATGAGAAGAACCAGTTTGAGCGTTTGCGCCAAGGATCGATGAGCATTACCGAGTATGAAGCCAAGTTTATGGACCTGTTGAGGTTTTGTCCTCACATGGCGGCAACATATGATGAGAAAATCAGGTGGTTTGAGAAATGTTTGAGTACTAAGTTGTCGACACCTGTTGCTGCTTTGGAAAATCGGGAGTGGTTTGCCATGTTCGTGGAGTCTGTCTTTAGGATTGAAGGATCTGTCAGGGAGAAAAGGGAGTTCATGACCAGGAAAAGGCCTGCTCAGTTCCAGGGACAGAGATCTGGTGGCTTCAAGAAGCCAAGGTTTTCAGCACCTTCCATGATGAGAGGTTCCAGTACACCGTCACAATGGTCCCCGATTAAGGGAAGATGTTATGTTTCTTCGCCGCTGACGGCGCATAGTACGGCTTCAATGGCAGTGACAGGGCCATCTAGGCCGCATATAGAAGGAAGGTCATGTTACCACTATGGACAGACTAGGCACTTGAGGTCAAATTGCCCAAAGAGAGATGTTGAAGTGATACAACAACTGAGGTAGAATCAGCAAGGGTCATATAGACAGCAGCCTAGTGGTAGCAGAGGGGGAGGATGCGGTCAAGAGTCACAAGTGAGATCATTTGCTCAAGGAAGTAGAGGACGTGGATGGCAAGCAACGGCTTGATTCTATGCTATGAGTCAGCCGAAGGCGATTGTCAACCCACGAGTGTTGGCGTGTCAGATGGAGTTATTTCATTCTGATTTGTCTTCTTCTTTCTTTATATCTATTCTGGTTGACCTGGGTGCTACATACTCATTTATCACTCGTAGTATGCTTGATAACTATCTCTTACTTGTTAGTTTTAAAAAAGATAGCTTGTTGTTAGAAACCCCTCTTGATGGTTCCTTGATGCTTCAAGAAGAGTGTCCATATTGTGTCTTATCTTTTTCGGGACACAGTATACAAGTGAATCTTATACCACTTGATATGCATGGATTCGATGTGATCCTTGGGATGGATACCTTAGAGAAGTATAAGGTTTTGTTGGACTGTGGTTCCAAGCAGGCAGTGTTTGATGACGGTGCAGAGAAGTGGATCTTCTAGAGAGATAGGAAGATTCTTCTGACGTGCTTAGTGTCAGTGATGGTGGCAGAGAAGTTTCTACGGCAAGGTTGTAATGCATTCTTAGCTCACATTTTGGATACCAAGGTGAAAGGTCCTAGCCTTGAGGAGGTGCCAATTGTCTGAGAGTTTGTAGATGTGTTTCCAGATGAGTTTCCTGGTGTTCCCCCACCTTGAGAGATTGACTTTGAGATCAATCTGGTGCCAGGAACACAGCCAGTTGCTCAGACACCGTACCGGATGGCTCCAGCTGAGATGGTAGAACTGACGAAGCAGTTACAGGAGTTGTTGGACAAAGGTTTCATCAGACTGAGCACATCGTCGTGGGGTGCTCCGGTCCTATTCATAAAGAAGAAGGACGGGTCGATGTGGTTGCGTATAGATTACTAACAGTTGAACAAAGTTACGATCAAGAACAAGTACCCGTTGCCGAGGATAGATGATATGTTCGATTAGTTGTGTGGTGCTATATTATTCTGAAAGATCGATCTACGATCTAGATATCATCAATTGAGGATTAAGGCAGATGACATACCAAACTCAACTTTTAGGACAAGGTATGGTCACTTTGAGTTTGTGGTTATGTCGTTTGGGCTAACCAATGCACATGTTGCTTTCATGGATCTGATGAACAGGGTGTTCCGTCTGTTTCTAGATCAGTTTGTTGTGGTTTTTATAGATGGCATCTTGATCTATAGTCGTGATAGTTAAGAGCATGAACAACATCTTCGACAAGCGTTGACTCTTCTTTGCCAACATCAGTTGTATGCCAAGTTTAGTAAGTGTGAGTTCTGGTTGAAAGAAGTAACTTTCTTGGGTCATGTGATATCTACAAAAGGAGTCAGAGTGGACCCTAAGAAGGTGGAATCATTTGCAGATTGGGAGCAACCAAAGATGCCGATAGAAGTTCATAGTTTTCTGGGTTTAGCAGGATATCACCAGAGGTTTATAAAGGACTTCTGTGTGATCATGTTGTCGATGACAAAATTGACCAGGAAGGATGTACCTTTTGTTTGGGATGATCGTTGTCAGCAAGCTTTCTAAAGTTTGAAGGAGAAGCTGACTAGTGCTCCAGTGCTAGTGCTGCCAGAGCCTGGGAAAAGCTATGTTGTTTTCTGTGATGCTTCCAAGAAGGGCCTAGGATGTTTGCTAATGCAGGAGGATCATGTGGTTTCTTTTGCTTCACGTCAGCTTAAGAAGCATGAGGAGAATTACCTGACACATGATTTAGAGTTGGCAGTGGTGGTGCATGTGTTAAAGATCTGGAGACACTATCTTTATGGAGAAGTGTGTCAGCTCTTTACAGATCATAAGAACTTGAAGTACATCTTTTCACAGAGTGAGATGAACATGTGACAGCGTCACTGGATGGAGCTGATCAATGATTATGATTGCACCATTGAGTATCACCTTGGTAAGGCAAATGTGGTAGTTGATGCGCTTAGCAAAATGTCTTCTTCTCTTCCCACGAAGAAGGCACAGTTGAGTTCCTTTGTATGCTATAGGCGGGATATGTTTGTTTCTTTGCAGTAGATGAATGTACAGTTAGAAGTTTCCTTGTTGGTAGGAATGTTGGCACAGATGCAAGTAAATCCTACGTTGAGACAGCATATCAAAGATGCACAGAAGGTAGATGCTTCAGTTCAGTTGATAAGATCAGAGTTTGGCAGCGAAAAGCGTGATGGGTTCCATGAGTTCGAGGATGGACTAGTTTGCTATCATGGTAGGATGGTGATCCCCGATGTTGATGATATGAGAAATCTAGTGCTCAAGGAAGCACACACATCGATGTATTCTATGCATCCAGATGCCACCAAGATGTATCATAATTTGAAGGACCTTTATTGGTGGTCTAGGTTGAAGAGAGATGTAGTTGAGTTTGTGGCTAGGTGTGCGGTATGCCAGCAAGTTAAGGCTAAGCAACAGAAGCCGGCATGTACGTTGCAACCCATGCCAATACCGCAGTAGAAATGGGATCATATAACCATAGATTTCATAGTTGGTCTGCCAAGGACAACTAGGAATCATGATTCCATTTGGGTGATAGTGGATAGATTGACAAAGTCTGCTCACTTCATACCGATAAAGACAAACTATACAACATAGAAGCTTGCTCAGGTGTATGTATACGAGATAGTGCATTTGCACGGTGTATCAGCAGTGATAGTTTCCGACAGAGGTCCCCAGTTCACGAGTAATTCTGGGAACAGTTGCATAAAGCTTTGGGAACGCAGTTGAGGTTTAGTACTGCTTTCCACCCACAGATAGATGGACAGTCTGAAAGGACTATTCAGACTTTGGAGGATCTTCTCCGAGCTTTTGTTTTGCAGTTCCTAGGTAGTTGGGACGTGCATCACAGTCTAATAGAGTTTGCCTATAATAACAGTTACCAACGGAGCATCGACATGGCTCCTTATGAGGCTCTATATGGCAGGAAGTGTAGATCTTCTTTATGTTGGTATGAGTCTAGTGAGTATCAGCTTTTGGGTCTTGAGTTAGTGTAGCAGACGATAGAGAAGATCAGAGTGATACAACAAAAGTTGAAAGAGGCACATGACAGACAGAATTCGTACGTAGATAATTGCCGACGACCTTTAGAATTCCAGTTGGGAGACAAAGTGTATCTCAAGGTCTCACCTTGGAAAGGCGTGTTGAGGTTTGGTTGGAAAGGAAAACTGGCACCTAGATAGATGGGGCCATATCCAGTAATACCACGTGTTGGAAAGGTAGCTTACAAGTTAGAGTTGCCGCCAGAGTTGCACAGGTTACATACGATGTTCCATGTCAGCATGCTGAAGAAAAGTCATCCAGACATGGGAACAATGATACAATCAGTTGAGGTTGAGCTCGATGAAGATGTGACCTACGAGGAAGGTCCAGTGATGATCCTTGACAGAAGAGTGAAGAGGTTGAAGAGGAAAGACCTAGTTCTTGTGAAATTTCTTTGGCATCAGCGTGTCATTGAGGAAGCCACGTGGGAGCTCGAGGAAGAGATGAGGAGGAAGTATCCCTCTCTTTTCTCTTTTGATTTTGGGGACGAAATCGCTTTGTAGAGGTTTATGGCTTGTAGGCCCCTGACCTCCATTTTGGGCTTATCATGTTTGCTTTGCCTAAACCTTGTGCTTAGTTGCTTGCTAATCGCCTCTAGTGGTGATTAGGGTTTGCTTGAGCTTTGTTGAGAGTTGGAGGTGCTACTTGCAAATAACCTAAGTTTACGGATGATGAGCAAGTTTTTCACCTTAAGGGATGTTTCTCTCTCCTTTCTTCCTCTAGAATTGAGAAGAAGGGTTGGGCTTGTTGCTTGCGTTGCCCTGGGCTTTGTTGAGCTTTGTTGGGCTTTATTTTGCCTTGTTTGGGCCTTGCTTTGCCTTGTTAGACCCTATATCGGGCAAGAGGGCTTTGTGTCGGCCATGGGTGTGTCGCCCATGGGGCTGTGACGGGAAAGGGAGTGTGGTGTGTCGGCCATGGACCATCTTTGACCTTTGGCTTTGTTTGTGTCACCACTCTAGTGGAAACTTGGTGCATGGTGCTTGCATGTGGAAATAGCCTTGAACATGTGGTCATGGAGAGATGAGAAGGTGGCATTGCCCATGGACAAGTGTCCCTAGGTGGGCGACACATTGCCTTGCTTTCTCCTCCACCCTCTTCTATATATGTATCTCCTTTCTCTTGCTAAGGATCCCTTTAGTTCCTTATTTCCCCTCTTCCTTGGTGAACGACACCTCTCCTTTGCAACTTTGGTGGTTGATACCCTTAGAGGAGCTAAGCTTGGTGGACGATCCTTCTCCTTGGAGTCTCCTTCTTCCTCTTGTGGTGGTGCTTGAGCTTAAAGCTTGCAGCTTTGGAGCTTGAGGAGCTTTCTTAAGGTGGGTTACATAACTTCTTACCCTAATTATACTACCTTCATTTATGTTGCATGTTCATATATGATCATGATCGACCATGCATGTTGTTAGATATGTTTCTTGCTCTAGCATGTACCTTTAATCTTGTGGATATAGTGATCATGTGTTTTATGATGTTGTTGTTTCTTGTGTGACCTTAGACCTTGTTGGCCGAACCTATGGAGTAGGGTTTTCTTTGGAGCAATACCCCTTTCTCTCCTTTGGTCTTGATAAGTGAGTTCGGCCCTAGTGATATAGGCAACACCCCTCCCTCTTGGTTGTTGAGAGGTGAGTCTATACTCTAGTTATTTGGGCAAAACTCTTCTCTCACCATGGATTTGAGAGGTGAGGTTGAGACCTTGGCTGATATGGAGATAATCCATCATGTTGCCCGATTGGTGATGGAGGTTGTACAAAACCCCTCTCTCTTGGTTGTTGCGAGGTGAGTCAATCCTCTTGATTTTTTAGGGTTTTGATGAAGGTGATCTTGAGGTTGATGATGACGTTGTCGGGATGAGCATGGTGATTTGCATGATACCCTCTTCTAGAGTTTCTTGGTCAATATGCTGAATTAAGTTATGTTAACCTTGTTGTTCAACATGGTGCCTTAGTGGCCACCTTGCCCATGAATGATAGGGTGCCTTGGACGACATGATGTCTTGGACGATATGGTGTGCTGGTTGGGTGTTAGGGTTTGTCTTGCGCACCATGCTCCTAGTCGATATGACACGTAGCTGATGAAGTGATGTGGGTTTCCCGACATGAAACCCTAACCCTAGATGGGCGATAGAGTTCTTGGCTGTTGGATAGTTGTGATGCCTGACACATCCCTTAGCACCTGGATGCAAGACACAGTTCTTGAACCAGTTTGCACATTACCCTGGGTATTGGTATGCTCGTTACCCTCTGTCCATAAGTGCACGACATGATGATGGTCGATATGGCGGCATAACACCTTAGGGTTGGATGCCCTAGTCGATAAAGCCTTGGTGAGGGTCATTACCCTACCCATTATCACCTATAGTAAAGGTTGCACTACTCGTCACACTTCTTGTGAGGGTAGTGAGCACCTTTGGTGAGGGTTATGTCCAACCCGGAAACCCTAGGTAGTAGTTCTTTATCATGTAACTGCATCTTTTGATATATGGATGATAGTTGCAAACCTATGCCATGTTGGATATCTAATATGCTGCTTCATAAGATGGTAAGATACATGGTTATGTTTTGAAGAATAGGGCATAGTGTGTGCTCATGATTTGATAGCAATAATATAACTGATATAGTGTATGCTTCATACGATTATGATCATGACATCTGCATCTGCTAATACTAATGACATGATAATCAATAAGAGCTATGTTTGGTGATTGTAAGTGATCTCTCTTTATGTGCATACTAACCATGTAGGTATATTAAATGGATTCACAGCTAGGTAAGAGCTATGAGGTATATGTGCTTTGAATAACACTAAATGATGATAATCCTTGTTGATGAGATAACATGCATCACCAGTATGATGAGATAGGTCTGAGGAACTGATAAAGGCTGAGTGCCTAGTTGAGGTGTTATCCTCTGATGATGAGGTAAGTGACTGCTATCCGAGGATGTTGATGCCTTGAGAGGCAGTAGCAATCTGTGAGGAGGTATTGAGATCCCATGATAATGTGATAATAACAATAGCAATGTAGCTCAATTCTGTTTATGTTTTACAACTTGGTTGCCTCAACAACTCACTTAAAATATACTAATTAGTTATACTGGAACATATCATGTAGTTGCCCTGGCCATAGATCCATCATCGTCAGGACTTGGTGATGGTGAAACAGGTTTATCCTGCAGGATTACCTGGAGCGCATATTGTTGAATATGCGAGGTTTTCTCCTAGCCAAAAATAGAAGGATTAGAGTACAACTGTGGTTATACACTCCGTATGGTAAAGAGCATGGTGAACAGGACCATGACTCAATGATTTAGAGCATGAATGTGTTCATGGCTCAAGAGCACGATGATCAGGCCCGTGGCTCCAAAAAAGATATTAGCACCTGTGTCAAGGTGAGCTCGAGATATGGGTAGCTTGCGGAGCTGACCCTAAGGCTGAGGCCATATAAGCATGAGACTGTGGTCCTGCTTTGGTTTACATGCACTGACCACGAAAATGTGAGGTCATTGAGTCTGGCTCTCTCATTGACCTTGTATGGCACCGGTTTTTGGGCTTCACAGCCAAAGGTTGGATTTGAGAAGGGACAACGCACTTCCTCAGGGCATAATAAAACGTAATCCAACTAAATAGTATATACTACTTAAAGCAAAACATGAAACATTGATTGAGGCCTTGCTTATATAGTTGATCTAGTTATACCTCGTAGTTATGTGTAGGATCCTTATATTTTGTGATAAGTTCTTATAAAGCTTATCTTGTCAATCATGTTCCATAATGAAATACTTGGTTATATGCCTCCTGGAATAAGATTGATGGTAATAATAGCCTTGCTCAGTATGCTGCTCTTATTATATGTCTTAACCAGCTATCTGATTTATCTGCTTTAACCTTCTGAGGTTTTATAGTTTCGGCGGGGTGTTATGTTTCTCGCTGGGACTGTGTGTCTCACCACGCTGGTTTACAACCTCTTTAGGTGATCGCGCTAGGCGTGGTGGTGGTCGTGAGGTTGCGGCCGAGCATCAAGTAGAGTAGTAGAAGGCAAGAGATGGGCATGTTGTTGTTTTGGTGGTTTTGTAGTAGATTCCTAGAGTCATCCCTGTATTCTCAGGTCCTCGGAGGTGTTTGACGATGTTTTACGATGTATGGTTGATATAGTTTGTATATCCTGCTGCTGGCCTGTTGTGGCTTGTTATGTATGTATAAATAGGTGATGAATGTGCTGACAGTACAGCTGGTTCCGATAAGCTATGCACATATATCAAGGCTTGTAAATGCTTATATAACATGTTTCTCTGGAGGATCTAGATGCAAAAGTTCTCTTATGTATGTCTTTCGCAAATGGTTTTAATTAACTCGTGTTTTCGGTAATATGTGGTTTGTGGTGTTTCCACACATTTTCGCGTGTCGCCTTGTTGTTGGTGTGATGGTGGGGTGTCACAGTCACAAATACACATCATATAACATCTGCAAGGGTTTAGGGAAAGAATTTTCTTACAAACAACTTCATAACTAGGAGATAGATATGCTAAGAATTGTAAAAATTGTATTTCCTCTTGATGCTTTTGCATCTTGACAAGATTAGATGATAAGGGGTAGTGAAGCTTGATTTCACCCCAAATCCCTTTGAATGTTTCCAAGTATGAGGCGAAAGCTGAGTTATCTTCAAGTTTAAGGAATGCAAACATTTTTACAAATAAATACTCAACATGCATATCCTTTTCTAGAATACATTTGGGCAAAGTGGTCACGTGCCTCTTTGGTGATGTTAGTGAAGAGAAGATTAACAGATACATATGATTCACAACTATACAAGATCCAAGAGTGAACTAGAGAGTCATGTTCAACCCACATTTTAAAATTTGCCTTCAATTTCTCATATTCTTCTTTAGTATTTCTCTTCTTTTCAGATGTGTCTTCCTTTGGTGGAGGTAGATCTGTCAAATGTTCTAAGTTCTTGAGGAGTGTATATATATATGAAATGAGAGTTTCCATAAGATATCATTAGAGTCATTAAATTTTATAAAAGTTACACACTTGGGGTTTGTTTTGGACATCCTAATAGCAGAAGAGGTGACCTCATAATACACCAATACAAGGTATAATGGAGTAGTAAAGAAATACAAGTAGGGGCAGACAATCAGTGATACGTTGTCTTAGGAAGTGGACACGCCATGTCACTTGCACTAGAATTTAACAACTATTGATTTTCCGCAATAGATTGCGGTGACACGGCATGTAGGTAAGGCACACGCCATGTAAGATGACAAAATAGTATATTTTTCCCATAAAAATCCAAAATAGATGGTGAATCTTATGTATCACTAAGAGAAATAGAGATTTAATTGGGGAGATCCAATCATATCTAGTAATATATGGACAAAACCCTATAGAAGGTGGTCATAAATGACCACAAAAGCATGTCGTACAGCTTTCTGAACAACTGGTCTTCATGGCATAAGACCAATGGAAAGTCCATAGGCATTCTTCTAGGATCCTCTTGTTGGGAAGAAAATAGGGCTAGAAAATTAGACCAGTTTTCCTGTGGGCTCCGATCTCCAAACCACGAATTAATCCCGATTTAATCATGTGCGGAAGCAATCGGTAAACAGCGGAAGACAAAAATCACGGGAAATTAAAACTTTTCGAGACAAGAGCCTGAAACCACAAACCTTTTCCATAGAAAAAGGATTTAACTGTTTACATCACTGACAATTACTTCTTGAGTAATTACGTACAACATGATACCAAAACTCTCAAGAATTCATACTCCAAAACACTCCAGGACCTGAGAGTACAGAGGACACATAGGACTTAACTCTAACTACACCATGAAGCAGGCTAGATCTCCACCTGAGATATTTACTGCTCCTGATGCTGCTGTTGCTGGGATTGTTCACCTGAGGTCTTGTTCCTTCGTCTTCGACGACCACCTAAAAAGTAGAAGTCTACGGGGTGAGACAATTATACATAATTGCCCCAGCGAGAGTTATAACTCTCCACTAGGCTTTATAAGCAAAGCAAGGAATAACTAAAGCAATAAGAGCCTTCAAGATATTCACTGGCAGTTCTGATGATAAGCAAGAGTTCAATCAATATTAAAATATGAGAACATCTATGCTATTCAAGGTAACATCAATCAAATAACTCATAATTAACTCTAACAGATATACTACGCTGTTGTTTATGTTTTTCCAAACATTATTATGCCCTGTGGAGATGAGGCATACCACTCATACTCCAACTGATCGCTAAGAAGTCACATCAGTATCATACATAGGTCATTAAGAGAGCCGGATTCTTATGACCTCATCTTCCTCAGTCAGTTAGAGGATTGATTGTTTGACATCTGGCGGGATGTCTATGTAATAGCTCACCAGGGTACTCTGGTCCTTCGCTATTTTTAGAGTTACAGTGGCATTCTGTACTCTCTTCGCTATCGGAAGATTTCTTGTTTATCTTTCACCGATACGGGGTTTATGTCTTTAAGGGAGTGTAGAGATACAGCTCACCTTTAAAACTTTGGGGTGGGGTCTGATGGACTACTAGAATCTACATCATCCACTCACCCTTTCCGTTATAGTGAAGGTATGACGGACTACGAGAATCTACATCAAATACCTACACTAGGATGTCAGGTTCTACACATCCATGTACCCCACATACTCGACAGTATGTGCTCCAGGAGTTCCCTTAGGAAAACCTGTTTCACCATCATTTAGACAACTGACAATGATGGATCTATGATCAGGGCTCTACATTTCACTTGATTAGTTAGGTACATTCAGTATTCCAATCATCATACAGTAACACAGCTATATATGAGAATACAAAATGTAACAGGCCTAACTTATCACAATTATCAGATATCCATCTCAAGTCATCTGTCAAGCATGACCTTAATAACATTTATGGCTCTTACAACCCATAAATCACAAAGGATGTCACTTAGCAGTGCATCAAGATGGTTCACTATTCATAAAGCATAATACATGCCTTTAATGAATATAACATGGTATTCCATACCTGGGTGTGACCATCATCTCACAACAACCTGCATGGTTAATTCAACAGATAATAGTAAACACTTCAGTAAATAGGAATACATCCCCAATTAGGGTTTCACTTGGATTCACCCTCAACTAGTGTTTCACATGGAATCACCCTAAAATAGGGTTCCACATGGGATCACCCACAACTAGGGTTCCACATGGAATTACCTTCAAATAAGGTTCCACTTAATAACCCTTACAATCAGGGTTTACTATTCATCTTTCATGTCATCGCCCAAAAAATTAGGGTTTACTATTCACTCCATGGTGAATTGTACTCATTACATCATCATGTAAGAGAAACATCATCATTAAGACTCTTAATTATCATTAAGATCCATTAAATATCATCATTAGGGTTTCCATGACCTCACATAGGTGGGTCATTCCCTAATCATGCACCTTCATGTGTAAAAGAAGTATCTTACTAGAGATTCCTCCTAAAAAGGGCACTTTCTCTCTCTAGGATACTTTCTCTCTCTAGAAACACTTTCTCTTTCCTCTCTCTAGTAGATGGTGGCAACACCACTCTAGATTAGGTTGAGACAAGTCTCTATTGACTGATGTGAGCCAAAGCATCAACATTATGTGATTAGGGTTTGATTAGATTAGGGTTTTACCCCTTTAGACCCTTCAAGGGTATTTTGGTAATTTGCCACATGATCACCATCATGGGTTAACCCACTAATCACATAGTCCCTTAATGACCTAGGTTACCATTAGGGTTTAGATTGAATCACCATTGAACTGATTACATCATCAAATGGTTAAGTACAAACCATCACAAATCTCCAAACGGTTTCAACCTTCAAACGGTTTCAACCACCTAAACGGTCTTGAGACCGTTTGGCCCTCAAACGGTCTTGAGACCGTTTGGAGGTGAAGACCGTTTGGAAGGGTTGACTTCCAAACCGTTTGGAGCTTCAATCGGTTTGAGGTCGTTTGGACCAATCGACCTTGAGGTCGTTTGACCCAAACGGTCTTGAGACCGTTTGGTCTCAAACGGTCTTGAGACCGTTTGGACCCAAACGGTCTTGAGACCGTTTGGTCCAAATGGGCTCAAACCGTTTGGACCAATCGACCTTGAGGTCGTTTGAGCTCAAACGGTCTTGAGGTCGTTTGAGCCCAAACGGTCTTGAGGTCGTTTGACCCCAAACGGTCTTGAGGTCGTTTGACCCCAAACGGTCTTGAGGTCGTTTGACCCCAAACGGTCTTGAGACCGTTTGGTCTCAAACGGTCTTGAGACCGTTTGGACCCAAACGGTCTTGAGACCGTTTGGTCCAAATGGGCTCAAACCATTTGGACCTCCAAAAGGGTTCAAAGGTCACCAAAGTTCAAGGATATGTATGTTGAAGCCCTCAATTGGCTAAAGGTATGCTAACCACTTATACATTGAGCCAATTAGGGTTAGCCTTAACCACTTAGACATCAAATTGACCCTCAATTGTAAACCAATTAGGGTTCAATCGTTCTCAATTAGGGTTTCAAGTTGATTGGTCATCAATGTTCAACAATGTGAAACAATTCAAGGTTGAACCTATCAATTGACCTCCAATTGGGCTCAAACTTGGCCCAAACGGTCTTGAGGTCGTTTGGACATCATCCAAACGGTCTTGAGACCGTTTGCCCAAAGTTTGACCAAAAACCAAGTCGTTTTGACTAAGGTTGAAGTCCAATTAGGTCAAAATCAGCAATTTTCAACAATGCATCAATTTCCTACAATTGGACCCTCAAACCATTAGATTAACTCAACCCTAGAACTTCAAACGGTCTTGGGTTGACACCAAACGGTCTTGAGACCGTTTGGATGAGTTCCAAACGGTCTTGAGACCGTTTGCCCATCCATCCTTTGGACTTTAGCGAAAATTCATCAAGGTTTGATCTATTGAGTTGATCATCACATCAATACTTAATTGCAATATGATTTGGTGCCTTTGGACCTTCAATTGATCAACTATACTTGACCCCAGACCTCCAAACGGTCTTGGGGTGACCCCCAAACGGTCTTGAGACCGTTTGGGTGATTCCCAAACGGTCTTGAAACCGTTTGGGCTAAGCAACCCAAAATCTCAACTTAACTCATAGGAGATTCAGCACTAATTTCAGTTAGGGTTTGCCCTATTAATCATCCTTCAACTCATGACTCGTTTGGAATTAATCCATAAAATTTGGTGAGTCGTTAATTAACATCATTATGAACAGTAATCCCAAACGGTCAACGTTTAGTCAACCATCTTAAACGGTCTTGAGACCGTTTGCCCAAAAAGGGCAAATTAAACAGATTGCAAATCAGAAATTAATTCAATTTGTTTTGCTAATTGATTTGCTCATATCTCACGATTCCTGTGGAGTTAACCTCTCACATTTCGTGGGTGATTAACCTACATAATTATGAACAAGATTCCCAAACGGTCTTCGCTTGGTCAATGGGACCAAACGGTCTTGAGACCGTTTGCCCTCAAACGACCCTGAAACCGTTTGCCCACCAAACGGTTTGAAACCGTTTTGAGCAATAGGTGGAGGTCGTTTGATAAAGTGAAAATCTGTGGATAAGCATAGTAATTAACGCCCTTATCTTCCACCTTAAGAACAGTAGCAGTTCTTCACGATTTTGCTTGCAAGGATGCAAGGGAAGATAGGGAAGAAGAAGATCTATCAACTATATGCATAGAAAAGATGTATAATCGAAGCATCAAGTTTAGAGTTATAAAACCCGCCTAAAGCTTGCTCCTTGAGCTCCAAGCTTTCGAGGTCCAAGATTTCAATGGTTTCCAAGAAGCTCTACTGGTCGGCCAAGGTGACTTCTCCAAGGAAGATTGAGGAAAGATGGCTAAAAAGATAGAGTTAAGTAAGCTAGCCATGAATTTGCCCTTGAATCCGAGTTCTAACCATAGAATTGGGCAAGAAGGGGAATCCAAACCTACCTTGCACCCTTGGTCATTTCTCCTGAGCTCCAGAGCAAGGCTTGGCCGTTTGGGAAAGAAAGGAAGTGAATGGAACAGGGAAAGATCGTTTGCTCATTTGCAAAGGAAAAGCCTTTTTATAGCTTAAGCCTATTTCTTACCACAAGGACCTTTCAAAACCAAAAATTCACATCTAGGTCCCTCCTTGCTCAAGAGCACGCCCAAGCCCATCAAATTCTTAAGCAATTCTTAAGAAAACTCAAGATCTAAGGGTATAGGAATCCAACCTTCAACTAGGGTACATTCATGTAAAGGTTTTGTACCCATTTTAGGTGATTTCTATCACAAAGATCATTTTTCTCATTTAATTATTAAATGATGTATCCCTTTCATCATTTTTACTCTAAATGATGACAAGAGTCATAAAAGATGTTCTAGATGGTGAAAATTACAAGTTGGACCCCTCAATTTGGGTAAATTGCACTTTACCCTAAATTAGGGTTTCTAAGCATGGGAATTGCTTCCACAGCTGCACCTTGGTGCTCAAGCTTGGGAAATCCCTCAAACTTTACCATAACCATTCACATGATGTTTTAACATCAAAGGAACATCTTATCTTGTGAATTTTGCAAGTTCAACCCTTAAACTGGGTAATTTGCACATAGGTCCCTGCATACAACACAATGCTACAACTTTATACAAAAAGGAGCAAAATTGAAAGTAAATGTTCCTGAGGAACTTAATTACATGCCAGGGAGTGTTCACAAGTATATTAATTACATATTTAGGCAAAACTTCCAGGGTTAGGTCATAACCCAGGTCAGGGGTGTTACAAATTCTTTACCCCTTCAAAAGGATTTCGTCCCCGAAATCGATAAAGCATATTATAAGAAAAGAGCAGGATATTTTCTTCTCATTTCACCTTCTAGTTCCCAAGTGGCTTCTTCAACACCACGATGGTTCCAGAGGACTTTTACAAGGCTTATATCCTTCTTCTTTAACTTTTTAGTTCTGTTATCGAGGATTGACACTGGTCCCTCCTCATACGTTATATCTTCATTCAATTTTACCTCCATAGGTTGTAGAACTGACTCGGTATCTGGATGACATTTCCTTAGCATGGAAATGTGAAACACAGGGTGCAGCTTCTGCAACTCTAGAGGTAACTCTAGTCTATAGGCCACCTTTCCAACTTTTTCAACAATTGGATAAGGTCCCAAAAATCTAGGAGCTAACTTTCCTTTCTTCCCAAAACGAAGGACTCCTTTCCAAGGTGAGACCTTGAGATACACTCTGTCTCCATCCTGGAATTCTAGGGGTCTACGACGTTTATCGGCATATGATTTCTGTCTATCTTGTGCAGTCTTAAGCTGTTGTTGTATAACTTTAATCTTTTCTGTAGTTTGCTGCACAAGATCAGGGCCTAATAACTGGTGCTCACCAGTTTCATACCAACACAAGGGTGATCTACAACGTCTGCCATATAAGGCTTCATATGGTGCCATATCAATGCTATGTTGATAGCTATTGTTATAGGCAAACTCTATCAAGCTTAGATGTAGATCCCAACTCCCGGTAAACTGGAGAACACATGCTCTCAACAGATCTTCTAAGGTCTGTATAGTCCTTTCTGACTGTCCATCAGTTTGAGGATGAAAGGCTGTACTAAACCTTAACTTGGTGCCTAGGGCTCTGTGTAACTGTTCCCAAAAGCGACTTGTAAACTGGGGACCTCTGTCAGAAACTATAGTGACAGGAACTCCGTGCAAACGCACTATCTCTTGGACATATATCTGGGATAACCTTTCAGCAGTATAGGTTGTTTTGACAGGTAAGAAATGCGCTGTCTTTGTCAACCTATCAACAACTACCCAAATGGAATCATGTCCTTTGTTTGTCCTGGGTAGGCCAACAACAAAGTCCATGGTTACATGGTCCCACTTCCACTGTGGTATGGGTAAGGGTTGCATTGTCCCTGCAGGTTTCTGGTGTTCAGCCTTGACCTGCTGACACACAGGACACCTCAGAACAAACTCAGCTACATCCTTCTTCATCCCAGGCCACCAATACATGTCTTTCAAGTTTCGATACATCTTGGTGCTCCCTGGATGCATAGCATACATCGAAGAATGAGCTTCTTCCAGGACTAACTTCCTCAGGTCGTCCACATCTGGCACTATCATCCTTCCATGATAGCATGCCACCTGGTCATCTGACTCATGAAAACCTTCTCGCTTCTCATTTCCAAACTCAAATCTGATCTGCTGTACAGAAACATCTACTTGTTGTGCCTCCTTTATCTGCTCTCTTAAGGTAGGTTTAATCTGCATCTCAGCTAACAGACCGGCTAACAATGATGCCTTCAACTGCACATTGTCATGCCTTAAAGAGATAAGCATATCTCTTCTAGAGCATACTAAGGAACTTAGTTGTGCCCTATCCATGGTTGATGTTGCTGATTTCCTACTCAAGGCATCTGCAACCACATTGGCCTTGCCCGGATGGTAATCAATCGTACAATCGTAGTCCTTGATTAACTCCATCCAGCGACGTTGCCTCATATTAAGCTCATGCTGAGTGAAGATGTACTTAAGGTTCTTGTGGTCTGTGAAAATCTGGAAAGTTTCTCCGTAGAGATAATGTCTCCAGATTTTCAAAGCATGGACCACAGCAGCTAACTCCATATCATGTGTCGGATAATTCTCTTTGTGTTTCTTAAGCTGTCGGGAAGCAAAAGAAATCACTTGGTTATCCTGCATCAACACACATCCAAGTCCATTCTTGGAGGCATCACAAAAGATTATATATTCCTTTCCTTGCTCAGGTAACACAAGCACAGGTGCACTTGTCAACCTCTCCTTCAACAGCTGAAAAGACTGTTGACACTTATCACTCCAAGCATAAGGAACATCCTTCCGGGTTAACTTGGTCAAAGGTAAGGCTATAGAACTGAAATTTTTAATAAACCTTCGATAATAACCAGCTAACCCCAAGAAACTTCTAATCTCCGTCGGTGTCTTCGGTTGTTCCCACTGCAGAACAGATTCTATCTTTGCAGGGTCAACACGAATTCCCGAGGCAGATACCACATGTCCAAGGAAGGATACTTCAGATAACCAAAACTCACACTTGCTAAACTTAGCGTATACCTTATGCTCTCTTAGCAAGGTCAAAGTCTGGCGAAGGTGTTGCTCATGCTGCTGAGCATCCTTACTATAAATCAGTATGTCGTCTATGAAGACGACAACACACTGATCAAGGAAAGGTCGAAAGACTCTATTCATGAGTTCCATGAATGCAGCCGGTGCATTGGTTAGTCCAAACGACATGACCGTGAACTCATAGTGACCATATCTTGTCCTAAAGGCAGACTTAGATATGTCACTATCCTTAATGCGGAGTTGATGATATCCAGACCTTAAGTCTATCTTAGAAAAGGCTGTCGCACCACGCAACTGGTTGAAAAGATCATCAATCCTCGGCAAAGGATATTTATTCTTTATCGTTACTTTATTGAGTTGTCTATAATCAATGCACAACCGCATCGATCCATCTTTCTTTTTAACAAACAAAACCGGAGCACCCCAAGGTGAGGTACTCGGTCGGATGAAACCCTTCTCAAGTAACTCTTGAAGCTGTTTCTTGAGTTCTGCCATCTCAGCAGGCGCCATCCTATATGGAGTCTGGGCTATAGGTTTCGTATCTGGGACCAAATTGATCTCAAAATCAATTTCCCGGGGTGGTGGTATACCAGGAAGTTCTTCGGGAAACACATCCTCGAATTCCCTGACTATCGGAACTTCAGCAGGGTTGGAACTCTCCTTGGTAACATCTACCACATGGGCTAAGAATGCGTAGCATCCTTGCCTCATCAACTTATCAGCAACCATAGCTGATACAAGACAGGTGGGCAGAATCTTTCTTTCACCTTGAAAGATCCATGTGTTGCTTTCATCAGCAAACACCGCCAGCTTGGATCCACAATCCAAGACAACTCGATACTTTTCCAAGTTATCCATCCCTAGGATTATATCAAATCCTTGCATATCAAGCGGTATGAGATCCACTTGAATGCGATGCTTAGAAAAGAAAAGTACGCAAGGAGAGCATACTTCTTGCAGAACAGCAGACCCACTCAACGGAGTCTCCAACAAAAACTTATCTGCCCTATGACTAGTTGTCATATTGCAGTTACGAATCACTCTTCGAGTGATGAAAGAGTGCGTAGCACCCGGGTCAATCAGAACAGATACTACACAAGATTTAGACATATCAGAATATAAAAGTTCCATCTGACCTGTCACCACTTGTGGATTGACCACTGCTTCTGGTGGGTTCATAGCATAGAACCTTGCTGTAGCCTGCTGTTGAGGTGGTGCTGATGATCCAGCTTGAGACGCTTGTCCACGTCCTCGAGCTGCTCCTTGATGTTGTCTATTCTGAGATCCCTGTCGATTCTGTCTCGGGGTTTGTTGTGTCACACCGACAGCCCTAGAACGACAATCCTTCATCAAGTGTCCCACCTTACCACAGTTGTAGCAACTCTTTTCCTGTTGCTGTGGTCTGGGTGGTCCAGTAACTGACACAGATGCAGAACTGTGCGTCCCTTGAAGCGGTTGACTTCGTCCTCTACCTCTGCTTGGTGTCCATTGAGTTTGAAAACTCGATCTGGGTGGCGGAGGGTTAGGTGCAGAGAATCTAGGTTTCTTGGAATCCCTAGATGAAGAACCCTGGAACTGTGGATATCTTTTATGGGTTTGTCTTTTCTCAACTACAGATCTCTCTATCCTTCGGACTGACTCAACGAAGGTAGAGAATCTCTCTCGGTTCTCTAAGGCAGACACTGGGGTAGACATGTCAGCATTCAACCCCTTCTCAAACCTTCTGATTCTTTCTTCTTCTGTGGCAGCCATGTGCGGACAAAATCGCAACAGCTCCATGAACTTAGCTTCGTATTCGCTAATGTTCATAATACCCTGTCTCAGTCTCTCAAACTGAGAGATCTTCTCGTCTAGGAAGGTCTTGGGAAAATATCTATTGATAAATTCCCGACAAAACTCTTCCCATGAGAACTCTGCCCCAGGTCTCTTCTGCTCTTCCATGTTCCACCAGTGACCAGCACTTCCTTTGAGAAGATAGACAGCATGTCTAACCTTCTCAGCTTCAGGGATGTTGAGGATCCTGAAGGCCTTCTCCAGCTCTGTCAACCACAGATCAGCATCTGCGGGGTCAGCAGTCCCATGGTACTCGGTAGCTCTGACACGACGTAGTCGCTCGAACGTCTTCCCGATACCTTGCCCCTCAGGCTGGGCAGGTACCCTAGGTGCAGGCATAGGCAACCTGTCGGTTATGTGTGTCATGGCAGTCATAAACTGCCCAAACATTGTCTGGACTGCTGGGTTACCCATGTCATCTGGATCAAACTGGGGTGGCTCTCTAGGTTGTTCTGGTACATGCTGTTCCAATCCTGGTACTCCTGCACCACCTTGAGGTGCACTAGCACTACTTTCTTCCACATTCTCATCATGTGGCTCTGACATCTTAAGTATCTTCTTCTCCTGAGGAGTAGAAGATTCTATTAGATAAGGAAGGAATACTAAAGATAGACTCGACTTCCTAAGTCCTATGCCTCTGTAGACTCGGATGAACCTGGAGCTCTGATACCACTTAATTGTGGGCTCCGATCTCCAAACCACGAATTAATCCCGATTTAATCATGTGCGGAAGCAATCGGTAAACAGCGGAAGACAAAAATCACGGGAAATTAAAACTTTTCGAGACAAGAGCCTGAAACCACAAACCTTTTCCATAGAAAAAGGATTTAACTGTTTACATCACTGACAATTACTTCTTGAGTAATTACGTACAACATGATACCAAAACTCTCAAGAATTCATACTCCAAAACACTCCAGGACCTGAGAGTACAGAGGACACATAGGACTTAACTCTAACTACACCATGAAGCAGGCTAGATCTCCACCTGAGATATTTACTGCTCCTGATGCTGCTGTTGCTGGGATTGTTCACCTGAGGTCTTGTTCCTTCGTCTTCGACGACCACCTAAAAAGTAGAAGTCTACGGGGTGAGACAATTATACATAATTGCCCCAGCGAGAGTTATAACTCTCCACTAGGCTTTATAAGCAAAGCAAGGAATAACTAAAGCAATAAGAGCCTTCAAGATATTCACTGGCAGTTCTGATGATAAGCAAGAGTTCAATCAATATTAAAATATGAGAACATCTATGCTATTCAAGGTAACATCAATCAAATAACTCATAATTAACTCTAACAGATATACTACGCTGTTGTTTATGTTTTTCCAAACATTATTATGCCCTGTGGAGATGAGGCATACCACTCATACTCCAACTGATCGCTAAGAAGTCACATCAGTATCATACATAGGTCATTAAGAGAGCCGGATTCTTATGACCTCATCTTCCTCAGTCAGTTAGAGGATTGATTGTTTGACATCTGGCGGGATGTCTATGTAATAGCTCACCAGGGTACTCTGGTCCTTCGCTATTTTTAGAGTTACAGTGGCATTCTGTACTCTCTTCGCTATCGGAAGATTTCTTGTTTATCTTTCACCGATACGGGGTTTATGTCTTTAAGTGAGTGTAGAGATACAGCTCACCTTTAAAACTTTGGGGTGGGGTCTGATGGACTACTAGAATCTACATCATCCACTCACCCTTTCCGTTATAGTGAAGGTATGACGGACTACGAGAATCTACATCAAATACCTACACTAGGATGTCAGGTTCTACACATCCATGTACCCCACATACTCGACAGTATGTGCTCCAGGAGTTCCCTTAGGAAAACCTGTTTCACCATCATTTAGACAACTGACAATGATGGATCTATGATCAGGGCTCTACATTTCACTTGATTAGTTAGGTACATTCAGTATTCCAATCATCATACAGTAACACAGCTATATATGAGAATACAAAATGTAACAGGCCTAACTTATCACAATTATCAGATATCCATCTCAAGTCATCTGTCAAGCATGACCTTAATAACATTTATGGCTCTTACAGCCCATAAATCACAAAGGATGTCACTTAGCAGTGCATCAAGATGGTTCACTATTCATAAAGCATAAGACATGCCTTTAATGAATATAACATGGTATTCCATACCTGGGTGTGACCATCATCTCACAACAACCTGCATGGTTAATTCAACAGATAATAGTAAACACTTCAGTAAATAGGAATACATCCCCAATTAGGGTTTCACTTGGATTCACCCTCAACTAGTGTTTCACATGGAATCACCCTAAAATAGGGTTCCACATGGGATCACCCACAACTAGGGTTCCACATGGAATTACCTTCAAATAAGGTTCCACTTAATAACCCTTACAATCAGGGTTTACTATTCATCTTTCATGTCATCGCCCAAAAAATTAGGGTTTACTATTCACTCCATGGTGAATTGTACTCATTACATCATCATGTAAGAGAAACATCATCATTAAGACTCTTAATTATCATTAAGATCCATTAAATATCATCATTAGGGTTTCCATGACCTCACATAGGTGGGTCATTCCCTAATCATGCACCTTCATGTGTAAAAGAAGTATCTTACTAGAGATTCCTCCTAAAAAGGGCACTTTCTCTCTCTAGGATACTTTCTCTCTCTAGAAACACTTTCTCTTTCCTCTCTCTAGTAGATGGTGGCAACACCACTCTAGATTAGGTTGAGACAAGTCTCTATTGACTGATGTGAGCCAAAGCATCAACATTATGTGATTAGGGTTTGATTAGATTAGGGTTTTACCCCTTTAGACCCTTCAAGGGTATTTTGGTAATTTGCCACATGATCACCATCATGGGTTAACCCACTAATCACATAGTCCCTTAATGACCTAGGTTACCATTAGGGTTTAGATTGAATCACCATTGAACTGATTACATCATCAAATGGTTAAGTACAAACCATCACAAATCTCCAAACGGTTTCAACCACCTAAACGGTCTTGAGACCGTTTGGCCCTCAAACGGTCTTGAGACCGTTTGGAGGTGAAGACCGTTTGGAAGGGTTGACTTCCAAACCGTTTGGAGCTTCAATCGGTTTGAGGTCGTTTGGACCAATCGACCTTGAGGTCGTTTGACCCAAACGGTCTTGAGACCGTTTGGTCTCAAACGGTCTTGAGACCGTTTGGTCCAAATGGGCTCAAACCGTTTGGACCAATCGACCTTGAGGTCGTTTGAGCTCAAACGGTCTTGAGGTCGTTTGAGCCCAAACGGTCTTGAGGTCGTTTGACCCCAAACGGTCTTGAGGTCGTTTGACCCCAAACGGTCTTGAGGTCGTTTGACCCCAAACGGTCTTGAGACCGTTTGGTCTCAAACGGTCTTGAGACCGTTTGGACCCAAACGGTCTTGAGACCGTTTGGTCCAAATGGGCTCAAACCGTTTGGACCTCCAAAAGGGTTCAAAGGTCACCAAAGTTCAAGGATATGTATGTTGAAGCCCTCAATTGGCTAAAGGTATGCTAACCACTTATACATTGAGCCAATTAGGGTTAGCCTTAACCACTTAGACATCAAATTGACCCTCAATTGTAAACCAATTAGGGTTCAATCGTTCTCAATTAGGGTTTCAAGTTGATTGGTCATCAATGTTCAACAATGTGAAACAATTCAAGGTTGAACCTATCAATTGACCTCCAATTGGGCTCAAACTTGGCCCAAACGGTCTTGAGGTCGTTTGGACATCATCCAAACGGTCTTGAGACCGTTTGCCCAAAGTTTGACCAAAAACCAAGTCGTTTTGACTAAGGTTGAAGTCCAATTAGGTCAAAATCAGCAATTTTCAACAATGCATCAATTTCCTACAATTGGACCCTCAAACCATTAGATTAACTCAACCCTAGACCTTCAAACGGTCTTGGGTTGACACCAAACGGTCTTGAGACCGTTTGGATGAGTTCCAAACGGTCTTGAGACCGTTTGCCCATCCATCCTTTGGACTTTAGCGAAAATTCATCAAGGTTTGATCTATTGAGTTGATCATCACATCAATACTTAATTGCAATATGATTTGGTGCCTTTGGACCTTCAATTGATCAACTATACTTGACCCCAGACCTCCAAACGGTCTTGGGGTGACCCCCAAACGGTCTTGAGACCGTTTGGGTGATTCCCAAACGGTCTTGAAACCGTTTGGGCTAAGCAACCCAAAATCTCAACTTAACTCATAGGAGATTCAGCACTAATTTCAGTTAGGGTTTGCCCTATTAATCATCCTTCAACTCATGACTCGTTTGGAATTAATCCATAAAATTTGGTGAGTCGTTAATTAACATCATTATGAACAGTAATCCCAAACGGTCAACGTTTAGTCAACCATCTTAAACGGTCTTGAGACCGTTTGCCCAAAAAGGGCAAATTAAACAGATTGCAAATCAGAAATTAATTCAATTTGTTTTGCTAATTGATTTGCTCATATCTCACGATTCCTGTGGAGTTAACCTCTCAAATTTCGTGGGTGATTAACCTACATAATTATGAACAAGATTCCCAAACGGTCTTCGCTTGGTCAACGGGACCAAACGGTCTTGAGACCGTTTGCCCTCAAACGACCCTGAAACCGTTTGCCCACCAAACGGTTTGAAACCGTTTTGAGCAATAGGTGGAGGTCGTTTGATAAAGTGAAAATCTGTGGATAAGCATAGTAATTAACGCCCTTATCTTCCACCTTAAGAACAGTAGCAGTTCTTCACGATTTTGCTTGCAAGGATGCAAGGGAAGATAGGGAAGAAGAAGATCTATCAACTATATGCATAGAAAAGATGTATAATCGAAGCATCAAGTTTAGAGTTATAAAACCCGCCTAAAGCTTGCTCCTTGAGCTCCAAGCTTTCGAGGTCCAAGCTTTCAATGGTTTCCAAGAAGCTCTACTGGTCGGCCAAGGTGACTTCTCCAAGGAAGATTGAGGAAAGATGGCTAAAAAGATAGAGTTAAGTAAGCTAGCCATGAATTTGCCCTTGAATCCGAGTTCTAACCATAGAATTGGGCAAGAAGGGGAATCCAAACCTACCTTGCACCCTTGGTCGTTTCTCCTGAGCTCCAGAGCAAGGCTTGGCCGTTTGGGAAAGAAAGGAAGTGAATGGAACAGGGAAAGATCGTTTGCTCATTTGCAAAGGAAAAGCCTTTTTATAGCTTAAGCCTATTTCTTACCACAAGGACCTTTCAAAACCAAAAATTCACATCTAGGTCCCTCCTTGCTCAAGAGCACGCCCAAGCCCATCAAATTCTTAAGCAATTCTTAAGAAAACTCAAGATCTAAGGGTATAGGAATCCAACCTTCAACTAGGGTACATTCATGTAAAGGTTTTGTACCCATTTTAGGTGATTTCTATCACAAAGATCATTTTTCTCATTTAATTATTAAATGATGTATCCCTTTCATCATTTTTACTCTAAATGATGACAAGAGTCATAAAAGATGTTCTAGATGGTGAAAATTACAAGTTGGACCCCTCAATTTGGGTAAATTGCACTTTACCCTAAACTAGGGTTTCTAAGCATGGGAATTGCTTCCACAGCTGCACCTTGGTGCTCAAGCTTGGGAAATCCCTCAAACTTTACCATAACCATTCACATGATGTTTTAACATCAAAGGAACATCTTATCTTGTGAATTTTGCAAGTTCAACCCTTAAACTGGGTAATTTGCACATAGGTCCCTGCATACAACACAATGCTACAACTTTATACAAAAAGGAGCAAAATTGAAAGTAAATGTTCCTGAGGAACTTAATTACATGCCAGGGAGTGTTCACAAGTATATTAATTACATATTTAGGCAAAACTTCCAGGGTTAGGTCATAACCCAGGTCAGGGGTGTTACATTTCCCTTGGTGGATAAGTAGTGGTGGGTAGATCCAATCATATTTGGTATTATACTTAGGCCCATATTACATAAGACTTAAGTGAAAAGGAAAACTAGTTTTAAAGGGAATAAAGAAACTAAAGTTAAATATATATCTCAATATGTACCAAGATCACAACTCACAGTTCCCAGATCTAATTAACCCTAGATCTGGATAGCTCACACACTTCAAAAAAAAAGATAAGAAGAATGGAATCACATACAGCATATACAAAACTTTGAGCTTAATTTTGTCATTTCATGGCAGCATAGTTGATGTTAGGATCCGACACACATTTGAGTCCTTGTAAGTTGTCATTGCAATCATTGAGTTGGGCCACCTTTTCTCCTAATATGGTCACCTACCTCAGCATTGCAGGTTTACCCATTCTAGTTAGATTCTTTTAGTAAAACTTTGACATGTTGTTGCCAACCAAAAATGTGTGTCTGGCAAGGAGATGTGTATCCCCAGCTAATTGGATGACCAATTTCGATGAAAATGCACCAACAATGTGCCTCTGATTGAGAGATGTGTGTCCTCCATTGAATGAAGACCATTTCCATTCTGGATGCACCCACTATGCAACCAACTAATGTGTGACTCTATTGACCAAATAGACATATCAGTGTTACTTAACCTCAAGGTAAAGTTGTTGGTCGCCTTTCATCCACAAGACAAATCCACCACTTCTTTTTGTTCATATCTCTTCAACCGTGAAACATACCAACATAGTGGGATCACACAAATAGGTTGTTTGTTCTTAGTGACCTCCAAAATGACTCATATACATCAATCCATGCCACGTGGTTGCAACTAAGACTCATAGTTCAAGTCCTAGTTTAACTTCAAACAATAATCTATATTGCACATAGGGATCCATATTCTTCTCTCTTAGATTCAAATCCTTGTATTATTGACAAAGTAGAAGTTTATTCTATGAGCCATAACCCACTCTCTAATATATAAAAAATCAGTACTATCACTTACCTAGAGAAGGATCTAGAAGCTAGATTCTAGTCCCAACATTAAGATGATGTTTTGTTATTTTTACATGGTATAGTAATCTACTTCTAGTTATAGGAATGTGTGAGAAAGAATAAGGAACATTTTTTTTCAAATCAAGAGAGTTTATTGCATTTGCTCCCTTGTACAGTTGTATCTTGGCAACCTTGGGCAGGTTAGCCAATTAGGAAATTGAAAAATATTACATCAAGCTAAATTTGGCAATTCTATCTTCTATAGAATTGAAATTTTGAGAGATAAATTGAATTTTACAATTCAAGTTGTCCTTCATGACAATGCATGAGCAGACTAAGGGCTTGATTTTGAGAGGAATCATATGGGTTTGTAGTACCAAATTAATTGGGCAAGCTAAGTCAGTAAATATGGTAATGTTGTTCCATATTTTCTGATGGAAAGTCAGGAGAGCCTGGTGAATGCTCGTCGGCTAAGGTTTGAGCATGTCATTGCTTTTAGGTTGTGGCCTAGCCTGGAGAATAAGAAACATATAGGTTCTATTTTGTACAAGTTGTAAATAAATTGTTAGAGATAGTATACTTTTTTTGTTCCTAGTTATGTTTCAAATTTTATGTTTAGTTGTAGTCAATTTACTTTTTATTAGTTTTTGTTTAGAATTATTGTTTGCTCATTTTAATTAATTACAAAAGAACAATCTTAGACTTATTTTAGTTGAAGTTAAAAAAATTGTTAGCTTCATCTCACTCTTAGAGCAAGCATGATCCCTAATTACTAGGTATGAGGAGCATCGTAAATGATGAAAGACACAAAGCTATGTGTACGTACAAGCTTAGTCTAAGCCAAAAAAAAAATTTACATCTACCATGTAATCATGTTCTTGATGAAGACACAAAACACATAATGTATATTTAGTGAGTGAATAATTTGAATGTGTATATATTTTAAACAAGAAGATATGAAGGTTCAAAAGCAAGGATCTGTAGGTAGGCTATTAAAACTTGATCTTGCTTGTTACCTAAGCCAAAAATGATGTATAAAGAGAGATAAAATTAAACTAAATATAGACACATAAAACTAAGATATAATTTTGCATGGTCCTAGCTCCACAAACAAGAGGAGAGGACATCTAGTCTAGGGTAAATACTAACAAGACTATTAGTGTACTTTGAACCTACATGTAGGAAACCCTAAAACTCACTAGTCCAATAATCAACTCATTATGATATGGGGTATCTATTTTAGTATTTTTACTCTTGCTTTATGAAATTGATATTAGACCCTAAAAGTCACTTGATATCTTTATTATGTTAGTCAATGACTAGTTGTTTGTTTTTGCCTATTTATCTTCTTTACTTTCCTTTACACCCATGTCCTCCAAAAGTAGCTATATTTATGTGAAGGATGTGGTAGAGGGTAGATACATGGTGCAGAGTTGTTAGGAAAGGTGTATGAAGGTCGAATAGTGGTTAGGTCTCTAGAGATATGCCTTTTTAGTGGTGGAAATTGAAGCCATGGTGCAGAGTTGTTGGGGACGGTGTATGAAGGTAGAATAGTGGTTAGGTCTCTAGAGATATGCCTTTTAGTGGTGGAAGTTGAGTTTGAGGTTGAAATGGTGGCAGATCTACTAGGAAGTGGAAGAACACATTCAAAACCTCAATGGTCACAATGAGGGATTCCATCTATGGGTTTTGGTTGTTGAGTGTGCTTCCCTATGGTTATGGGGGAATTTATAACGCAAGTATAGAGTGAATAGTCATCATAGTTAATATATAGTTCTAACAAGGTAGATTGGATTGCTAGTGTCTCTCATTGCATGTTGTTGGGTGCCCAAAAGCTAGAATGACTAATGGTCAACTGACAATTTAAGGGTCTTGAATTGCAGAAGAGCAACTTGATTAGGAGAAATTATTGAGATGTTCTTATTATGTAGTCAATGACTAATTGTCTATTTACGTAGATTGCCAATAGAATGAAGCTTTGGGTCATGGCTTAAGTGAGATGGGGTTAAGGATAGATTGACGAGTATCTATGTAAGACCCCTGACTTGTGTTTTGGGTTTACCTTGTTTTTTTGCTTAAGTAAGTTATTAGAACATTGCTCTAATCCTTTGAGATGTTTTTAGAACTTTTATAGAGCTCAAGTCCCTAGTTTGAAATTTTTTGGATGATGCTTATGATTTGTGTGTTTCTTTTGGGCTATACTACAATTTATCCATATGTAAGGGTTATCATTGCAATTTTCCACCTCTTGAGTGTTCCTTTTCTCTCTTAGATTCATGAGAGAAATTTTGGTACTTTGGGGTGCCTTAGTTGGGCATTGGTTGAGTGAGGGCACCCCTAGAGGTGATTAGGGTTTCTAGGGTTTTGGTGTGCCTTGACCATGTGTACCTAGTTGGAGGTGGTGACCCTTGTCTCGACCTTGAGGAGGTGTTTTGGAGGTATCACGGTCACACCTCACTTTCTTGGTTTTGTCTTGACCAATATGGTAGTGGGTGTCTTGGGTCGAGACAGCTTGTCTTCTTGTGGGATGCCTCAAACTAGCTTGTTGGTAACCCCTCTTGTTGCAAGCATGTTGTGTTTTGGTGTTTGTCTCGACCATGTGGTGTTCGCAACTATGACTTACGTGTCAGATGACCCAAATGGTTGAGACCCAACATATTTTTTTATCACTATCTCATGCATGTGTGTTTTAAGTGGTTGCATGTTAGTTTCTTGGGAGGACAAGTGTTCCTTTTGAGTCTTATCTTGTTGACACCTCATCTCTCACCCTACTTCTCTCCTCCTTTGCTTTATAAACCCTCCTCTCTCCATGCAAGCAACTCTTTAAGGCCATCTTCTTTCTCCTTCCTTGCTTGGTCATATTTAGAGCCTTGAAGAGCTATAAGGGTTGATACTTGGGGCTTTAGTGATTGGATCATTTGCATGTGGTGATCTTTGATCATCTTTAACCTTGTAAGTGTTTACCTTTCCTTTGTAGAACTTCCGCTAGATCCTCTACCCCATCTTCTTCTCTGTCTGCAGCCTTATACCATGTTTTGTCATGGTGGTCCTTCTTGAGAGTAAGATCCTCATCAAAAGGTTCATAGGCCTTTTGACAAGGCGATACCCAAGTGAGAGGAAGCTTCTTTTCTCTTTTCCCTCTTCTCTCTCTAGTTTGACCTAGGGTTCTTTCATGCCCTTTTTCTTGAGCTACCTTTAACCAAGGTGTTCTTCTTTTTGGAGGTGACCTTATGGACTAAGTGGTGATCCTTGTTGGAGCTTCCTTCCCTCTATTGGATCTTGATCTTGGAGCTTGTACTCTCTCCAAAATAGGTGGGTTATATAAAAACTTTCCCTCTCTATTATTGCACTTTTCATGCTTGCATTTTGCTACTTTTTCTCTCTAAAACATATCCCTAATGTGCTAGTAGATGATACCATACTCTAGATCTTATTTGACGATGATTAACTTTCTTGGTTTGCTTAGAACCTGAAAACCTAATTCAATGCACCTGATTTTAGTATTCGTTGTGTAAAGGTGGTTTTCTCCTACCTTTTGATCTTGGTTTTGGTTGCATTCATGGTACATGTACTTTGATGTCCTATGGAGTGTAGGTTCTATTTTGGAGGTGTTAAACGTGGTTTTATCCCTCTTGCACGTGGTTCTTTCATTGTGGTTTCATGATATATATATATATATATATATATATATATATATATATATATATATATATATATATATATATATACTCTAGAGTTTTTGGTGACCGTTTTGCATGAGATTTGTTCTACATGCACAATATGGATTTCCTTAGTTTCACTTTTTATTTTGGCTGTGTAAATATTCTATGTTTATCATGGTTAACCCTTATTTTTGTGTTGTCTCTTGCTTAGGTGGTAGCTTGACCTATGTGGTCGCTACAACATGTTTTAGTGGAGGTCGCCACACTTTGTGCTTGGTGTTTTGGTCGAGACATATACCCCCCTTGATGATCGTGACCCATGGGTTGCTTGGTTGAGATGTTTCCTTGGTTTGGTCTGGTCGTCATGGATGACCTAGTGTTGCAACCGTGACCTAACCCTAATAGGTTGAAGGTCCTAACATGGTCTGGTTTATAAGGTTGAGATAGCCCTTGTTTGAATTCAGGCATGCCTTTGTCTTTGAGGTGGCGACAACTTGAAGAGTGGGTGGTCATGAACCATGTATAGTGGATGGTTTTGACACATGGATGATCGATATACGAGACATATGTAAGATGGTTGGTTGAGACATACTTGAATACATGATTAACCATGTATATGAGTCATGTATAGTGTTGTTTGGGTGGTTGCTTTATCAACCCTAATCAGATACACTTGTAACCCTAAATCTAATGTTGAAAACTATGGTGTGCTTGCTTGACTCCTTTGATGTGATTACCATATGGTGATGTTTTCTCTCTCATGTTTATAAATTTCTAACCTTGCAGGTGATAAGTGAGCCATGTCTTGTGTATGTTGTGGTGATGGTCATATGATACATAATGGTGATTATGCACATTGTTGAGGCATAATGTGGTGTGGTGTTGTACATGCCAGGTTATGTGATTATGTCCTATGACCTAGTCATGGCTTGATGCCTATTGTGAGGTGATAACCTCAAGTGATGTGATTGAGGGACTTACATTCCACCATGATGTGACATTTGGTGATGGCCTTGTGGATGGAAGTGCTATCAGTATCTTGTGGTGGTAGTGTGACAAGTTGACACCTACACATTTTATATCTTTTAGAGTTGTACTATACCCTTATTCTTGTAGAGTTTGTTATTGCTAAATATGTTGTAATTGGATTGATGTTAAAAGTCACCCAATTGGCTAACTAATCAAGTGGAACCCTAATCTTGTAGGTGCCCCTTGCCATAGATCCTTTCCCGTGTCACCTTTAATTGTTGGATTGGTGAAATGAGTATAACTCGGAGTGCATATTTTTTAATATGTGGGGGTGCAAGTCAAGGTATCTCCTTACGTCCACAATGTCAGGTTGTGTGAGACGGCCATGCATGAGCTGATTTCCTGGTGATATGGATGGCCATGTGTGAGCCAATCCTTCTTTTCAGAACGGCCATGTGTGAGCATGTTCTTCTAGCATTATTACTTGTACCAAGGGGGCTCAGTGTTTATATATGTCAATGTCCATGTGTGAGCCAATCCCTAAGCTTGACTATATGTCACTTTTACAATTGACTATTATGTCTCTGTGTTGTATTCTCTTGTGCTGACCAAGAGGTGTGGAAATATCCTGGATTCTGATTCTTCCATAGACCATGTATGGAACTGATTTTGACTTAGTAGTGGTCACTTGGATTTCGGTGGTACACCTAAAATCCTCAAGGAAATCATAATAAAACACACAACACAACCATGTAGTGTATCCTGCTTAGGGTCAAATATGAATAACATTGATTGAGCCCTTTGCCTTTTATTTTTATTGAGTTCTTGAATTATAAGTCAGTAAGAGAAGTCAACTATTATACATGTTATTCATATTCAATTTTAGAATATAACTTTATCTACTATTCAGTGGAAACTACATGTTATTACTTAATTTTCCTAGTTGGTTGATTGCATATCTTTTAGCTGAATCTTGTCAACCTATGTGTTATACTATCACTCTACTCCGTATGTTATTTACATGTTTACCTTATCTATGCTTTTAATAGACATTAGCAGAGAGTCATATCTCTCGCTGGGAAGTTTGGTCTCACTCTGTGGGTTTCCACATCTTTTAGGTGGTTGAGCACGAGGAAGTAGATACCATGTTGTTGGTGATGAGCAACAAGAGGACCAGTAGTTGTAGAAAGTTTGGACACACTGCTTGTGTATAGAAGTATAGTCCTATGTGTTGTCCCTGTACACTTAGGTCCTTGGGGAAGTTTTTGTTGTTTGTATCAATACGAAGTTTTGGGTTTATGCTCGTTGTTGTATAGAGATGGCATATATGTATGTAAACATGTTATGATGTGTAAGAGGATGTGGCTAGAGAGTTAGTGAACAATATCCTGTATAATGTTTTGGACAGGTGATATTAAATACAGGTGGCTTTTATGGACTCATGTGCAATATGTCGCAACTCTTGTGGTTATATGAAATCAATTTTAATTTCTTGTGTCTTACGGTAACTTGTATGTTTAGTTTTATTTCTGTAGTTTGGTTTTGAGTAATCTCGCATGTAGCATGTCGAGGCGTCACATATCGATTAGTATCAAAGCCTTAGGTTCTCTGAGTCTATAGGGGCTTAGGACTAAGTTTGTGTCTATTCTAGTATCCTCCAGTTTATCTTATGGTCACTTCTTCTTATGCAAAAGAAGAAGAAGAGTTGAAAAGATGGTTGAGAACACAAAGAACACATTGTCGAGAGTGGTGTTGTTGCACCAGATGGAGGTACAAGGAGGTAGGTTGTTGATGGGAGGGCGCCTGAAGTGCCCCAGTTTGACCCGTCCATGCTAGAAAACCCTACCTATCGATCTATGTGTGGGAAATTTATGGCCACGATTACACATATGGCAGATAGAATGCTCATTCCTTAAGAGAAAGCAGTAGTCCCCAATGTGGAATCCTCAGGCAGTGGGAAAACCTTTGAGAGGTTCTGGTGCATCGGAGTTGTGGAGTATGCTAGTATGGAAGATCTAGTAGATGCATATATTTGGTTGACAGAGTTGGAAAAGGATTTTAAGATCCTTAGTATTCCTGAGGCTAATAAGGTGAAGCACACAGTGTACCTTCTAAAGGGAAGTGTTGGCCATTGGTGGGCCATTGAGGAGGAGAAAATGCTAGGTGTTGATATCAGTTGCGAGGAGTTCATACAGGAGTTTGTCAGCAAGTACTTCCCCCACGTACCTATCTTGATCAGAATATTTATCTATTCAAGAAGATCAGGCAAGGACCCATGACAATCAATGAATATGAGGAAAGGTTCATGGAGTTGTTGAGATTATGTCCTCACATGGTGGCGAACAGTGAGCTAACGATAGTTGTGGCAGCACTTGAGAATCGTGAGAAGGTTGCGACGTTCATGAAATCTATTAGGAGGATTGAATGGTTTGTGGTTGAGAAGCGGGAGAAGAGTGCCAAGAAGAGGCCTACACAGTATCAAAATCAGTCATATGAATGCTTTAAAGATCCTAGGTTTTTTGCACCACCAGCCCAGCAGAGGTCCAGTACACAGACTCAGTGGTCACCCTATAAAGGAAGAGGCCACCGTTTTCCACCGGTAGGAGCCCCCAACACAACATCAGTGTCAGTGATAGGGCCATCAAGGCCATGGCATGAGATAAGAACTGTTGGTATGAATTCCATAAGAGCCAATCATGGGATGATTGGTGGGATACATTAAGATTGATTTGATAAACATCAAAGGAAAGCTTACAATTCTTTCTATTTTATTCATATGATATAGTGATAGATTAGATTGAATGTATAGAGAGTGACAATACTTAATGGCATATGCTTTCAGGTTAAGGACCTGAACGATGAGATCCTATAGATGCTAAGAGTTTGTACATTCTTAATATGTCCCTAGTCGGATGTCATTGTGGAAGGTAAATAGACAGCAATGACACACAAGACTAGACTGTGGTGTTGGTTGATGACAGAATCTCGTTAGTCATGATATGGAGATATCAAACCAAACACATAGGTACTTGTTAGAGAACAAGTATACCAGATAGACCCACCATGAGTTTGACACATGGCATCATGACATGGTAGTCACAGTCAGTTCTCACAGTGATGGTGGTGAGTGTGATTCTTTGACTTGAAATCACTACACTCAACACATGTCGTTGTGTACACTTTGACATCATCAAACGTAGTCCTAAAACATGGGTTGTTATAAAGGTGATGATTGGGTGACATTGACACATGGGGCTTTTGAGGGGTGAGTGATATATATGGGATTTGTCCCTCCTGAGGGAGTTTTTTATCCATGGCCACTTGATGAGTAGGATTGAGATAGGTGTGCATGCATGTGTGAATCAGTATGTGATATTGATGTCATACATATCTCCTCCAATCTACTATGAGATCAAGAAAGTGAATGAATGTTGAAAGGATGACTATTCCATGCCTTGATTTCATTCGGGATATCAGTGATAACAGAATTATACAGTCACTATAACACCATTCACGTATTGTAGCGTTGAAAGTTGTTCTCCGACTTTCCTTTTCACTTGGGTAGCACTGATGTGCGACTAGGCACCGCTCTGTGTTGTGATGTCATAAATGTTATGGACTTTCACTGCCAATGTGAAATGGACCTACATGGTCACACACATAGGATTTAACCTGGAAGAGGAGTTTATCCACAAATGATGTCTAGATTGATTACTAAAGGAGTTTAGTAGTTCAATTAAGCACTTAATCAATTTATAGCTCAATATCATAGTGTTCAAGGTGTTGGACCGATTGATTAGAGTATCAGATTGATTGAAACTGCAATTGACTGATTTGCACAGTTTGCTACCCCAACCGATCGGCTCATACGAATGAACCGGTCGGCTCAGGTTGGTGAACCGGTCGGCTCAAGTTGTGAGTCGATCGGCTCACGTATCAATGAGATGATCAGCTCAGTTGTTGAACCGGTCGATTCATGTGACCAACCGAGAGCGTTTGGAAAGCCAGAAGACTATTTTGCAAATACAATTTGTTTCACTTGTACAAATTTTATTTGGACAAGGATCAATATTTGTTTAATCGGAAAAAAATATGAAAGTCAATTTGAGTTGGATAAGGACCACGAACCGATCGGCTCAGGCATGAACCGATCATCTCATAGCACCATACGATCGGCTCAAGTCCCAAACGATCGGCTCAGGGCCCGAAGCGATCGTTTCAGGGTGTGAACCGCTCAGTTCAGCTGACGGAGTTGGTTGTTTTTGTGGAAAATCTCGAACCCTTCTATTCCTGCTTTAATCCCGCATTGCCTGGGGTAGAGAACCATGTCCCATGACCCTCCTATATATAGGGGTATTGAGGGATTCTTAGGAACAACAACTCAGAACACCAGTTGCTCTGTAAGGTTGTCGTTCTCTCTGGTTGTGGTAATCGAGAGAGCCCGAGTAAGTGCTACCTGATAAGGGAGGCACAATAAGGGAAAGACAACTGTAGAAAGGCACCTGGTTGCAGGAGAGTGTGTCGGTGACTAGTAAACCGACAGGAGGGTGTGAATCCTTCCGATTCCTTGTGGGACAAGTAGATCGGAGTTCTAGGTGGTCCGTGTGGACTACTTCAGAGGTGGGAGACTTCTATTGCTTGGAGGACAGTTATCAATTTCGACAGTCCTAATGAGATCAGGAGCTGCATAGACACCGTCCAAGACCAGAGGTGATGACCGCGCAAGCCAGGAGGTAACATCACCGAGCAAGCCTCGGGACAAGGTATGCCTCTACAAACCATCCTTCCTATTGTATAGTCGTTGATGCGATTCCTTTTCTGGTTTTGGGAGGAGAATTTTTTTGTTTCCGCAGCCTTCTCTGCCTCCCCTATAACCCAAAAGTGGTATCAGAGCCACATCAACTGCTCTATACTCTAGTATTATCGATATGATCAATTTTGGTTTGTCGCTTTTATTTATTGCATACGATGCGAATAAAATTGGTTTTATGCATGGCCAATCCTAAATCCACAAATCCCAATATACATATATGATATGTAATATGAATGCACTAGATACGCATCGCCCTTAAATGAGTTTTTTGGTGTATGTATAGCGTGGTTATGGCCAATAAACCCTATATATGTGTTCTTGGTTGAATGTGGTTGCTTGCATCTCAGTCTACACACCGATTCTCTACCTCCTTATTCCTAATGTAGCTCGAGATAACTCGAGATTTATTTCCTACCTTTGCTCCCCCCGAATGTAACTCGGGGTTTCCCAATTTAAATGTAAATAGGATAGCTCTTTTTATATTTCCTGCTATGTCAAATAACAGAGGACATCTAACGACGACTGAGATGATCGATTCAAGGTGTGAACTGATCGGTTAGCAATCCAGATGATCAGCTCGAGGAGCGATACGAGTAAGCCTGAAGTATCTTCTGACGTAGAAAGACTTGAACCTACGACAACGACGATGGATGGAGTACATGAAGGATTACAACTTCACCATTGCTTATCATCCGGGGAAGGCGAATTTCGTAACTGATGCTTTGAGTCAGAAATAGCTGAGGTGTGCAGCTGTGCTGTCCAGACAGTGGAAGAGCTTAGAAGATCTGGTGGAATGGTCACCTCAACCGTTAGATGATCGAGTTCGATTCGCCAATATCCAGATACAGTCTGAGTTATTGAGTGAGATTGTTGCAACACAGTTGGCCAGTGGAGGACTTGACAAGATGAAAGGCTTGATGCAGAAGCCTCAGACCCGTCTTTCACTGTGAATAGACGGAGGAATCTGATTTGAGAATCACATTTGGGTACCCGAAGATTCACCATTGAAGGAACGTATCCTACAAGAGGCTCATGGTTCTAAGTACACGGTACACCCAGGAACTACTAAAATGTTTAAGGACATGCAGAGGTTTTTCTGGTGGCCAGGAATGAAGAGAGACATTGCACCTTATGTAGCCAGTTTTCTTACGTGTCAAATGGTGAAGTCTGAACACCAACGACCCGGCGGGCTTTTACAGTCTATAGAGATTCCAGAATGGAAATGGGAGCAGATCACCATGGATTTTGTGGTGGGTCTACCTCATACCAAGAAGGGTCATGATGCAATATGGGTTGTGGTAGATCGCCTTACCAAGTCAGCACACTTCCTCGCCCTAAAAACCACTGCCAAAGTGTCAGACTTAGCTGAGTTGTACATCAGAGAGATAGTGCGTTTACATGGCGTACCTGGTTCCATCATCTCAGATAGAGACCCAAAGTTTACTTCCAAATTGTGGAAGCAGGTTCAAGAGGAACTAGGAACAAGGTTGAAGTTCAGTACCGCTTATCACCCCCAGATAGATGGACAGTCAGAA
The DNA here is from genome assembly GCA_963693085.1 of Alisma plantago-aquatica. Classification (NCBI taxonomy): domain Eukaryota; kingdom Viridiplantae; phylum Streptophyta; class Magnoliopsida; order Alismatales; family Alismataceae; genus Alisma; species Alisma plantago-aquatica. Next base: position 1,006,437,873 of record OY856412.1, read on the forward strand.
AGGACGATTCAGACCTTAGAGGATCTGCTGTGAGCTTGTGTGCTCGATTGGGGTGGATCATGGGAGCAGTACTTACCTTTAGCTGAGGTTGCTTACAACAATAGTTACCAAGCCAGTATCGGGATGCCTCCATATGAAGCTCTATATGGGAGACCGTGTCGGTCACCACTTCACTGGGATGATGTTGGTGAATGGACCTTATTGAGGTCAGATGAACTCCAAGTGTATGCTGATAAAGTCGCTTTGATCAGGCAAAGGCTAAAGAGAGCCCAGGACCAACAGAAGTTGTATGCTGATGCGAAGCAGACTGATGTGCATTTTGTTGTGGGAGAACATGTTTTTCTAAAAATCTGACCGCTCTGAGCTATAGCTAAGAATAGAGGAAAGTTGAGTCCCCGATATGTGGGTCCGTTTGAAGTGTTAGAACGGATTGGTGAGGCCGCATATCGTCTGGCGTTACCTCCTCAATACATTATGATGCATGATGTGTTTCACGTGTCCAATCTAAAGCGATATGTGCAAGATCCAAGTCATGTGCTGAGCATTGAACCTATTGAGCTTCAAGGAAAGCTGTCTTATCATGAGTTGCCTTTGTGGATTCTAGATACCAAGGTAAAAGAGCTCAGAAATAAGAATATTGAGATGGTAAAGGTTCTTTGGAAGCACCATGGAGAGGATGAGGCCACATGGGAGCTGAAGACGGACATGGAAAAAGCACATCCGGATTTCTTTTCTTGATTGTTGAATTTTGAGGACAAAATTCCTATAAGGAGGGGAGGATGTTATAACCTCATTTTCCAAAACATGTAATGAGATTTATGAATCTCCTTTAAAAGATAAATAAGATCCATGTTTGATTTCAGGGTTTGATTTGAATGAATTTCGTGCATGCTTTCTTGTTGGGCCTTATTGGCCATTAAGCCCATTTGAAAGAAAAATAAAAAGAAATGAAAAAGGAATTCCATTTAATAAAAGAATACAAGGGGATAATGGAATATATAAGAAAAAACATAAAAGGTGATTAAAAGGCTAAAAGATAATTTCCCATAATGGGGTTTCGTGTTATAAAGGATCCTTGGGGTTCAAGGAACTCAGGATAATTAAATAATAGCAATGGAAATAAAGCAAATGTGGAAAATATGAATAAAAAGGTGTTTTCTTGCAAGCAAAGAAAAGGAACAATTTAATTCATATAATGATCTCAAATTTTGCAGGATGAGAGATAAAAACATAAAAGAGTTTCCCTCAAAATTTGAATAAAAACGGAGTTATCGATTTTTCAAGATTATCCTTATAATGGGATTTTCCATTGCAATTTGGGAAATATTTCCTTTTTCTGGTTGAACGCGGACAATAGGGGCCGTTGGATCTTGATCCAACCGACCCGGTTCATCGTCCAGAGTCCCAGAGGGACATGGACTGTAGCACGACCAGGGGAATTTTCCCCATCGTTTTTCTCACGATCTAGTGCTTATGCACTTTTGGAAACCCCTTCGTTGAGTCCGGGCGTGAGAGGCAAAGCCTCTCGACCCTACTTTGTTGGGTTCTCATCGCCTATTCACGAAACGCCCAATTGGGCTAGGAGCTATGGAGGCGGCTGGGTTAGAAACCCTAGAATAGCCTCCTCTAGTCCTATATAAAGACCCCCTTCCAATACCTCACGCCCTAACGCTCACGAACAACCACCTATTAGATCCCAATGCTCTCTCTCTCTCGATCGAAGTTTCTCTGGCGAGAGCTCTGCCTCACTCTGCCGTGGACCCTGTAGCAAGGAAGGGAGGAGGACGACATACAGCAGTCATCCGATCGAGGATCACCGTGACCCACGAGAGGATGTGACGGTTCTGAGAGGTGATTGGATAAGTGAAGACGCCACTAACTGGGATCGTTAGATCGGGAATCAACGACTGACGGGGGAAACGCGCGCCACTGGTAGGACAACTGACGCGGAGCTTCAGATCAAGGTGGGGCACATCGGCGCACCGATCAAACGGCCATGGATTTTTCGGTAAATCTTCTCTCTAATCGAAATTACAGAAAAATAGCTTTTCCTTGCTAAAATCATAGAAATAGCTAGGAATCTCGTATAAAAGAACTTTATATATGAAAGTTGGGTAGAAAAATGCAAGGAACCTGATAAAAATGGTTTTATAACCTGATTCCAGTTCGTTTTGCAAAAGTACTTTAATTTGCTAGTAAAATGCATTTTAAGTTAATTGGAAACCCTAATTACCTATAAAGGATGTTTCTTTGTAAATTAATGGGTTAAGTTGAGGATTATGAACTTGTTAATTAATAATATGAAATTTCATTCGTTTTGAATACAAATATGGCTAAATTAGGGTTTATGACTATGAATGAAAGATAACGTACATGAAAACCCTAATTTAGGGTAAAAGAAGAAGGAAACCTTATTATTTTGATAAATTGCTAAATAATGATCCTAAAACTGTTAGGAATATTAAAAGGAGAGAATTTAAAGGTTTTAGGTATATTTGATGGATTAGGGTTCATAATATCTAAGAAGGAAAGCAAAACCCTAATTTTCAAGAAAACCCTAAAATTAGATAGAAACCCTAAGGGACATGATGAAATTGGTTAAATATTAATAAAAGTAAACTTGTACTTTTATTTCAGGGTTTTCTATGCACATTGTTTGATTGCTTGGACATTATCTCTCTTCATATTTAATTCTGTAACCAAGTCTGCAATAAGAGGTATGTGGTTACGCTTATGACTATACCGATTAGTTTTCCGAGGATTTTATCGACGTTTCCCTCAATGATTGAAATAACCGTTGGATGTTTCAACTCATGTAACTATAAAGTGACTATGACTATCACTATGGGAATACATTTATAACTAGCTAGATCCGAGTCCACCCCTGTGGCTATGCAAAGGCTAAGGATAACCTAGAGCAAGGTCTAGTGTATCATGAGTTAGAAACTGGGCTACCCACGTGTAGTGCCATGAGACTCGTAGCATACCATGAGTTATAGAGTGGGCTACCTACGGGTAGTGCCATGTGACTCCGCCCTAGAAATTGATTCACTTGATAGGTGAAGTCATGAGGGGTATAAAGGGAATATGGGACACATGGATCGCATTGTTATACTTAAAATGTAAAATTGTTTGCTAAATGATAATTGAGTGCAATACATTGTTATAAATAATTGCATGATTAGTGAATCCCCCACATACCAGCTTTGGCTGACTGACGTTTTGTTTGTCGGCATTTTAGGTACAGACAAAAAGGAAAAATAGTAAACTGTCATTTGTGAAATACACAAATTAAATCCAAAGGAGGATTAGTTAGCTAGTCCCAGTTCTGGATAGAGTTTTAGAATTCCAAAGTTTTCAAAGGTATGCAAAAATTTATTTATTATAGCCTTTCAGTTTAGTCTAGTAGAATTTATTAATTTTTATCAATTAATTGTTGAACCTTGATCCGGAAATTATGTGTGCGGCTCCGAACTCTCGATCTCCCTTAATTGGGGGTTATCGGGAGGTGGGGTCGTAACAGTATGAGTTCATTTCTCATCCTTATCATGGTATGATTACATCATACTCATTAGTTTGGCTTAACCTTATTCTAAAGGTATATTAGTCTATACTTATCAAAGTATATTACATTTCATTGTAACAATTCACATAACACTCTTCATGTATTTCTTGTCCAAGTATTATTGGATATAAGGTGCATCAAGGTATATGAACCCTGAAATGCTAAAAGTGATATCTTTCATATCTTGATGTATCACTTTCCTCATCACTTCCATCTTTCTTGAGTTATCAGCTTATTTTGGATAAAGGTATTTCCCATCTTAATCCTTTCATCCACTAACCTATCGCTCTTACCATGAAGTGCATAGGTCACACATAAGGATGGTCCAACTATCTTTAATGATATGGACTCATCTCACATTAAGGCATTGCTTACAATAAGGTTGCCTATAATCAACCTTTTAAGATATTTCTCCTTTATAGGGTTTCACCCACTGTTTTATGATTAGGGTTCTAGTTTGTCATCATATTGCCCAAGATTAGGGCTTCATGTATTATAACTCCAAATAGAGTTTCACATACCTTTACCCTTTATTAGGGCTTTGGGAATTCACATACTATCATACTTCATTAGAATTAGGATTGCATATAGCATCACCCTTCATTGGGATTTCACATCACCTTGCCTATACTTAGGGTTTACTATTCACCCCAACTAGGGTTTCGCATGGCATTACCCTTAATTAGGGTTTCTCATGGAATCAACCTCAATTAGGGTTTCACATGGAATCAACCTCAATTTGGGTTTCTCATGGAATCAACCTCAATTAGGGGTCGCATGGAATCAACCTCAATTAGGGTTTCACATGGAATCACCCTCAATTAGGGTTTCTCATGGAATCAACCTCAATTAGGGTTTCACATTTCATATCAATTGGAGATACTCATCCCAATTAGGGTTTCACTCTCCATTCCCATAATTGGGATTTTACATTATGTTATCCAGAATTAGGTTAGGGTTCATTAACCTTCTGGATTAGGGTTTCATGAGCTCTTTACTAAGGATCATAACCTAATCACCACATGATCAATACTCATGTATGAATTCCTTTCTACCATCCTTTCAACTTTGATTAAGTTACATCAACCCTCCAATCAAGTACATACATCTATGATTGACATAGTGTACTGAGACATTGCTTTCATAGGCTTGTAGGGTTAACCATTTTAAAGGTACTGATTATCTAGGTACCTTAGGATTTCAACCTTTGTACCTATCATTGATAATCATTAGGTTACATCAAACATTGGATCAATGGATCAATCATCACCTTAATTTATCAATTGATTTGATCACATTGAGTCACCAAACGATCTTGACCCCTTTGGTCTCTAGACGGTTTGAAACCGTTTAGGCAAGAAGTGTGTTGAAACCGATTGGACTTGGGTCTCCAAACGGTTTCAGACCGTTTGGTCTCAAACGGTCTTGAGACCATTTGGGCTCAAACGGTCTTAAGACCGTTTGGTCCAAACCATCTCAAAACTGAATGGACCAAAAAGTCCTTTCAACACTTACATGATTCATGATTTCAATGGATGAACCAATTATCGATTGAGTCCTTGATTTCTTTATCACTTGAACTATTGAATCAACCTTCAATTAGACCATCAATTAGGGTTTTTAACCCAATTAATCTAGGATTTTAACTCGAGGAACCTTCAATTAGGGCTTTGAATCTAGTAGCCATCAATGATCAACATTGTGGAATTGGTTCAATTGAAACCAATGAACCATCATCAAACTTTTGACATGACCTGACCCCAAACGGTCTTGAGGTCGTTTGGATGACCTCAAAATGGTCTTGAGACCGTTTGCCCCATCCTATTCTTGGAATTTGTGAAATTTCATTAGGTCTTAGATCATTGGGTTGATCATCAAATCAACAATTAATTGTATTTCAATTTGGTATCTCTGGACCTTCAATTACTCAACCATACTCAACCCTAGACCTCCAAACGGTCTTGGTTGACCTCCAAACGGTCTTGAGACCATTTCGGTGAACTTCAAATGGTCTTGAGACCATTTGGGTTAGTCAACCAAAAGCATTAAATAAAACAATTGCAATTTCAGCACTTAGCCGATTAGGGTTTCCACTTAGAGGATTGTATTTATATTGAATCAATCAATTGGATCCATTGGATCATCATCCAACATGTACTAGGGTTCTGACCTCAAACAGTCAACCCTTCCAAATGGTTTGGGGTTCAAACCTCCAAACGGTTTACAAACCGTTTGGTCTCCAAACGGTGTGGTGAAACCGTTTGGACCAACTTATTGAAACCGTTTGGTCCAACAATTTGAAATCGTTTGGTCTAACAATTTGAAATTGTTTGCCTAGGATATTTTTGAGGTGTGTGCTTAGGATGATGTCATAATCCTCAAGCTCCAAACCCATGAAACTTTCTGTGATTTTCATGGTGATTGCATCAATCAACCAAACAAAATTTCAAGAATGGAGAAAGGATCAACAATTGATAAGGAATTGAATGCAATAACAATATTAAGGGTTCAATTTATAAAACCCACCTCCAATTGAGCTCCAAAGCTTCAATCTCACGTTAACAATGGTGGATGCAACTCCTTTCACTATCCCAAGGTTCGTCCTCAAGCTTTGAGTGAAAATGAATAGTTAGAATTGAAGATGGTATCGAGATATGAAGAAATCATGCATTGATTTTAGATTTCCACCATGGAATCAAGGTAAACGAAGGTCAAGAAGCTTACCAATAGGTTGAGGGTCATCCTCCTGTTGCTCCAAGCTCCCTTGGTCATTTTTGCAAGCAAGAAGTGAAAGTGGATTCGAAATTCCCTTTCAACTCATGGATAAAGGAGCATATATATGAATTTTATTGAAAATTCGTTTAAGAGAGAGAAAGTAGGAATTATCTCCTCCATTTCCTTGCCATTTGCCCCCTTCCCTTCCTTGGTTATGAGGTGACGTGATATTTGAACGCACTAACAAATTCACTCGAGGTTGAAATCCTCGAGCTTTTACCTAAACCAAAGTGCAATAATATCACCCGCAAGCGGACGAGTCTTATCGCAGTATAGTTAAGGATCGAACCCAAAGGACAACATTTTTAAGAATCCTTGTCGGTTGAATCTAGCTCAATTAAAACTAATATTTAGAACGATTGGTTGATTTGAGGTTATTTAAACTAATTGCAAGAAAGTAAAAGTTGAATTAAAGTTGGGTTGAGATCAATGATATGGGATCACTGGGATGGTACTCGGTTTCACCACCGCTACACATGAAAACGTATTCTATCATGAACAATCCAGGCAAGATATAACAATCCAAGTAGAGCTGCTGCAAAACCCCCCATACGGGCGTCAGGTTTTGTGTAAGCATCACCTTAGGCACCAGATGTCTCGTCACCATCGGGATCACTTTACTTACGGCTCTGGAGATACAGAAATCCACGGAGGTTGCGGGCCCCCCATATAGGCGTTAGGCACACAGAAGCATGGCTCGTCCCCTCGCGGATCATACACTTACGACATCGATGAAATCCCATCCTATTTCTAGTCTGGGAGTCAACCGCATTAACCGATAAGCAAGCAGGTGATTATCATACTAGCTAACATCGACGATTAACAAGAAGATACAAAATCCAACTAAGGCTGTGAAACCCCATACGGGCGTCAGGCGCACAGAAGCGTCACCGAAGGCTAGATAGTTCGTCCCCTCATGGATCATACACTTACGACCTCAAGGAATCCCCTTCTATTTCTAGTTGGGGAGTCTAACTTGTTAAATGACGTTTGAACCTATATATAGATGTTATCGCAACATAGGGAGCACAAAGATGAAAGCAAGCAAGTAACCAAACTACTATCATAAATGTTAATGACGAAATGAAGAGTTATATACATTTTCATGGAGAGTTTAACAAAAGAACATGGTTTTCATGGGCAGCGGGGCTAGTCCCCGCACCCCAGCAAAAAGGTACTACTCGCTCATGATGCGAGAAACAAGAAGGATGAGAAAGAAAGAGAGATCCACCATGAGCTTGGTGCAGAAGGTAGTCGCAACTCGGTGAAGAAGATACGACCTTCTACGTCGTGTCAGAGCAGATCTGGATGTGCACGGGATTTGCCAAGACAGACCGGGCAGTCTCCCTTGCTCCGCCTTCCTTCTCTCTTCAGCCTCCTTGGTTGCAACACGGGCAGTAGGTGGAATGGAATTTGATCGGAGTTGTGCTCTGGCAGCCTGGCGGCGTCTGGTTCTGATGCCCCCAATGAGGACCCTTGGGGTCCTATTTATAGGCTCAGATTTGTCCCCAAACGGTTTGGATAAGTTGCTGGAAATATCTCCTCCAAACGGTCTGGAGATCGTTTGGTGCCAAATCGTTTGGAGACCGTTTGCTGCCAAACGGTCTGAATTGGTAGCTGCGTCAATCGATCTTGAGGATGGTCTCGATCTCAGCACGAATATACAGCAACCGATCTTGAGTGCACGGCATTTGATCTTCGTTCGGTCTTCATGATCGCGGCAAACGGTCTCGGAAACCACATGGATACAAACGGGACCCAAACGGTCTTGAGACCACATGGACCCAAACAGTCTTGAGACCGCATGGACCCAAAAGGTCTTGAGACCGCATGTACCCAAACGGTCTTGAAACCGCATGGACCCAAATGGTCTTGAAACCGCATGGACCCAAATGGTCTTGAGTCTGCTATCGGTCATGCGGTTTACAGCTCGTGCGGTCGACCTTAGCAATCGGTTTTGGCATTCGATCTTTGTGCATTCCCGCAAACGGTCTTGAGATCGTATGGACTCAAACGGACTTGGGACCGCAAGGAATCAAACGGTCTTGGGACCGCAAGGGCTCAAACGGTCTTGGGACCACGAGGGCTCAAACGGTCTTGGGACCGTGAGGGCTGAAACGGTCTTGGGATCGCAAGGGCTCAAACGGTCTTGGGACTGCAAGGGCTCAAACGGTCTTGGGACTGCAAGGGCTCAAACGGTCTTGGGACCGCATGAAAGGAATTTCTTGGTTACCTGCATTAAGTGAACAAATTTTAGTTAAAACCTTCATAATTGAATCATCCAAGTAGTTTTACACATTATGATTTATATTGAGTGAAAAAGGTATGAATAGAGTTGAATTTGTTTCAAAAAGATAATTGAATTCCATGATGAATATGCACTCATCAAAATACCATGAACTTAAACGTTGTTCATCCTCGAGTAACACAAAATCTGAAACAGTCGCCAAATGAATACTTTCAATTCGTGTGATTGCTTCATCTTCACATCACGAATGTTTTCTTTCTGCTCAATATGACTTAGTACCTTAACTTCCTAGGACCACTAAACGCATCTTACCATAGCTTCATTTCTGAGTTCTTTTTCCAATATCACTTTTTCCTCACTTTTTCCAACAACAAGTATGTCAAAGAGTTTTGTAGGAGTCCAGAGATACCCGTAGAATCAACAAGTGTGCATCCGATCTGACACTGGTGTTTTTCAGGATAGTGGGGCATGCATTGTGCCCCTAGGTAGAAAAAGGAGTGAAGGGTGGTATGGAAAGAAGAAGTAAATTGCTCCTCTATTCGACACGAGATTTTTATTTGCTTCGCAATTTCATTTATTGCATTTTTTATGTGAATCTCTCCTCTATTCAACTCGAGATTGCATTTCTTTTTGTGTGCACTTTGGCATCTTTTGTTTGCAAGTCTCTCCTCTATTCGACTTGAGATTGCATTTTTGGTGGTATGCCCCTATTTATTTGCGAGGGGTATGGAAGAAGTGGATAAGGAGGGAGGTGGCGTGCCACCCCAAACTTAGGGTTTGGCACAGATTCGGCTATTTATGTTTCTTTTTGATGAATGGAGGGGTACGAAGATGATGGAAGAAGTGTAGAAGAGAGTTCAGATCAGAATGCAACTTGATTTACAATTCAACGTGTCGGGTTGTTCTCTTTGTCGTACTCTACTCAAATAATGAGTTGATGAGGATCCAGTGGGGATTCCATGCTATTGTTCCACTAGTCAGTTAGGAAGCACGACATGTTTGATCCCTATCGGTTTGACGGACACTTATCATCTTTACAAAAAGTATCATGAGGTTAGGAATCATAAGCTTCACAAGATGATTTCAAGAAAAAGGCTTGTTTCAAAAATTGGTCCTTTTGAGGATTTACTTCGAATAAGGGGGGTATAATGATTGAAAATGCATAGCAAGAAAGTTCATGACTATTAATGAAACCGAGGAGTGTCAAAAATTCATCAAGTATCTGTTCAAAAAATTTGAAAATTTTGAAAATTTTATCAAAAGGATGGGTGTAGGTGGAAAGTGAGGTACGTACCACCCACCCTCCACCCCGAACATAGAGATTTGCTCATCCCGAGAAAACCCTAAATCCAAGATGGAGGGGAAAGATCATGCAAGAATGACCACCGGGTGTGGTTGCGTTCCGATCAGCGCACATCCTCTTATCTGAAAATTTCAAGGGTAAAGGGCAGTTAGATCTAAAAAGTAGCATCTCGCGAAGCGAATTTTATTTAAGGAAAGGTTAACTAAAAGGTAACAACAAAATTTTGAAAAGAAAAGTAGAACGGATTTATTAGTCGGGTTGCCTCCCGACAAGCTCCTTTGTTTTACGTCGATAGCTCGACTAAATGCTTCAGCTTCACGGTGGGTCCTTAGGATTGGCGAGTTCCAGCATTGTGTCGGAGCCTATGTTAATCGAAGTGAAATATCTCTTCAAGCGGTGACCATTTGCTATAAATTCTCCTGACCTTTCACTCCATAAAGAGAAAGCACCATGTGGGGAGATGTTTTTGACAATATAGGATTCAGACCAGCGGGAATGGAGTTTTCCTGGGAATAACTTTAATCTTGAGTTGAATACCAGAACTTGGTCTCCCACTTGTATGTCTTTTCTTTTCAGATGTCCATCATGCCAAAGTTTTGTATGTTCTTTGTAGATTTGTGCATTCTCATAGGTTGTCATCCTGAGTTCATTCAGCTCTTGGAGTTGCAGAATCCTAGCTTGGCCTACTTCTTTCATATCAAAGTTCAATTGTTTAATTACCCACCATGCCTTGTGTTCCAGTTCGACCGGAAGGTGGCAAGCCTTTCCATATATTAACCGAAAAGGTGTAGTCCCAAGGGGAGTTTTATAAGCAGTACGATAATCCCATAAGGCGTCATTGATTTTTGCTGACCAGTCCTTTCGATTACGACCAACAGTCTTCTCTAAAATAGCCTTTAGTTGACGATTAGAGACCTCAACCTGTCCAGTTGCCTGTGGATGGTAGGGTGAGGCTACCTTATGTGTTACACCGTATTTTCTCAGTAAAGCTTCAAAGCTTCTTTCAAGGAAGTGAGACCCTCCGTCAGATATCACGGTTCGTGGAACTCCAAAATAGGGGAAAATAATATCTTTGAATAATTTGATGAAGGGTTTGGGATCACTAGTGACGGTAGGTATAGCTTCAACCCATTTTGAGACGTAGTCCACCGCCACTAGGATGTATGGAAATCCATGAGAATATGGGAATGGACCCATGTAGTCCACCCCCCAAACATCGAATATCTCAACTTCTTGCCATAGATTTAGAGGCATTTCATCTCTCTTTATTATGTTAGCTGTTCGTTGACATTTGTCACATGATAGGACAAAATCGTAAGAGTCTTTGGATATGGTTGGCCAGAAGAATCCACATTGCAAAACCTTTAAAGCAGCCTTTTTAGAGATCATATGTTCTCCCACTGGTCCTGAGTGACATTGTTCCAAAATAGATTGAGCTTCTTCTTCGGAGATACAACGTCTATACAAACCATCAGCACATAGTTTAAAAAGATGTGGTTCATCCCAGTGATATTGCTTAACATCATGCATGAACTTCCTCAGTGCATTCCCGATGCATTGAGGATGGATGACCCCAACAGCAAGGTAGTTTACAAAATCAGAATACCATGGTATAACTTCCGAGACCCTCATTAGCTGATCATCTAGCAGGGAATCATTGATCGGGATCCTCTCAGTATCCAGAGTGTGGATGCGACTGAGGTGGTCTACTACAACATTTTCCGTCCACTTTTTATCTCTTATCTCTAAATCAAATTCTTGTAGTAAGAGGATCCATCTAATCAGCCTTGGTTTTGCATCTTTCTTTGCCAGAAGGTAACAAATAGACGCATGGTCGGTGTAGACAATGACTTTCGAACCAATAAGGTATGACCTAAACTTGTCAAAGGCATATATGACTCCTAGAAGTTCTTTCTCGATAGTTGCATAATTCTCTGGGCTTCGTCGAGGGTTTTTGATGCATAATAGATCACATAATGTTTCTTTTCTATACATTGCCCTAAAACAGCACCCACAGCGTAATCACTGGCATTGTACATAATTTCAAAAGGATGGTCCCAATCTGGAGATCTAATGATGGGAGTGGTTGTAAGGGCTTGTTTCAGTGTGTTGAAGCTTTTGACACATTCTCCATTGAAATTGAAATCGGTATCCTTTAGTAGCAGGTTCGTCATTGGCTTAGTTATCTTGGAAAAATTCTTTATGAATCTTCTATAGAATCTGGCATGTCCAAGGAAGGTACGAACTTCTTTTACATTCGTGGGGATAGCCAATTTAGAAATCACTTCAATCTTGGCTTTATCTACTTCAATTCCTCTATTGCTAACCCTATGGCCCAGGACAATGCCTTCTGTTACCATGAAATGGCATTTTTCCCAATTTAGCACGAGATGTGCTTCTTCACAACGTTTGAGGACCAGGGAGAGGTGCTTTAGACATGAATCGAATGAGTCTCCGTATATAGAAAAATCGTCCATGAAGACCTCCATAATAGTTTCAGTAAGCCCCGCAAAAATCGCAGCCATGCAACTTTGAAAGGTTGCGGGTGCATTACAGAGACCAAACGACATTCTTTTAAATGTGTATGTTCCGAATGGACAGGTGAAATTCATTTTTTCTTTATCATCTGGATGCATGGGAATCTAATAGAATCCAGAGTAACCATCAAGATAACAAAAATATTCTTGGTGAGCCAACCTTTCTAAGACTTGATCAAGGAAGGGCATAGGAAAGTGATCTTTTGGAGTTTCCTTATTTAGTTTCCTATAATCTATGCACATCCTCCACCCTGTGACTGTTCGAGTGGGGATGAGCTCATTGTTTTCATTCTGTATAATAGTTGTTCCACCTTTCTTTGGGACTACATGCACTGGGCTCACCCATGGTGAATCTGATATCGGATAGATTATTCCAGCTGTGAGCAGTTTAATGATTTCACAACGGACTACTTCCTTCATATTAGGATTCAACTTCTGTTGATGCTCAATAGTCGGCTTGTGATCTTCCATCATAGGGATCTTATGCATACACAATGCTTGACTGACCCCAGTGAGGTCACTCATTTTATAGCCGATGGCTTTCTTTCGTTCCCTTAATTCCTCCAGAAGCTTCTATTATTGTTCAGTTGTTAAATCGGAATTTATAATAATTGGACAAACTTTGAGATTGTCTAAAAACATGTACTTCAGTCCTTCAGGTAGAGGCTTCATTTCGGGAGCCTCTGGTTTTTCGCTTGCTTCTTCTGTAGTTTCCATGGCTTTGAGTTCTTCGCTAGTGGCTTCAACATTTTCTTTAGCAAAGTCAAGGGATTCGATGTAATCCTCTTCTTGTTTGTCGATTTGTTCATCAATTGATTGGTTTGATAGAGCAGTTTCCAAGGGATCGTACGATTCATGATACTCTTGGGGTCAGATGTGACATTTGCTCAATGCAATCAATCAGATCGACTTCTTCATGTATACTTGGTCTTCTCATACTTTCAAAAACTTTGAATTCTAGAGTCTCTTTGCCTAATCTGAGTAGTAAGGTATCGGCTTCAACATCAATTAGGGCTCTTGCAGTGGCGAGGAACGGACGACCGAAGATGAGAGGATATCTGGTGTCTTCTTTTATATCCATAATGACTAAGTCGCATGGAACATATGTGTCCTTTCCTACCTTGATCGGGATATCTTCGAGGATTCCTAACGGACGTTTTATTGAATTATCTGCAAGCTGTATAGTCATACCAGTAGGAAGTAATTCTGCAAACCCTAATCTTTTGCACAGGCTGAGTGGCATAATAGAGATGCTTGCACCGAGATCTGCCAATCCTTTCATGCATGAAGAGTCGCCAATGTGACATGAGATTCCAAAGGATCTCGGATCTTTTTGTTTCTTTGGCATCTTGCTCAATATGATATCCGATGTAGTTGTAGCCAGTTTTACTGTCTCATATTCCTCAGTGATATACTTCCTGGTGAGGAGTGACTTTAGATACTTAGTCCAGGCTGGTATCTAAGCCAGAGCGTCTAAGAAGGGTATATCAACATGAAGTTTCTTCATAGCCTCTTTGAACTTATTGAATCTAGTATCGAGCTTGGTTTGCCTTAGGCGGGATGGGAAGGGTATACGAGGCTTATATACAGGAATATCTGGTTCTGGTGTTTCAGCTTCTTCATCTGTAGATTTCTCAGGACTTCCCTTATCTGTCTTATCTTCCTTTGATTGAGACTCTGGTGTTGTTGAGTTTTGTATAATAACAGGTTCATCTTTGTCTGTAATAACCATAGGTGTCTCAACTGGGGGATCTGAATAGTCTTTCCCTGATCTGGTGGTGACAGCCTTCAACTGTTTAGGATGTTTGGGATTGTTCTCAAGTTGGCCGGCAAAGACTGCAGCTGGTGGCTTTATGCCAGCTGCAAGTTGAGCTAGTTGAGTTTCAATTGCTTTCTGCTGGGCTTGTTGGTTGGCTATCATCGTTTGCTGAGTTTGCAACATTTTTTCAATGGTTGATAGCTTGTCATCAGAAGGGATGGGTCCTATTTGTCCTTGTTGCTGATTCAGGTTCTGATACTGAGAGTTGTTTTGATATTTATTGTAGTTCCTATTCTGAAAGTTTCCCTTGAAGTTTCCTTGATTCCCAAAATTTTGTTGTTGATTATACTGGAATCCTGGTGGGCCTCTTGATTGATTGTTGGAAGCGAATTGGTGCGGGTTTACAGATCTAGAGGGGTTTCCATATTGAAAACCTCGGTGGTTCCTATTCTGATTCGGATTGTAATAGTTTTGCCCAGGAATAGTGTTGATAGCATTAAGATTTTCCATATGACCATTATCTCCTTGTCCACATACATTGCTCAGAACGACGTCATAGAGAACATTGCATGATAAAGTGGAATGATCGGTGCTTTTACATGCTTCACAGAACAGGGAAGTGGACTTGACTTGTTTCGGTTGTCGAGTAGGTGAACGTCCTCTTCCAATAGCAGCTAGGGATGATTCAATATGATCTTGCTTGGAAACTAAGACCTTCAAAGTTTCATCTATAGACTTGTATTCAGGAATAGCTTCAGCCATGACTACTTTCAAGACTCCTTTACCTACAGATCTACCCCAATTGGCTTGATTTTCTGCTCCCAGGGTGACGACTCTCCAGGCGCTGTCATAACTTTGACGCATGAAGTTTCCCCCAGATGAGGAATCTAGAAACATTTTGACATCGTCCTCCACACCCCTATAGAAGTTGATTCTTAGGAATTCTGTGGTGTGGACATTTGCGTAGGAGCTCTTTGTACCTATCCCACGCTTCAGCAAGAGTTTCTCCAGGGACTTGAGTGAAATTTGTTATTCGGTCCCTAATTTCATATGTAAGAGATGGAGGATAGAACTTTTCCGGAAACACATTTTGGAGTTGCTCCCAGGTGGTGATAGGTACTTCACTTTGTAGTGAATTATACCAACTGATGGCTCTATCAGCAAGGGAATACTTGAAGAGACGGAGTCGAATGGCATCTTCGGAGACTCCATTTTGCTTGGTCATAGCACATAGGTCGATGAATCTCAAAAGATGTCCTTGGATGTCCTCCGCTTGTTTGCCATAGAAAGGGTTGTTTTGGAGCAATGTTATCCAATGTGCCCTAATCTCAAAATTGGCAGCATCGATGGGAGGAGGCTGTACTGGATGATAAACATTCGCAGCTTTCCGGATTGAGAACTCTCTAAGATCCTTTTGTAGTTCGGCTGCTTGTGCTGCTGCTTGTGCTGCTAGGATTTCCTGTTGAACCGCAGCCCTGGCTTCTTGCATGAGCCTCTCTCTTTGTGCATTGATGGCTTGAGCTACCCTTCGGGCTACCTCTTATTCTTGAGCCATCCTTGCTTGATTTTCTCAGATCTGACGATGGAAAGTTCTGTCTATTTCGGTATCAAAGCTCGCTGTGAGTCCGGGGTTGTCCGAACGGTGCATACACTATGCGTTGGGTTGTACCTAAAAATTAGAAAGATTTTGAGAATGAGATCCACAAAGTAGAGTCAAATTCAAGTAGACGATCGTTTGTTTCAAAAGTCAAGCAAAAACCTAGATTAGTCTTAAAAGAACTAGATTGGACTGACTGATTACGTTGTCCCCGACAACGGCGCCAGAATTTAACGTGATATTTGAACACACTAACAAATTCACTTGGGTTGAAATCCTCGATCTTTTACCTAAACCAAATAGCAATAATATCACCCGCAAGCGGACGAGTCTTATCGCAGTATAGTTAAGGATCGAACCCAAAGGACAACGTTTTTAAGAATCCTTGTCGGTTGAATCTAGCTCAAGTAAAACTAATATTTAGAACGATTGGTTGATTTGAGGTTATTTAAACTAATTTCAAGAAAGTAAAAGCTGAACTAAAGTTGGGTTGAGATCAATGATATGGGATCGCTGGGATGGTACCGGGTTTCACCACCGCTACACATGCAAACGTATTCTATCGTGAACAATCCAGGCAACATATAACAATCCAAGTAGAGCTGCTGCAAAACCCCCCATACGTGCGTCAGGTTTTGCGTAAGCATCACCTTAGGCATCAGATGTCTCGTCACCATCGGGATCACTTTACTTACGGATCTGGAGATATAGAAATCCACAGAGGTTGTGGGGCCCACATACAGGCATCAGGCACACAGAAGTGTCACCGAAGGCTAGATAGCTCGTCCCCTCACGGATCATACACTTACGACCTCGATGAAATCCCATCCTATTTCTAGTCCGGGAGTCAACCGCATTAAACGATAAGCAAGCAAGCGATTATCATACTACCTAACATCGACGATTAACAAGAAGATACAAAATCCAACTAAGGTTGTGAACCCCCATACGGGTGTCAGGCGCACAGAGGCGTCACCGAAGGCTAGATGGCTCGTCCCCTCGCGGATCATACACTTACGACCTCAAGGAATCCCCTTCTATTTCTAGTTGGGGAGTCTAACTTGTTAAACGACATCAGAACCTATATATAGATGTTATCGCAACATAGGGAGCACAAAGATGAAAGCAAGCAAGTAACCATACTACTATCATAACGGTTAATGATGAAATGAAGAGTTATATACATTTCCATGGAGAGTTTAACAAAAGAACATGGTTTGCATGGGCAGCGGGGCTAGTCCCCGCACCCCAGCAAAAAGGTACTACTCTCTCATGATGCGAGAAATAAGAAGGATGAGAAAGAAAGAGAGATCTGCCATGAGCTCGGTGCAGAAGGTAGTCGCAGCTCGGTGAAGAAGCTACGGCCTTCTATGTAATGTCAGAGCAGATCTGAACGTGTACGGGAGTTGCCAAGACAGACCGGGCAGTCTCTCTTGCTCCTCCTTCCTTCTCTCTTCAGCCTCCTTGGTTGCAACACGGGCAGTAGGTAAAATGGAATTTGATCAGAGTTGTGCTCTAGCAGCCTGGCGGCGTCCGGATCCGATGCCCCCATTGAGGACCCTTGGGGTCCTATTTATAGGCTCAGATCTGTCCCCAAACAATTTGGATAAGTTGCTGGAATTATCTCCTCCAAACGGTCTGGAGACCGTTTGGTGCCAAACGGTTTGGAGACCGTTTGCTGCCAAATAGTCTGAATTGGTAGTTGTGTCAATCGTTCTTGAGGAGGGTCTCGATCTCAGCACAAATATATAGCAACCGGTCTTGAGTGTGCGGCATTTGATCTTCGTTCGGTCTTCATGATTGCGGCAAACAGTCTCGGAAACTGCATGGATCCAAACGGTCTTGAGACCTCATGGACCCAAACGGTCTTGAGACCGCATGGACCCAAACAGTCTTGAGAACGCATGGACCCAAACGGTCTTGAGACCGCATGGACCCAAACGGTCTTGAGACCGCATGGACCCAAACGGTCTTGAAACTGCATGGACCCAAACGGTCTTGAGTCCGCTATCAGTCATGCAATTTGCAGCTCGCAGGGTCGACCTTAGCAATCGGTTTCGGCATTCGATCTTCGTGCATTCCAGCAAACGGTCTTGAGACCGTATGGACTCAAACGGTCTTGGGACCACAAGGACTCAAACAGTCTTGGGACCGCAAGGGCTCAAACGGTCTTGGGACCGCGAGGGCTCAAACGGTCTTGGGACCGCAAGAGCTCAAACAGTCTTAGGACTGCAAGGGCTCAAACGGTCTTGGGACAGCATGGGCTCAAACGGTCTTGGGACTGCGTGCGTGGAATTGCTTGGTTACCTGCATTAAGTGAACAAATTTTAGTTAAATTCTTGATAATTGAATCATCCAAGTAGTTTTACACATTATGATTTATATTGAGTGAAAAGGTATGAATAGAGTTGAATTTGTTTCAAAATGATAATTGAATTTCATAATGAATATGCACTCATAATGAGGCTATCTTCCTTTCCTCTTATTCCTATCAATTATCCATGTTTTAAAGAAAAGCAAATTAATCACCTTAACCCATATAATAATAATATCCTAAAGTGAGTGGATAATTCTTTTTCTTTTAATAATGTTAGTGAGTTATCCACTTCCTTTAGATATTTTTGTGCCTTTGCAAGGCACAAGGTCGTCCATATATATGGATTTCAACCCACATAATTTTGGTTGAAGAGAACTTCAATTAATATATTTATTTTTATATTAAATTGAAGTAAAATTCCATTTATGATTAAATCTTGATTATTTTAATATCAAGATTCTCACTCCTCCAAAGAGATACAAATGAGATGCCCCTCTCATTTTCTTTGCTCTACATGATGCCAAAAAATAATAGGGACTATTTTGTTGTGGTAATTTTCATATTGAACCATGGGTTTTGGGTAAATTGCACATTACACCAAAACTAGGTTTTAATGCACAAATATTGCTTTATCAGCTCTTTCTTGGTACTCAGGCTACCACAAGCCATACCTCTGCATCATCTTCATTCTCATGATGCTTCAAAACATGAGGAACGTCTTATCATGTAACATTTTCAATTTAACCCCTCAACTTGGGTAATTTGCACTATAGTCCAAAATAAGCAAAATAATGTTTTAACATTATTTAAAAATGACTAAAATTGAAACATAAGTTCCTCTTGAACCTGAATTACTTTTCAAGAAATAAGAGCAAGTATATAATTAACTTTATTAAGCAAAACACCTAGGGTTAAGGCATAACCCAGGTCAGGGATGTTACAAATCATAAACCCCTAACAAGGATTTCGTCCCCGAAATCCCAGATAAAAGGATACAGATATTGTTCATTCGTTATATCATCAAGTCTCCACATAACATCTCATTGTTATGGAGACACCATAGAACTTTTCTCAATATAAAGTTCTTCCACACAAATTCTCATAGATTCAAACACATAGGACACATACTCCACTGTCCTTTCATTATCGACTGTGGAGTTAATTTTGTGTCAGGTAACACTTTTCTTATTTAGATAGAGGTTATTTGTTACTTTAATTTTATAAACTTTTATTGTAATAATTTTGAAATTATTCCTTCAAATAGATCATTCTCATCAATGTTATGTTTATGCAAAGCATAAACCCCTAACATATGATGTCCATACTTCATTAGGTAACTGGACTGATTCCACAGTTAACATTTCCAGGTAACTATCATAAAATAGCCTGATATTTCTCAGATACTAGCATCCCTTACCTTGGTATCTAACACATGTGTTAATAACACATCATATCCTCATCTATATTTTTGTTTATAATTTGATTTATAATTAAATCAAATTCCTTCGTATATCAATTAGAATGTGGTAGAAATATCCATCCCACATCTCCTTCTTGATTAGGCTTCTTTGGATTGTTTCAGAATGATTACTTGATTAGAGTAATCAGTAAGATAACAATCTAGGTATGTCATACTTACCTTGCCTTCAATAAATGAATACCTGGCCAGGGTATTCAAGAACTGAAATTAGGTAGTATGTATTTGTTTTATATTATGTTTCATATTATTAACATCTCTTTAAATTTCACTACTTAGTATCTCAGATTTTCTCTGAGTGTTTCTTTTACATATTTTCCCTTTCTGCATGAAAAGAGAAATTTTCAAACATATAAGAGAATATTGGACTAAACATAAGTTTTCATCCTTCGTATCTCTTCTTCATATCCTTAAAGGATTATACAGATGAACTAAACAACAGCTACCTTTCTTATAGTAGGGAACAAAAGATAATTAAAAATAGAAAGTTCTATCTTGACAAGTCTACCTTTTACAAGTTATCTAGTGTCTTGTACGTTGGGTCACCCCATCACTTTCTATTGGAGATTGCCACCTCAGATGTCCTCTCTGTCCACATCTATAGAAGGCTCTGATCCTTTTAAGTGAATGTTGTTTGGGTGCACTACATTGTGGTTGAGTCGGTACTATTGAAATCTTTGATTGTTTAGTACCACCAATTCCTTGTTCCTGTGACTGTTTAGACTTCCTTTTAAGGTATGTCTCATGTTTCTTTGTCATAGACCCTTCTATCCTTCGAATTGACTCCACAAATGTGGCAAAGCTCTCTCTACTTTCTAGGGCAGATGTCGGAATAGACATCTCAGCATTCAGTCCTTTCTCAAAACGTCGAATCTTTTCCTCCTCAGTGGCAGCCATCTGAGGACAAAATCGTAAAAGTTCCACGAACTTAACCTCATATTCACTTATTGACATGGCTCCCTATCATATCTTCTCAAACTGTGAGATCTTTTCATCTAAATAAGTCCTTGTAAAATACTTATTGATGAATTCTTAACGGAATTCCTCCCATCCAACCTCTTCATCATTCCTTTTTATTTCTTCTATAGCCCACCAATGTCCAGCACTACCCTTCAAAAGGTACATAGCATGTTTAACTTTGTCAGCATCCGTGATACTAAGGATCTTAAAATCCTTTTCTAACTTAGTGAGACAAAGATCAACATCTGTTGGGTCAGATGTTCCAGCATATTTGATGGCTCCTACACGACGTAGTCGTTCAAAGGTCTTTCCAGACCCATATCCCTCATTGGAAACGGTTGCCCTATGTGTCGGTGTTGGCATCCGGTGTTTCATATACCTCATTGTGGTCATGAGTTGCCCAAAAAGATTATGAACATCTGGGTTTCCTCCCATGACTTCATCAACATGGGGATTTTCAGGCACTGGTTCCTCCCTTGCCTGATCCCTTGCACCTCCCACTGGTGCAGCAACATTGCTCTCAGCAACGTATTCCTCGTGTTCTACAAACATCTTGTAGTTATATATCTTCTTATACATAAGTAGAAGGCACTATAAGATACATTGAGATACACTTAGAACAGACTCGATACCTTAGTCCTATTTCTCTGTCGACTCAGCGAACCTAGAGCTCTGATACTACTAAATTATGGCGAAGCGTTCGAACAAACATTATTAATTAAGCGGAAGCAATTACAAACAGCGGACTACTGAAAATCACTAAAAAATAAAACCTTTTTCAAAGAGATCCATTCATAGGAAAACTCTTTTAACAATAACCAATGTATTACAATTACATCATGGTTCATATGTACATATTTTGTACTATCTTTTCTCGAGGGATACAACATCAACTGCCCTGTTAAAAGCTAAACACATATAGCATAAGAACCTCAAGGCATCAAGCCAAAATCTCAAACCAATTTTTAAAGTACTAACTACTGACTCCGAGGACCTGAGAGTACAGAGATGACACATAGGACTTCTATCTACACTACTACAGAAATGGCTTATAAAGTCACTTTTCACGGTGTCAGTTGTATACATAAACCGACACCTAAGCTCTACAGTGTCAGTTTATAACATAAATCGACATTCAATCTGTGAAGGTCGACCAGACACGGGTACCGCTTTTATTAAGTGTCGGTTAATTAATAAAAAACCGACACCTAAAATCAACCGCCAAAACCAAAATTCTAGCGAAAAAATTACCTCCAAAATTTGACATATGTCTTCGGTTCCTAACTAAATAACCGACGACTAAAGGGTATTCGCGAGACAGGAATAATTGTCGGTTGTCTTTTAGTTAAAAACCGACGACTATAGTCTAGTATAGGTGTCGGTTTTTGGAAAAGAACCGACACTGTTGGATTAGTTGTCGGTTTTATTGTCAACTTAATAGCTCACCCCAGCGCGTGCGACTCTTCCCCTTTCCCTGTTTCATTCCCGATTTCAGCTGCTCCGGTGATTTTTGCTCGCCGCCGCTGCTCCACCGCCGTCTGTGCTCCGCCCCTGCCGTCCGTGCTCCGCCGCTGCCGCACCGCTGCTCCCTGCCGTCGTCCGTGCTCCGGCGCCGCCGCTGCTCCCTATCGCCACTGCTCCCTCACCGGCGGCCGTGCTCGTCGGAATTTCGTGCTCGTCGGCGCTCCGTGCTCCAGGCCAGGTACGCCCTTCCTCCTTCCTTCGTCCGCCTAGGCGGCTGCTTGGGCGGTGCCAATGCACGCCCAGGCTGCACTGTAGGGTATTTTGTTTTTAGAATGTACTGCTGCTGTAATTTTTAGAATGCATACTTTGATTAAATAAACATCTATTGTCTATACAATACATATTGATGTACATAAACCTGTTAGAATAAATGCTAAAAAGGTGTGATTTTAGGGTTTAGGTACTGATTTTGTGCTTCTACTGAGCTGAATCCTCTATTGTCTATACAATACATGTTCTATGATAAGCCTTAGTTAATTTAATATGCATACTTTGTATGTAAGACATAGTAATTGGGTATTGCTGTATATCCAAGTAAATTACATGTAACTAATCATGACATAGATTTTAGAATGCATACTTTGGTTAAATGTACTGCTGCAATTTTTGATCAAGTGATGATATGTAAATGTAGAAATAAGTTAGTAAGGTATCAATGATAAGTCTGTTGTAATGTGATGCAAAATAGTTATTGTATCATGCATATCTTAATACTTTTTTATCTTCTAAGTTACAAGTCAATTCATCATTACAAGTGATTACATAGACGTTCTAAGGTTGTTTACATAGAAAACTCAAAATGCACACTTGTAGCCATTTTGACTTGAACTTGACCCATTCTAGGGTTTGGATTTTAGATCCTTTTCATGTACCTAATGCCTGCAAACATTCTAGGGTTTGATTTGAACTTGACCCATTCTAGGGTTTGATTTGATTAAACCCTAACATTGATGAAACCCTATACATCAATTATGATGAAACCCTAACATGTACATATCTATTATTGTGTTTGTTGGCCTAGAAACTCGTCCAAGATTTACTCATTAGGAGTAAATCTTGGATAGTCCCCGGTTTGGGACTGTCTTTGAACACCTAATCTCACTTAGGATGTAAGTGTATAATGTGTATTGGGTTTTCGAGAAAATTTCAGTAGAATTTCCTCGTTTGTTCTCTTAGTACATATGTACTTGGAGAACAACGGGGAAATGCTGCCGAAATTTTTTTGAAAACCCAATACACATTATACACTTACTAGTGAGATTAGGTGTTCAAGGATGGGATAGGTGGTACACATTTATTATATATAAGAATGACATCACATGTGTTTGTTGGTCTATAAAGTGAAAATTCTTGGATAGTATACCCTAATCTTGTCCTAATATATACTTGTTTTCTATTTGATCATAGAATGGATAGATCATGGATGTCCATTCGCAATCGCTGCACCCCAGAGTTTATTTCTGGTCTTGACCAGTTCATTCGATTTGCCGAGGAACATAGGAAACAACCTGGAGATAGGTTCTACTGTCCATGTAGGCATTGTGGTAACAACTTGAAAGTCAACACTGGTGACGAAATCAAAACTCATGTCATGTGCAACGGGATTATACAAGGCTATACAGAATGGCACTGGCATGGAGAGATTTCAAACCCGAAACCAGTGGATGTCGATAGAAGTGCTTGTGTGGAAGAAGAAATTGCCTACGATGACGTAGATGTGAATGAACCAGTTCCAGTAGACATCGTTGATGCGATGTTGGATAGTTGTGGGGTTGAGCACACCAATCCACCTCCCATTTTTAGAAACATTGTGCATGATGTTGAGATATCGTTATACACTGGTTGTACTAAGTTTACGAAGCTTAGCGCTTTGTTGCGATTGTATAAGTTGAAAGCTAACAATAGATGGAGCGACAAAAGCTTCACGTCGTTGCTGTCTTTGTTGAAAGAAATGCTTCCTGAAGGAAACGAGCTGCCAATCTCAACATACCAGGTAAAGAAATTGTTGTGCCCAATGGGAATGGATGCCAAGAAGATACACGCATGCCCGAATGAGTGTGTATTATTTCAAAAGGACTATGCGGATTTGAAAGATTGTCCAAAATGTGGTGCGTCACGGTATAAATTGACGACTTTGGGGGAGACCAAAACTGGTTCTCCTGCCAAGGTGATGTGGTATCTACCTATAATATCACAGTTTCAACGCTTGTTTGCCAATCTGATAGATGCGAAGAATTTGAGGTGGCATGCAGATGTTAAGAAAAATAATGATGGGATCCTACGACATGTGTCTGATTCCCCACAGTGGAAGAAGATTGATGTATTGTACCCTAAATTTGGTGAAGAAGTCAGGAATCTAAGACTTGGGCTTTGTACAGACGGTATGAATCCGTACGGGGCATTGAGCAGCCAACATAGCACTTGGCCAGTCAAGCTTGTTATATACAATCTTCCTCCCTGGCTGTGTATGAAAAATAAGTACGTAATGCTGTAGTTGTTGATATCGGGCCCTAAACAACCTGGAAATGACATTGATGTTTATCTTGAACCTCTGATTGATGACTTAAAGAAACTTTGGGGTGAAGGTGTGATGACCTATGATGCTTCACAAAGAGAGACATTTCGTTTGCATGCTATGTTGTTTTGCACTATTAATGACTTTCCAGCATATGGGAATTTGTCTGGATATAGTGTCAAAGGAGCTAAAGCGTGTCCTATATGTGAAGAGAACACTGATTCAACAAGACTAAAACATGGCGGTAAGAATGTATATCTCGGTCATCGAAGGTTTCTTCCAAAATTCCATCTGTATCGTAGGAAGCGCAAAGCATTCAATGGATTGAATGAGGAACGGAGTGCACCTAAACCTATACCATGGGAGGTTGTTTATGAAAGAGTAAAGGACTTTGTCAATGAATTTGGTAAGAGATCATAATGTACTACACGGAGTGACAATTCTTCATTCAAGAAGAAGTCAATATTTTGGGATCTTCCTTATTGGAGTTCTTTGATAGTCAGACATTGTATCGATATAATGCATGTTGAGAAAAATGTATGTGATAGCATCATTAGTACTCTGTTAAATATACCAGGCAAGACTAAAGATGGGATAAAATCTAGACTGGACCTACATGAAATGGGAATAAGGTCAGAATTAACAAAATTACGTGAAATGGGTAATAAAAGAACGTACTTACCTCCCGCTTGTTACACGTTGTCTAGAAAGGAGAAGAAAGCTTTTTGTGAATGCTTGGTAAATGTTAAGGTGCCACATGGTTACTCGTCCAACATCTGTAGATTGGTATCAATGAAAGATCTGAAGTTGATAGGTCTTAATCTCATGATTGTCACACTTTAATGCAACAAATATTGCCCGTGGCAATTCAATCTATATTGTCGAAGCATGTAAGGTTTGCAATCACCAGACTTTGTTTCTTTTTCAATAGTCTCTGCAACAAAGTTATTGACCCTGAGACTCTCGATAATTTGCACAGAGAAGTGGTTGTTACCCTATGTCATCTTCAGATGTATTTCCCTTGTTGTCCACTTGACTAGGGAAGTGAAAATTTTGGGACCGGTTTTCTTGCATTGGATGTATCCCTTTGAACGATACATGAGCATTTTTAAAGGTGATGTTCGAAACCGTTATCGGCCTAAAGGGAGTATTATTGAAGGTTATGTGGCGAGAGAGGTTATGGATTTCTGCAATGACTTTCTCAGTGGTAATGACACTCCTGATAATGACAAGAATATTGACGAGCTATTTGGCAAAGGAATTTTGGGATCACAAGTGAAAGTAATCAGCCGTGAGCAGTTGGAACAATGTCATTTGTATATTTTACACAACTTGGACGAAGTGAACGTTTATATCGAGGAACATACCAATTTCATCAAAAGACAATATCCTCGAGCCAATACAATGTGGCTTGCTAGAGAGCATAACAAGACTTTTATTAAGTGGTTTGAAGATAAAGTCTTGCATCAACTATCTCAAACACCAAATGATATTACTGAAACTATCAAATGCCTCGCCTTTAAACCAAAGTTGACTGTTATGTCTTATGAAGGGTATGAAATTAATGGATTCACATATTACACAAAGAGCCAAGATGATAAGAGTGTCGTCCAAAATAGTGGGGTCACCCTTCAAGCATCGACTATGTTTTTTGCAAGTACAAAGGATAAGAGTCCACGTGAAGCTAAAATGTCATATTACGGTGTCATTGAAGAGATATGAGAATTTGACTACATAGATTTCAGAATTCCGCTCTTCAAATGTAATTGGGTTGATAACACCAAAGGAGTTATAGTGGATGAATTGGGTTTCACTTTAGTGAACTTTGAAAAGATTGGCGAGAAGGCTGAACCATTCATATTGGCATCACAGGTGAAACAAGTATTTTATATCGATGATCCTACAAATGATAAATGGTCGGTTGTTCTTCATGGTAAAAGACAGTTCATTGAAGATCCTATAGATGAAGAACAGTATTATGATAAGTATGATGAATCCAGTCCATTCTCAGTTGTGTTGCCAACACCAACAAATATTGAAGCTAATGATGACTTGTATGTGCGCGGAGATCACAATGGAGGATTGTTAATTGATAAAAAATCGCAATATTAGAGGTATGTTTTGTTTTATACGTTTTTATTTTTCTGAATATGTGAACTTTTGAATTACAAAATTACTGAAAATTTAATGTGAATTACTTTATAATGTGATCTTTACAATTTGAATGTGAATTACTTTACAATGTGAGCTTTACAATTTGAATGTGAATTACTTTACAATGTGAGCTTTATAATTTGAATGTGAATTACTTTACAATGTGAGCTTTACAATTTGAATGTGAATTACTTTATAATGTGAATTACTTTACTATAACATCCCTGACCTGGGTTATGAATTAACCCTAGGTGTTTTGCCTAAGAAATGTAATTAAATCCTTGTGATTATCTTTTGGCATGTAATTAAGTTCCTACGGAACATACATTTTCATTTCTGTCCTTTTTAAATAATGATTGTAGTATTGTTTGGTAATACAGGGACCTATGTGCAAATTACCCAATTAGAGGGGTTAACTTGCAAATTACACAGGTTAAGATGTTCCTCTAATAAAGAGACATCATATGAAGGAACATGATGAGGTATGATGGATTTCCCAAGTTTGGGCACCAAGGTGCAGCTTGTGGAGCAATCCTTGTGCTTAAACCCTAATTTTGGTGTAAAGTGCAATTTACCCAAAATGTGGGGTGCAACTTGTGCTATACACTTTCTAGAATATCTTTTATGACTCTTGACATCATTTATAGAAGAAAGGATGAGAGGGGCACTTCTATTAAATAATTGGATAAGAAGGATGACCTTTGTAGTAAAAACACCTAGTATGAGTAAGAAGACCCTTCATATATGTACCTTAGTATGCATGTTGGTTTTATCTACCCTTAGATATTGAGTTTTGATGAGCTTTGCATAATATTATCATGCTTGGACGTGCCTTAGAAAGAAGAAGGGACTTAGATGAGAAATCTATGTTTTAGAGGTCCTTATGGTGGAAAATAACCTAAAGTATATAAGCCTAGTTCCTTGTAAAAACAACCAAACATATTCCCTTCACTTCCTCACTTCTCATCTTTCTCAACTGACAAAGGCAAAGCTCTGCAGCTCAGGGAAACGACCAACCTGTTCTAAGGTAAGAAAGCACCATCTTCTAGCTCGAATTCATGGGGGAAATCCTTGTATAAGGTTGGTTTCATGGTTAATTCACTTAGCTTTCTCTTCCTAGCCGACCCTTCCCAACCTTTCTTGAAGAAACAACCTTGGATGACCTGTGGAGCTCAAGCCACCATTAAAGTTTCGAATCTTGGAAGCTTGGAGCTCTAGGAACAACGTTTGAGGCGGGTTTTATAACTCTACACCTTGCTTTGTTATGCATACTTTTATTCTTGCAAATAATAGTTAGTTCTTCTTCTTCCCCATCTTTCTTTGCACTCTTGCAAGCTTTTTCGTGAAGAACAGACCTTGGTTTCGAGGTTGAAGATAAAGGGCGTTAATACCTATGTTGGTCCTTATCCAACTTTATCAAACGGGTTCACACTCGTTTCACCTCAAATGGGTTCAACTCATTTCACCTCAAATGGGTTCAACTCGTTTCATCTTAAATGGGTTCACACTCGTTTCACCTCAAATGGGTTCACACCCATTTCACCTCAAACAGGTTCACACTCGTTTCACCTCAAACGGGTTCACACTCATTTCACCTCAAATGGGTTCACACTCGTTTCACCTCAAATGGGTTCACACTCTGTTCACCTCAAACGGGTTCACACTCGTTTCACCTCAAACGGGTTCGCACTCGTTTCACCTCAAACGGGTTCACACTCGTTTCACCTCAAATGGGTTACACTCGTTTAAGCCCAAATGGGTCCACACTCATTTAAGCTCAAACAGGTCTATACTCGTTTAAGCTCAAATGGGTCCACACTCGTTTAAGCTCAAGTGGGTCCATACTCGTTTAAGCTTAAATGGGTTCAATTAAAGGATACCTTGTTTTATGTAAACCCTAATGACATGATAGTGGTGATTTGGTTTATGTTGATTAATGAGGACTTAATCCAACTCTATCTAGAGTGATGTAATCACCATTCATTAGGAAGGAGAGAGAGAAAGTATCATTTATGGTTAAAACTCAAATAAAGTACCTTCAATGTATATGAATATGCAGGATTAGGGTATGATCCACTTATGAGAGATCATGAAAACCCTAATTAAGATAATTGATGAGTCTTAACCTAATTTGAAAGCATCAATAATGATGATGTTTCTCATTCATGATGATGCTATGAGAAGTGAATAGTAAACCCTAATTCTAGGGTAATCATGAGTAATGTGAATAGTAAACCCTAATTCTAGGGTAATCATGAGTAATGTGAATAGTAAACCCTAATTCTAGGGTAATCATGAGTAATGTGAATAGTAAACCCTAATTCTTGGGTAATCATGAGTAAATGTGAATAGTAAACCCTAGTTCATAGTAATATGTTGAAATGAACAATAAACCCTAAACTCATGTTATTCCTTTAAGTATGAATTGTATGATCAAGATATGAGATGAGGAATCATTATTCCTAATCATAATAAAAGGGTTGAATGACCCTAAATGATGTAAACAAGGGAATCTTACCCTTTGTAAGGACACATAAGTATACCCTTTTAATTGAAGGATTAATTCTATCTTATTGACTGTTGGTCTGACTATGAATTGTTGATTATTATCAATTGATTTAATCATGCAGGTTCTTATAAGGAAATAATCATATCCAGGTAAGGATCATGACATCATATTCATTGAAAGCATGTCAATAGCTTATGAACAGAAATAATTATGTTACCTAGATGCAAGTGGTATCATATGAAACTGGTATGCCTTAAGGACCATGAATGACATCAAGGTCATGCTAATAGATGACTTGATGCTGACATGTCATTTGATAGCAAGTGTTATGATGATATAAGGGTATGAACACCTATGTTCCTGAATTATAGTGATAAGATGATTAAGAATTGATATCCATCTGATAACTGATATGAGTAATACCTGTTACATTTAGTATTCTTCTGTTATAGCAATGTCTAGTACTTGAATGTTTGGAAACATGTATGATGCTAAAAGAATACTGAAATGTACCTAATAGCCAAGTTTAATCATATCATGTAGAGCCCTGATCATAGATCCATCATTGTCAGAGTTTAAATGATGGTGAAATAGGTTTTCCTAAGGGAACTCCTGAATCACATACTTTAGAGTATGTGGGGGAATATGGATGTGTATATCCTTACATCCTAGTGTAGGAGTTGATGTGGATGTATATTAATCCATCAACCATTCACTATATGTTTATACCGGGATGATGTAACACTATTCTTCCAAGGGAATCTTTTATACCGCATCGATGAGAGATAGACATGAAATCTTTCGATAGCGAAGAGAGTGCAGAATGCCACTGTGACTCTAATAGTGAAGTACCAGAATACCCTGGTGAGCTATATTAGCAGGGACACTATATGTCCTGCATGTTTATCCTCATTCTGACTGAGGTAGTTGAAGGTCATGAGAATCCGTCTCTTTCGATGACCTAGTATGATACCGATGTGACTTACTAGTGATCGGTTGGAGCATGAGCGGTATACCTCATCTCCGCAGGGCATAATGATGTTTGTAAAACATAATCAACCGCGTAGCATAACTGCTTAGGTTGAACTATGAGGAACATTGATTGATATTACATTGCTTGCTTTTAATATCCTGTTCAAGTATTAGTATACATGTTCTTCATATTCCTTAAATAAAGATGAGTATTTGTTATCAAGCCTGCTGTGAGTAACCTAAGTTACCTGCTCATGATATTCCTTTGATTGCTTTTAACAAAGTTTCTGGCGGAGAGTTATAACTCTCACTGGGACAATTATTTAAAATTGTCTCACCCCGTAGATTTCTACCTTTAGGTGGACGTCGAGGTCGAAGGAACTGATCTGCAGGTGGACAGCAGCAACAATAGCAAATTCAGGAGCAACAGTGACTTCAGGTGGAAACACTGTGCTGTCTAGTCTTGTAGTCAGAATAGTCTTATGTCGTCTCTATACACTCAGGTCCTAGGAGTTTGTTGATTTGAGAATTTTCAAATCTTGAGATTTTGTATCATGACGTATATAATCACTCGAGAAGTGATTTATCAGAGATGTAAACAGTTCATCTTACTTTTATAAAAGGAGTTTCAGGTTTTTGAGATCTCATTTTCGAAAAGTTTTAATTTCTCGTGATTTTCGTATTCCGTTGTTAATCGAATCGCTTCCGCTATGTTTATCTTGTGTTTTGGAGATCAGAGCCCACAATTAGTGGTATCAGAGCTCTAGGTTCACTGAGTCTACAGAGACATAGGACTTAGAGTGTCAAGTCTATCCTTAGTACTTCTTTCTTATCTAATAGAGTCTTCTGTTCCTCAGGAGAAGAAGATAATTAAGGATGTCTGGACCACAGGAGGAGTACGAGGCAGAAAGTAGTGTTGCTGCACCTCGAGAAGGTGCAAGGAACCTAGAAATAGAACAACCTGTGCCGGAGCCACCTTTGGAGCCACCTCAGTTTGACCCAGCTGACATGGGAAACCCAGCGATTCAGACCATGTTTGGGCAGTTTATGACTGCTATGACACATATCACCGACAGGATGCCCATGCCTGCACCTAGGGCACATGTCCAGTCTGAGGGTCAAGGTATCGGTAAAACGTTCGAGCGACTTCATCGGGTCGGAGCAACTAAATATTTTGGAATAGCTGACCCTGCCGATGCTGATCTGTGGTTAACTGAGTTGGAGAAAGCTTTCAGAATCCTTAACATCCCCGAAGGTGAGAAGGTTAGACATGTTGTCTATCTTCTCAAAGGTAGTGCTGGTCACTGGTGGACCATGGAAGAGCAGAAGAGGCATGGAATAGAGATCTCGTGGGAAGACTTTCGTCGGGAATTTGTCCGCAGATATTTTCCAAAGACCTTCCTGGATGAGAAGATCTCTCAGCTTGAGAGACTGAGACAGGGTATGATGAACATTAGCGAGTATGAGTCTAAGTTCATGGAGTTGTTGCGATTCTGTCCACATATGGCTACCACAGATGAAGAAAGGATAAGGAGGTTTGAGAAGGGTTTGAATGACGACATGACTACTCCCGTGTCTGCACTAGAAAACCGGGAGAGATTCTCTACCTTTGTTGAGTCAGTCTGAAGGATAGAGAGATCCGTAGTCGAGAAAAGACAAACCCAAAAGAGATATCCACAGTTCCAGGGATCTTCATCTAGAGACTTTAAGAAGCCTAGATTCTCTGCACCTACACCTCCACCACCCAGATCGAGTTCTCAGACTCAGTGGTCCCCAAGTAGAGGTAGAGGATGAGGTTTACCGCCACGAGAGACTCACAGTTCAACATCAATATCGGTCATAGGACCGCCAAGACCACAACAACAGGAAAGAAGTTGCTATAACTGTGGGAAGGTGGGACATCTGATGAAGGATTGTAGGTCTAGGCCTGTCAGTGTGACACAGCCTCTGAGGCAGGATCAACAGGGATCACAGAGAAGGCAGTCTCAAGGAGCAGCTAGAGGACGTGGGCAAGCGTCTCAGGCTGGATCGTCAGCACCAACTCAACCTCAGGCGACAGCGAGGTTCTATGCTATGAACCCACCAGAAGTAGTGGTCAATCCACGGGTTGTGGCAGGTCAGATGGAACTTTTATATTCTGATATGTCTAATTCCTGTGTGGTATCTGTTTTGATTGACCCGGGTGCTATGCACTCTTTTGTCACTCGAAGAGTGATTCGTAACTGCAATATGACAGTTAGTCATAGGGCAGATAGCTTGTTGCTTGAAACTCCATTGAGAGGATCTGATGTTTTGCAAGAGGTATGCTCTCCCTGCATCCTCTTCTTTTCTAATCATCGCATTCAAGTGGATCTTATACCACTTGATATGCAAGGATTTGATATAATCATGGGGATGGATACCTTGGAAAGGTATAGAGTTGTCTTGGGTTGTGAATCCAAGCAGGTTGTGTTTGCTGATGAGAGCAACACATGGATCTTTCAAGGAGAGAGAAAGATTCTACCCACTTGTCTTGTGTCTGCTATGGTTGCTGATAAGCTGATGAGGCAAGGATGTTATGCATTCTTGGCCCATGTGATAGATACCACCATGAAGAGTCCTAACCTTGCTGAAGTTCCTATAGTCAGGGAATTTGAAGATGTATTTCCTGAAGAACTTCCAGGTATGCCACCGCCTCGGGAAATTGATTTTGAAATCAATTTGATCCCAAATACCCAACCTATAGCACAAACACCGTATAGGATGGCACCTGCTGAGATGGCAGAACTCAAGAAATAGCTTCAAGAGTTGCTTGAGAAAGGTTTTATCTGACCAAGTACTTCACCTTGGGGTGCTCCAGTCTTGTTTGTTAAAAAGAGGGATGGATCAATGCGGTTGTGCACCGATTACAGACAACTAAATAAAGTAACGATAAAGAATAAGTACCCTCTGCCAAGAATTGATGATCTTTTTGACCAGTTGTGTGGTACAACTGTCTTCTCGAAGATAGACTTGAGGTCACGATATCATCAACTTCGTATTAAGGACAGTGGCATACCCAAGTCTGCCTTCAGGACAAGATATGGTCACTATGAGTTCACAGTTATGTCGTTCGGACTAACTAATGCACCAGCTGCATTTATGGAACTCATGAATAGAATCTTCCGACCTTTCATCGATCAGTGTGTTGTTGTCTTTATAGATGACATCCTGATCTATAGTAGAGATGCTCAACAGCATGAACAGCATCTTCGTCAGGCTCTAACTTTGCTAAGACAACATAAGCTATACCTAAGTTTAGCAAGTGTGAGTTCTGGATGCCGGAGGTATCTTTTCTTGGACATGTGGTATCTGCCTCGGGAATTCGTGTTGACCCTAAAAAGGTAGAATCTATTCTACAGTGGGAACAACCGAAAACACCGACGGAGATTCGTAGTTTGTTAGGGTTGGCTGGCTATTATCAAAGGTTCATTAAGAACTTCAGTTCTATAGCCCTACCCTTGACGAAGTTGACCTGGAAAAATGTTCCTTTTGCCTGGAGTGATAAGTGTCAACAGTCTTTTCAGCTGTTGAAGGAGAGGTTGACAAGTGCACCTGTGCTTGTGCTACCTGATCCAGGAAAAGGATATGTAATCTTTTGTGATGCCTCCAAGAATGGACTTGGATGTGTGTTGATGCAGGATAAACAAGTGATTTCTTTTGCTTCTCGACAACTTAAGAAACACAAGGAGAATTATCCGACACATGATTTAGAGTTAGCTGTTGTGGTTCATGCCTTGAAAATTTGGAGACATTATCTTTACGGAGAAACCTTCCAGATTTTCACAGACCATAAGAACCTTAAGTATATCTTCTCTCAGCATGACCTTAACATGAGGCAACGTCGCTGGATGGAGTTAATCAAGGATTATGATTGTACAATATATTACCATCCAGGAAAGGCCAATGTAGTTGCAGATGCCTTGAGTAGGAAATCAGCAACATCATCCTCTGATAGGGTACAATTAAACTCTTTAGTATGCCCCAAGAGAGATATGCTTATCTCCTTAAGGCAAGACAATGTACAGATGAAGACGTCATGGATTGTCGGGTTGTTGGCTGAGATGCATATCAAACCCACCCTAAGAGAGCAGATTAAGGAGGCACAGCAAGTTGATGTTGCAGTTCAGCAGATCAGATCTGAGTATGGTGATAAGAAGCGAGAAGGTTTTCATGAATCAGATGATCAAGTGGCATGCTATCATGGGAGGATGATAGTACCAGATGTAGATAACCTGAGGAAGTTAGTCCTGGAGGAAGCTCATTCTTCAATGTATGTTATGCATCCAGGAAGCACCAAAATGTATCGAAACTTGAAAGATATGTATTGGTGGCCTGGGATGAAGAAGGACGTAGCTGAGTTTGTTCTGAGGTGTCTGGTGTGTCAGCAAGTTAAAGTTGAACACCAGAAGCCTGCAGGAACAATGCAACCTTTACCCATACCACAGTGGAAGTGGGATCATGTAACCATGGACTTTGTTGTGGGTCTACCTAGAACAAACAAAGGACATGATTCCATTTGGGTAATTGTTGATAGGTTGACTAAGACAGCGCATTTCTTACCTGTCAAAACAACCTATTCTGCTGAAAGGTTATCCCAGTTATATGTTCAAGAGATAGTGTGTTTGCACAGAGTTCCTATCACCATAGTTTCTGACAGAGGTCCTCAGTTCACAAGTCGTTTTTGGGAATAGCTACATAGGGCACTAGGCACCCAGTTAAGGTTTAGTACAGCCTTTCATCCACTGACGGATGGACAGTCAGAAAGGACTATATAGACCTTAGAAGATCTGTTGAGAGCATGTGTTCTCCAGTTCATAGGAAGTTGGGATCTGCACCTAAGCTTGATAGAGTTTGCCTATAATAATAGCTATCAACATAGTATTGATATGGCACCTTATGAAGCCTTGTATGGCAGACGTTGTAGATCTCCCTTATGCTGGTATGAGACTGGTGAACATCAGTTGTTAGGTCCTGATCTTGTGCAGCAGACTACAGAAAAGATTAAAGTAATACAACAACATATTAAGACTGCACAAGATAGGAAAAAATCTTATGCTGACAAGCGTCGTAGACCGTTGGAATTCCAGGTTGGAGACAGAGTGTATCTCAAGGTCTCGCCTTGGAAAGGAGTCCTTCGTTTTGGAAGGAAAGGGAGGTTAGCTCCTAGATTTATAGGGCCTTATCCAATCATTGAACGGGTTGGAAAGGTAGCCTATAGACTAGAGTTACCACCAGAATTACAAAAACTACACCCTGTGTTTCACATTTCTATGTTAAGGAAATGTCATCCCGATACCGAGTCAGTTCTACAACCTATGGAAGTAGAATTGAATGAAGATATAACTTATGAGGAAGGACCGGTGTCAATCCTTGATAACAGAATTAAAAAGCTAAAGAAGAAAGAGATAAGTCTTGTAAAAGTTCTATGGAATCACCATGGTGTTGAAGAAGCCACTTGGGAACTAGAGGAAGAGATGAGAAGGAAATATCCTACTCTTTTCTCTTAATATGTTTTATCGATTTCGAGGACGAAATCCTTGTAAGGGGTGGACAATTTGTAACATCCCTGACCTGGGTTATGAATTAACCCTAGGTGTTTTGCCTAAGATATGTAATTAAATACTTGTGATTATCTTTTGGCATGTAATTAAGTTCCTAAGGAACATACATTTTCATTTCTGTCCTTTTTAAACAATGATTGTAGTATTGTTTGGTAATACAGGGACCTATGTGCAAATTACCCAATTAGAGGGGTTAACTTGCAAATTACACAGGTTAAGATGTTCCTCTAATAAAGAGACATCATATGAAGGAATATGATGAGGTATGATGGATTTCCCAAGTTTGGGAACCAAAGTCCAGCTTGTGGAGCAATCCTTGTGCTTAAACCCTAATTTTGGTGTAAAGTGCAATTTACCCAAAATGTGGGGTGCAACTTGTGCTATATACTTTCTAGAATATCTTTTATGACTCTTGACATCATTTAGAGAAGAAAGGATGAGAGGGGTGCTTCTATTAAATAATTGGATAAGAAGGATGACCTTTGTAGTAAAAACACCTAGTATGAGTAAGAAGACCCTTCATATATGTACCTTAGTATGCATGTTGGTTTTATCTACCCTTAGATCTTGAGTTTTGATGAGCTTTGCATAAGATTATCATGCTTGGACGTGCCTTAGAAAGAAGAAGGGACTTAGATGAGAAATCTATGTTTTAGATGTCCTTATGGTGGAAAATAACCTAAAGTATATAAGCCTAGTTCCTTGTAAAAACAACCAAACATATTCCCTTCACTTTCTCACTTCTCATCTTTCTCAACTGACCAAGGCAAAGCTCTGGAGCTCAGGGAAACGACCAACCTGGTCTAAGGTAAGAAAGCACCATCTTCTAGCTCGAATTCATGGGGGAAATCCTTGTATAAGGTTGGTTTCATGGTTAATTCACTTAGCTTTCTCTTCCTAGCCGACCCTTCCCAACCTTTCTTGAAGAAACAACCTTGGATGACCTATGGAGCTCAAGCCACCATTAAATTTTCGAAGCTTGGAAGCTTGGAGCTCTAGGAACAACGTTTGAGGTGGGTTTTATAACTCTACACCTTGCTTTGTTATGCATACTTTTATTCTTGCAAATAATAGTTAGTTCTTCTTCTTCCCCATCTTTCTTTGCACTCTTGCAAGCTTTTTCGTGAAGACCAGACCTTGGTTTCGAGGTTGAAGATGAAGGGCGTTAATACCTATGTTGGTCCTTATCCAACTTTATCAAACGGGTTCACACTCGTTTCACCTCAAATGGGTTCAACTCATTTCACCTCAAATGGGTTCAACTCGTTTCACCTCAAATGGGTTCAACTCGTTTCATCTTAAATGGGTTCACACCCGTTTCACCTCAAATGGGTTCACACCCATTTCACCTCAAATGGGTTCACACTCGTTTCACCTCAAACGGGTTCACACTTGTTTCACCTCAAATGGGTTCACACTCGTTTCACCTCAAACGGGTTCACACTCGTTTCACCTCAAATGG
This sequence comes from Alisma plantago-aquatica, assembly GCA_963693085.1. Taxonomy (NCBI): domain Eukaryota; kingdom Viridiplantae; phylum Streptophyta; class Magnoliopsida; order Alismatales; family Alismataceae; genus Alisma; species Alisma plantago-aquatica. Next base: position 1,006,475,129 of record OY856412.1, read on the forward strand.
GTTCACACCCGTTTCACCTCAAACGGGTTCACACTCGTTTCACCTCAAACGGGTTCACACTCATTTCACCTCACATGGGTTACACTCGTTTAAGCCCAAATGGGTCCACACTCGTTTAAGCTCAAACAGGTCTATACTCGTTTAAGCTCAAATGGGTCCACACTCGTTTAAGCTCAAGTGGGTCCATACTCGTTTAAGCTTAAATGGGTTCAATTAAAGGATACCTTGTTTTATGTAAACCCTAATGACATGATAGTGGTGATTTGGTTTATGTTAATTAATAAGGACTTAATCCAACTCTATCTAGAGTGATGTAATCACCATTCATTAGGAAGGAGAGAGAGAAAGTATCATTTATGGTTAAAACTCAAATAAAGTACCTTCAATGTATATGAATATGCAGGATTAGGGTATGATCCACTTATGAGAGATCATGAAAACCCTAATTAAGATAATTGATGAGTCTTAACCTAATTTGAAAGCATCAATAATGATGATGTTTCTCATTCATGATGATGCTATGAGAAGTGAATAGTAAAACCTAATTCTAGGGTAATCATGAGTAATGTGAATAGTAAACCCTAATTCTAGGGTAATCATGAGTAATGTGAATAGTAAACCCTAATTCTAGGGTAATCATGAGTAATGTGAATAGTAAACCCTAATTCTAGGGTAATCATGAGTAATGTGAATAGTAAACCCTAATTCTTGGGTAATCATGAGTAAATGTGAATAGTAAACCCTAGTTCATAGTAATATGTTGAAATGAACAATAAACCCTAAACTCATGTTATTCCTTTAAGTATGAATTGTATGATCAAGATATGAGATGAGGAATCATTATTCCTAATCATAATAAAAGGGTTGAATGACCCTAAATGATGTAAACAAGGGAATCTTACCCTTTGTAAGGACACATAAGTATACCCTTTGAATTGAAGGATTAATTCTATCTTATTGACTGCTGGTCTGACTATGAATTGTTGATTATTATCAATTGATTTAATCATGCAGGTTCTTATAAGAAAATAATCATATCCAGGTAAGGATCATGACATCATATTCATTGAAATCATGTCAATAACTTATGAACAGAAATAATTATGTTACCTAGATGCAAGTGGTATCATATGAAACTGATATGCCTTAAGGACCATGAATGACATCAAGGTCATGCTAATAGATGACTTGATGCTGACATGTCATTTGATAGCAAGTGTTATGATGATATAAGGGTATGAACACCTATGTTCCTGAATTATAGTTGATAAGATGATTAAGAATTGATATCCATCTAATAACTGATATGAGTAATACCTGTTACATTTAGTATTCTTCTGTTATAGCAATGTCTAGTACTTGAATGTTTGGAAACATGTATGATGTTAAAAGAATATTGAAATGTACCTAATAGCCAAGTTTAATCATATCATGTAGAGCCCTGATCATAGATCCATCATTGTCAGAGTTTAAATGATGGTGAAACAGGTTTTCCTAAGGGAACTCCTGGATCACATACTTTAGAGTATGTGGGGGAATATGGATGTGTATATCCTTACATCCTAGTGTAGGAGTTGATGTGGATGTATCTTAATCCATCAACCCTTCACTATATGTTTATACCGGGATGATGTAACACTATTCTTCCAAGGGAATCTTTTATACCGCATCGATGAGAGATAAACATGAAATCTTTCGATAGCGAAGAGAGTGCAGAATGCCACTGTGACTCTAATAGCGAAGTACCAGAATACCCTGGTGAGCTATATTAGTAGGGACACTAGATGTCCTGCATGTTTATCCTCATTCTGACTGAGGTAGTTGAAGGTCATGAGAATCCGGCTCTTTCGATGACCTAGTATGATACCGATGCGACTTACTAGTGATCGGTTGGAGCATGAGTGGTATACCTCATCTCCGCAGGGCATAATGATGTTTGTAAAACATAATCAACCGCGTAGCATAACTGCTTAGGTTGAACTACGAGGAACATTGATTGATATTACATTGCTTGCTTTTAATATCCTGTTCAAGTATTAGTATACATGTTCTTCATATTCCTTAAATAAAGATGAGTATTTGTTATCAAGCCTGCTGTGAGTAACCTAAGTTACCTATTCATGATATTCCTTTGATTGCTTTTAACAAAGTTTCTGGTGGAGAGTTATAACTGTCGTTGGGACAATTATTTAAAATTGTCTCACCACGTAGATTTCTACCTTTAGGTGGACGTCGAAGTCGAAGGAACCGATCTGCAGGTGGACAACAGCAACAGCAGCAAATTTAGGAGCAGCAGTGACTTCAGGTGGAAACACTGTGCTGTCTAGTCTTGTAGTCAGAATAGTCTTATGTCGTCTTTGTACACTCAGGTCCTAGGAGTTTGTTGATCTGAGAATTTTGAAATCTTGAGATTTTGTATCATGACGTATATAATCACTCGAGAAGTGATTTATCAGAGATGTTAACAGTTCATCTTACTTTTATAAAAGGAGTTTCAGGTTTTTGAGATCTCATTTTCGAAAAGTTTTAATTTCTCGTGATTTTCGTATTCCGTTGTTAATCGAATCGCTTCTTCTATGTTTATCTTGTGTTTTGGAGATCAGAGCCCACATTTACAATGTGAACTTTACAATTTGAATGTGAACTTGCAGATGGCTGACCATTCTCCTGATGACCGTGCTGATGATTACCGTGAGGGTGAGGACATCAATGCGCCGCCTCACAATGTAAGTTTTAAAAAAATATCATATATTTATATCTATATGTCCATTTATAGTTATATCTTGTAAATGTGTTTATTTTGTCAAATTTTAGGTTGATGATGCACAGGTACCACCTGAAGAACTTGATGGACTTGATCAGCAACACCAAAAAGTTGACAAGAGAAGGGGCATCACTATGATGAAGAAGTTAATTGCGCAAAAGGGCAATGGACCCAAACTTGTTGTGGATTTTGATAATGCAGAAAATGCATGTGGTGTGAATCGTAATTCATTTGTTTGATATCTTGGGTTTGTTACTCGTAGCCATTGCGGTTGTCGCATAGATTCTTGGCATAACATTTCTAAGGAGAAGAACGACACAATATGGAGGGATTTATGTGTGAGTTATTATTAATTTGCAATTCTATTTTGTAGATTACTAAATTTTTGGATACTAGTTAATAGCAATTCTATTTTGCAGAGTATATTTGAATTGGATGAAAAGCTGCATCGTAAATGCGTGATGCAACGCTGTGGGAGAGTCCTAAGGAACTATAGGACATATATCACATGAGAATACATAAAAGAAGCTGATAAGAGGAAGAAGATAGCCACTGAACAGTGGAACTTCCTGGACAAAGAAGAATGGGAGGTGTTCGTCGCTTCAAGAAAAACTGATGAATTCAAGGTATTAGGCGTCAGTCTCAATCTCATTATTGATATATGTTGTATTCACCTATTCAAGATTAACATTTAGTGTTACTAACCAAATCATTAATGTGCATACTAACTAGGCCCTCAGTGATGCACAAAGATCAAGGCGTGCGATGAATGTGCACGACCACACAATGGGTCCAAGAGGATATGTAGGCATTCGCCAAAGACTACAGTCTGAGGCTACTGCTCAGTCTACTGCTACTCAGGAGTCATCTACCATAGGTAGCACACCTCTGCCTCGCCATGATTTCTGGATAGCTGGGAGGCAAAATAAGAAGGGAGAAATTACGAAGGACGCAACTTCCGAGGCGGCTGCTAAAATGGTAAAATACAACTCTTACAGCAATCATTCGAATATTGATTATTTATGTTGTTTACTTAATTACAAATTTTTGTTTTGGTGATTAGAGGGAGCTGCATGAGCTAAGGAAACAAGGCAAGTTCATCCCTGAGGGAACAAGGGATGAATTGACAGTTGCTCTAGGTAACCCAGAGCATCCTGGACGTGTTAGGGCTGCAGGCGTAGGTGTGGGCATCAAAGCTTTTTTTGGGCCATCTCAGTGCAAACATGTCCCAAAAGTGGGACTTTCACAAGAAGAGGTAACATATTCTTTCTTGATAATGTTACTGTAAAAGAGAATTCAATAATCAGAAGCTAACATTTATTTCATCCATGTATAGGTCAATAAGATATTTGAGAGGAAACTCCAAGAAGCAATGAAAACTTGGCAGTCATCTCAGATTGCACCTCAGCAGACAGTACCTATAGCTCCTACTGCAGGCTCTACTCATACTGCAGAGGTTGGGAGTAATCCTGTAGAACCACCACCTAGCACATTCACTGTAAGTATTTTTATGACATAGTAACTAGTTTTTTAATTCAAGATGATATGTATATATGAAATTGTAGTCGTTTCAAAAAAAGATGATATGTATATATGTATATAACATTCTTTACACAAAATTTGTAGGGGTTGAAGCGATGTCGTCTAAAAAGTAATGAATATGTCATTGTAGAGGCATCGGCTTACACATCCCTACTCGGGGATCAGTATCATGGGTCTCCATTACCAGCTGGTTGGCTTCGTGTGAGCCCGGTACATGTATTGCAAGGATGGGCGGATCTTCAATTGTCATATGCCCACCCAGATTGTGAAACGCTTGGTGAGGCAGAAGGCGGAGTGATATTGTGGCGAAAAGAGGATGTCTTCTTTACTGGAACTGTATGATAAATTTACATTATGTTATATTGTTAGTGTGTGTATATGATGTCAGTTGATCTAAAATTATATATATATATATATATATATATATATATATATATATATATATATATATACAGGTTAAAAAGAAGACACCCACAACATCTAGGCCTCCACTTCCACCTCCTACATTACCTAGTTGGGTTCCACAGGACCTACCTGTCCTGTTAGGTCCTAACTGTAGGGGTATGGCAATATGGTTAGGCGAACATGATATAAACTGCCCTATAACTGTTTCTTCCGATTCAGATTCTACAGGTCAGGCATACGAAACCAAACTATTTATACAAGATATTTTGGAGTTGTTTGGATATGCTTGGCTAAATACATCTGTGATAGAGCTATGGATAAGGTGAGATCTTCTTTATACATCCATATACCTTGTGTATGATCTGGTGATCTGGTTTCTTATTTATTAATGCATGTGTAATTAATACATATTTTGCAGCTACTTAGACAAGATATGTGCATATTTTGGACTCAAACATGTAGGGTTTTTTATTCCATCTTTGATTAGTCTAGTAGCTAAAGACCCTACGTCAGTTCAAAAATACTGTTGTGAGGCTTTTACAAATTTTGCTGTAAATAAGAAGACGGTGATAATGGCTCCATTCAATGTAGAGTAAGTTTACTTTGTTTATTATAATTTGGACTTAAGAAAATTACATTTTTATTGTGGATTTTGAGTTATTAATTTTTAACTTGTTTACCTCTAGTGGTAAGCATTGGGAGTTACTGGTTATTCTCCCCGAGATGTTCACTGTCTATTATCTAGATCCTAAGGGGACTAAATTGAATACAAGATTTGGACACATAATGAAAATGGCATTATTCCGGTGAGAAATATTTCATTTTCATATCTGTTAACATATGTTATTTCATTACTATTTAATTGCAATGTTCTGTGTTACATTAACATGTAGGGGTTTTGATGAGTTCAAAAAGGATGGAGGAAAGGTCCCCACGAAAAAGAACCAGCCAATAATTTGGAAGAACGTGAAAGTAAGTTCCCGACTGCAATATATGTATATATTATTTATGTGAACAATGCTTAATTAGTTGTATTTTTTAATATTTTGTATGTTTGAATTTATAGTGTGCTACACAAGACAACGGATGGGCATGTGGATACTATGTCATGCGATATATGCACATGATTATCAAACATGCCGCACTGGATATCGAGTGTATTGCTACGGTACTATATAGTCTCATTAGATAATATGATCGAAATATATGAATCTTATTTATAGCTCATTAATTATATATATACATCATTCTCTTTACAGGTGTTTAAAACTGACCCCACTACAGGAAAGGACTTACCAGATGTACATGATCCCTATACGATGGGAGAATTAAATGAATTAAGAGAAGAATGGGCAACAGCCATACAAATAGTGGGGGTTTTAAAATATAATTGGGATGCTGATAGAGAATAATGACTAAACAATGATATTTTGTAAATGAATTTCTGAATAATAATATATGTGTGAATGTTTCTACATGTCTGGATGTTTCTACATGTGTCTGAGTGAAAATGAATGAAAGTGTTGGTTGCTATATGAATTTTTCTACATGTGTGAATGTGAAATGAATGGAACTACAGATTGCTAGATACATGAATGTTTCTAAATGTGTGATATAAAATGGAAGTGTAGGTTGCATTGATAAATGCATGTGTGAATATATATATATATATATATATATATATATATATATATATATATATATATATATATTGTTAATTTTACAGGTTTGTGGCCTGTTGTTGGCTGATATCAATGGATGTCGTAAAACCTGCAGTTCAGTTAACTGAACTGCAGGTTTCTCATCCTGCGACCAGCCACAGCAGGTCTGCAGACTGACAAAAAAAAACCAAAACAATAGGCGTCGGTTATTTGTAAAAAACTGACACACAGAGTTATGGTGTCGGTTTTATAGAAATAACCGGCGCCTATTTCCTGTGGCGCGAAGATATATGGTGTCGGTTTCTTACTACAAACTGACACTGATAGTGCCCAAGCTGGCGCCAATAACAGGCGTCGGTATTTGTATAAAACTGACACATAAAGATGTAGTGTTGGTTTTTTATAAATAACCGACGCCTGTTGTTTTGGCGCGAAGACATATTTCGTCGGTTTTTGACTTATAACTGACACTGATAGTGCCCAAGCTGGTGCCCTTTCTGTGGCGCGAAGGTTTATGGTGTCGGTTTCTTATCTAATAGCTGACACTTATAGTCCCCTGATGGCGCATTTTCAGTGGCGCACAAAGAGTTTGGGTGTCGGTTCTGGAACCGACGCATAATGGGTGACCTTTTAGTGTCGCCCAAATAGGTGTCGCTTAGAAATCGACACTAAAGGCCTTAAATAACCGACACTAAAGGTAGGTTCTGTAGTAGTGCTACAAGACACGACAGACAGTACACTCAACCTAAGATGTCACTATTGTCACTGCTGTTGTTGATGTTCCTCCTCTGCAAGATATTCTCAGTCTCCTTCGTGCTTGTCCACCTAAAAAAGATGGATCCAACGGGGTGAGACAATTGTAATTGCCCCAGTGAGATATATAACTCTCTACCAAAAATATTATTATTGTAGTTAAATGATATAAAGTTGTGTAGAGGGTAAGTAGTTTAAAGCATTCTCATCTTAAAGCATTGTAACTATTTATGATAGAACAATAAATCAACTATTCTCTTAATAAGGAATAGGAAGAACATGTATATCATTTATCCATCATATCATCTCATCATGTCAAACTTTTCTTGCGACACTCATTATCTTCATATGTCACTCATGAGACATTCTTGTTTCAACTTATTGGCCCTAGCCAATCTACCAAACAGATAAGGGATTACATCTACCATGTACTCATATATCAATAATACAGGCATTGGGTTATTACCAATCCTGAGTTATCAATACAGGCATTGTACTACCACCAATCATGCGTCATCACTACAGGCATTGTGTTATTACCAAACATGTGTTATCATTACAGGCATTGATCCTCTGCCAGGTATTGGACTCTTCCAAACCTGATTACACCGTCAAGCGTTGGACATTACCAATCCTGATTTCACAGCCAGGCATTGGACTTTAACCAACCCTGATTACAGGCATTACACCTCTGCCAGGTATTGGACTTCTCCAATCCTGATTACACCGCCAGGCATTGGACTCTAACCAATCTTGATTACATAGCCAAGCATTGGACTTTAACCAATCCTAATTATAGGCATTACCCCTCTGCCAGGTATTGGACTTCTCTAAACCTGATTACACCGCCAGGCATTGGACTCTAACCAATCTGGATTATAGGCATTACACCTCTGCCAGGTATTGGACTTTAACCAATCTTGATTACACCCCATGTCAGTTTACACAGCACTGGTTACCTTATTCTTTTACTAGCATTAAACTTTGTCCATGCCAATCATGATCAACACATTCTTTATGTGTGACAAGTATTCCTCTTTTCTCCACACATGTATGATCCAGGTTCCATTATTATTATTGTATCCTTTTATTATTATTATTATATTACTAAGTTTCCATTCCTTGGTTTATTATGAACATTATCATCCCTTACAAGAGACTTTTATAATCATCTTGATACCTTTCACTAGGTATCAACTTACTCATGTGATTCTTAAAGCCCATTAAAACATCTTGTTACCTCTCACTAGGCAACAACTATTCTCATGGCTCATAAGGCCCATAAAATACCTTGTCACCTCTCACTAGGCAACATCTAACCATATGGCTCACAAGACCATTACACATCTTAAGTATTCAATCATGTTTATTACTCTTAACATTTATCATTAAATAATTATCAGTACAAGGTATGAGTTCATTTCTCATCCTTATCATGGTATGATTACATCATACTCATTAGTTTGGCTTAACCTTATTCTCAAGGTATATCAGCCTATACATATCAAAGTATATTACATTTCATTGTAACAATTCACATAACACTCTTCATGCATTTCTTGTCTAAGTATTATTGGATTTAAGGTGCACCTAGGTATATCAACCCTGGAATGCTAAAAGTGATATCTTTCATATCTTGATGTATCACTTTCCTCATCACTTCCATCTTTCTTTAGTTATCAGATTATCTTGGATTAAGGTATTTCCCATCTTAATCCTTTCATCCACTAACCTATCACTCTTACCATGAAGTGCATAGGTCACACATAAGGATGGTCCAACTATCTTTAATGATATGGACTCATCTCATGTTAAGGAATTGCTTACAATAAGGTTGCCTATAATCAACTATTTAAGATATTTCACCTTTATAAGGTTTTACCCACTGTTTTATTATTAGGGTTCTAGTTTGTCATCATATTGCCCAAGATTAGGGCTTCATGTATTATAACTCCAATTAGAGTTTCACATACCTTTACCCTTTATTAGGGCTTTGGGATTTCACATACTATCATACTTCATTAGAGTTAGGATTGCATATAGCATCACCCTTCATTGGGCTTTCACATCACCTTGCCTATACTTAGGGTTTACTATTCACCCCAACTAGGGTTTCTCATGGCATTACCCTCAATTAGGGTTTCTCATGGAATCAACCTCAATTAGGGTTTCACATGGAATCAACCTCAATTAGGGTTTCTCATGGAATCAACCTCAATTAGGGTTTCGCATGGAATCAACTTCAATCAGGGTTTCACATGGAATCACCCTCAATTAGGGTTTCTCATGGAATCAACCTCAATTAGGGTTTCATATTTCATATCAATTGGAGATACTCATCCCAATTAGGGTTTCACTCTCCATTCCCATAATTAGGGTTTTACATTATGTTATCATGAATTAGGTTAGGGTTCATTAACCTTCGGGATTAAGGTTTCATGATCTCTTTACTAAGGATCATAACCTAATCACCACATGATCAATACTCATGTATGAATTCCTTTCTACCATCTTTTCAACTTGATTAAGTTACATCAACCCTCCAATCAAGTACATATATCTATGATTGACATAGTGTACTGAGACATTGCTTTCATAGGCTTGTAGGGTTAACCATTTTAAAGGTATTGATGATCTAGGTGCCTTAGGATTTCAAACTTTGTACCTATCATTGATAATCATTAGGTTACATCAACCATTGGATCAATGGATCAATCATCACCTTAAGTTATCAATTGATTTGATCACATTGAGTTACCAAACGATCTTGACCCCTTTGGTCTCTAGACGGTTTGAAACCGTTTAGGCAAGAAGTATGTTGAAACCAATTGGACTTGGGTCTCCAAACGGTTTGAGACCATTTGGCCTCAAACGGTCTTGAGACCGTTTGGACCCAAATGGTCATGAGACAGTTTGGACTCAAACGATCTTAAGACTGTTTGTTCAATGGATGAACCAATTATAAATTGAGTCCTTGACTTCTTTATCACTTGAACTATTGAATCAACCTTCAATTAGACCATCAATCAGGGTTTTGAACCCAATTGATCTAGGATTTCAACTCGAGGAACCTTCAATTACGGCTTTGAATCTAGTAGCCATCAATGATCAACATTATGGAATTGGTTCAATTGAAACCAATGAACCATCATCAAACTTTTGACATGACCTGACCCCAAACGGTCTTGAGGTCGTTTGGATGACCTCCAAATGGTCTTGAGACCGTTTTCCCCATCCTATCCTTGGAATTTGTGAAATTTCATTAGGGTTCAGATATTGGGTTGATCATCAAATCAGCAATTAATTGTATTTCAATTCGGTATCACTGGACCTTCAATTACTCAACCATACTCAACCCTAGACCTCCAAACGGTCTTGGTTGACCTCCAAACAGTCTTGAGACCGTTTGGGTGACCTCCAAACGGTCTTTATACCATTTGGGTTAGTCAACCCAAAGCATTAAATTAAACAATTGCAATTTCAGCACTTAGTCGGTTAGGGTTTCCACTTGGAGGATTGTCTTTATATTGAATCAATCAATTGGATCAATTGGATCATCATCCAACATGTACTAGGGTTCTGCCCTCAAACGGACAACCCATTCAAATGGTTAACCCTTCCAAATGGTTTGGGGTCCAAACCTCCAAACGGTTTACAAACTGTTTGGTCTCCAAACATTTTGGTGAAACCGTTTGGAACAACTTATTGAAACTTTTTGGTCCAACAATTTGAAATCGTTTGCCTAGGATATTTTTAAGGTGTGTGCTTAGGATTATGTCATCATTCTCAAGCTCCAAACCCACGAAACTTTCTGTGATTTTCATGATGATTGCATCAATCAACCAAATAAAATTTCGAGAATGGAGAAAGGATCAACAATTGATAAGGAATTGAATGCAATAACAATATTAAGGGTTCAAGTTATAAAATCCACCTCCAATTGAGCTCCAAAGCTTCAAGCTCACGTAAAAATTGGTGGATGCAACTCCTTTCACTATCCCAAGGTTCATCCTCAAGCTTTGAGTGAAAAGGAATGGTTAGAATTGAAGATGGGATCGAGATATGAAGAAATCATGCATTGATTTTCGATTTCCACCATGGAATCAAGGTAAACGAAGGTAAAGAAGCTTACCAACATGTTGGGGGTCGTCCTCCTGTTTCTCCAAGCTCCCTTGGTCGTTTTTGCAAGAAAGAAGTGAAAGTGGATTCGAAATTCCCTTTCAACTCATGGATAAAGGAGCATATATATGAATTTTATTGAAAATTCATTTAAGAGAGAGAAAGTAGGAATTATCTCCTCCATTTCCTTGCCATTTTCCCCCTTCCCTTCATTGGTTACGAGGATATCTTCCTTGCCTCTTATTCCTCTCAATTATCCATGTTTTAAAGAAAAGCAAATTAAGCACCTTAACCCTTATAATAATAATATCCTAAAGTGAGTGGATAATTATTTTTCTTTTAATAATGTGAGTGAGTTAACCACTTCCTTTAGATATTTTCGTGCCTTTGCAAGGAAAAGGTCGTCCATATATATGTATTTCAACCCACATAATTTTGATTGAAGAGCACTTCAATTAATATATTTATTTTTGCATTAAATTGAAGTAAAGTTCCATTTATGTTTAAATCTTGATTATTTTAATATCAAGATTCTCTCTCCTCCAAAGAGATACAAATGAGACGCCCCTCTCATTTTATTTGCTCTACACGATGACAAGAAACAATAGGGACTATTTTGAAGTGGTAATTTTCATATTGAACCCTGGGTTTTGGGTAAATTGCACATTACACCAAAACTAGGTTTTAATGCACAAATATTGTTTTATCAGCACTTTCTTGGTACTCAAGCTACCACAAGACTTACCTCTGCATCATCTTCATTCTCATGATGCTTCAACACATGAGGAACGTCTTATCATGTAAAATTTGTAATTTAACTCCTCAACTTGGGTAATTTGCACTTTAGTCCAAAATAAGGAAAACAATGTTTCAACATTATTTAAAAAGGACTAAAATTGAAACATAAGTTCCTCTTGAACCTTAATTACTTTTCAAGAAATAAGAGCAAGCATATAATTAACTTTATTAAGCAAAACACCTAGGGTTAAGGCATAACCCAGGTCATGGATGTTACATAATCGCTTTCATTTCACGGCGATTCCGAGATGTTTTATCGGTTGCCTGAAAATAACTACTTGGATGACTTTTATTTCATGCAACTATAAAGTGACTATGATTATCACCTAACATATGTATACCTAACTATCTCAGATCCTTGTCCTCCTCTGTGGCTTTGCCAATGATGAGAAGGATGACCTAGTGCATGGTCTACCTGTTAGGTAGGACCATCAGGCTATCATGAGTTAGGGGCTGGGCTACCTATGGGTAGTGCCATGCAACTCTTTAGCATATCACGAGTTAGGGATTGGGCTACCTATGGGTAATGCCATGTGACTCTTCAACTCTAGGTATTGATCTACCTGTTAGGTAGGATCATGGGGGTTAGTTGGGATCTACCATATGAGAGGTAGTATCCTTGTCCACTACAGGGACAAGCACAGAGGTTACGGTATGTATGGATTGAGTAGTTACGTTTAAGATGTAAATTTTTCTTGCTAAACCATATTTGCTTGCAATATGTTGTTACAAATAATTGTCTGATTATTGTTCCTCCCATATACCGACATATTCATTTATGCTGACCGACGTTTTGTTTGTTGGCGTTTTAGGTACAAATTGAAAAGGACAAATCGTAAAGTGGCATATTGTGAAATTAAGAAATAAAGTGCAAGGAGGATTAGTTAGAATAGAGTCTAGAGGTGGATAGAAATTAGATATCCAAGTTTTCTAAAAAAAAGATTTGCAAAGTTTTTTTATTCCAGCTTTCGGTATAGTCATGGTAGAATTTAATAATTATTATTGATTATTTGTCGAACCTTTGATTGCTGAGAGAGATGATGGAGACTTGGGTAAGGTTTCATGTTGAATATGTACTATGTAAGAATCCTAAGTCTAGCCTAGGGTCAGCTAGGGATAAGACCGATGAGAGTAGCAGTTGCCTAATTCCCTAGTTGCACATGATGATACGATCGGGAGGTAACAACTATCATTGTCTGAGGGCCATGGATTAGGAGAATGATCACCTTCATGAACTCATGGGACCCAAAGGGCAAATGAGGAGGGCACTCTCTGATGCATAAGGGAAGAGGGATGACCCCAAAAGTGTCGGCACCCTATACACCTAGAGGAGATGACCAAGGATGGTATGATGACCCAAGTGGGTTCGAGACCAGTTTTCCATGGAAGTGACTTTGATATGGAGATGATCATGATGTAGAGACATATGTTGCACATTTCAACTTAGATTTGAAGGTGTACTGGCAATGTGGGATGTACCATCTCTACTCTTGGAATAGGAAGAACTTTTTATTTGGACGGCCGCCAAATGCTTATTTCCTCATGTTATGGGGGTGAGAGATAGGATAGTATGCATGCCATACACCAAGGATAAAGATGATGTGAGTGGAAACGTTGTTATGAGGCATGAGGATAGAGGTAATAACGTACCCTTATGGAATGTATGATATGTGGAAGGTTTACAAACATCAAGAGAACTAAGGTAGTCATCTTATGAAGATGTTTTTATCATGAGCTATGTGAAATATAGGAGTTATACAAGGTTGAGTTCGATAACCAAGAGGATGAGCTCAGAGTTTTCTTGGTGAAGATAGACTTAGAGTTCGAGATGAGGTGATAAGTGGAATACATGGAGGTGTATGTCTTCAACATTGCCTAATACATAAGGATGTGAGGTGGTAATGGATGCTCTAGTTGAGATGTAGTTGCCTAGTTTAGCTAGAGGCTAGAAGAGGTTGTTAGGTTAGCCCTATGTTTAGAAAAGGAGATATGTGGGCTAACACTCAGATGTAAGTTGTTTCTTGATTAGACAGCCTAGGGCTTGTTGTGATAGAAGGATGGTTGTAGAACCTCAGTTGCACTTCTCTAGAAAAGAAGGTGATGAAACCCACGACTAGAGTGTTTTAGGATTTCTGAGGAATCAACCTTGAGGAATCATGACATACAGGAGATCATGATTTTAAGTTCACCATATACCGTGGTACTACTAAGATAATAAGTGGTAGTAGTACTTTGGATGCCTAAGAAGTGTACGGAGTTGCATGTGGCTTTCCGCCATGCATGTCAGGAGGTGAAGGACAAACACCAATAACCCATTGAGTGGATATAGAGGATAAAAGTCCCTAAGAGGGAATGGGAGTTCATCACTATGGATGTCGTGGTAAGTCTCCCATGAACCGAAGAAGGTCAAGGTGCAATATGGGTTATGGTAGATCGCCTTACCTAGATGACATAGTCTAAAGAGAAAGAGTGAGTACTATTAAGGGACAGATTCGGTTGAAGTACATGAAGAGAGATGGTTCAACTACACCATGATGCGAGTTCAAAGGTTCATGAGTATGACCTAAAGATTCACTTCCATGCAGTGGAAGTAAGTACATGATGAACTCGATGCTACTACTTCTTATCACCCCTAACTGATGGTTAGTATGATCCATACTAAAGGGTCTGATGAGAGCGTGTGTGCTCGTTCAGGGTGATACATGGAGACAGTTCTTGTCTTATGAAAGTTGTGATGTTAGCCACCATAGTCGGTATCGGGATGTAAAAAGCTCTTTAAGGGAGGTTGTGTCGGTCACCGCTTCATTAAGATGATGTGGGTGAAGGGACCTCGTGAAGGTTAGAAAAAGGCCACAGTGTGTGCAGATGAAGTCGCTTTGATCGTACGATGGCTGAAAGAGAGCCCAGGGGCGACATGAGTCGTTAGCTGATGCAAAGTAGACTAACATGCAGTTCATTGTGGGAGAATATGTGACATGAAAATCCGACCACTATGAGCTATAGATGAGAAAGTTGAGTCCCCAATACATGGGTCATTTTGGGATGGATTGGTGAAGATGGTTATGTTTAGCCTTACCTGTAACATCCCTGACCTGGGTTATGCCTTAACCCTGGGAGTTTTGCTTAAGAAATTTAATTAGATCCTTAGTTTTATCTTGTGAAAAGTAATTAAGGTTCAAGAGGAACTTATGTTTCAATTTTGTTCTTGTTTGAATAATGTTGAAGCAATGTTTGCTTATTTTGGACTAAAGTGCAAATTACCCAAATTCAGGGGTTAACTTGCAAATGTTACATGATAATATGTTCCTCATATGTTAAATCATCATAGGAATGAGTATGATGCATTGGTATGGCTTTCACAAGCCTGAGTACCAAGAAAGAGCTAATAAAGCAATGTTTGTGCATTAAAACCTAGTTTTGGTGTAAAGTGCAATAATAAGGTCCCTTATACTTCTTGGCATCATGTAGATCAAAGAAAATGAGAGGGGCGCCTCATTTGAATTAATTTGGAGGAGAGAGAATCTTGATATTAAAATAATCAAGATTTATGCATAATCGAAATCCTAATTCAATTTAATGCAGAAAAGGAAATATATTAATTAAAGAGCCCTTCAACCAAAAGTTGAGGGATGAATTTGCAAAGAGTTTGGACGAGCTTGTGCCTTGCAAAGGCACGAAAATATCCAAAGGAAGTGGATAACTCACTCTTATTATTATAAGAAAAAGAAATATCCACTCACTTATGGATATTATTATAAAATGATTTAAGGTGCTTAATTTGCATTTCTTTAAATCATGGATAATTAAGAAGAATAAGAGGAAAATAGGATATCCTCGTATCCAAGGAGTTGAGGAGGAAGAGGTGACACTAATTTTGGAATTAAATGAATTTTTATAGGGCATTTTCTCTCTCATTGATTTTCTTATAAAAACACCCTCTACAAGCCAAATGAAAGGCTTTTCCAATTCCACTTCTTATCCTTGTTTGTAAAACGACCAAGGGAGCTTTGGACAATCATGAGGACGACCTCCAACCTATTGGTAAGCTTTTTGACCTCCTTTCACCTTGAATCCATGGTGGAAATCACAAATCAATGCATGATTTCTTCTTATTTCGATCCCCTCTTCAATTCTAACCATTCGTTTTCACTCAAAGCTTGAGGACATGCCTTGGGATAGTGAAAGGAGTTGCATCCACCATTGTTGACGTGAGCTTGAAGCTTTGGAGCTCAATTGGAGGCAGGTTTTATAACTTGAACCCTTGTTATTGCATTCAATTCCTTATCAATTGATGATCCTTTCTTCATTTCCGAAATTTAATTTGGTTGATTGATGAAATCACCATGAAAATCACAAAAAGTTTCGTGGGTTTATAGCTTTATTATGATGACATCATCATAATCACACACCTCCCCAAATATCACTTGCAAACGGTTTCAAAAATTTGGTCCAAACGGTTTCACCAAACCGTTTGGAGGTTTGAACCCCAAACCGTTTAGAGGAGTTGACTGTTTGGATGGGTTGACCATTTGAGGTCAAAACCCTAACATATGTTGGATGATTATCTAATGGATCCAATTTATTAACTCAATACATAGACAATCATCAAGTAGCAAACCCTAATCGGGTTAAGTGCTGATTTTGCAATGGATTGTTTTAGAAATTTGGGTTGATTAACCCAAACGGTTTCAAAACCATTTGGAGATCACCCAAACGGTTTCAAAACCGTTTGGAGGTCAACCAAAACCATTTGTAGATCTGGATTTGAGTAATTTAAGACCCAAAGATACCAATTTGAAATGCAGTCAATATCTAATTTGATAATCAATCCAATGATGCAAACCCTAATTGATTTTCACATATTTCAATAACAAGTTGGGCAAACGGTTTTAAAATCATTTAGAGGTCATCCAAGCACCTCAAGTCCGCATGAGGTCAAGCACCTCAAGACTGCATGGATGGTCAAAGGTGGTAATTGAAGGATTGAAGATCCAATGGCCAAGAATTGTTGAACTCCAACAATTCAATCGATTGAAGGTTTCAATGTAGCAAATCATGTTCAACCAATTGATGAATGTACCTAATGAACCCTTGTTTTTGTTTTGAGACTGATTTGGCCCAAACGGTCTTGAGACCATTTGAGGTCAAACGGTCTTGAAACCGTTTGGGTCAAACAGTTTCAAAACCGTTTGGAGTCAAACAGTTTCAAAACTGTTTGGTGATGAAACCCCAAAACCGAATGGAGGTCAAATGTGACTCAATCATTTGGAAATTGAAGGAGATGGTTGTTCCATTGATCCAATGATTGATAGCAATGATAATCAATGATGGGTATAAAGGTTGAATCCCTAAAATACCTAGATGATTAGTACCTTTAAAGGGATAAACAGTATTGCTTATAATAGCAATAACTTAGTACACTATGTCAACCATAGTTGTATATACTTGATAGAAGGGTAGATATAACCTAATCAAGTTGAGAGGATGATAGAATGGAATCCATACATGAGTATGCTTCATGTGGTGATTAAGGGTATGATCCTTAGCAAAAATATCATGAAACCCAAATCATGATCCTAAAACCCTAATTGACAAGGTTATTGAACCTTAACCCTAATTTAGGGAAATTTTGAGTGAAACCCTAATCTAGTTTAAGGATGTGACCCTAATTTAGGGTAATGTGATGTAAAACCCTAAATTAGGATGAATAGTAAACCTTAATTATGGGTAACTAAAGTGGAAATCCTTATTGAGGATGATTCCATGTGAAACTCTAATTAAGGGTGATTCCATAAGAAACCCTAGTTGAGGGTGATACCATGGGATATCATAATCTACGGTAATGCCATGTGAAACCCTGAATAAGAATGATGTTATGTGGAACCCTGATGAACGATGTGATGTGAGGCTCAAATCCAGGGTGATGCCATGTAAAGATATGTGAAACCTTTGTGATGGTATAATAGCCAATACACTAAAGTAGGGTGTGGTTAATATAATCAAGTAAGATGAGGATGTTATATCCATGAAGGTTAAAGTTGGTGAACCATTTGAATGGTAATGTTGATACTCTAATGAATAATGATATAAGGGACTAGATGATGCCCTGATCATTATATATCTAACTCCATTCATGTGTAGCAACCCTATATACCTTACAAAGATGAGAACATGAAATTCTTAGGAATGATATATGCAACACCAATCAATGATGTGGACAACATTCTAAGAGTTTAAATACCTAAAGTGGTTGATAATGGATTATTCTATATCAACAATGCTTAACTATTAAATAAGTCCATATCATTAAAGATAGTTGGACAATACTAATGTGTAACCTATGCTCTATATGATGAAAGTGATAGGTGAATGGTTAAAAGTATTAAGAGGGAAATACCTTAATACAAGGTCAGTTGATAATCTTAAGTAAGATGGAATGAGGAGAAAAGTGATACATCAAGACATGATAGATATCACATTTAACATTTCAGGGTTGTTACACATATACCTTGATGCATCTCAATCCAACATACTTGGATAAGAAACACAAGAAGTGTGTGTTATGTAAATTATTACAATGAAGATGTAATGAATTCAATGCACTTTGATAAGTGTTGGATAAACACTATAAGAGAGGGGTCAAGACAAGATAATGAGTATGATATAAACATACCATGGTAAGGCTGAGAGATGAACTCATACCTTGAATTGATATCCATAAATGATATATGATGAAAGTAATGATCATGAGTAAATACTTATGATAGTATTGAATGCTCCTAGATGGGTGGAGCAATATATTAGGGTTGGACTAATGATGTAAACATGAAACCCTAATTAATGTGAAATGGGAGATCCTAACCCTAATTTGGGTAATGGAATAGAAAATCCTAATTGATAGTAAACCCTAATACTGATATAGGAATGGTGGTGTTACTATTGTATCACATGATGTGATAATTGAATCATATGATTGTTATCATATCTATTAACCATGCAGATATCATGAGATGCTGATCATAGCCAGATTTGAGCTATGGCTTATATGTATAATAAAATATTGATTGGCCTTGTGCCCCTTGATGTTGTTGTTTCTTAGTAAAAGTAACAAAGGTGCATGGACTCTATGAGTCATATGAGTATGTTATTGCCTAGTGAAAGGTGACACGACACTTAATGGGCCTAGTGAGCCATATGAGATTCTTCTGTAACAAGTATCATGTATACCTCGATCTGAGGACCTAGAGGTGATAGTTACCTAACAAGTGGTAACAGTGATTAGTGATGAATCGAGGGTATGAATACCCAGTTTTGATAAGTAAGATAATGATGTTGCTGTGAGATGTGAACTTTCAAGTATTGAGATAAGGGACTGAGATCCCAATGCCTCATAAAGGATGAGAAGTGAATGATGCAAATAGTACATGTTTCTTTGTAGCATTTGTCTTAATAAGTTATGGTTGAGAATTTGGCTGATGCTAAAAGCGTATGATAATGTACTTAATTAAGTAAGTGATACAATATCATGTTGAGCCCTAACCATAGATCCATTAGTGTCAGAATTTGCTGAATAGTGAAATGGGTGCTCTGCAGCAAAACCAGACCTAGATGACCATGATTCCTCTTGGCTCGAGGAATTACATTACGATGGCCATAATCATCGCTTTTATCACTTTGCATGCTTTCTGTGGTATATAGCATGTATATGATACGTACTGTATATTGTGGTGATTGGATATGTATATGTACATATAAAAACCAAATCTCTCATCTAAATATTAAAGTTTTAGATGCCTTCCAAATGTGACACACGAGAAAAGCTTGATCGGCCAAGTGTGGGCACGCCCTAGCGTGGTGCACTGTCTATTTCGTGGAAGTGTAAAGGATGGATATGTGGGTCTGCCCTAGCAGGGTGCATATTCATCGTGTTGGCTTTGGGTCAGACTTAACACGGTGACCTAGATAGGATCTAGCACCTTGAGGCATGGAGGTGATCATGGCAAAGAGTTGCATATGACATCTTTCAAGAGTTTCATATGATGCAATTGGCAAGATTTGCCTACTTGGAAGATCTATGTTGTGGGTGACATCTCTAGCTGGTCCATGGCTTAGAGGATTTCAGGATCTTGACCCACTAGAAGGTTTTTCACTGCAATCTTTGAAATTGATGGTGTGGGCTATCAATTTCAACGAAAATAGTGGGAGTGATAATTAATTAAAGTCCTAATTATATCGTCAACCTTTCAAATCAATCAATAAGTCAAAATTGAGTTTTGGACTAGATTGCATATAGTTCCTTTTGTAGTACAAATGCCAACAAACAACAATCACTTTTCATTGTGATCGGTCCTTGAAAAGGACAAGCTAAATGGGACTAACTTTCACAATTGGTTTAAGACATTGAGAATTGTTCTCACTCAAGAGCAAAAGCTCTATGTCTTGGATACTCCAGTTCCAGAGGAACATGCTCATACTGCACCAAAGGAAGAAAGGGATGCTTATAAGAAGCATTCTGAAGATGCCATTGATGCAAAGTGCTTGATATTGTGCTCCATGAACCACGAGTTGCAGAGACAACATGAGAACATGGGTGTCATTGAGATGATTCAGCATCTCAAGAACATGTATGAAGATCAAGCACGGTAAGAGAGATATATATGATGTCTCCAGGGCACTGTTCAAGTGTGTCATGATAGAAGGAGATCCATTTGCTCCTCACATGCTCAAGATGATTGGGTATGTGGAGAACCTATTGAGACTGGGATTTCCCTTGAGCCAAGAGTTGGCTACTGACGTGATACTACAATCGTTGCCAGAATCCTATAGTCAATTTGTGATGAACTACAACATGACCAACTTTGACAAGCTTAGGCATGTTGAGGATAGCCGAGGCATAGATGAAGAAGGACAAACCTAAATCTCTGATGATGATCAACAACAAGAAAGGCAAGTCCAAGCATAAGGGCAAGGGCAAAGCTAAGAAGGGTTTTGATGCTAGCCAGTAGCCCAAGGCATCTTCAGCTCTCAAGACCTAGGGAGGTGTGACCAAGAGAGGAAATTGCCACCATTGTCAAAAGCTAGGACATTGGAAAAGGAATTGTCCACTCTATCTAGAAGAACTAAAGAAGGAGGTGACAGACATCTCCACCTGAAGGTGTCATGAAATAAACATGTAACACTTTTTAGGTATATGATACCAAGACAAAAAGTGTAAAGCACCCAATAAATGGGGCAAATGTTGTCGTCATAGATAGTACTTCAGTTTATTTTCAGCCTTAAAGGCATGTAATAGAGTTATGAACTGCTATTTCATATTTTCCAATAGATAGAAACACATTATTTTTGCATATTGTATGACAATAATGGCAATTAATAAAGATGATGTTTCCTTATGGTGATGTCTTGTTTATCTTGTGGTACTTGGTATGCATAAGATAAAATGATACCTAAAAGTTATTGATGACTCAAACAATCAAATTAGCATTAAATCATGATAAATTCATTTCTAGTTTCCATGTGATGGATAAATCTAGACTCCTTTGGTTAGAGAACCAGTAAGAGACATGAATCTCTTAGACATGATTAATCAATCTTGACTAGTGGTAGTGGGAGAATGATTATCCTATTAAGTATAATACATATGATGTTTTTACATACCTATTAGAGTTAATGCTAATACTTCAAATGATATTTAGAGAAATACCAATATGAATATCTTGAAGTATTCAAGAGTATCATAGATGAAGTACGAATTTGGTAAAGTGTTAATTCTTGATGAGATCAATGAATAAAATACTTGAACCAAATGTTTGAGAACCTTGTGAGTGATTATGATAGTGTATCATAGCAATCTCGTGATTAAGGCATGGTGATGTCTAAATCAAAAGGATTCATACTCTAAGGAGTAAGAGGATATTTATCAAATAACTAATTTCTTCTTAAATAAAGAATACCCTACACTAATAAAGGACATTAAGAATCACAAAGGGTTGTGAGTTCTTATATCCTTGACAGATACACCTTGATTATCTATGTGATGAGTTGATCATATGATGAGTCAACTATCTAGATGAATATGAGGAACCGGATTTTGAGTTATGGTTTATGACCATTACATCCTAAATGACTTCCATGTTAACCATAAGGTATGACCTTGATGGTAGCACCCATTGGGATGAAATATATAAGTGTGAATGAGTCTTAAGTGTTAAGACACATGGATAACATTTTGAGAAGGATGATGCTTGTTGATTGCAACTTAATGAGTAAAATATTTGGCATACGGATACTGAAACCGCATTCTTATAAGGAATAAAACAAGGAGGTGTATGTGACACAACCTATAAGGTTTATGAATCCATTAATGCAAATAAAGTCTATAAGTTACAATGAACTAATCAATGTGATTGATTGAGTACAAGAAACTCAGAGTTGGAATCTTTACTTTGATAATATAGTCAAAGGGCTTGATTGATATAACAAAGATAAAGAAGGGATTTGTGATTTAGTGGGAGCGTATTCACATTCCACATGTTGATGTGAAATGGAAATGTTCTAGAATGGAAATCCAAAGTGGAAATTATCTTTAGGGAAGATAGAGACATTTCCTATGTGATAGGAATAGAGATCTATAGAGATAGTTCTCAAAAACCTCTTGACATGAAAAGAGAAAGCATACATTGGCAACCTATATAGAAGGGTTCAGTGTGCACATATTCAGTGGGAGAAAACTTGTCCGTGTTACATGGATTTAGTATCCCAAGGTCAAGTGTCCAACTCTTATGCAGAATGGGAACACTAAGAATATATATGGATCTCTCATGTATGTAATCATCCTGTTATCTTGCATGTATGGACATAGAAAAATAAAATGCATTCATCATCTTGTATGTAGGACATGACAATATGATGTGCTCATCCTGATAACTCGTATGTGGGACATGACGAGTGGATGTTTGTCTAGTTCCAGTAGGAGTTACTGGAATACCATAAGAATTTGATAAGTACTTGAGAAGTACTAGTTCTATGGAAATAAGGAAGGGTTCACTGTAAAGAGTTACACTTATGCGAACTTCCGAAAAGGACAAAAAATTAATCGCAAAATATATATGAGATATATAAAAGTGAATGTTTGTTGAATAATGGAAACGTTCCAATAAAGTTGTTTTAAAAGGTAATGTTGAGTATCCATGTGTTAAAGAATAGCGGTGGATACTATATGGATCTAGGAGTTCATAGAGATGAACTTATAGATATTCCAGTCATTGATGACAAGTAAGGAGTACATGGTCATGCAATGTGGCTAAAGGTTAGCAAAGGAATACTAGATCGCATATTACGGCAACTCCATCTCATACGTGTGACGTACAACAAAGAGATGGGAGACATGCAGTTAATACCGACTTTGGCAAGGTGTTGTCATAACTCACTATGTTAGCACTAGAGCACAGTAACATGTGGGACATGTTTGAAGATCACTAAGAATATGATTCTTAAAAACCACTAGAGGGGGGTGAATAGCATTTTGAATTATTTTAACAATTATTTAACTCAAACAACCACAAATGAAAAAGCAAGAAGGAGACAAGGGACTTAGAGTGGTTCCTACCTTAGCAAATACTAAGGTAGTCAGTCCACTACCCGGTTGCTTACCCAACTGGGATTTTGAAAGTATTTATTTTATTACCTTCTCAAGGAATTACACAAAATACAATACTTTCTTACACCCCTTTGAACAGCCTTCACCTTGAAGTAGATGCACCAACTCGAGGTAGCCTTCTTGAACTAACTCGAAGCTCCCCCTTGAAGTAGCCTTCCTCTTTGAAGTAACCTCCCGTTGCACCAGCCTTCTTGAAGTAGTTCAAAGTCTCCTTCTTCACCAAGAAGATCACGACCCTCTCCAATCTGCAGCCTCCAACCTAGGAGTAGCAAGGAGAGTACAAGCAATGAAAGTGAACAAGAAAGGAAAATGGAAATTACAACTTATCCTTTGAAGCACAAGTCTTGATTTGCCTATATCAAGCGTGTAGATCTCTTAACCAATGTATATGGAAGTGTGATTGTTGTGGATAGGAGATACCAGCATATAGGACACGAAATTAGAGCCAAGAGAAAAGTAGCCAATTGCAAATGTGCTCAATTGCTCACAAACAGATTGCTCAATGCATGTGTATGCTCAAAGATTGCTCAAGTGTTTAATTGGTAAGTTTAGGTGTCCTAAGGCATGTCCTATTTATAGGAATGACCTACAAGTGCTTAAGGACATTCTAGACACTTTCTAGAGGGTTCTAAGTGCTTAACTAGCCGTTAGGTACACTTTAGTTGCTTTTAGAAACGGCTAGTTAATTAATTCTGCAGTTGTGGTCAGAGTCCATCTCGGTCGAGGAATTGTTGACCGAGATACCTACTCGGTCGAGGTTTTGTCGACCTATAGGCTCTCTAGATCAAGTGTTTGCAACGTTCATCTCCAACTGCCAACTACCTTGTCAGTTGTGTCTAACGGCTACTTGGGTCTTTCTCGGTCAAGAAGTTTGTCGACTGAGAGTGTCTCGGTCGAGGGTTTTGTCGACCGAGATTGACCCTATTTCAATGTTTCAAATAAAGGCATTAAGTGTGTGTATGAGTGTGCATATATGACATTATTGAAGGGGATGACCTATCTGAGTTTGGTGTTTAACTAGGGAAGATCTAACGCTTGATTTACATGAAGTCTAAGTACTTGTACATTATATGTTTCTACAAGTTTTTACAAATTGATTACATTTTATGAAAATACAAACATTAAGCATATAGATTTCCCTGATGCTTTGTCATCTACCTTATTCCTGCAACACTCAAGTAGCACATTAGATCAACAAGAATGAAATGTTTTTCATTATCAAAACAAAGGGATTTATCATAATGTCCAATTTAGCCAACAAACTCCCCCTTTTTGAAGATGACAAACATTTCCTAAGTATAAAATAAGGAAATATAAAACATGTGAGTTTCATACCTGAAGATTACCTTTGTAGCAATTCTTGTTGTGCAAGTGAGTGCTGGCTGAGATGTTATGAAACTCATTTTATATTTTTGATTTTATATTCTTTCTCCCCCTTTGTCATTTCAAAAAGATATCCAAGATGAATATTTGTGTGTCTTTTAGTCATAAGTAATTGCTCAATCACTTGCAAAGGATGTTAAGCCTTGAAAGTGATATGAGAATCCTTTTAAGCTTAGAGTATATGAAAAATATTTCTAACCAAACGCACGGGATGTTAGGCCCTGATTTGTTTAGAAAAATCCATTAAGAACAGGATGCGTATCATGAAATATGTATATTTCTTCCTTATGCATTGCTCCCCCTTAAATAGATATCCTAATTATAATCAAGGAAGTAATGCACTCCAATAGATGGTTAATTTTTCCACAATTTTAAGTTTCAGGTATTTGCAAAAATTTTATCCTTTGTTATTCATTGCGTATATATTACTCCTCTTACTTTGTATGCTCTACTATAATAGTCTTATAATCTATGTTCAAATGATGCCATATAAAGAACATATTAATAACATTTTACAAGATGACTCATATGCTTTGAAAGATATCCACTATAATCATTCAAAGATAACAAATTCATTACAATCATGTAAAGATAACCATTTCATTACAATCATGCAAAGATAACCATTTCATTACAATCATGCAAAGATAACCATTTCATTACAACTATTATAAAGGACACTCATAATCTCACTGGAAAGACCTAAGTATTACATCAATATCTGGGTCTTTTCCAAGAAATGGCTCAGCTCCATAATATTTGACTAAAGTTTGCCACTCCAAAGCACCTGTCTTGGTTAAGTCATATGCTTCCAAGAAGGTGGGAACACGATCAAAGCGGAAATGAGCCGCAATGTCTTGTAGTTGCATGTGAGAAAACTGAGTATGTGTGAGATCAGGAGATGATGGAGGTGGAATTTGGTAGTAGTTGTAGGAAGGGTTATATGTGTTGATCATGCCAGGATTTAGAGAATAAGGATATTCATCTGGTTGATTTGGAGAGAGGGCTTGCATCCTTTGGTTTAAGTAGGTCATGGCATGGTGGCTATAATCTAATTGTCTACTTAGATGATATTGGGATCCAGCAATATAGGTTAGGGTGTTTTGGATGGGATCATAGGGTAGGTTGGTAGGAGAAGGTGGTGGAGGTATGTCTTGAGTAGATGTCTCTCCTTCCGTCCTAGCCCTCTTGTGACCAAAATCAATTCCCATCTTTTCTATTGTGTTTTTGCTTATTTTTTGTGGTTTTCTTTCCCATGTGTATCCTAGATCCTCCATATTTTTCTTAAGAAAGTGTTGAGTAATTTGGCATACAAAATCAGCATAAGGAGGATTGCCAGAAAACTCAAGCATATTCTTAATGATGAGGCAGATAAAATTTATGGGAATGTGTTTGATAATGGCATAAATTAGATACATGCGAAAGGTAGGGACTTCAGACTTGTTTGCTCTAGGATGTATGTTTGTGGAAACAATAAGATTGATAATCCTAGCTGCAGGTTTGAGGTTAATGGCATAGTAGGTCCCCTATCTGCGTGACAAGTTGTGTTAGATTGAAAAATGGCTCGTTTAATGTCACTAAGACTGATCGAATTGTCACCTTGGGAAAATTTATTGAGTGGATTTCCAGTGGTAAGGTCAAGAACGTCTTGGTATTCTTCTAAGTCTATGTTGAGCATGTCAAGGATACCCTCCTCAGTAAAGTGAAAGCTATGCCCATTGACCATAGAGGAGAAGGAGTTATTTTCGAGATGGGAGGTTAAGTTTGCATAGAACTCATTTACCACTTTGGAAGAATAGAAAGGCAAGGAAGGGTTCAGAAAATCTTTCAAATTTTGCACCTCAAAGAGATCCTCCAGGTCGACGATGTTGTAGAAGTCCATGACGTCAACCGGCCGTCGTGGAAGAGGAGTTTTGGAGGAGAGCCTGAGGTAGCGATCACCAGCAGCTGCATCAATGAAGGGGATGTCGTTGATGATCGGCAATGGTGGGGAGGCCGTCCTTCCTTTCCTGCTAGCAACTTGCTTCTTTCCACGCACAGATGATGAAGCCATTGCTTTGCCTTGAGGTGGAGAAGAAGCAAGAAAGTCTTGGAGGTGGAGAAGCTAAAGTGTTGCACAAAAATGCACTAGAGAGAAACTAGAGAAATGAGAATGTGAAAGTGTGATGTAATGACCCGTTTTGGTCCTTTTATAGCAATCCAGTAGCCCCTTCGGTCGACAATTTGTCGACCGACGACCGCAATGGTCATATTCTAGGCGCGCCTCTCGGTCGCCCAACGATCGACCGGCAATGGTCATATTCAAACGGTCAAATTCCAACGGTCATATTCCAACGGTCGGCCCTCAGTCGAGCATTTGTCGACCGACGCCGGCTCGGTCGAACAATTGTCGACCGGAAGTGTATCTGAGTTTTGCTCGTGTAGTTCTTACTTTGAAGTCTATCGGTCGAAAGAGATAGCTGACCGAGATGTTTTCGGTCGAAGAATTCGTCGACCGACAAACTTACTGTGAATGAAATTTTAAGCTGATTGAAGCAAGTGATAGACTGAATTTGTAGAGCATATATATGCTTTTCTGAGGGAGTAATATTGTGATTATTATTACCAATATTTGGACAAATTTTGAGGTCATAATTTTAATTTGTCTTTTTATCACAATTTTTATATAGAGAATGATATCCAAGTAAGTATTGTGTCAAGCTTATTTTAGGTCGACCTTGACTACGACCATAGAGCCCCTTGGTCAAATTTAATTTCAACCAAGAGGCAAATGCTGCAGAGTTCATATTTGAACATTCATTTGTGAGGTATAATTTCTACAGGTTGATTAAATAAGTAGAAATTTGAAGCATTTTGAGTAATGTTTATTATTATGTCCCCTAATCTTTGCTATGAATTTCAAGTCCTGTTTCTTCTTGTACTCAGATTAATCATAAGATTCTTCAAGAAAATATACATATATCCTTGAACTCACGAATAATATCTCATGTTCTTAAAGATATCAATTGAAAAAAAAATTGTATGACATTTTGCTCTTTGCAAGCATTGAAGGTCTTGTTCTAAGAAATATTTCAACAACGAATCAGTTTGCCTATGTATCATCAAAAATCATTCATGTATTACCTGGGATGATATGATCCACACAAAAAAAAATCATTATCTATTTGTGCCATAGAGTTTTATCTTTGTGCAACATAGCATCATCTTTATATGTAGAGAGCTGAATGATGAAACAATGAAAGCATATACGTGATGTAATGATAGAACAATAGAAGCAAGAATTTATTCTTTGTTTTGCATGTAAAGACAGTTTTTTTAATAACAATTAGATAGCAATTTGATCAATTTGAAAACATATTCAGCAGATGTATTGCAGACTGGAAATCAGTAACCTTCCCGGTTGACGATTTCTTGACCGATATTAATCTCGATCGATAGTTTCTTGACCGAAAAAGGTTCTGTACTGTTTCAGAACTATTTTCAGTAATTGCTTTTAAGTAAACAAAGTTCATTTTCAATTCTATAAGGCAATTTGAAAATTTATCTTGGTTGAGATAGAGTAATGAATATTAAAGTAATATTTAGATCAAATCTCAACTAATTATATTTTATGATTTGAGAACTTTAATCAAGGGAAAATTTGTCTTTGCAGTTTTAAAAGAATTGTATATTTTCAAGTTAGAGGTTTTAGATACTTGAATTAATTTGTTATGCCATTATGTTAAGTTGAGATAGACATAGAAATATGCAACTAGGGTCCTTGGTCATATCTCAACTTAATTCCGTTCATTTAGTTTGGGGGTTTTGGAACCCAAACTAACTCGACATCCTTTTTCTTATAAGGACATGAAAAAGAATAATGACCAAGGCGCAAATAGTAATGACAACATATAGAATCAAACTCATATCTCTTTCTATGATTTTGTTCTAGGTTGTTCTTGGGTACGTATGTATTTGTGCCTTTAGGTACATACATAGATTGACTCTTTGGCACTTGTGTTCTTCCCCTACTAGGTTTTTGATAAGATTTTCCTTTAGGCTTGTAACCTAGTCCTCTCCTTCCAATTTGATGGTAAGGATCATTTAAGATTTTATCAAGAATGCCATTGTTACTTAGACTACTAACTTCTTGTTGTAGCTTAGCAATCTCCTCAATTCTATTCTTGATATCTAGCTTTGCTTGTTCTAGATTAGATGATAATGAATCTCTTTCTTTTACGATAGTATCATAATCTAGATATGTGCACAAGACGGGTTGTTTTTGAAGATCGTTTACTTGAGTTTGCAAATGAATCTTTTCTAGAGAAAGAAGATTACAATCTACCTCTATTGATTTTATCTTAACATTATGATCTTCAATGATCTTTTTAAGATCTTCATTTTCAGATGTAAGAGCAAGAACTTTAACATGTAACTCATTATTTTCTTTATTTGATTTCTTTAATTTCTTCTTGCACTCAATATATTTTCCATGCGTTTCTTGAAGACTAGCAATTAAATCTTCTTTAGACAAATCGAAAAGACTTACCTCTCCTTCTTCTTCACTTATTGTAGCAATAAGGAAATCTTTGTGATCATCTTCCTTCTTTGATCTCCATGGGAAGCTAGATGTTGTGTGGCTTGTTCCTAAGCACCAATTACAACTTGTTGTAGGTTGGTCCAGGCTGCTCCTTTTCTTGCAGTTGTAAGCACCACCACCCTCCATTCTTCAATACCTGATTAGGGTTCCTTGAAGCCTGCTCTGATACCAATTGAAAAACCACTAGAGGGGGGTGAATAGGGTTTTGAATTATTTTAACAATTATTTAACTCAAACAACCACAAATGAAAAAGCAAGAAGGAGACAAGGGATTTAGAGTGGTTCCTACCTTAGGAAATACTAAGGTAGTCAGTCCACTACCCGGTTGCTTACCCAACCGGGATTTTGAAAGTATTTATTTTATTACCTTCTCAAGGAATTACACAAAATACAATACTTTCTTACACCCCTTTGAACATCCTTCACCTTGAAGTAGATGCACCAACTCGAGGTAGCCTTCTTGAACTAACTCGAAGCTCCCCCTTGAAGTAGCCTTCCTCTTTGAAGTAACCTCCCATTGCACCATCCTTTTTGAAGTAGTTCAAAGTCTCCTTCTTCACCAAGAAGATCACGACCCTCTCCAATCTGCAGCCTCCAACCTAGGAGTAGCAAGGAGAGTACAAGCAATGAAAGTGAACAAGAAAGGAAAATGGAAATTACAACTTATCCTTTGAAGCACAAGGCTTGATTTGCCTATATCAAGCATGTAGATCTCCTAACCAATGTATATGGAAGTGTGATTGTTGTGGATAGGAGATAATAGCCTATAGGACACGAAATTAGAGCCAAGATAAAAGTAGCCAATTGCAAATGTGCTCAATTGCTCACAAACAGATTGCTCAATGCATGTGTATGCTCAAAGATTGCTCAAGTGTGTAATTGGTAAGTTTAGGTGTCCTAAGGCATGTCCTATTTATAGGAATGACCTACAAGTGCTTAAGGATGTTCTAGACACTTTCTAGAGGGTTCTAAGTGCTTAACTAGATGTTAGGTACACTTTAGTTGCTTTTAGCAACGGCTAGTTAATTAATTCTGCAGTTGCTGTCAGAGTCCATCTCGGTCGAGGAATTGTCGACTGAGATACCTACTCGGTCGAGGTTTTGTCAACCGACAGGATCTCTGGATCAAGTGTTTGCAACGTTCATCTCCAACTGCCAACTACCTTGTTAGTTGTGTCTAACGGCTACTTGGGTCTTTCTCGGTCGAGAAGTTTGTCGACTGAGAGTGTCTCGGTCGAGGATTTTGTCGACCGAGATTGACCCTGTTTCAATGTTTCAAATAAAGGCATTAAGTGTGTGTATGAGTGTGCATATATGACATTATTGAAAGGGATGACCTATCTAAGTTTGGTGTTTAGCTAGGGAAGATCTAACGCTTGATTTACATGAAGTCTAAGTACTTGTACATTATATGTTTGTACAAGTTTTTACAAATTGATTACATTTTATGAAAATACAAACATTAAGCATATAGATTTCCCTGATGCTTTGTCATCTACCTTATTCCTGCAACACTCAAGTAGCACGTTAGATCAACAAGAATGAAATGTTTGTCATTATCAAAACAAAGGGATTTATCATAATGTCCAATTTAGCCAATAGATTCAAGGGTGATTGGCTCACAGTGCAAGTGGGAGTCTGTTGGTATGAATGCCCTGAGAGCCAATCATGGGATGATTGGTGGGATACATTAAGATTGATTTGATAAACATCAAAGGCAAACTTCCAATTCTTTCTGTTTCAGTCAAATGAGATAGTGATAGAACAGATTGAATGTCTAGAGAATGACAGTACTCAATGACGTATGCTTTCAGGTTAAGGACCAGAATGATGAGATCATACGGATGCTAAGAGTTTGTACATTCTTAATATGTCCCTAGTCATATGTCATTGTGGAAGGTAGATAGACAGCAATGACACAGAAGACTAGATTGGGGTGTTGGTTGATAACAAAATCTCATTAGTCATGATATGAAGATATCAAACCAAACACATAGGTACTTGTTAGAGAACAAGTATACCGGACAGACCCACCGTGAGTTTGACACATGGAACCATGACATGGTAGTCACAGTCAGTTCTCATAGTGATGGTGGTGAGTGTGATTCTTTGACCTGAAATCACTACACTCAACACATGTCGTTGGGTACACTTTGACATCATCAAACACAGTCCTGAAACATGGGTTGTTATAAAGGTGATGATTGGGTGACTTTGACACATGGGGCTTTTGAGGGGTGAGTGATAGATATGGGATTTGTCCCTCCTGAGGGAGTTTGATATCAATGGGCACTTGATGAGTAGGATTGAGATAGGCGTGCACGCATGTGTGAATCAGTATGTGATATTGATGTCATACACATCTCCTCCAATCTACTCTGAGATCAAGAAAGTGAATGAACATTGAAAGGATAATGTCCCATGCCTTGAGTTCATTCGGGATATCAATGACAAAGGAATTATACATTCACTGTAACACCATTCACAGATTGTAGGATTTAAAGTTGTTCTCCAACTTTCCTTTCACTTGGGTATCACTGATATGCGATTAGGCACCACTCTTTGCTTGTGAAGTCATAAATGTTATGGACTTTCACTACCAACGTGAAATGGACCTGTAGGATTTAACTTGGAAGAGGAGTTTATCCACAAACGATGTTTAGATTGATTAATAAAGGAGTTTAGTAGTTCAATTAAACACTTAATCAATTGATAGCTCAGTATCATAGTGTTCAAGGAGTTGGACCGATTGATTAGAGTATTAGATTGATTGAAGCTACAATTGACTCATTTGCACAGTCTACTGCCCCAACCGATCGACTCATAGGGATGAACCGATGGACTCAGGTTGGTGAACCGGTCGGCTCAAGTGGTGAGTCAATCGGCTCATGTATCAATGAGATGATCAGCTCAATTGTTGAACCGGTTGATTCATGTGACCAACCAAGATTGTTTGGAAAGTCAGAAGACTATTTTGCAAATACAATTTGTTTCACTTGTACAAATTTGATTTGGATAAGGATTAATATTTGATTAATCAGTAACAAATATGAAAGTCAATTTGGGCTGGATAAGGACCATGAACCAATTGGCTCAAGCATGAACCAATGGGCTCATAGCACCAGACGATCGGCTCTGGTCCCAAACGATCGGCTCAGGGCCCGCAACGATCGTTTTAGAGTGTGAATTGATCGCTTCAGCTGACGCAGTTGGTTGTTTTGTGGAAAATCTTGAACCCTTCTACTTCTGCTTTAATCTCGCATTGCCCGGGATAGAGAACCATGTCCCATGGCCCTCCTATATATATAGGGGTATTGGGCGCTTCTCAGGAACAACAACTCAGAACACCAGTTTCTCTGTGAAGTTGTCATTCTCTCTGGTTGTGGTAGCCAAGAGAGCCCGAGCAAGTGCTACCCGATAAGGGAGGCATAGTAAGGGAAAGACAACTATAGAAAGGCAACTGGTTGCAGGAGAGTGTGTCGGTGACTAGTACGCCGATAGAAGAATGTGACTCCTTCTGATTCCTTGTGGGACAAGGAGATTGGAGTTCTAGGTGGTCCGTGTGGACTACTTTAGAGGAGGGAGACTTCTGCCACTT
The DNA here is from genome assembly GCA_963693085.1 of Alisma plantago-aquatica. NCBI lineage: Eukaryota > Viridiplantae > Streptophyta > Magnoliopsida > Alismatales > Alismataceae > Alisma > Alisma plantago-aquatica. The sequence continues at coordinate 1,006,508,389 of OY856412.1, forward strand.
GGAGGACAGCTGCCAATCATGATAGTCCCGGTGAGACCAGGAGCTACACAGACACCATCTAAGACCGGAGGTGAAGACCGCACAAGCTACGAGGTAACGTCGTCGAGCAAGCCTCGGGACAAGGTATGCCTCTACAAACCATCCTTCCTATTGTATAGACGTTGACGTGATTCCGTTTATGGGTTTGGGAGGAGAAATTTTTTTGTTTCCGCTAACTTCTCTGACTCCCTTATAACCCAACAAGAATGTGCTACAAGTGTAGTCAGGTTGGGCATACCAAGCAGTTTTGTTCCATTAAGGATGATGAGATGACCCAATAGTCAAGGAAAAGTCAGCATGGCTCACAAACACAACAATATAGCAACGGAGGAGGACAAGGACATGCATCGCAGGCTGGTTCTTCAGAACCTGCCCACAAAGGACAGGGATGTCAGCAAGAAATAGCTAGATTCTATGCCATGACTGAATTGGAAGGAGTGGTCAATTCGTGAGTAGTGAGAGGTCAGATGGAGTTATTTAATTCTAATTTGTCTTCTTTTTGCTTTATATCTATTTTGATTGATCGGGTGTGACCCACTCTTTTATCACTCATGAAGTGATTGTTAATAGTTCTTTGCCTGTTAGACGTAGATGTAATAGCCTTTGTTTAGAAACCCCATTGGTCAGTTCCACAGAGTTGTAGGAGGTGTGCCCTTCTTGTGTCCTTTCTTTTTCAGGACATAGTATTCAAGTGGATCTCCTACCACTTAACATGCATGGATTTGATGTGATCCTTGGAATGCATACTTTGGAGAAGTATCAGGTGGTCTTGGATTGTAGCCAAGGTCTTGACATTTTGGGATGGTGATGTGACATGGATCTTCCAAGGATATGGTAAGATTCTCCCGACATGTCTGGTGTTAGAGATGGTGGCAAAGAAACTATTGAGGCAGGGTTGCGAGGTGTTTTTGGCACATGTGATGGATACTAAGGTGAGGAATCCTAATATTCAGGAGGTGCCACTGGTTTGTGAGTTCGAGACCGTATTTTCCAAGTATCTTCCATGTGTTCCCCCACCTTGAGAGATTGATTTTGAGATCAATCTAGTCTCGGGTACCCAACTGATAGTTCATACATTGTATAGGATGGCACCAGTTGAGATGGCAAAGTTGAAGAAATATTTGTAAGAGCTACTTGATAAAGGTTTTATTAGGCCTAATACATTGCCATGGGGTGCTCCAGTGTTGTTTGTAAAGAAGAAGGACGGATCTATGAGAATGTGCATAGACTACAGGCAGTTGAATAAGGTGACGATAAAGAACAAGTATCCCTTGCCGCAGATTGATGACCTATTTGACCTGTTGCAAGGATCCCCAGTGTTCTCCAATGTAGATATGAGATCGGTATATCACCAGTTGTGGATCAAGGTGGATGGCATACCTAAGTCATCATTCAGGACTCATTGTGATCATTATGAGTTCGTGGTTATGTCGTTTGGGATAACCAATGCACTGGTAGCATTATGGATCTGATGAATAAGGTGTTTTGGCCTTAGCTAGACCAGTTTAGGGTAGTATTTATAGATGATATTTTGATCTGCTTTAGGGCCAACCAATAGCATGAGCAGCATTGGCGTCAGGCATTGATCACATTGAGATAACACCAGTTGTATGCAAAGCTTAGCAAGTGTGAATTTTGGCTGAAGGAGGTATCCTTCCTAGGACATGTGATATCTGCTGAAGGTGTTCATGTGGACCCCATGAAAGTGGAATTTGTGATAGAGAGGGAGCAGCTGAAGACATAGATAGAAGTTTGTAGTTTTCTGGGTTTGGCAGGATACTATAGGAGGTTCATCGAGAACTTCAGTTTAGTGGCGTTACCCCTAACAAAGCTGACAAGAAAAGATGTGCCTTTTGTCTGGGATGACAAGAAGTGTGCCTTTCGATTGTTAAAGGAGAAACTAACTAATGCATCAGTGTCAATTCTACCCAAGCAATGGAAAGGAAATATAGTCTTCTATGATGTGTCGAGCAATGGTTTAGGTTGTGTGCTGATGCTGGACAAGAATATGATTTCTTTTGCTTTGCGACAATTTAAGAAACATGATGAGAACTACCCAACCGATGATCTGGAGCTAGTTCTAGTGGTCCATGCTCTGAAGATCTAGAGGCACTACCTTTATGATGAGAAGTGTTAGATCTTCACAGATCACAAGAACTTGAGTTACATCTTTTCACGATAGGAGCTCAACATGAGGCAGTGATGATGAATGGAGCTTATCAAAGATGATGACTTCTTAATTGGTTACCATCCAAGAAACAAAAATGTTGTGGCAGATGCTTTGAGCAGGAAGTGTTCTTCTTCATCTTCTACAGACAAAGCGCAGTTGTGCTCTTTGGTGTGCTACAAGAGAGACATGTTGGTCTCCTTACGTCAGATGAATGTGAAGCTAGAGGTATCTATGATAGCATATTTATTATACACAGTGGTAACAGAAACTAATTCAAATTGTACAACAACAAGATTCAAACTCACGTCTGGTGAGTAGGAAAACTGTTGTAAGTGAAGCCCACATTGAGGCAACAGATCAGGGAGGCACAATAGGTGATATTGTGATACAACAAATACGATCATAGTTTGGAAGCAAGAAGCATGATGGCTTCCATGAGGAAGATGATGGGACAATGTGTTACCATAATAGAGTCATGGTTCCTGGTGTTGACAACTTGAGGAAGATGGTTTTGGAAGAGGCTCACTCTTCAATCTATGCTATGCACCCAGGTATTGCCAAGATGTACCATAACCTTAAGGATCTATATTGGTGGCCTGGTCTAAAGTGTGATGTGGCTGAGTTTGTGGACAAGTACATAGTGTGTTAGCAAGTTAAGGTGGAACATCAGAAACCTACAGGAATTTTGAAATTGTTGCCTATACCGCAATGGAAATAGGATCACGGGATGATGGATTTTGTGGTTGGACTCCCTAGGACAACCAAAGGTCATGATTCCATTTGGGTGATCGTTGACAAGTTAACTAAGTCAGTGCATTTCCTTCCTATGAAGACAACATATACAATAGACAATCTTGCTCAGATATATGTTGATGACATAGTATGTTTTCATGGTGTATGAGCTACTATCATGTCAAATAGAGGACCCCATTTTATGAGTCACTTTTGGGAGCGCTTGCACACAGCTTTGGGTACGTAGTTGAGGTTTAGTACTACCTTTCAGCCACAAATATACGATCATTCTAAGAGGACAATACAGACCTTGGAGGATCTATTGAGAGCTTGTGTCTTACAGTTTCTAGGCAGTTAGCACATCCACCTCACTTTGATAGAATTTTCTTATAATAACATTTATCAGTTAAGTATCAACATGGCACCTTATGAGGCATTGTATGAGATATGCTACAGATCTCTGTTGTGTTGGTATGAAACTGGTGAAACCAACTTCTTGGTCCTAAACTGGTGTAGTAGATGACTGAGAAGATCAAAGTGATTCAACAGCAGTTGAAGGCAATGTAGGACAGGAAGATTTTGGATGCTGACATCCAACATAGACTATTAGAGTTATAGGTGGGAGATAGAGAATATCTCAAGATCTCTCCTTAGAAGGGTGTTTTGAGGTTTGGGAGAAATGGTAAGTTGTCTCCGAGGTTTATGGAACCTAACCCTATGGTGGCACGTGTAGGGAAGGTGGCATATAAGTTGCAGTTTCCAGTTGAGTTGCACATGTTGCATCTAGTGTTCCATGAGTCCATGTTGAGGAAGTGCTACCCTGATACAGAGTTAATTTTGCATCTAGTTGAGGTTAAGCTTGATGAGGATATGTCATATGTGGAAGGAACCATGTTGATCCTTGATAGAAGAATGAAGAAGATGAAGAAGAAAGACATAGTGCTGGTGAAGGTTCTGTAGCATCACCGTGGCATTAAGGAAGCCATGTGGGAGCTTGAGGAAGAGCTGGGGAGGAAGTACCCATCTCTCTTCATTTAGTATTTCAGGGGCAAATTCCTTGTAAGGAGTTTGTGGCTTGTAAGACCCCTAAAATGTGTTTTGGGTTAACCCTATTTGTTTTCTTAAGTAAGTTCTTAGAACCTTGATATAATCCTTTGAGATGTTTTTAGATCTTTTGGAGAGCTCAAGTCCCCAGTTTGATCTTATATGGATGATTTTTGTGCTTTGTGTGTTTGCTTTGGTCTAAACTATAATTTACCCATTTTTAATGGTTATCATTATAATTTTCCACCTCTAGAGTGTTCCTTCTGTCTCTTGGCTTTAGGAGAGACTAGTTGTGATGACCACTATCAAACTAATAATGGCATCACACAAAACCATGTTTAAACAACCATTAATAATGGATTACCAAAAATCACTAAAAATTAAAACCATTTTTCATAAAGATCAATTGCCAAGAAATCCACTACAGAAAGGCTCAAAACATGTCATATACAACATGATACATCACACATGTGCTATTTCAGCAACATCCATGTTTCAACTGCTATTAGTTTGCTTTTACCAAAAACATGTACATGAGCAAACTATTAGCTATAACAACCTTTTAGCGAATATCCAGACCGATCATAAAACCATATACGAAACTAGCCTCCAAGGACCTGAGAGTACAGAGATGACACATAGGACTTCTATCTACAACAAGACGCAACTGACAACACACCACCTCAAATTCCAGGTGTTCTTCTTACTATTGTCCTATCTTAGCTTACACGATCTCTTCTACCTCATGCATGTCCACCTAAAAAGTTGTGGAACCCACAGGATGAGACAAAAGTCCCAGTGGGAAATATAACTTCCCAACAACACTATTATTATAATATATATATAGTTATTAGAACAGAAAGTAAAGTTATATATACTAAACAGATCTGACCATATATTATGGGCATGTCGAAATATATCATATCTCAGCAGTTCAGATAACTATGACTAAATAGTAGATCAAGTAATCACTTTAGAAGGAATATGAACAACATGTATGACAACTACTGATTATGTCATATGAATACAATTACAGCCCTATTCAATATTTATGTATTCCAATCTCAAGAGAAATATGCTACACAGATAACCGAATCTTTTAATAATCATTCTCCTGAGTACACATACACTTATGCACATAATGCTCAAGCTTAGGATGTAGAGTAGAGCAATCTCATCATTTAAGTAGTTCAGATATCTATGAATGAACAATAGATCATCTAATAATTTTAAAAGAAATACGAAGAACATGTATAACATTTATCAACTATGACATACAGAAGCAATTGCAACCTCATTAAATGTTTATGTATTCGATCCTTAAGCAAATATGATACAAGTATGATTACATATTTCAACAATCAATCTTATGCCTTGAGGAGATGAGGTATACCGCTCATTCTCCAATCAACCTAAATTTGGTAGCATCAATGCAATACAAGGTCCATGAAAGAGGTGGATTCTAAGACCTCACCTCCTCGGTCAGTACAAGAATATTGGTAGTGACATCATGAGTCAAACTATAATTAACTAGCATGGGTATATAGGGTCATCGGTAGAGAGATATAGCATGTAGTTGTTCCCTCATTAGGGTATAACTCATATTCAATCCTGATTATATCAAGATATGGTCCTTAACCGATCCTAATTATATATTGAGTTACATCCTACAATCGCACTCTTTCTAGGGTATGGCCCGAAGCTAATCCTAATGTTCAGGGTAAGGCCCACATCCAATCATGTTAGTTAAGGATACAAGGAGATACCTCAACTTGCACCCCACATATTTAACAATATGTGCTCCGAGTAAAACTCGTTTCACCATTCAGCAAGTTCTGACACTGAATGGGTCTATGCCCAGGGCAAACTACATTTTTAGTTACTCTTGATAGGTTGCATTACAACATCTTTTAGCATCAATCAAATTACAAGAATGAATTATAGATAAATGCTACATAGAAAGGTGTAATATGTTTTTCAAATAATCTTGTATCAATTGGAACACATCTTGATACACCTATCATGGGATCTCAATCCCTTTGTTCACATCACTGGGAATCTCATCCCTTCGACATTTTCATTATCATGATCACATGTTTTGGGTATCAAACCCTCATTTCATCATTGAATAGTGTCACCTCTTACCAGTCAACAATCATCTCTAGATCAACAAACCCATATATATCATACTTGTTGTACAAGTATATCACATGGCTCACAAGGCCTATTTAATTTGTATCATGCTAAATCATCATAGCTCATACCTGGCTATGCTAATCATCTCATAATACCTGCATGGTTAGTAATTCATGGTAAAAGCAATATCAAGTAAATGTCATCACCATGCCGTAAAGAGAATCCTTCAAATTACAACCCTCTCATAATTAGGGTTAGGGTTTCCCCTTGTAGCTGATTAGGGTTTTCAAGTTCATATTTAACAACCAAACCTAATTCACATCATAAAATCTTATATTATTGCCATAAATATTCAATCATACTTAATTACTCTCATCAATTATCATCAATTGATTATCAACATGAGGTAATACCTTTCTTATATGAGTAGTATAAGTTTCTCTCTCATCCTTACTAGGATATTGATTTCAACATACATATTACATTGGCTTGATCCTCTTCAGGGTTTATCAGCCTACACTTATCAAAGTATATCCATCTCATTACTTCGTAGTGTATTAATTGATTATATTCATTATGTGTCGGCTTACAATCATCAAGGTGTATCGGTCTAGACACTAACCCTTGTGTTGGCCTAGACACATTCACTTGTGTCGGCCTAGACACTCTTACTTGTGTAGTCCTAGACACTTGTGTCGGTCATGGCACTTGTGTCGGCCTAATCACCTCCCTTTGTGTCACCCTAAGGAATCTCACTTGTAACACCCTATGTATATACACGTGTGTCACTTTATGCATATACACTTGTATCACCCTATGCATATCAACATATGTGTGTCGGACATAGCACATTCTAGTGTATCAACCATACTATCATCTTGTGTTTGTGTCGGCCAAGGCATCAAAGGATGTATCATCCTAGACACGATCAATTGATATCGGGTTAGGGGTGTATCAGGTTCTAGGGTTAAGATTAGATGATATTGGGTTAGGCATCATCATCTGCCTCACACCCTCACTTATCAAGGTACCGACCTCACTTATCTTTTGGTGTATCACCTTCACCATACTTTAGAGTAACAACTTTACCTCATTTTAGTATAACATATTCACCTCACTTGGTTGTAACATCTTGACCTCTCTTGGGCGTGATATCTTCACCTCACTTGGGTGTATCACCTTCACCTCACTTTAGTGTAACCTCTTCACCTTACTTGGTGTATCGACCACACCATGCTCTAGGGTTTCAGCCTTACTCTCATCTTGTGTGTTGATCCTGACACTTTCACTTATGTTGCCCATACCACATCAAAGTGATATTGGTTTAGAGGTGCTTGAAAGTGATATGGGTTTAGAGGTGCTTCAAAGTGATTCCAGTTTAGAGATGTTTCAAAGTGATATCAGTTTAGAGGTGCTTCAAAGTGAGACGGGTTTCTATCATCTTCTAGCTCCAAACATCCGTCCATTAACACTCTAGTTCATGAAAAACAACCCCATATATCCATTAGAACTCATAGATTCATCATTTAATCAAAGGAAGTCAAAATTGAGAAGGAATCACCCAGTATTGCACAATTGAAAGTGAATAACAATAGAATTGAAGTAGAGTTATATAACCCACCTTAAGATTACCATTAGATATTCAAGCTTCAAGCTTTGAAGATCCACGTTCCCAAGGTTGAATATGGTCATGGCATCGCCTTAGACAACATGCTCAGCCTTTCTCTTGCTCCTTGAGCTCCTAGGGTCGTCCACCAAGAAGGAAGTGGCAAAAGAGTCAAAAGGTTTACTTGCTTGTAAAAAGAGGGGCTTATATCGTCAAGTTACAAGAGAGAGAGTATCTATGAGGTGTCATCACCATATGTTACTAGATGACACATGTCCATGCATGGTGGCACCATGCAACCATAATTATATCAACATGCAAAATTCTTGTGGAAAATTCAAAGATAAGATATAGGCCATTTGGTATCTTGCTTGATAAGATATCACAACCCAATATCTCTTTATATGCAAACTGAAACAACTTTTGCAATGAACATATAAATTGATAGTCTTCACCTGCTTGAGATGCTTAGCCCGATATGAATACTTCCAAAAAGTTACTAAACCGATATGGGACCTTCTCAATAGCTTCCAAGCCAATAGGCACTCCCATATATACTTCCTAACTAGACACAACCGATCTAGTGTTCAAGATACTCAACACTCTTTGGCTCTTTCATCACCAAGAGTTGTTATTACTTAATCAAGACTCAAACAACGTGGCCCCTCCTTTATATCTACTCTATATGGTTATGAGAGAGAAGGGACACTCTAGAAGTGGTAAATTGCGCATCGACCGCATATTTTGGGTAAATTGCAAATTGCATTAAAACTGTCATATATAAAACAAACAACCTTCAAACAAGATCAAACTTGAAGCTTGAGCTCTCCTTAAGTCTTAATTATTTTTCAAAAGATTAAGACAGGGCTCTAATTATACTACCAGATCAGGGGTGTTATAAATTATCAACCCCTAACAAGGATTTCATCCCCAAAATCTCAAGAAAAAATAGAAAGGTACTTCCTCTTTTACTCTTTATTAAACTTTTATGAACCCAACCAAAGGGAATCTCAAAATAGTAACTTACTTATGACTTAGAAATATTCTTATCATAAACATCTTTTATATCATAGTGACGTCCTGGAACTTTATCTAATATTAACACAAGATTTATCACATAGGATACACCCTTAGTTAACTGTACAAGTTCTGGCTTATAGAGTTAACATTTATGTCAAGTCATACTTCCTTACATAGAAACATTGTATGTACTTTGTACAACTCAGATTGCAACCCTAACTTTTAAGCCACCTTCACAACTTGTAACATTACAAGAGGAGTTCTCAGACCTGGGAGACATTATATTTATCCAAGGGCAAAGGTAATATGATAATTTCAAGGGTGTTAACTATCAAATTCTCATTAGGAAACTTTTTCTTTATCTCACATACCACTGGAACCTCTTGGATACTAGGATTCCTTACAATAGTATCCATCACATATGCCAAAACACAACAAATTCATGTTCATTCAGCTTTTCAACTGTCGCTATTGATTTCAAACATGATAGAAGAATCTGTCTATCATCTTAGAGGATCCACAAAACTTCATTATTCATAGATGTCACCATCTCGGAACCAAATTCTAAGTCCCAACTGATACTTTTCAAGTATCCATCTCAAGGTCACCTCAAAACCATGCATATCAAGTGATATGAGACTCACTTGAACATCACATCCCTGTAAAGGAAGTACATAAAGGAGTCATACTTTCCCTTATCACCACAGAACCATCCAGGGATTGCTAATAGAGAGAAGGATATTATCAACTTTCTTTGGTTATCATACGAGTTTTCATTACTCATATGTCATTCAATCTAGTTTCATCTTGGTTTCCTTGCCATTTGCAACTGTAAAGATGATTACATGTCATTACTCTTTCTTTGATTTTTTTCTCTTCATGTTCATGAACATTTCCTTATTTTACCACATTTTTCATCTTTTCATCATGGAAAGGATTATTATTCTTTACATATTCTTTATTGAGTAGGGATCAGCTTCCTTGTTCCATTTCACATATCATGAGGATTACACTTTATAGTTTCTTATACTGATAGGTTGATCTGAGATTAACTCAAGTTCCACTTTATCATAATTTAGAATGTGGTAGGAATTTCTTTGCCGCATTTCCTATTCAATTATTCTCTTTAGATTGCATCAAAATGACTACTTGATTAGAGTAATTAGAAAGATAGCAATCTAAGAGTCCCATACTTACCTTGCCTTCAATAATTGAATACTTGGCCAGGGTATTCAAGCATTGAGTTAGGTAGTATGCACTTTTGTTTTATATCATGTTTCTTACCTTAAACATATCCTTTAAGTTCTAAGACTTAGTATCTCTAGTTATTTCTAGGTGTCTCTTTTACACCTCTTCCTCTTTTATATGAACAAAAGAAATCACAAAACATTTTATATAATAATGGATAGAATATAAATTCTTGTCCTTTTCATCTCTTCCTCTTGTCCCCAAAGGACTAACCAACAAAAACGTATCAACAACTATCCTTCTTATGATTAACAGACAGCTTAAAGAGAGATAAGTTAGAATGGAAAAGTTCTTTCTGACCTGTTACCTATTACGATTTATTTGGTGTCTCAAGTTGACTCAACACATAGAGTCTAGTTGTCTATTGATATCGCCCTCGTCCTCTACTACATGGAGTAGATGAACCAATTTGTGATGTCTATCCTCGTCCACATCCTCATGTTCCACTGAACTGTGGTCCTTGTGAACTTGTTGGTTCTTCCTTGATTGTTGTGTCACCTCATTGTGCCTTTGTGGATAAAATGGTCTGGTATGCCCAACCTGTCCAAACCTATAACATGTCTAACTCTTGTACCATGGTCTTACCGGTCCCATAATTGTCTTAGAAACTGAGCTTGAGGCTCCAACTAGAGGTAAGCTTTGTCCTCTTCCCTTACTTGGTGACCATTGTATTGGTATAATAAATGCTAGTTGTTCTGGTGGCACTGAAAACTTTGGCTACTTAGAACCACCAAATGATTGCTCCTGAGATTGTATAGACCTCTTCTTAATATTTGCCTCATGTTTCCCTATTACAGATCTTTTTATTGCCCATACAGGTTCCACAAATGTGGCAAATAGCTCTCTACTTTTCAAAGCAGCTGCTGAGGTAGACATCTCAACATTCAACCCTTTCTCAAAATGTTGGATCCTCTCCCGCTCAGTAGTATCCATCTAAGGACAAAATTGTAAAAGTTCCATAAACCTAGCCTCATAGTCATTAATTTTTAGGGTTTTTTCTGAATCCCTGCAAACTGCAAGATCTTTTCATATAAGTATGTCCGTGGAAAGTACTTATTGATGATTTTTTGATAAAATTCCTCCCAACCAACCTACTCATCATTCCTTTTTACCTCTTGTATAGCCCATCAGTGGCCAGCACTACCCTTCAAAAGGTACACAGCATGCTTGACTTTGTCAGCATCTGGGATACTAAGGATCTTGAAAGCCTTTTCTAACTCATTGAGCCACAGATCAGCATCTATTGGGTCATCTATTCAAGCATATTCTATATCTCCTACATGGCATATCCGTTCAAAGGTCTTGCCAAAACCTAAAAATTCTACATTGGGGACTGGTGTTCTAGGTTGTATTGCTAGTGTCTGATCCACTATATGCATCAATGTTGTCATAACCTTCCCAACGAGAGCATGAAAAGCAGGGTTCTCTATCATGACTGGATTAGGTTGGGGATTCTCATGCACTCGTTCTTCTCTTTCTTGATCCCTTGCACCTCTTAGTGCAGCAACATTGCTTTCAGCAATATATTCCTTGTGTTCTCTAGACATCTTTAAGATCTATCCTTTCTTCTACATGAGCAGAATTCACTATTAAACATACTAGAGTACACTAGAACAGACTCAACAATCTTAGTCCTATATCCCTATAGACTAAGTAAACCTATAGAATTGATACCAAAAAATGTGACACCCTCTATCAAATTGATAATGACATCGCACAAAACCACGTGGAAACAACCATTAACAACGGATTATTGAAAATCACTAAAAATTAAAACCATTTTTCATAAAGATCCATTGCCAAGAAATTCATTACAGAAAGTCTCAAAGCATGTCATATACAACATGATACATCACATGTGTACTATCTCATCAGCATCCCTCATTCAACTAATATTAGTTTGCTTTTACCAAAAACATTTACATGAGCAAACTTTTAGCAGTCGGCCTTTTAGCTAAAAAAAATGATCGATCGTAAAACCAGATATGAACTATCCTCCACAGACCTAAGAGTACATGGACGACACATAGGATTTGTTTCTACAATAAGACACAACTGACAACAAACCACCACAAATTTTAGGTCTTCTTCCTGTTATTGTCCTGCCTCAACTTACACGATCTCTTCTACATCATGCGTGTCCTCCTAAAAAGTTGTAGAACCCACTGGGTGAGACAAAATTCCTTGTGTGAGATACAACTCCCCAACAACACTATTATTATCACAGATATACTGTTATTAGAGCAGAAAGTAAAGTTGCACTATACTAAATAGATTTGACCATATATTATGAGCATGGCAGAATATTATCATATCTGAGTAGTTCAGATAACTATGAATGAATAGTAGATCAAGTAATCACTTTAGAAGGAATATGAACAACATGTATGACAATAATTGATCATGTCATACGAATAAAATTGTAGCCCCATTCAATATTTCTATATTCCAATCTCCAAATAAATATGCTACACAGATAACTAAATCTTTCAATAATCATTCTCCTAATTATGCATACACTTATCCACACAATGCTCAAGCTTATGATGAAGAGTAGAAAAATCTCATCATTTAAGTAGTACAGATATCTATGACCGATCAATAGATCATATAATCATTTTAAAAGAAATATGAAGAACATGTATAACATTTATCAACTGTGACATACATAAGCAATTACAGCCTAAATTCAATGTTTTCATATTGACTCCTTAAGCAAATATTCTACACAAATGATTACATCTTTCAACAAACAATTTTATTCCCTGAGGAGATGAGGTATGAAGAAAAGTGAATGGGGGCAACTTTATCATCCGCCACTTTCAGAACTCTTTTAAGCAGCAAGTCTAGTTCACGCCAATGGCAGGCATTATCAATTTCATGGTGCGCCATCTGGGTATTGGAGATTGATATTTGGCACTTATGCAGGAAAAGGCTAAGTGGTCCAAGTTGGACTTGGATCACTTGATTCTCTCAGAGGTGATCAAATAGTGCAGAATATGATATATTTATATCTTTGGTCACAGCAGGCACAGAGTACTACTTCCAGCAAACACAGAGTTTGCATGTCAGACACTAGTCATGGACATCTCTCTATTGGATGCTCAGGGCAACATTCGTCAAGCAGGAGAGACTACAGAAGCATCCTCTTCAGCACCACCAGTGACAGAGACTCAAGAGGCTTAACAACAAACACGGGAAACATTCAACGACATCCCATATCAGGGAGGTCCCTACATAGAGATGCCTTCGGTAGATTACCAGCAGTCTCCTCAACAGGAGCAATATGCCCCAAATCTCAACTTGGGTCACCTTTATGAGTTTATGACTGATTTCAGGGCTGACTCCAACAGATGATTCAATGCACTGGAGCAGGATATGTAGTACCTCAGATAGAGGTTTGACATAGTCTTCCCTCCACCACCTCCTCCTACTTTTCAGTAGCCCTTCCAGCCTTCCTACCAGCCAACCCAGGACTTTAGACAGTCATTCCAGTTTCAGCAGGGAATGCACTAGGACTATGAGCACCCACCATGTGACATCAACAATCTAAACCAGTATATAAATAGTGACTACCATTAGAAGTTGTTTCTACACCATCTAGATCTTGAGATTTGCTTGAGGATGAGCAAAAAAATTAATCTTGGGGTGGTGGTATGGTGTATAACCCTCTATCTTCTGCCATTCTCTTTTATTTCTTTCCTTGTATGCATGTGATAAATGTGTATTTATCCCTTTTATTTAGATATCTTTTATATTTGTTTAGGATTGTTTTGTTATTTATTCTTTTAGTTTCATAATTAATTTCTATTTTAGATTTTTTTTTCTTTAATTGGAGTTTTAATTATATTTTCTTTGGTTTTGTAGGAAAATTACACAATTTGCAGCAGTCCTGAAATTCATGTATATCTGTCACCAAACGTGGCATAACTTTTGCGTTAAAACTCCAAATTGAGTGTACAAGTATTCATTAGAAAGGGAATTTAATTTTATAAAATAAAATATTATTATTTCGACCACTTTTGTGCTTTTTATGGGAGAAAAATACGTACAAAATCACTACTGTGAGAATCTGCATTAAAGAGAGTTACATGGTCAAGATAATTAAAGACAATCAACTTTCTATTTGGTCAGATCCAGAAAACTAAAAAAGTTTTCCCCCTCTCTTTCCCCCCCTATTTTGAGGGAATCCTACCCTATCCCCCTCCTATAAAAGGATGTACCCTCCACTTGTAAAGGCATTCTATTCTTCATTCCATTTCATTCTGAATTTTTGTTGTAGAGCAAATCTTTCTTTCTAGTATTGTAATTCAATTAAATTCAAAAAAACATTTTATTCAAGGTACTTGTTCTTTAAATTTTGTTCTTATTCTTCATTCTAGATCTAGATCTTGTTCTTACTCTTGTTTTTATTTCTTTTTCTTTCTCTTAGAACGGAGGATTAAGGGACCAAGCCATTTAACTGGCACCACAAAGATCTCTTCAGAGTTTCTTTTTTTAGTGGTCTATGGTTTCGTTCCTTCCTTCTCTGAATTCCACTCTCATGGATAGTGAGTAGTTTTTCTTGCTGAGGTGAGGGGAGTATCCCCTTAGCCATGTGATGATTGGATCGAGTTTTTACCTGACTTTTAGATAAATGGTTTTGGGTTTGGAAATTGACCATTTTAACGAAGTGATCTCTGATTTTCATCGCTTGTTAATCTTAGAAGATGCGAACATGGAACCCAAGATTTAGAACAACAAAATCGATTACATGGGATTGGATGAGACCTTGGAAAAGTCTCCATTAGTATGATTGAACTAGGATCCATGAACGCCAGGACCAATGGGTTCACGGGGAGTTCATCTTTTGTGAGTCATTTAAAAATGTTTCACATACCTTCCTTTATCTTTCTTATCGTGTAATTTCTTTGATCTCATTTCACATCATCTGGGTGGTAAAATCCCTTAGCTTCAATATTTCCTTCTTTTGATTAGTTGATCTTTAATTCAACATCTTTAATTTTTATTTTAGTTTTAACAAAGTCTCAAAACAAGTTTTACATTCTTGTTCTCACAATCAGATTTGAAACGCAACCATCTTCATCACCATCTCTAGGGATTGATACCTATCTATACTCTGTTGACTTGGTGTTTCCACCAAGTTGACAACCTGTTTAGACGGTTAAACTCTAGGCCTTGTCCTAGTGATTGTTGCGTGTACAACAACGCGCATCAATTTAGTGTCATTGAGGGGGACGGCAAGGGTATTTTTCAGATATGGTTGCTTTTATATCTTATATAGATCATTTCATATTTATCTTACTTGTCTAACTTTAGTCTTTCTCTACATCTTTCATTTCATATTTCTTTTTGTACATTTTTGTATTAAAAAAATTGCCTATCGAGCAACATTCCTATAGTGTACCTCCTCCTTTCGATTTTCCATTCTACCAGTATTGCTTTCTAGTTTATTCTTTTTGTAATTTTTAATCTCATTCCATAGTTTATTTTTGTTTTATAATTTTTTTAGCATGTTCAATGATTTTTAGCCTTGTTCAATAACTTCCTTCTTAGATTTTTGTAATTTGTTTTTGCCTTCCAAGCACAATTCCGAAAGGATATCACCTCTTTCTGATGAGTTTCCATTCCAGTAGTACTGCTTTCTAATTTTTTTTTAATTTTAATTTATTCCATAAATTTTTAGCTTTATAATTTTTAGTTCTCTTTGTAATTATGACTAAACCATTATCTTGTAATATCTCTTCTCTCGTGCATTGATTGACATATCTTTCAGGAACTTTTCTAATAGAGTGGGCATCCCAATATCCCCCACAATGTTATTATTGTGGTCTTTACCACCATGCATCTCTTACTTGTCTGAATTTATCCCATAGCACCCCCTCTTTACGAGCCCTTTCATCCTGGTGGGTACCATGTAAATCCATATTTTTCTGAGAACCATTATGGGGAACCTTGCTATCCATATTTCAGAGGGGTATGATCAAGATAATTTTGGAGTATATGATCAACAGAACTTTGGGGGAAACAGACCTATTTATAATACTCAATAAAATCCTCAACAAGAAGAGAAACTTAGGTCCCTAGAGAAGATGGTAGAAAAATTGATAACTAGTCAAACCTTGTTAGCCACTTTGTTGAAACCTCAATCCCTAAATGCAAATGTTCCAAATATGTTCCCCCATGATTCAGTGACACCTTGTAATATTGAATCTTCCCACCATGATGGATGCAATGGAAATTATAATCCACCATATTATGAAGATTATTATGAGGAGTAATGTCACAATATTTATGAGGAGCACAAGGCCCAAGACTACCATGAGGGGTATGGTGAGGATGGCCAAAATTTTGGGGTGTATAAATCCTATGGTGAAACTCAATTTAATCTTGAACTAGAAGAGAGACTTAATACCCTAGAGAAGATGGAAACAGAAGGACAAGCAAAACTTGAATCTAGTACAGCCATGTTAGCTACCTTGTTAGAGGCTCAATCACAGACTCCCCCTGTAGACCTTAAAAAATCCAAGATAGTTCTTCCTGACGATGACAATGATGATACTATTTTTGTGTCATATGTGTCAGATCCTGAAGAAGTAGCACAAACCATGGAGTCATATTTTGTGTGTGATGAGGAAATTGGTTTCCCTATCTTTCCTTTAGAGACTTTATTACTTGAATACGAAAATTCAAAGCAGGAGACTCATTCTAAAGATCTAACTAGCCCTTCCATCCTTCACATAAATCTGAATGATACCATAGACTGATACTCTTTTTTTGAGTCAATTTTGGATAATGAGCATCTAACCCCCTTTTTGACACAGCCAGTTCTCATTCCACATAAGACTAATGTAGAAGGGGAGATACCACCCTTGGAAGAAGCCCATACACCCCCTTATGTCATTTACAAGGACAACATCATCATCCCTCCTAAATCCTTGGGGACCCCTTGTACAAAAGAATTAGAGTCATATGTTATATCAACAATGAAACTTACCAAATCCAATGTTGATCGCATTATTTTTTAGGTGAAGCAAAAAACTTTTGTATATAATTTGAAATCTTTTGTATCAACATCAATTCTCCCATATGCAGGTCATTGTGATGGTGGAAAACATGAGCTAGTTCTTCCACCTAAATTTGTACATCATGCTCTATCGACATTACTGGCCAGGTACCCGCCAACCTCCCCCAATCCACATCCATCTTCAACACTTCCCTTACAATCGAAGGAAGATCTTTGGATCTTATTAGAGGGAATGCTAGGTGAAAGAAAATATGAACACCTCACTAAGCTTCCATGACTACCCTATCATTGGGTACACTATGAAGCTCCTCTGATGAAGGTCCCAGTCCTCATACACAACCCCTTTAGCTAGACTTTCTACGAGCTAGCAGGACCACCTAGAAATCCTTGCTCTTCTCTTCCCTCCATCTCAGGTTTTGATTTTGCTCAGGATGAGCAAAATCTAAGTCTGGGGTGGAGGTGGGTGGTATGTTTCTATTCCACCCCCTTGTCTTTTTTATTCTTACATTATTTCTTCCTTTTTATTTGTTTTGCACATAGTTGCTTTGTTCATGGCCATTATATAGTCGCCCATGTTTTTATTTCTTTTATTGCAAAATGGCTTTTATCTAGTTAGCCAATATGAATAGATGTTTATCATTGTACCCCTATGAATTTAGTAAATCTTTTGCAAAAATTGTTACAAATTTCCATGTCTGAAACCACCGTGTCATCTAGGACCCCAAAATAGCATCACTCCTTAGAAAAGTTGGCAAGCCATATGGAATCAATCAAAACCAAACACAAATTTTCTATATTTTTAAATTGTGGATTAACTTGATATAAATCTTGTATAATGTGATTACATGAATATTCTTTCTGATGTAATGACACTTTCAAAAAAGAAAAGAAAAAAGAGAAAATAACTGTGTGAAGTTATAAGCACAAAGACACCTTTTGTTTTCCCCTTATTATCTTTCTAAGAAACAGAGAAGCAAAGGATCACCACCAGAAAAAGTCAAGTATGGGGTGACATGCTTACCATATCAAAAATTCCATACCCCAAAAGGGGATTACCATCAAAAGATTCCAAAAGTGCACATGAAAAAATTGTGACCAATGTAGCCACAACCCACAAATTTAAATTTCAAGTTGAATAGAGGATGGATAAAAAATTGATTACTTCCTTGTTTGTTTTCACACCCCCAATTTCATCATGTTCTTGTGCAACAACTCACATTAAAAAATACAATAATAAAAAAGAGAGTGTCAAAGAAAAAGTAAGATGAAGCATGTTTTCTACAAAGTCTTGATTTAGAAACAAGATATGATGTTTGCTTTTTATAGGGAATATAGAATTTTGTGTTTTGTGGTTTCTGGAGATTGAGTTGCTCGGCCAAATTTGGAGTTAAGGAATAAAGTGGTGTTACAAGTGTTGGGTTTTAGGGGAGACAGAGAAGGCAGCGGAAACAAAAAATTTCTCCCCCAACCCATACCGAGAAAACACGTCAACGTCTATATAATAGGAAAGGATGGTTTGCGGAATCATACCTTGTCCCGAGGCTTGCTCGGCGACAATACCTCGCGCAATGCGCGGTCTTCAACTCTGGACTTCGACGGTGTCTGTGCAGCTCCTGGTCGCAATGGGACTGACAACTCCTACTCGAACCGGACTGTCGGATGACAGTTGTCCTCCTAAGCGGCAGTGTCCTCCCGCCTCTGTAGTAGTCCACACGGACCACCTGGAACTCCACACTCCTTGTCCCACAAGGAAGTGGAAGGAGTCGCACCCTCCTGTTGACGTACTAGTCGCCAACACGCTCTCCTGCCTCCTGTTGCAACTGCAGTTGTCCTTCCCTTGCTGCACCTCCCTTTTGCGGGAAGCACTTGCTCGGGCTCTCTCACGGTTACCAAAACTAGAGAGAATGACAACTTGCAGAGCAGCTGGTTGCACTGAGTTGTACTTTGAGAAGCCCCCAATACCCCTATATATATAGGAGAGTCATGGGACAGGGTTCTCCATCCCGGGCAATGCGGGACTAAAACGCAAGAGTAGAAGGGTTCGAGAATTTTCCACAAAAGGCAACCGGTTCGCAACTTGAAATGATCGGTTCACAACTGAACCGATCGGTTCGGCCATTGAGCTGATCGGTTGGACCTGAGCCGATCGTTTGGGGCACTCCAACCGATCGGTTGGTGCCCTGAACCGATCGGTTCATGGTCCTAATCCAGCTCAAAAAGACTTTCCTTGTTTCTTTCCCAATTGGTATTGAATACCAATATTATTCCCAATCGAATTGGGCAATTTGAAACCAAAGGAAAATTCTTGCCGACATGACTTTTCCCAACTGGTCGATTGCACCAGTTGAGCCGATCGGTTCAACCCTTGAACCGGTCGTTTCAACCTGGGCATGAGCCGATCGGCCTGGACACTCCAGTCGACCGGTTCAGCAACCTCAGCCAACCGGTTCATCACATGAACCGATCGGTTGGGAGTACAGGTTGGGCAAAATCAGTCAATTGCGATTTCAATCAATCCGATACTCCAATCAATGTGTCCAACACCTTGAACCATATGATATTGAGCCATCGACTGATTGAGTGTTTAATTGAACTACCAAACTCTTTTAGTAATCAATCTAAACATTGCTTTGTGGACAAAACTCCTCTTCCAAGTTAAATCCTATGCGTGTGACCCTACAGGTCCATTTCACGTTGGCAGTGAAAGTTCATAACACTTATGACTTCACAAGCAAAGAGCGGTGCCTAGTCACACATCAGTGCTACCCAAGTGAAAGTAGAAAGTTGGAGAACAACTTTCATCCTACAATCCGTGAATGGTGTTACAGCAAATGTATAATTCCTTTGTCACTGATATCCCGAATGAACTCGAGGCATGGAACAGTCATCTTGTCAATGTTCATTCACTTCCTTGATCTTAGAGTAGACTGGAAGAGATATGTATGACATCAGTATCACATACTGATTCACACATGCGTGCACGCCTTTCTCAATCCTACTCATCAAGTGTCCATGGATATCAAACTCCCTCAGGAGGGACAAATCCCATATCTATCACTCACCCCTCAAAAGCCCCATGTGTCAAAGCCACCAATCATCACCTTTATAACAACCCATGTTTCAGGACTGCGTTTGATGATGTCAAAGTGTGCCCAACGACATGTGTTGAGTGCACTAATTTCAGGTCTAAGAATCACACTCACCACCATCAATGTGAGTACTGACTATGACTACCATCTCATGGTTCCATGTGTCAAACTCACGGTAGGTCTGTCCGGTACACTTGTTCTCTAACAAGTACCTATGTGTTTGGTTTGATATCTCTATATCATGACTAATGAGATTTTGTCATCAACCAACACCACACTCTAGTCTTGTGTGTCATTGTTGTCTATCTACCTTCCACAATGACATCCAACTAGGGACATAACAAGAATGTACAAACTCTTACCATCTGTATGATCTCATCGTTCAGGTCATGAACCTGAAGGCATACGTCATTGAGTATTGTCATTCTTTACACGTTCAATCTGTTCTA
The DNA here is from genome assembly GCA_963693085.1 of Alisma plantago-aquatica. NCBI lineage: Eukaryota > Viridiplantae > Streptophyta > Magnoliopsida > Alismatales > Alismataceae > Alisma > Alisma plantago-aquatica. The sequence goes on from OY856412.1 coordinate 1,006,528,949, forward strand.
TCACTATCTCATATGACTGAACCAGAAAGAATTGGAATCTCGCCTTTGATGTTTATCAAATCAATCTTAATGTATCCCACCAATCATCACATGATTGGCTCTCAGGGCATACATACCAATAGACTCCCACTTGCACTGCGAGCCAATCACCCATGAATCATATTCATAGTGATCTTCAAACATGTCCTACATGTTACTGTGCTCTAGTGCCATCATAGTGAGTAATGGCAACACCTTGCCAAAGTATGAACAAATTGCATGCCTCACATCTCTTCACTGTACGTCGCATGTATGAGATGGAGTTTCTATAATATGCGATCTAGTATTCCTTTGCTAACCTTTAGCCACATTGCATGATCAAGGATTCCAGACTTGTCATCAATGAGTGGAATATAAGTTCATCTCATGAACTTTCAGATCCATATAGTATCCACTGCTGTTCACTAACACCTAGATACTCGGCATTTCCCTTTTAAATGGCTTTATTGGAACACTTCCAATTATCAACAAACATTCTCTTTTATACATCTCATATATATTTTGCGATTAATTTTCTGTCCTTTCAGAAGTTCGCATCAATGTAACTCTTTACATTAAACTCTTCCTTATCTCCATAGAACTAGTACTTCACAAGCACTTATCAAGTTCTCATGGTATTCCAGTAACCCTTACTGGAAGTAGACAGACATCCACTCGTCATGTCCTACATACGAGTTATCAGGATGAGCACATCATATTGCCATGTCCTACATACAAGATGATGAATGCATTTTATTCTTGCCATGTCATACATGCAAGATAATGGGATGATTACATACATGATAGATCCATATCTATTCTTAGTGTTCCCATTCTTCATAAGAATTGGACACTTGGCCTTGGGATACTAACTCCATGTAACATGGACAAGTTTTCTCCCACTGAATCTGTGCATACTGAACACTTCAGTACAGATTGCCAATGTATGCTTTCTCTTTCTAGGTCAAGAGATTTTCGAGAACTATCTCTATAGATCTCTATTCCTATCACATAGGAAACATCTCTATCTTCCTTAAAAAAATAATTTCCACTTTTGGATTTCCAATCTAGAACATTTCCATTTCACATCAATATGTGGAATGTGAATACGCTCCCACTAAATCACAGATCCCTTCTTTATCTTTGACATATCAGTCAAACCCTTTGACTATATCATCAAAATAAAGATCCAATTTTGAGTTGCTTGTACTCAATCAATCACATTGATTAGTCCATTGTAACTTATAGACTTCATTTGCATTAGTGGATTCATAAACCTTATAGGTTGTGTCACGTACACATCCTAGTTTTATTCCTCATAGGAATGCGGTTTCAGTATCCATATGCCAAATGTCTTAGTCATTAAGTTGCAATCAACAAGCATCATCCTTCTCAAAATGTTATCCATGTGTCTTAACACTTAAGACTCATTTGCACTTATGGATATGATCCAATGAGTGCTACCATCTAAGTCATACCTTATGGTTCACATGGATGTCATTTAGGATGTAATGGTCATAAACCATAACTCAAGATTCGGTTCCTCATATTCATCTTGATAGTTGACTCATCACATGAACAACTGATCACATAGATAATTGAGGTGTATCTGTTAAAGATATAAGAACTCACAACCCTTGTGATTCTTAATTTCTTTTGTTAGTGTGGGGTATTCATTTATTAAGAAGAATTCAGTTATTTGATAATCATTCTCTAACTCCTTAGAGTATGATTCCTTCTTGATTCAGACATCACCATGCCTTAATCATGAGTTCACTATGATACACTATCATAATCACTCATAAGGATCTCAAACATTTGGTCCAAGTATTTTATTCATTGATCTCATCAAGAATTAATACTTTACCAAATTTGTACTTCATTTATGATAATCTTGAACACTTCAAGACATTCATATCAGTATTTCTCTAAACACCATTTGAAGTATTAGCATTTATTCCAATAGGTATGTAAATACATCACATGTATTATACCTAATAGGATAATCATTCTCCCACTACATTAGTGAAGATTGATTAATCATGTCCAAGATATTCATGTCTCTTACTGGTTCTATAACCAAAAGAGTCTAGATTTATCCATCACATGGAAACTAGAAATGAATTTCTCATGATTAATGCTAATTAAATTGTTTGAGTTATCTATAACTTTTAGGTATCGTCTTATCTTATGCATATCAAATATCATAAGATAAATAAGGCATTGCCACAAAGATCACATCTTTATAAATTGAAACATCTCTTTATTAATTGCCATCATTGTCACACAATATGCAAAAATAAAGTGTTTCTATCTATTGGAAAGTATGAAATAGCAGTTCATAACTGTATTACATGCCTTATTGGCTGAAAATAAACTAAAGTATTCCTATCTATAAAGGCAACACTTGCCCCAAGTAAGAATGCTTTACACTTTACATCTTGATATCATATATCTCAAAAAGTGTTACAAGTTTATTTACATGACAGCTTCAAGTAGAGGCTTCAGTCGCCTCCTTCTTCTTTTGTTCTTCTAGGTAGAGAGGACAATTCCTTTTCCAATGTCCTGGCTTTTGACAATGGTGGCAATTTCCTTTCTTTGTCACGCCTCCCTTGGCCTTGAGAGCTGAAGATGGCTTGGACTCCTGGCTAGCTTCAGAACCTTTCTTAGCTTTGCCCTTGCCCTTGCGCTTGGACTTGCCTTTCTTGCTCGTGATCACCATCACGGACTTATGCTTGTCCTTCTTCATCTGTAACTCGGCTGTCCTCAACATGCCCAACAACTCTGACAGTGGCCTATCAAAGTTGTTCATGTTGTAGTTCATCACAAACTGACTATAAGATTCTGGCAACGATTGCAGTATCATGTCAGTAGCCAACTCTTGGCTCAATGGAAATCCCAGTCTCTGTAGGTTCTCCACATACCCAATCATCTTGAGTGTGTGAGGACCAACTGGATCTCCTTCTGTCATGACGCACTTGAACAGTGCCCTAGAAACATTGTACCTCTCTTGTCGTGCCTGATCTTCATACATGTTCCTGAGATGCAGATCATCTCTATGACACCCATGTTCTCATGTTGCCTCTGAAACTCATGGTTCATTGAACATAGCATCAAGCACTTTGCATCAATGGCATCATCAGAATGCTTCTTGTAAGCATCCCTTTCTGCCTTTGGTGCATTAGGAGCGGGTTCCTCTGGAATTGGAGTATCCAGGACATAGAGCTTGCGCTCTTGAGTGAGAACAATTCTCAATGTCCGATACCAGTCATGGAAGTTTGTCCCATTTAGCTTGTCCTTGTCAAGGACCGATCGCAAAGAAAAGTTGTTGTTGTTTGTTTCCATTTGAACTACAAAAGGAAAATATGCAATTTTAGTCCAAAAACTCATTTTTGACTTATTTGATTGATTTAAAAATTGACGATATAATTAGGCCTTTAATTAATTATCGCTCCCACTATTTTACTTCAAATTGATAGCCCTCACCATCAATTCGGAAGATTGAAGCGTACAATCTTCTAGTGGGCAAGATCCTGAAATCCTCTAAGTCATGGACCAGCTTGGGCTGTCACCCACAACATAGATCTCTCAGGTAGGCAACTTTTGCCAATTGCATCATATGCAACTCTTGATAAGATGTCATCTACAACTCCTTGCAATGATCATCTCCATGCCTCAAGGTGCTAGATCCTATCTAGGTCACCTTGTTAAGTCCGACCCAAAGCAAACACGATGAACATGCACCCTGCTTGGGCAGACCCACACATTCTGTGGGCTCTGATCTCCAAACCATGACATAAACACGATCAAATCGTAGCGGAAGCGAATCGGTAATCAGCGGAAGACCGAAATTATGGGAAATTAAAACTTTTCGAGATAAGAGCTTGAATCCATAAAAGCTTCTTTCATAAAGAGAGATAAATTGTTTACATCTCAGGATAATTACTTATTGAGTAATTATATACATCAAGATACAAAATCTCAAGATCACTATTCAAAAGACTCCAAGACCTGAGAGTACAGAGGACACATAGGACTGACTCTAACTACACCACATGGCAGGACAAGTCTCCACCTGAGATTACTGCTGCCCCTGGTGTTGCTGCTGTTGAGACTGATCACCTGTAGGTTGGTTCCTTCGTCTCCGACGTCCACCTAAAAAGTTGAAGCCTACGGGGTGAGACAATTATACATAATTGTCCCAGCGAGAGTTATAACTCTTCGCCAGAAGCTTTATTATAACATCAAAGAATATTTTAAATAGTAAAGCCTTCAAAGCATTCTATAACAGTTACAGGTATAACAAGATCTCTACAATTTAGGAGATATGGATAATATCAACATTATTGCAATGTAACATCAATCAACTAACTTGGAGTCATCTCTAACAAGTTATACTACATGGTTGATTATGTTTTACAAACAACATTATGCCCTGTGGAGATGAGGCTTACCACTCATACTCCAACTGATCGCTGAGAAGCCGCATCAGTATCATACATAGGTCATTAAGAGAGCCGGATTCTCATGACCTTCACCTTCCTCAGTCAGTAAGAGGACCACTTGTAGGACATCTCGTGTCTCTACTACTATAGCTCACCAGGGTAAACTGGTCCTTCGCTATTCTAGAGTCACAGTGGCATTCTGTACTCTCTTCGTCATCAGGAGGTTTCATATTTACCTACCACTGATACGGATATCTGTGCTGTCTTCGTCATCAGGAGGTTTCATGTTTACCTACCACTGATACGGTATGGAATTATAGTGAAGGATGGATGGATTACACATCTACATCACTTTCCTACACTAGGATGTAAGGTTCTACACATCCATGTACCCCACATACTCAAAAGTATGTGCTCCAGGAGTTCCCTGAGGAAAACCTGTTTCACCATCATTTAATTTCTGACAATGATGGATCTATGATCATGGCTCTACATTATACTTGATTAGTTAGGTACATTCAGTATTCTTTAACAGCACACATTGTTCTGCAAACAATAACAATAGCATAGCAGCTATAAAAGAAGAATACTAAATGTAACAGGCCTAACTCATATCAATCATCATTTCTCATTATCCTCATCACAAGTCATCTCTAAGGCATGACCTTGATAGTATTTATAGCTCTCATAGCCCATTATCAGCATAGGATGCCACTGGCAAGACATCAGATTACTTTACTTATTCATAAGGCTAACAACATGCCTTCAATGAATATAACATCAACATCCATACCTGGATATGATTACCTTCATATCAGAACCTGCATGGTTAATACATCTGATAAAGGTAATACAACAATAAGGAAAGTACTTCCTACTTTTGTCATAAGAGTTAAATCTTTAATTCAATTCAAATAGATTTTATTACTCAAAAGCATGTCATTACCCTTGGATTAGGGTTTACTATTCACATCACATGTCATCACCCTTGAATTAGGGTTTACTATTCACATCAAGGTGAATTAAACTCATAACATCATCATGTATGAGTAACATCTTCACTGATGCTCTTGGATTAGTTAAAGGTTCATCATTTATCATAATTAGGGTTTCTATGATCTCACACAGGTGGATCATACCCTAATTATGCTCATTCCTGTGCATTGGAGATGTTTTAGTTGAGTTTTTACTTAAAAAGGGTACTTTCTCTCTCTAGAATTACTTTCTCTCTCTAGAAGTACTTTCTCTCTCTAGAAGTACTTTCTCTCTCATCATAAGGTTAGGTGATGTCAACATCACTCTAAAACAGATTGGATTGAGGCATCATAGGCTAATCATAGCCAAAAACATCATCATTATGTGATTAGAGTTACTTTCTCTCTCTAGGGTACTTTCTCTCTCTAGAGTACTCTCTCTTTCATCATACTAATGGTTGATAGTAACATTAGACTAGATCAGGTTGGATAGAGTCATTATGACTAAAAACTTTATTCTCATGTAATTAGGGTTTGAATTGAGCAAGGTATAACTCAATTGACCCTTCAGGGGTATTTTGGTAATTCACCCCATTGATCATCATCATGGTCAAAAACCTTAGTAAAATAACCCCTTAATATCCTAGGTTGTCATTAGGGTTTGATTTGAGCAACATTGAACCATTTACATCATCAAATGATCGAATGTGGTCAACCTTGAATCACATTGATTAATTTCAATCATTAATCATTAATTGAATTGAGATCGGTTGAAAGTGTTGACCGTTTGCCCATTTTGACATTCCAAGACCGCGAGCCTCCTTCTAGATCCAAGACCGCGAGCCTCCTTCTAGCTCCAAGACCGCGAGCACTCTTTAAGGGTTCAAGACCGCGAAGCCTCCCATTGGTTCAAGTTAATGTTGAGACCGCGAAGACCAATTTGAGTTGAGACCGCGAGGGTCATGAAGACCGTTTGCCCTTCTTTGACCTCAGGACTGTGAGGCCCTTCGCGGTCTTGAGATTGCGAGCCTCCTCTCGGTCTTGAGACCATGAGCCCCCTCACGGTCTTGAGACTGCGAGCCCTCTCACGGTCTTGAGACCGCAAGGCTCACATGGTCTCAGCCGCTTGGTCCATCAACAAAATCAACAAAGCAATCGATGATGTCAACCGATGTTGAAGCCCTCAAAAGGTCAAATCTATGTTGACCACTTATGGATGGAGTCAATTAAGATTATGCTTGATCACTTGGTCATTCAATTGACCCATAATGGTTAACCAATTATGGTTGAAATCGATTCAATTAGGGTCTATCAATGTCCACCCATCAACACTCAACAATGTGACTCAACACAAGGTTGAACCTTTCAATTGAGCTCCAATTGGGCCCAAACTTAGCCCAAACGGTCTTGAGGTCATGTGGGTGGACCCCACATGGTCTTGATACCGTTTTCCCAAGATTTCATCAAAATATAAGGTGATTTGATAGGGGTTGAACCATGATTGAGTCACAAAACAGAATTTTAATTAAATTGATAACTTATTTGCAATTGGGTCCTCAATTGGTCAAATTACTCAACCCTAGACCTTCAAACGGTCTTGGGTGATTGTCCTCTCGGTCTTGAGACCGTTTGTATGAGTTCCAAATGGTCTTGAGATCGTTTGCCCATCCAATTTTTGGATTCTAGTGTAAATTCATCAAGGTCTGACCCATTGAGTTGATGATCATGTCAATATTTAATTGCAATGTAATTTGATGTAATTGTACCTTCAATTGGTCAACCAATCTTGACCCCAGACCTCCAAACGGTCTTGGTTGATTGCCCTCGCGGTCTTGAGACCGTTTGGTGACCCCCAAACGGTCTTGAGACCGTTTAGGTCAATCAACCCTAAAAACCCTAATTAGGTCACCATAATTTCAGTACTGATTTTATCTAGGGTTAGCCCTAGTATTCACCCTTCAACTCTTAGCCCGTTTGGAATTAGACCATCAAACTTGGTGAGTTGTTAATTAACATAATTTTGAACAGTAATCTCATACGGTCAACGCTTAGTCAACGACCTTACACGGTCTTACGACCGTTTGCCCAAAAAGGCAATTTCAGACCGTTTGAAAATCAGCAATTAATTCATTTAAAGTTGTGACTTAAAAAGGTCATATCTCCCGATTCCTTTGGAGTTAGTCTCCCAAATTTTGAGGTTAATTAGCCTATATAATTAGGAACAGATTTCTTATACGGTCCACGCTCGGTCAACGGGGCCAAACGGTCTTAAGACCGTTTGCCCTGTCGCGGTCTCGAGACCGTTTGCTCACCTCGCGGTCTTGAGTCCGAGAGAGCAAACTGTTAGGACCGTTTAAGGAAAAGAAAAGCGGTGGGTTTTTCTTGGAAATCACGCCTTCATCTTCTATCTCAAGAACAGTACAGATATCCCACGGGTCTGCTTGCAAAATAGCAGGGAAAAGTAGGGAAACACTAAGAGCTATCATCAAAACGCATATAAAGATGCATATAGTAAAACATGGGTTTAGAGTTATAAAACCTGCCTAAAGCTTGCTTCTTGAGCTCCAAGCTTTCAAGCTCCAAGCTTTAATGGTGTCCTTGATTTCCCACAGGTTGGCCAAGGTGAAAACTCCAAGGAAGGATGAAAAGAGACGGCTAGAAAGGTAGGGTTTCAAGAGTTAACCATGAAGATGACCTTGAATTCGAGTTCTAACCATGGAATTAGGCAAGAAGAGGGGTTTAGACCTACCTTGCACCCCTTGGTCGTCCTCCTTAGCTCCAAGGCAGTCCTTGATCGTCTTTGGTGAAATGAAACAGTAAGGGAACGAAGGGTAAGTTCCCTTGCAACTAAGGGAAGGAGAGCTTATATACATGGGGTAGGATTTTCAACATTCGTTCATAAGTTGTCCATAATTCCAACTAGGTCCCTCCTTCTTTACTTGATCGTCCCTTCCTCTTTATTCTAAGGACAAACCTTCTCTTAAGGTCTTAAGAAAAGAAGGCAAGGAAGAACAATCTAATAATAAAGTTCATACTTAAAGGGATATTGCACATATACCCTGATTATTCAATCACAAAGCCTATTTCTTAACTTGATAACTCAATTGAGGTGAATTCCTCATCATTTCTTCTCTAAATGATGGCAAGAGTCTAAAAAGATACATTAGATGACATATTTCACAAATTGTATCCCTTAATTTGGGTAAATTGCATTTTACACCAAACTAGGGTTTCAAGCACCGGGATTGCTTCCACAGCTGCACCTTGGTGCCTTAGCTTGGGAAATCCCTCAAACTTTGCTAAAAAGATTTCTCATGATTTCTCAACATCAGAGGAACATCTCATCATGTGCAAATTGCAATCTAACCCTTTTAACTGGGTAAATTGCACATAGGTCCCTGTATATCAAAACAATGCTACTACTTTAAATATAAAGGAGTAAATACTGAGATATATGTTTCTGGGAATTTAATTACATGCTCAGAGTTAATCACAAAGATTTAATTACATATTTAGGCAAAACACCTAGGGTTAACTCATAACCCAGATCAGGGATGTTACACATTCATCCTTCACGCTTCCACGAGATAGACGGTGCACCACGCTTGGGCGTGCCCACACTTGGTCGATCAAGCTTTTCACGTGTGTCACATTTGGAAGGCATCTAAAACTTAATATTTTAATGAGGGATTTGGTTTTATATACATATACATATCCAATCACCACAATACATAGTATGTATCATATACATGCTATATCCCACAGAAAACATGCACAAACGATAAAAAGCGATGATTATGGCCATCCTAATGTGATTCCTCGAGCCAAGAGGAATCACGGTCATCTAGGTCTACATCACATGCAACTTGTACAAGATGAACTCTGTGCCTTGCCATCCGAGTAGATCAACTCATCACATGAATGATCTGTACTCTCCAGCCGGTCGTCTGGGTGCCACCAGCCGATCGGTTGGCTCCTCCAACCGATCGGTTCGCCTGGTCGTCGTGCATCTCGTCATGTCCACCACCCGCTCGTCTCGCTCCTCGAACCGGTCATCAACCGATTGGTTCACTCCTTGAACCGACCATATGGAAGGTCAACCGATCGGTTCACTCCTTGAACTGACCGTCTGAGCAGTCGTCTTGATGTCCTCCAGTCTTTGACATAACAGGAAATAAAATTCTATCCTATTTATTACATTGCTTTAAAAGAAACCCCGAGTTACATTCGGGGGGAGTAAAGATAGGAGAGAATCTCGAATTATTTCGAGTTACATCAGGAATAAGAGAGAGAAGATCGGTGCGCAGACCGAGATGCAAGCAACCACACACAACCAATCACAGATAGGGGTTTATAGGCCATAATCATGCTACACACATCCACCACAAAACTTGTTTAAGGGCGACGCGTATCGAGTGCATTAATAATACATATCATATATGTAATTAGGGATTTGTGGATTTAGGATTGGACATGCATAAAGCCGATATTATTCGCATCGTATGCAATAATTAAAGGTGACAAACCAAAATCGATCATATCGATATTCCTAAAATATAGAACAGCTGACGTGGCTCTGATACCACTGTTGGATTTTAGGGGAGACGGAGAAGGCAGCGGAAACAAAAAATTTCTCCCCCAACCCATACCGAGGAAACGTGTCAACGTCTATATAATAGGAAATGATGGTTTGCGGAATCATACCTTATCCCGAGGCTTGCTCGGTGACAATACCTCGCGCAATGCGCGGTCTTCAACTCCGGACTTCGACGGTGTCTGTGCAGCTCCTGGTCGCACCGGGACTGACAAGTCCTACTCAAACCGTACTGTCGGATGACAGTTGTCCTCCTAAGCGGTAGTGTCCTCCCACCTCTGTAGTAGTCCACACGGACCACCTGGAACTCCACACTCCTTGTCCCACAAGGAAGTGGAAGGAGTCACACCCTCCTGTTGACGTACTAGTCGCCAACACGCTCTCCTGCCTCCTGTTGCAACTGCAGTTGTCCTTCCCTTGCTGCACCTCCCTTTTGTGGGAAGAACTTGCTCGGGCTCTCTCACGGTTACCAAAACCAGAGAGAACGACAACTTGCAGAGCAGCTGGTTGCACTGAGCTGTACTTTGAGAAGCCCCCAATACCCCTATATATATAGAAGAGTCATGGGACAGGGTTCTCCATCCCGGGCAATGCGGGACTAAAAAGCAGGAGTAGAAGGGTTCGAGAAATTTCCATAAAAGGCAACCTGTTCGCAACTTGAAATGATCGGTTCACAACTGAACCGATCGGTTCGGCCATTGAGTCGATCGGTTGGACCTGAGCCGATCGTTTGGGGCACTCCAACCGATCGGTTGGTGCCCTGAACCGATCGGTTCATGGTCCTAATCCGTCTCAAAAAGACTTTCCTTGTTTCTTTCCCAATTGGTATTGAATACCAATATTATTCCCAATCGAATTGGGCAATTTGAAACCAAAGGAAAATTCTTGCCGACATGACTTTTCCCAACTGGTCGATTGCACCAGTTGAGCCGATCGGTTCAACCCTTGAACCGGTCATTTCAACCTGGGCATGAGCCGATCGGCCTGGACACTCCAGCCGACCGGTTCAGCAACCTCAGCCGACCGGTTCATCACATGAACTGATCGGTTGGGAGAACAAGTTGGGAAAAATCAGTCAATTGCGATTTCAATCAATCTGATACTCCAATCAATGCGTCCAACACCTTGAACCATACGATATTGAGCCATCGACTGATTGAGTGTTTAATTGAACTACCAAACTCTTTTAGTAATCAATCTAAACATTGCTTTGTGGACAAAACTCCTCTTCCAGGTTAAATCCTATGTGTGTGACCCTACAAGTCCATTTCACGTTGGCAGTGAAAGTTCATAACACTTATGACTTCACAAGCAAAGAGCGGTGCCTAGTCACACATCAGTGCTACCCAAGTGAAAGTAGAAAGTTGGAGAACAACTTTCATCCTACAATCCGTGAATGGTGTTACAGCGAATGTATAATTCCTTTGTCACTGATATCCTGAATGAACTCGAGGCATGGAACAGTCATCCTGTCAATGTTCATTCACTTCCTTGATCTCAGAGTAGACTGGAAGAGATATGTATGACATCAGTATCACATACTGATTCACACATGCGTGCACGCCTTTCTCAATCCTACTCATCAAGTGGCCATGGATATCAAACTCCCTCAGGAGGGACAAATCCCATATCTATCACTCACCCCTCAAAAGCCCCATGTGTCAAAGCCACCCAATCATCACCTTTATAACAACCCATGTTTCAGGACTACGTTTGATGATGTCAAAGTGTGCCCAACGACATGTGTTGAGTGCACTGATTTCAGGTCTAAGAATCACACTCACCACCATCACTGTGAGTACTGACTGTGACTACCATCTCATGGTTCCATGTGTCAAACTCATGGTGGGTCTGTCCGGTACACTTGTTCTCTAACAAGTACATATGTGTTTGGTTTGATATCTCTATATCATGACTAATGAGATTCTGTCATCAACCAACACCACACTCTAGTCTTGTGTGTCATTGTTGTCTATCTACCTTCCACAATGACATCCGACTAGGGACATAATAAGAATGTACAAACTCTTAGCATCTGTATGATCTCATCGTTCAGGTCATGAACTTGAAGGCATACGTCATTGAGTACTGTCATTCTTTAGACGTTCAATCTGTTCTATCACTATCTCATATGACTGAACCAGAAAGAATTGGAAGCTCGCCTTTGATGTTTATCAAATCAATCTTAATGTATCCCACCAATCATCACATGATTGGCTCTCAGGGCATACATACCAACAACAAGGGTGAGGATAGACATGTTGTTAGTGTAAATTGGAATAATTTGTGATTTTATTTGTTTGAGGACAAACAAAGATTCTAGTTCGGTGTATTTGAATAAATGTGTATTTATCCCATTCATTTACATAATTTTGATATTTGTTTAGGATTGTTTTGTTATTTATTCTCTTAGTTTCATAATTAATTGTGTTATTTTATATTTTTCTCTTTAATTGGAGTTTTAATTATATTTTTTGGGTTTTGTAGGAAAATTACACAATTTGTAGTAGTTCTGAAATTCATGTATACCTGTCACCAAAAGTGGCATACTTTTTGCGTTCAAACTCTAAATTGAGTGTCCAAGTTTTCATTGGAATGGGAATTTAATTTACTAAAAGAGAATCCTATTATTTGGACCACTATTGTGCTTTTTATGGGAGAGAAATACCTTCCAAATCTGCTGCAAGAATCTACATTAAAAAGAGTTACATGGTAAACGATAATTAAAGACAATCAACTTTCTATTTGACCAGATCTAGAAAATTCAAAGTCGTATCCCTCTCTTTTCCCCTATTTTCATAGAAGCCTACCCCCTCTCTGTCCTATAAAAGTAGGGACTCTCCACTTGTAAAGGCATTCCATTCTTCATTCCATTTCATTCTGATTTTTTGTTGTGGAGCAAATCTTTCTTTCTAGTATTGTAATTTCTTTTGGATTCAATAAATCATTTTTATTCAAGGTACTTGTTCTTTAAATTTTGTTCTTGTTCTTCATTCTAGATCTAGATCTTGTTTTGTCTCTTTTTTTGTTTCTTGTTCTTTCTCTTGGAACGAAGGATTAAGAGACCAAGCCATTTAACTGACACCACAAAGATCTCTTCAGAGTTTATCTTTTCAGTGGTCTATAGTTTCATTCCTTCCTTCTCTTGATTCCACTCTCATGGCTAACAAGTATTTTTCTTGCTGAGGCAAGGGGAGCAGCCCCTTAGCCATGTGATGATTGGATCGAACTTTTTACCCGACTTTTAGATAAATGGTTTTGGGTTTGTAAATTGACGATTTTCACAAAGTGATCTCTTGTTTTCATCGCTTGTTAATCTTGGCGGATGCGACCGTGGAACCCAAGATTTAGAACAACCAAATCGATTAAATGGATATTTGGATGAGACCTCTGAAAAGTCGCCATTAGTATGATTGAATTAGGATCTGTGAACTCCAGGACCAATGAGTTCACGGGGAGTTCATGTTTTGTGAGTCATTTACAAATGTTTCACATACCTTCCTTTATCTTTCTTATTGTGTAATTTCTTCGATCTGTTTCTCATCGTCTAGGGTGATAAAATTCCTTAGCTCTAGGTATTTCTTTCTTTTGATTAGTTGATCTTTAATTCAACATATTTAATTTTTTATTTTTGTTTTAACAAACTCTCAAAATAGGTTTTACATTCTTGTTCTCATAATCATATTTGAAACTCAGCCATCTTCATCGTCGTCTATAAGGATCGATACCTATCTATACTCCATTGAATTAGTACTTCCACCAAGTTGACAACCTATTTAGAAGGTTAAACTCTAGGCTTTGTCCTAGTGCTTGTTGCATGTACAATGATGCACATCAATTTGGCGCCATTGTTGGGGACGGCAAGGTTATTTTTCAGATCTGGTTGCTTGTATATCTTGTATAGATTTGTTCATATTTCTCTAACTTGTATAACTTCAGTCTTGCTCTACATCTTCCATTTCATATTTCTTTTTGTAGATTTTTGTATAAAACAAAATTTGCCTATCGAGTAACATTCCTATAGTGTACCTCCTCCTTCTGTCGAGTTTTCATTCCTGTAGTATTGCTTTCTAGTTTATTCTTTTTGTAATTTTTAATCTCATTCCATAGTTTATTTTTGTTTTATAATTTTTTAGCATGTTCAGTAATTTTTAGCCTTATTCAATAATTTCCTTCTTAGTTTTTTTTTTAATTTCTTTTTGCCTTCCGAGCACAATTTTGGAAGATTATCTCCTCTTACTGATGAGTTTCCATTCCATCAGTACTGCTTTCTAGTTTTTTTTTTGTAATTTTAGTTTATTTCATAAATTTTTATCTTTATAATTTTTAGTTCTCTTGTAATTTTGACTAAACCATTATCTTGTAATCTATCTTCTCTCATGGATTGATTGGCATATCTTTTAGGAACTTTTCTAATAGAGTGGGCATCCCAATATCCCCCACAATGTTATTATTGTGGTCTTTACCACCATGCATCTCTTGCTTGTATGACTTTATCCCATAGCACCCCTCTTTACGAGCCCTTTCATCCTGGTGGGTACCATGTGAATCTATATTTTTCTGAGAATCATTATGGAGAACCTTGCTATCCATGTTCCGGGGGTATGATTAAGATAATTTTGGAGGGCATGACCAATTGAACTTTAGGGGAAATGGACTTATTTATGATACTCAATATAATCCTCAAAAAGAATAGAAACTTATGTCCCTAGAGAAGATGGAAGCAAAATTGATAACTAATCAAACATTGTTAGCCACTTTGTTGAAAGCTCAATCCTAAAACCTAAATGTTCCAAATATGTTCCCCCATGATTCAGTGACACCTTGTAATATTGAATTTTCCCACCATGATGGATGTAATGGAAATTATAATCCACCATATTCTGAAGATTATTATGAGGAGAAATGTCACAATAAATATGAGGAGCACAAGGCCCAAGACTACAATGAGGGGTATGGTGAGGATGGCCAAAATTTTGGGGTGTATAAATCCTATGTTGAAACTCAATTTAATCTTGAACTGGAAGAGAGACTTAAGACCCTTGAGAAGATGGAAGTAGAAGGACAAGCAAAACTTGAATCCAGTCCAGCCATGTTAGCTACCTTGCTAGAGGCTCAATCATAGACTCCCATTGTAGAGCTTGAGAAACCCAAGATAGTTCTTCCTGACGATGACAACGATGGTGCTATTTTTGTGGCATATGTGTCGGATCCTAAAGAAATAGCACAAACCATGGAGCCATATTTTGCATGTGATGAGGAAATTGGTATCCCTATCTTCCCTTTAGAGACTTTCTTACTTGAATATAAAAAGTCAAAGCAGGAGACTCATTCTGAAGATCTAACTAGCCCTTCCATCCTTCAAATAAATTTGAATGATACCATACATTGATACCCCTTTTTTGAGTCAATTTTGGATAATGAGCATCTAACCCCCTTTTTGACAAAGCCAGTTCTCATTCCACATAAGACTAATGTAGAAGGGGAGATACCACCCTTGGAAGAAGCCCATACACCCCCTTCTGTCATTAATAAGGACGACATCATCATCCCTCCTAAATCCTTGGGGACCCCTTGTATAAAAGAATTAGAGTCATATGTTATATCAACAATGAAATTACCAAACCCAATGTTGGTGGCATTATTTTTAAGGTGATGAAAAACACTTTTGTATATAATTTGAAATCTTTTTTATCAACATCAATTTTCCCATATGCAGGTCATTGTGATGGTGGAAAACTTGAGCAAGATCCTCCCCCTAAATTTGTACATCCTGCTCTATCGACATTACTGGCTGGGTACCCACCAACCTCCCCCAATCCACATCCATCTTCAACACTTCCCTTGATATCGAAGGAAGATCTATTGATCTTATTGGAGGGAATGTGATGTGAAAGAAAATATGAACACCTCAATGAGCTTCCATGACTACCCTATCGTGGGGTACACTACGAAGCTCCTTTGATGAAGGTTCCAGTCCTCATACACATCCCCTTTAGTTGGACATTCTTCGAGCTACCAGGACCACCTAGAAATCCTCACTCTTCTCTTCCCTCCATCTTGGGTTTTGATTTTGCTCGAGACGAGCAAAAATCTAAGTCCAAGGTGGAGGTGGGTGGTCTGTTTCTATTCCACCCCCTTATCTTTTTTATTCTTACATTATTTCTTCCTTTTTATTTGTTTGCATATAGTTGCTTTGTTCATGGCCATTATCTAGTCGGCCATGTTTTTATTTCATTTGTTGAAAAATGGCCTTTATCTAGTCAGCCAATATTTATAGATGGTTATCATTGTACCCCTTTTAATTTAGTAAATCTTTTGCGAAAATTGTTACAAGTTGTCATGTTTGAAACCACCATGTCATCTAGGACCCCAAAATAGCATCACTCCTTGGAAAAGTTGGCAAGCTGTATGGAATCAATCAAAACCAAACACAAATTTTCTCTATTTTTAAATTGTGGATTAACTTGATATAAATCTTGTATAATGTGATTACATGAATATTCTTTCTGATGTAATGACACTTTCAAAAAAAAGAGAAAATAATTGTGTGAATTTATAATCACAAGGACACCTTTTGTTTTCCCCTTATTATCTTTCTAAAAAAAAGAGAAGAAAATGATCACCACTGAAAAAAAATCAAGTCTGGGGTGGCATGCTTCCCATATCAAAAATTTCATACCCCACAAAGGGGTGTACCATCAAAAGATGCCAAAAGTGCACATGAAAAAATTATGACCAATGTAGCCACAACTCCACAAATTTAAATCTCGAGTCAAATAGAGGAGGGATAAAAAATTGATCACTTCCTTATTTGTTTTCACACCCCCCCAATTTCATCATGTTCTTGTGCAACAAATCACATTAAAAAATACAAAATAAAAATGAGAGTGTCAAAGAAAAAGTAAGATGAAGCATGTTTTCTACAAAGTCTTGATTTAGAAACAAGATATGATGTTTGTTTTTTATAGGGAATATAGAATTTTGTGTTTTGTGGTTTTAGGAGATTGAGTTGCTTGGAAAAATTTGGAGGTAAGGAATAAAGTGGTGTTACAAGGGTGAGTATAGACATGTTGTTAGTATAAATTGGAATAATTTGTGATTTTATTTGTTTCAGGACAAACAAAGATTCAAGTCCGGGTATTTGGATAAATGTGTATTTATCCCATTTATTTACATATTTTTGATATTTGTTTTGGATTGTTTTGTTATTTATTCTCTTAGTTTCATAATTAATTGTGTTATTTTAGATTTTTCTCTTTGATTGGAGTTTTAATTATATTTTTTTGGGTTTTGTAGGAAAATTACACAATTTGCAGTCATCCTGAAATTCATGTATACCCATCACCAAAAGTGGCATAACTTTAGCGTTAAAACTCTAAATTAAGTGTCCAAGTATTCATTGTAAAGGGAATTTAATTTACTAAAAGCAAATCCTATTATTAGGACCACTTTTGTGCTTTTTATGGGAGATAAATACGTTACAAGTTACTGCTGTGAGAATTTGCATTAAAAGAGAGTTACATGATTAAGATAATTAAAGACAATCAACTTTCTATTTGACCAGATCTAGAAAATTCAAAAATCCATCTCCCTCTCTTTTTCCCCCTATTTTAAGAGAATCCTACCCCCACCCCCTCCTATAAAAGGAAGGACTTTCTACTTGTAAAGGCATTCCATTCTTCATTCCATTTCATTCTGAATTTTTGTTGTAGAGCAAATCTTTCTTTCTAGTATTGTAATTTCTTTTGGATTCAATAAATCGTTTTTATTCAAGGTACTGGTTCTTTAAATTTTGTTCTTGTTCTTCATTATAGATATAGATCTTGTTTTGTCTCTCATTTTTGTTTCTTGTACTTTCTCTTGGAACGGAGGATTAAGGGGCCAAGCCATTTAACTAGCACCACAAAGTTCTCTTTAGAGTTTCTCTTTTCAGTGGTCTATGGTTTTGTTCCTTCCTTCTCTTGATTCCACTCTCATAGATAGTGAGTATTTTTCTTGTTGAGGCGAGGGGAGCAGCCCCATAGCCATGTGATGATTGGATCAAAGTTTTACCCGACTTTTAGATAAATGGTTTTGGGTTTGGAAATTGATGATTTTAACAAAGTGATCTCTCGTTTTCATCGCTTGTTAATCTTGGCAGAAGCGACTGTGGAACCCAAGATTTAGAACAACCAAAATGATTACATGGGGATTTGGATGAGACCTCGGAAAAGGCCTTATTAGTATGATTGAATTAGGATCTATGAACGCCAAGACCAATGAGTTCATGGGGAGTTCATCTTTTGTGAGTCATTTACAAATGTTTCACATATCTTCCTTTATCATTCGTATTGTGTAATTTCTTCGATCTCATTTCACATCGGCTAGGGTGGTAAAATTCCTTAGCTTTGGTATTTCTTTCTTTTGGATTAGTTGATATTTAATTCAACATCTTTAATGTTTTATTTTAGTTTTAACAAACTCTCAAAATAGGTTTTACATTCTTGTTCTCATAATTAGATTTGAAACTCAACCATCTTCATCGTTGTCTCTAGGGATCGATAAGTATCTATACTCCTTTGACTTGGTTCTTCCACCAAGTTGACAACCTATTTATAAGGTTAAACTATAGGCCTTATCCTAGTGATTGTTGCGTGTATAATGACACACATCAACATGCATGTTTATCTTCTATGTTCCTTGCATTTAGCATAAATTTTTAGCTTCGTAAGACTTTGTTTCATAATTTGTAGCTTTGCAATTAAGGCTATGTGATGCGAATCTTATACTTAAATGCTTTTCCATTTGCCTAAATGCACAATTTTCATCTTAAAATTGCTTAATCATTTGCTTGACTAGCTCTTTGACTCTTTCATTGAGTTTGGTGATAAATCTAAGGTTATGCACCTCGTTCATAGCTTAAAACACTATTCCCTTGATCTATGTTGTGAACATCAAATCCAAGATATAGGACCGTTGGAAAGGGCTATTGTTTGATCAAAACTCCAGGCTACATTTCTCACGAACTTGCCTCTACTCCAAGGATCCTTGAATCATAATTACTATATTTCATACAGGTATCAAGTAGATAATGATGATTTTTGATCTACAATCAATTTGAAGTGTTTTTCCTTGATGTTCAGTGTTCCCTCTCACCTTAGATTGAGTCAAAAAGATTAAAATTAAAAATTTGCAAAGGAGGCTTGGCCGTCCACAAAATCCCAAAAACAATATCAAAATAGTTCTCACCCAA
Source organism: Alisma plantago-aquatica (assembly GCA_963693085.1). Lineage (NCBI taxonomy): Eukaryota > Viridiplantae > Streptophyta > Magnoliopsida > Alismatales > Alismataceae > Alisma > Alisma plantago-aquatica. The sequence goes on from OY856412.1 coordinate 1,006,548,215, forward strand.
ACCTATAAAATAGATTGCAGAGACTAAAAGCTTGAGTGTGAATAAATGAGTGTTGTTTTCTCTTTTATGAGAGTTGAGGATGGTGCATAGTCGGTGTATGACTGCGCTCATAAACGCGGGTATGTCATGCCTGGTAGTGCCACCCTAAGGCTCATTAGAGAGTCACTAGGAACCCCTAGGAGATCTATGAGATCATCCCAGTAGCAGGATTGGTTCAAGCGTAGCACGAGGAGTTTGTCTCACTACTCTGGGCCAACTGGCTCAAACTACATGGACTGATGCTTGTTACATGGACTGACCTGACATAGATCGAGATCCTCAGAGGTCATTGAAGTCTTCTTCATTTTGTTGCTTCTTAGGACCTTAATAAGTGGGAGGCACGTTGTTCCCAATTGATCTATATACATACATGATGGTGGCTCATTGCTCATAACCCGCGTGATCACCTATGTGAAAATGCTTTTATGTTTTATAATTATGATTCAAACCCTCATGAGTATCGATGGGTTGTAGTGAATTCTCTTATTCTTACCTGGACACCCTTTGATCTTACTTTAGTAGGATTGTGCTCGGTTGGTGGGGGTTTTCTATGAAATGACATGGGTCAAGAGAATTGATGTTTTAAACTATTTTTATTAACTTTAGCATTTATCTCCATGCTTAATTTGGATGTTATCTTTTTGTTCTTTGAGCATTGTCTTGCTTGAGGATAAGCAAATGTTTAAGGATTTCATGGTAAAAGAAACATCAAGTAAGTGTCATCACCATGTCATAAAGAGAATCCTTCAAATTGCAACCCTCTCATAATTAGGGTTAGGGTTTCCCCTTGTAGCCAATTAGGGTTTTCAAGTTCATATTTGATAACACCCAAATTCAGCCATTTATTTACAATTTTGTGTCATTATAGCCTTAATATGCCCAAAATAATCCTAGGTCCTTATCTTTTAGTAATTTGTGGATAGAGTTGCTCAACTAGTCAATTTTGGAACCTACAGGCACCAAACTCAAGAAGATTTTATTTCTCGAGATCCTACCCCACAAACGTCACATTTTCAATGGCCAATCCTTTGTCAGAATGCATCCTCATCAATCAGAAGGTTCATCGGCATGGGCCCATCAACCACAAGTAACAGCCCCCCCCCCATGTGGGGGTGGGTTTGTTCCATGATTTCGCGACTGTGAGCAAGAAGGATGTTGCCACCATGGCCATGACGTTGTGTCGATCGACACTTGACACGGCCGGGCCCATCTCGGTGCGGTCGGGCTGAGGCCAGGGTGTCATGACAGATGCACCATCTTGACTGTGGCACACCAGCGTGACCTCGGTACACGACCGCAACCACGACATCAACCTCGACTGCGGCGTCTATTGTTGGGTTTATGGGGAGACAGAGAAGGCAGCAGAAACAAAAATTTTCTCCCCCAACCCATACCAAGGAAACGCGTCAACGTCTATATAATAGGAAAGGATGGTTTGTGGAATCATACCTTGTCCCGAGGCTTGCTCGGCGACAATACCTCGCGCCTTGCGCGGTCTTCAACTCCGGTCTTGGACGGTGTCTGTGCAGCTCCTGGTCACACCGGGACTGACGACTCCTCCTCCTACCGGACTGTCGGATGACAGTTGTCCTCCTAAGCGGCAGTGTCCTCCCGCCTCTGTAGTAGTCCACACGGACCACCTGGAACTCCACTCTCCTTGTCCCACAAGGAAGTGGAAGGAGTCGCACCCTCCTGTTGACGTACTAGTCGCCAACACGCTCTCCTGCCTCCTGTTGCAACTGCAGTTGTCCTTCCCTTGCTGCACCTCCCTTTTGCGGGAAGCACTTGCTCGGGCTCTCTCACGGTTACCAAAACCAGAGAGAACGACAACTTGCATAGCAACTGGTTGCACTGAGCTGTACTTTGAGAAGCCCCCAATACCCCTATATATAGGAGAGTCATGGGACAGGGTTCTTCATCCCGGGCAATGCGGGACTAAAGCAGGAGTAGAAGGGTTCAAGAATTTTCCACAAAAAGCAACTGGTTCGCAACTTGAAATGATCAGTTCACAACTGAACCGATCGGTTCGGCCATTGAGCCGATCGGTTGGACCTGAGCCGATCGTTTGGGGGCACTCCAATCGATCAGTTGGTTCCCTGAACCGATCGGTTCATGGTCCTAATCCGGCTCAAAAAGACTTTCCTTGTTTCATTCTCAATTGGTATCGAATACCAATGTTATTCCCAATCGAATTGGGCAATTTGAAACCAAAGGAAAATTCTTGCCGACATGACTTTCCCAACTAGTCGGTTGCACCAGTTGAACCGATCGGTTCAACCCTTGAACCCGTCGTTTCAACCTGGGCATGAGCCGATCGGCCTGGACACTCCAGCCGACCGGTTCAACAACCTCAACCGACCGGTTCATCACATGAACCGATCGGTTGGGAGCACTGGTTGGGCAAAAATCAGTCAATTGCGATTTCAATCAATCTGATACTCTAATCAATGCGTCCAACACCTTGAACCATACGATATTGAGCCATCGACTGATTGAGTGTTTAATTGAACTACCAAACTCTTTTAGTAATCAATCTAAACATTGTTTTGTGGACAAAACTCCTCTTCCAGGTTAAATCCTATGTGTGTGACCTTGTAGGTCCATTTCACGTTGGCAGTGAAAGTCCATAACACTTATGACTTCACAAGCAAAGAGCGGTGCCTAGTCACACATCAATGCTACCCAAGTGAAAGTAGAAAGTTGGAGAACAACTTTCATCCTACAATCCGTGAATGGTGTTACAGTGAATGTATAATTCCTTTGTCACTGATATCCCGAATGAACTCAAGGCATGGAACATTCATCCTGTCAATGTTCATTCACTTTCTTGATCTCAGAGCAGATTGAACAAGATATGTATGACATCAATATCACATAGTGATTCACACATGCGTGCGCACGCCTATCTCAATCCTACTCATCAAGTGGCCTTGGATATCAAACTCCCTCAGGAGGGACAAATCCCATATCTATCACTCACCCCTCAAAAGCCCCATGTGTCAAAGCCACCCAATCATCACCTTTATAACAACCCATGTTTCAGGTTTGCGTTTGATGATGTCAAAGTGTGCCCAACGACATGTGTTGAGTGCAGTGATTTCAGGTCTAAAAATCACACTCACCACCATCATTGTGAGTACTGACTGTGACTACCATCTCATGGTTCCATGTGTCAAACTCACGGTGGGTCTGTCCGGTACCTTGTTCTCTAACAAGTACCTATGTGTTTGGTTTGATATCTCTATATCATGACTAATGAGATTCTGTCATCAACCAACACCACAATCTAGTCTTGTGTGTCATTGTTGTCTATCTACCTTCCATAATGACATCCGACTAGGGACATAACAAGAATGTACAAACTCTTAGCATCTGTATGATCTCATCGTTCAGGTCCTTAACCTGAAAGCATACGTCATTGAGTATTGTCATTCTCTAGACATTCAATATATTCTATCACTATCTCATATGACTGAACTAGAAAGAATTGGAAGCTTGCCTTTGATGTTTATCAAATCAATCTTAATGTATCCCACCAATGATCCCATGATTGGCTCTCAGGGCATACATACCAACAGACTCCCACTTGCACTGCGAGCCAATCACCCTTGAATCATATTCATAGTGATTTTCAAACATGTCCCACATGTCACTGTGCTCTAGTGCCAACATAGTGAGTAATGGCAACATCTTGCCAAAGTCAGTATAAATTGCATGTATCTCATCTCTTCACTGTACGTCGCACGTATGAGATGGAGTTGTCGTAATATGCGATCTAGTATTCCTTTGCTAACCTTTAGCCACATTGCATGATCAAGGATTCCAGACTTATCATCAATGAGTGGAATATAAGTTCATCTCATGAACTTCCAGATCCATATAGTATCCATTGCTGTTCACTAACATATAGATACTCGGCATTTCCCTTTTTCAAATGGCTTTATTGGAACACTTCCAATTATCAACAAACTTTCACTTTTATACATTTTATGTATATATTGCGATTAATTTTCTGTCCTTTCGGAAGTTCTCATCAATGTAACTCTTTACATCGAACTCTTCCTTATCTCCATAGAACTAGTACTTCCCAAGTACTTATCAAGTTCTTATGGTATTCCAGTAACCCTTACTGGAAGTAAACAGACATCCACTCGTCATGTCCTACATACGAGTTATCAGGATGAGCACATCATATTGCTATGTCCCACATACAAGATGATGAATGCATTTTATTCTTGCCATGTCATACATGCAAGACAATGGGATGATTACATACATGATAGATCCAGATCTATTATTAGTGTTCATATTCTTCATAAGAATTGGACACTTGGCCTTGGGATACTAACTCCATGTAACATGGACAAGTTTTCTCCCACTGAATCTGTGCATACTGAACCCTTCAGTATAGATCGCCAATGTATGCTCTCTCTTTTCTAGGTCAAGAGATTTGTCGAGAACTATCTCTATAGATCTCTATTCCTATCATATAGGAAACATCTCTATCTTCCTTAAAGATAATTTCCACTTTTGGATTTCCATTCTAGAACATTTCCATTTCACATCAACATGTGGAATGTGAACACGCTCCCACTAAATCACAGATCCCTTCTTTATCTTTGACATATCAGTCAAACCCTTTGACTATATCATCAAAGTAAAGATCCAATTCTGAGTTGCTTGTACTCAATCAATCACATTGATTAGTCCATTGTAACGTATAGACTTCATTTACATTAGTGGATTCATAAACCTTATAGGCTGTGTCACGTACACATCCTGGTTTTATTCCTCATGGGAATGCGGTTTTAGTATCCATATGCCAAATGTCTTAGTCATTCAGTTGCAATCAACAAGCATCATCCTTGTCAAAATGTTATCCATGTGTCTTAACACTTAAGACTTATTTGCACTTATGGATATGCTCCAATGAGTGCTACCATCAAGGTCATACCTTATGGCTCACATGGAAGTCATTTAGGATGTAATGGTTCTATACCATAACTCAAAATATGATTCCTCATATTCATCTAGATAGTTGACTCATCATATGAACAACTCATCACATAGATGATTTAGGTGTATCTGTCAAGGATATAAGAACTCACAACCCTTGTGATTCTTAATTTCCTTTATTAGTGTGGGGTATTCTTTTATTAAGAAGAATTCAGTTATTTGATAATCATTCTCTAACTCCTTAGAGTATGATTCCTTCTTGATTTAGACATCACCATGCCTTAATCATGAGTTCACTATGATACACTATCATAATCACTCATAAGGATCTCAAACATTTGGTCCAAGTATTTCATTCATTGATCTCATCAAGAATTAATACTTTACCAAATTTGTACTTCATCTATGACAATCTTGAACACTTCAAGATGTTCATATTGGTATTTCTCTAAACACCATTTTAAGTATTAGCATTTGTTCCAATTGGTATGTAAATACATCACATGTATTATACCTAATAGGATAATCACTCTCCCACTACCTTTAGTGAAGATTGATTAATCATGTCCAAGATATTCATGTCTCTTAATGGTTCTTTAACCAAAAGAGTCTAGGTTTATCCATCATATGGAAACTAGAAATGAATTTCTCATGATTGATGCTAATTTGATTGTTTGAGTTATCAATAACTTTAGGTATCATTTTATCTTATGCATACCATGTATCACAAGATAAACAAGGCATTGCCACAAAGATCATATCTTTAAGATTGAAACATCAACTTTATTAATTGCCATCATTGTCATACAATATGCAATAATAAAGTGTTTCTATCTATTGGCAATATATAAAATAGCTGTTCTCAACTCTATTTCGTGCCCTTTAGGCTGAAATAAACTGAAAGATACTCCTATCTATGGCCGCAACACTTGCTCCAATGATGGGTACTTCTTTCTTGGTCCTTTCACAAAGGCCATCACTTCTTTGCGGATATTGCATATCATATATGACATATCCATATCTTGGTATCATATACCTCGGATAAAGAAGTGGTTCATTTCATGATACCTTAGGTGGAGATCTCCATCCCCTCCTTCATCTTCTTTTGTTCTTCCAGATATAGAGGGCAGTTCCCTCATACACCCTTTCCCATGTGCCTTGAGGCTGAAGACGGCTTGGATTGCTGGCTAGCATCAGAACACTTCTTAGCTTTGCCCTTGCCCTTGCCCTTAAGACTTACCTTTTCTTTGATCACATCAAAGATTATGGTTTGTCTTTCTTCATCTTTGCCTCTACTATCCTCAACATGTCCAACAACTCTGTCAACACTTGTCAAAGTTGTTCATGTTGTAGCTTATCATGAATTGTATGATTCTCGCAACATTGCAGTATCATACCAATAGCCAACTCTTGGCTCAGATGGAATCCTTCTTAGTCAGGTCTTTCCACATACCCAATCACATTGAGTGTGTGAATACCTTACTGGATCTCCTTCTGTCATGCCATACTAGGATAGTGTTTTGGAGACATCATATGTCTCATGTTGTCTCTGCAACTCATAGTTCAGAGAACACAACATCAAGCACTCCTCATCAATGTCTTTCTCAGTATGCTTCCATAATCATACTTTTAGCCATTGATGTGGTGGGATCGAGTTCATCTGGTTCTGGTATAACTAGGACTTGGAGCTTTTGCTCTTTGAGAACACTTCTCACCATCCTAACCAGTCGTGGAATTATTCCCATTTAATTTGTTGGTTTCAAAGACCGATCGCAAATAAAGTGATTTTTTGATTAACCATTTATTTTAACAAAAGGAAATATATGCAATTTCAGTCCAAAACTCTTTTGACTTATTTGATTGATTTGAAAAGTTGACGATAAAATTAGGCCTTTAATTAATTATCGCTCCCACTATTTTACTTCAAATTGATAGCCCTCACCATCAATTCGGAAGATTGCAGCGTACAACCTTCTAGTGGGCAAGATCCTGAAATCCTCTAAGCCATGGACCAGCTTGGGCTGTCACCCACAACATAGATCTCTCAGGTAGGCAACTTTTGCCAATTGCATCATATGCAACTCTTGATAAGATGTCATCTACAACTCCTTGCAATGATCATCTCCATGCCTCAAGGCGCTAGATCCTATCTAGGTCACCTTGTTAAGTCCGACCCAAAGCAAACACGATGAATATGCACCCTGCTTGGGCAGACCCACACATTCATCCTTCACGCTTCCACGAGATAGACGGTGCACCACGCTAGGGTGTGCCCACACTTGGTCAAACAAGATTTTCACGTGTGTCGCATTTGGAAGGCATCTAAAACTTAATATTTTAATGAGGGATTTGGTTTTTATATACATATACATATCCAATCACCACAATACATAGTATGTATCATATACATGCTATATCCCACATAAAACATGCACAAATGATAAAAAGCGATGATTATGCCCATCCTAATGTGATTCCTCGAGCCAAGAGGAATCACGGTCATCTAGGTCAACATCACATGCAACCTGTACAAGATGAACTCTGTGCCTTGCCGTCCGAGTTGATCAACTCATCACATGAATGATTTGTACTCTCCAGTCAGTCGTCTGGGTTCCACCAGCCGATCGGTTGGCTCCTCCAACTGATCGGTTCACCTGGTCATCGTGCATCTCATCATGTCCGCCACCCGCTCGTCTCGCTCCTCGAACCGGTCATCAACCGATCGGTTCACTCCTTGAACCGACCGTCTGGAACGTCAACCGATCGGTTTACGCCTTGAATCGATCGTTTCAGCTGTCGTCTTGATGTCCGCCGGTCTTTGACATAACAGGAAATAAAAAATCTATCCTATTTATTACATTGCTTTAAAAAGGGAAACCCCGAGTTACATTCGGGGGGAGCAAAGGTAGGAAAGAATCTCGAATTATTTCGAGTTACATCGGGAATAAGAGATGGAAGATCGGTGCGCAGACCGAGATGCAAGAAACCACAAACAACCACACACAGATAGGGGTTTATAGGCCATAATCACGCTACACACATCCACCACAAAACTCGTTTAAGGGCGACGCGTATCGAGTGCATTAATAATACATATCATATATGTAATTTGGGATTTGTGGATTTAGGATTGGACATGCATAAAGCCAATATTATTCGCATCGTATGCAATAAATAAAGGCGACAAACCAAAATTGATCATATCGATATTCCTACAATATAGAGCAGTTGACGTGGCTCTGATACCACTGTTGGGTTTATGGGGAAACAGAGAAGGCAGCGGAAACAAAAATTTTCTCCCCCAACCCATACCGAGGAAACACGTCAACGTCTATATAATAGGAAAGGATGGTTTGTGGAATCATACCTTGTCCTGAGGCTTGCTCGGCGACAATACCTCGCGCCTTGCGCAGTCTTCAACTCCGGTCTTGGACGGCGTCTGTGCAGCTCCTGGTCGCACTGGGACTGACGACTCCTCCTCCTACCGGACTGTCGGATGACAGTTGTCCTCCTAAGCGGAAGTGTCCTCCCGCCTCTGTAGTAGTCCACACGGACCACCTGGAACTCCACTCTCCTTGTCCCACAAGGAAATGGAAGGAGTCACACCCTCCTGTTGACGTACTAGTCGCCAACACGCTCTCCTGCCTCCTGTTGCAACTGCAGTTGTCCTTCCCTTGCTGCACCTCCCTTTTGCGGGAAGCACTTGCTCGGGATCTCTCGCGGTTACCAAAACCAGAGAGAACGACAACTTGCAGAGCAACTGGTTGCACTGAGCAGTACTTTGAGAAGCCCCCAATACCCCTATATATAGGAGAGTCATGGGACAGGGTTCTCCATCCCGAGCAATGCGGGACTAAAGCAGGAGTAGAAGGGTTTGAGAATTTTCCACAAAAAGCAACCGGTTCGCAACTTGAAATGATCGGTTCACAACTGAACCGATCGGTTCGGCCATTGAGCCGATCGGTTGGACCTGAGCCGATCATTTGGGGCACTCCAACCGATCGGTTGGTTCCCTGAACCGATCGGTTCATGGTCCTAATCTGGCTCAAAAAGACTTTCCTTGTTTCGTTCTCAATTGGTATCGAATACCAATGTTATTCCCAATCAAATTGGGCAATTTGAAACCAAAGGAAAATTCTTGCCGACATAACTTTCCCAACTAGTCAGTTGCACCAGTTGAGCCGATCGGTTCAACCCTTGAACCGGTCGTTTCAACCTGGGCATGAGCCGATCGGCCTGGACACTCCAGCCGACCGGTTCAGCAACCTCAGCCGACCGGTTCATCACATGAACCGATCGGTTGGGAGCACTGGTTGGGCAACAATCAGTCAATTGCGATTTCAATCAATCCGATACTCTAATCAATGTGTCCAACACCTTGAACCATATGATATTGAGCCATCAACTGATTGAGTGTTTAATTGAACTACCAAACTCTTTTAGTAATCAATCTAAACATTGCTTTGTGGACAAAACTCCTCTTCCAGGTTAAATCCTATGTGTGTGACCCTGCAGGTCCATTTCACGTTGGTAGTGAAAGTCCATAACACTTATGACTTCACAAGCAAAGAGCGGTGCCTAGTCACACATCAGTGTTACCCAAGTGAAAGTAGAAAGTTGGAGAACAACTTTCATCCTACAATCCGTGAATGGTGTTACAGTGAATGTATAATTCCTTTGTCACTGATATCCTGAATGAACTCAAGGCATGGAACAGTCATCCTGTCAACGTTCATTCACTTTCTTGATCTCAGAGCAGATTGAACGAGATATGTATGACATCAATATCACATACTGATTCACACATGCGTGTGCACGCCTATCTCAATCCTACTCATCAAGTGGCCTTGGATATCAAACTCCCTCAGGAGGGACAAATCCCATATCTATCACTCACCCCTCAAAAGCCCCATGTGTCAAAGCCACCCAATCATCACCTTTATAACAACCCATGTTTCAGGACTGCGTTTGATGATGTCAAAGTGTGCCCAACGACATGTGTTGAGTGCAGTGATTTCAGGTCTAAGAATCACACTCACCACCATCACTGTGAGTACTGACCGTGACTACCATCTCATGGTTCCATGTGTCAAACTCACGGTGGGTCTGTCCGGTACCTTGTTCTCTAACAAGTACCTATGTGTTTGGTTTGATATCTCTATATCATGACTAATGAGATTCTATCATCAACCAACACCACAATCTAGTCTTGTGTGTCATTGCTGTCTATCTACCTTCCACAATGACATCCGACTAGGGACATAACAAGAATGTACAAACTCTTAGCATCCGTATGATCTCATCGTTCAGGTCCTTAACCTGAAAGCATACGTCATTGAGTACTGTCATTCTCTAGACATTCAATCTGTTCTATCACTATCTCATATGACTGAACCAGAAAGAATTGGAATCTTGCCTTTGATGTTTATCAAATCAATCTTAATATATCCCACCAATCATCCCATGATTGGCTCTCAGGGAATACATACCAACATCTATCTCGACCACGGAATCAGCCTTGACAACAAAATCTTCATCGACTGCGACCCCAGCACGACTGTGTCTAGACTGGCACGGTTGGGCTAAGACCAAGGTAGAGACCAAGACAGACGCCACAACCATCTTTCACCTTCTCCTATAAATACTCACCCCTCGAAACCTAGAGAGAGGTTCCGAGATTTTTCTGGTTCCACATTGTGGTTCCAAACATTCTTGGTTCCTAGATCCTCGTGCGAGAGTTATAAGGTCCAAAAGGGCTGAAGTGCTCATCCTATGTCCGTTCCTCCATTTTTCTTCCATCCACCATCATTTTCCACCATTGTTCACCCATATCCTACCATTCTCAGCCATCTTCCACCTCCATACACCCGCCAAGCTACTATTTGGGGTGAAATCAAAGAGAAAGGAGGCCAAGGAATTCAGAAGACCAAGGAGGAGAACCCAAAGATGATATCCAGCTCGTACGGAGGCTAAGGAGTGTGATCCACTTCTCCTCTACAGGCTAAATATCTTCTTATCCTCCTTTCTTCTTCTGTTCTTCTTTTGTTTTTGTACAAATGATGTTCTTCCATCTTTGTTCGGTGAAAACTATGCTTGTCCATGTCTAATTGAGCTCCTTCTTGGCTATGTAGCCCATTTTAGGAATGTTTATATACTTTTACCTTAAGAAAGTGGTTTTATTTTAGATCTAGTTCGTTTTCTGTTCTATCTTCTCTTTCTGGTTATGATTGCTAGTTTGGTTGATCTCTTTCTTCCTTGAACTTCTATTTCTACCTATATCGAGAGATTCTTTCTAAAAATATATAAGAGAAGATAGTTTGCATTAGAGTCTAAAAGGAGGACGGTTCAAGGTGATCTATGTAGAACCTTAGACCCGGGCATGGCCGGGCCCAACCTGGCACGGTCGGGCCCACTACTAGGTTCTATCCAGATCACACATGTTCTTAGCACCTCAATATATTCTAGACCTAAAAGGGTTTCTAGAATATTCTAGGGTGTTGATTTGTCATCCTCAAGAGGGGTTTCATGTCATTGATGGGTTTTAGTCACGCTACGAGAAAGCGAGTGGGATGACCCCACAGGAACAAATACCACAGTACATACTATGTTTGGATGTAGGTTGCTTTTTGGGGTGTTTGAGGGTTGTCTACGCCCGAGAACGGGTGCATAGACTGTCCAACTTGTGGTTACATAGATAAGAACTCCTTCTCTCTGATTAGTAGAATCCTACGAACTCTGTTTTGTTTTCGTTTCTTCTTTTTGTTTTATTTCGTGACAATCTGCTAGACTAGCTCTAGCTCCATACTTTAATCAACTATCAGTTTGGCTTATCTAACTTAAGAGTGAGATCTTAAGCGTCCTAAATGTCCCCACATCCCTATGTTCGACCCCGCATATCTAATTTGACCTCGTAATAAAGTTGTGGGGGTCCTTGAAGGTTTTAGGTTATAAATTTAAAGTTTGATCCTTCTGAGTCTGCCTCCTTTCAGACGTACAACTTAGGCTGTATCGATATTTAACAACCAAACCCTAATTCACATCATTAAAACTTATATTATTGCCATAAGTATTCAAGCATACTTAATTAATCTCATCAATTATCATCAATTGATTATCAACATGAGGTAATACCTTTATTATATGAGTAGTATAAGTTTCTCTCTCATCCTTACTAGTATATTGATTTCAACATACTATTACATTGGCTTGACCCTCTTTAGGGTTAATCTACCTACACTTATCAAAGTATATCCATATCATTACTTCATAGTGTATCAATTCATTATATTCATCATGTGTCGACTTGCACTCATCAAGGTGTATCGTCCTAGACACTAACCCTTGTGTCGGCCTAGACACATTCACTTGTGTCAGCCTAGACACTCTTACTTGTGTTGTCCTAGACACATGTGTCAGCCTAAGCACCTCCCTTTGTGTCTCCCTAAGGCATCTCACTTGTATCACCCTATGTATATACACTGGTGTTGCTTTATGCATATACACTTGTATCTCCCTATGCATATCACCCTATGCATATCAACATATGTGTGTCGGCCATATCACATTCTAGTGTATCGGCCACACTATCATCTTGTATGTGTGTCATCCAAGAAATCTAACGATGTTTCACCCTAGACACCATCAATTTATATCGAGTTAGTAGGTGTATCGGGTTCTAGGGTTAGGGTTAGATGATATTGGGTTAGGCACCATCATCTCCCTCACACCCTCACTTATCAAGGTACCGACCTCACTTATCTTTTAGAATATCACCTTCACCATACTTTAATGTAACGTCTTTACCTCACTTTAGTATAACATCCTCACTTGGGTGTAACATCTTTACCTCTCTTGGGTGTAATATCTTCACCTGACTTGGGTGTATCACCTTCACCTCACTTTAGTGTAACATCTTCACCTTACTTGGTGTATCGTCCACACCATGTTGTAAGGTTTCAGCCTCACTATCATCTTGTGTGTTGGTCATGACACTTTCACTTGTGTTGCCCATAGAACATCAAAATGATGCCGGTTTAGAGGTGCTTCAAAGTGATACCGGTTTAGAGGTGCTTCAAAGTGATACGTGTTTCTATCATCTTCAAGCTCTAAACATTTGTCCATTAACACTCTAGATCATGGACAATAGCCCCATATGTCCATTAGATCTCATAGATTCATCATTTAATCAAGGGAAATTGAAGTTGAGAAGGAATCACCAAGTATTCCAAAATGAAAGTGAATAACAATAGAATTGAAGTAGAGTTATATAACCCGCCTCAAGATCACCACTAGAGCTTCAAGCTTCAAAGCTCCACGTTCCCAAGGTTGAAGATGGTCATGGCATCACCTTAGAAAATATGCTCAACCTTCCTATTTCTCCTTGAGCTCATAGGGTTGTCCACCAATAAGGAGGTGGAAAAAGAGTTTAAAGGTTTACTTGCTTGTGAAAAGAGGGGCATTTTGTAGTTGAGTTTTAAGAGAGAGAGTATATGTGAGGTGTCATCACCATATGTAACTAGGTGACACGTGTCCATGCATGGTGGAACCATGCAACCATAATTATCTCGACATGCAAAACTATTGTGGACAATTCAAAGATAATATATTGACCATTGGGTATTTTTCTTGACAAGATATCACAACCCAATATCACTTTATATGCAAACTGATACAACTTTTGCAAGGAACATTTAAACTGATAGTCTTCACCTACTTGAGGTGCTTATCCCAATATGAATACTTACAAAAAGTTACTAAACCGATATGGGACCTTCTCAATGGCTTCCAAGTCGAATGGCACTCCCATATATACTTCCTAACTCGACACAACCCCATCTAGGGTTCAAGATACTCAACACTTTTTGGCTCTTTCATCACCAAGAGTTGTTATTACTTAATCAAGACTCACACAAGGTGCCCCCTCCTTTCTCTCTCCTATATATGATGCTATGAGAGAGAATGGACACTCTAGAGGTGGTAAATTGCACATCAACCCCATATTTTGGTTAAATTGCAATTTGCACTAAAACTATCATATATAACACAAACAACCTTCAAATAGGCTCAAACTTGAAACTTGAGCTCTCCTTAAGTCTTAATTATTTTTCAAAAGATTAATATTAGGGTATAATTATCTTAATTAGGAAAAAATCCAAGTATACCTCATAACCCAGGTTAGGGGTGTTACACTGGTGCTTTGGGGTGCCTTAATTGAGTGAGGGCACCCCTAGAGGTGATTAGGGTTTCTAGGGTTTTGTTGTCCCTTGACCATGTGTACCTTGTTGGACATGGTGACCCTTGTCTCGACCTTGAGGAGGTGTTTTGAGGGTGTCACTGTCGAGACACCTCCCTTGGTTTTGTCTCGACCAAGATGGTTGTCAGTGTCTTGGGTGGAGACAACTTGTCTTCTTCTGGGATGTCTTGATCTAGCTTGTTGTGTAACCCCTCTTGTCGTGACAATGTTGTGTTTTGGTGTTTGTCTCGACCATGTGGTGGTCGTGACCACGACCTATGTGTTGGATGACCCAAGTGGTCGAGACCCTACATAGTTTTTATCACCATCTCATGCATGTGTTTTTTAAGTGGTTACATGTTAGTTTCTTGGGAGGACAAGTGTTCCTATGGAGCCCTATCTTGTTGACACCTCATCTCTCACCCTTGTGAGACCCCTAACCCTGCTTAAATGGTTGAATATGCTTAATTGCCATAATTGAATTCTGATAACCTTAATATAACCTTGTGATATGTTTTGTAATCATAACACAAGCTTAAGTTTCAAATTTGGGTCCAATTTGGACATTGTTTGAGCAAATTATGCAATTTTAGGTACATTTTGAACTTTTCTGCAATTTACCCAATTGGGAGGTCTTCTTTGTATATTTTCACAAGCATTACGACCCTTATAATTTTCCTTGTCATTCTCGAGATTTTTGGGCTATGGGTTCCTAGTTTTCTTGGTTTAGAGGTGTTCCTCTTCAAGGACGTATTAGGGGTTTTTCCCTTTATGGATAAGGATAAGAGTAATGGTAAAGATAAGGATAAGGATAAGGGTCAAGATAGGGATAAGGATAAAGATAAGGATAAGGGTATGGATAAAGGAGAGTAAGTGCAAGTGGCAAGTGAGGGAGGTGTTGCATGGACATAGAAGCTCTAGGCAATTGACACATGGAAAGCTCATGGGCACCTCATGCTTGACCTCTTCCTTATCCATGAAGCAATATATACCCCTTCCTATTCCCAATTCAAAGTCATTTCTCACTCCCTCTTTCCTATAACTTATATCACGGACCTTTCTCTATTTGTTTGCATAACAAAGTGGTCTAAGGTAGAAGACAACCTCTTTTTGGAAAAGAAAGTCTCCTAGAGCTCCATCTAGCCCTACCTAGGGTTTCTAAGGTCATCTTCTAGGGTTTTTGACCAAGACAAGTTGTTTTCTTCCTTCCTTCTCCATTTTTATTAATCTTCTCTTTCCTTATACATTCCTCCAGGTCAAAACTTTGTTGTTCCATGGTAAAAGTTGCTTTAGAGCTCAATATCCAACCCTTGTTGCTTCTTCTTCTAGGGTTTTGAGTCCTTGTGATGAAGAGTGCATTCTTGGCTGAGTTTAGAGATTCCTCTTGGGTTTTCTACTTTCTTGGCTCAAGTTTCTTATAGTGAGAAGTTTTTTCCTCTCAGTAGAGGCGAGTTTTATAAGCCTCTTTACTTATATTGGTTACTATAAGCTTTTCAACTCATGTTCTTGCTTATAAATGGTGATTTAAGCATTAAGAAACTAAGCTTGTTTGGATCTCAAATTTTATGATGTTTCCTATTTGGTTTCTAGTTCTAGATGAACCTGTAATCATGTACACGTTCTTCCTAAGGAAGAATATGACTTAGTTCAGGTTGGTAACACCACCTATGGTGCTAAGCACCTATCAATCGATGGTCCATATTAGGGTTGCTAGGTTATTTTCTCTTCTAAATACATGACTTGATGGTGTAGTCTTCATGACAACCGGAGGTGGTAGCCAAGGGTTATGAAAGATAATGTGAACTGATAATCAAACCTTAGGTCAATGTTAGGCTCTCTTGAAATCTCAATGAGCAATGGTTTAATTCTCTAATGATTTTATCAACCAATGATGACATTAGCTTAATATCTGATGGTGTTAAATGAATATGTTGTTGATCTAACAATCAATGGTGACTTAATGATCACAACTAATAGTGGATCAGGTCATCACCACATATGGTGAGTTAAGGAGATAATTGTATATTCTACCAAACCTTAAACTAATGGTTCATTAGTTCAATTAATCTAATGGTTAGACCTATACTTCAATTGATAACTTTGAACAATGAAATCGACCCAATGAATGATATTGGATGCTTCAACATCCAATGGATTAGAATGAGCCCATTATATTATAGGTGGGTCCTAGTGATGAGAATTTGATGGTTCAATATCATTAATTTGTTTATACCTTTGCTCTCCTATAGTTATATTTGATACATGACCATCATAAGTGGGTGTGTAACTTCAATGTGATATAGTTTGCTATACCTATTCTTAATGTAATTTAATAATGATGATCAGCTATAATCAGCCCCCTTGCGTGACTAATGTGACAATGTATTACACTCTTCTTGTGTTGAAACCACAATGTAGTGATTTGAATATCATAGTTCCTTGCCATAATAATACCTGTGGACACATATTTACTGATGATCTTTTGAGCCTTGTTTAAGGCATGGAATGATGAGGATAACCTTACTATGAATAATGTGATGGTCTTAATGACCTTTGGGTAGGTTTGAAACCCTGATTGAGATGGAATCCTCTTCATGTTCCAATAACGGTTAAAACCCTGGAACTTATGATAAGATATTGGTATCTTGTAATAGTATGGTGACAAATGTGGTCCATTATCTTGCAATGGATGATAGTATGTGGTAAAGTGATAAAAAGTTATACCTCAAACATTTTATACCTTCTGAAGTTGCAATAGACATACTCTTGTAAGGAATCAACTAGAGTTTGTATGTCCCTTTGTATGATGAAGCCTTAATTCACCCAATTGGCAATAATTAATCAAGTGAAATTCTAATCATATAGTGCCCTGTGCCATAGATCCATCTGAGTGTCATAACTTGCCAGATGGTGAAATGTGTATTCCTAAGGGAAACTCAGAGCGCATACTGTTGAGTATGTGGGGTACTTGTCATCCTGACACCAAGTGTTTCAGGAGGATGGCTACGGCCATACCTAGCCCACTTTTTGAGAACGACTACAGTCGGGTCTCAGTGATTATAACATGATGTGATTAGAGGACAACTGCAGTTGTACCTCAGTGATTGGGTTTGAATACCCTGAATGCTAGCGCTGTGACCTATACCAAGGTGGGATAGTTACATGACTATATGTCGTTGTTTTGCAGTTTGACTATATGTCACTGCGGTGCAGACTCGTACTGACCGAGTATGGAGAAGATCTTGGAGTCCAGTTGTTCCTAGATCTTATATGGAACTGATTGTGACCAAGCGGTGATTAGTTGGTCTTTGAGTGGTATGACTCAAACTCCCCAGGGCATAATAAAAGATGTAAGATAGTCGTGTAGCATATCTGTTTAGGGATATACACAATGCCTCACATTGGATGATAACCCTTGTTTGATTTTCTTATATAGAGATTATATACAGTACAATGAGAGATGATACATATGCTTGTATTGTAGATGTGCTCATGTTGTAAACCTATTTATGTTGTCAAATATATAGACATTGATATTTAATATTATGCTTATATCAATGTCTAATAGTGCTAGCCATGTTTGTGTAATTAGAAATGCTTAAACTGTTAATTATGCTTATGTAGTTAGTTGTGCTATGATGTTAGCTCTACTTATTATGTAGACTGGTTCACTTTATTTAATATTCCAATATTGATAGCCATGTCATACTACTAGACATATCATAGATGCTTATGCTTCTAGATTGCTTGTGTTGTTACTAAGACATATGATGATAGTCAGATCAATGATTATGATTGTTATTAGATGCAATATTGTGAAACCTGAGTAGATATATGATAAAAGAAATAGATTTATCAATTACCTATATAAATAGTTGTTTTGGTTGTTAATACCTTATTTGGGCGTCATCTTTATACTTCTGGGTGTTAATGAACTATTTTGGGCGTCAATTAACCATTTTTTGTTGTCAATAAACATTTATGGGTGCCATAGCATCCAAAAATGGCGAAATTGTTGTTTTGGTTGTCAATTACCTTATTTGGGCATCATCTTTATACTTTTTGGTGTCAATGAACCATTTTGGGCGTCAATTAATCATTTTTGAGTGTCAATAACTATTTATGGGTGCCATAGCATCCAAAAATGGCTAAATAGTTGTTTTGATTGTCAATACCTTATTTGGGCGTCATCTTTATACTTTTGGGTGTCAATGAACTATTTTGAGCATCAATTAACCATTTATGGGTGTCAATAACCATTTATGGGTGCCATAGCATCCAAAAATGGCAAAATAGTTGTTTTGGTTGTCAATGCCTCATTTGGGTGTCATCTTTATATTTATGGGTGTCAATGAATCATTTTGGACATCAATTAATCATTTTTGGGTGTCAATAAATATTTATAGATGCCATAGCATCTAAAAATGGCTAAATAGTTGTTTTGGTTGTCAATTACCTTATTTGGGTGTCATCTTTATACTTCTAGGTGTCAATGAACTATTTTAGGCGTCAATTAACCATTTTGGGTGTCAATAACCATTTATGGGTGTCATAGCATCCAAAAATAGCTAAATAGTGCCCAAAAATGGCTAAATAGTTGTTTTGGTTATCAATACCTTATTTGGGCGTCATCATTATACTTCTGGGTGTCAATGAATCATTTTGGATGTCAATTAACCATTTTTGGGTGTCAATAACCATTTATGGGAGCCATAACATCCAAAAATGGCTAAATAACACCCAAAATAGCTAAATAGTTGTTTTGGTTGTCAAAACCTTATTTGGGCGTCATCTTTATACTTCTGGGTGTCAATGAACTATTTTAGGCGTCAATTAACCATTTTTGGGTGTCAATAACCATTTATGGGCGCCAAAGCATCCAAAAAGGCTAAATAGCGCCCAAAAATGGCTAAATAGTTGTTTTGGGCATCAATTTCCTTATTTGGGCGTCATCTTTATACTTTTAGGTGTCAATGAACCATTTTAGACGCCAATTAACCATTTTTGGGTGTCAACAGCCATTTATGGGCGCCATAGCATCCAAAAATGGCTAAATAGCGCCCAAAAATGGCTAAATAGTTGTTTTGGGCGTCAATTACCTTATTTGGCTTCATTTTTATACTTTTGGGTGTCAATGAACTATTTTGGATGTCAATTAACCATTTTTGGGTGTCAATAACCATTTATGGGCGCCATAGCATCCAAAAATGGCTAAATAGTGCCCAAAAATGGCTAAATAGTTGTTTTAGTTGTCAATACCTTATTTGGGCATCATCTTTATATTTTTGGGTGTCAATGAACTATTTTGGACGCCAATTAACCATTTGGGTGTCAATAACCAATTATGAGCGCCATAACATCCAAAAATGGCTAAATAGCACCCAAAAATGACTAAATAGTTGTTTTGGTTGTCAATGCCTTATTTGGGCGTCATCTTTATACTTGTGGGTGTCAATGAACTATTTTGGGCGTCAATTAACCATTTTTAGGTGTCAATAACCATTTACAGACGCCATAGTTGGTTGTCAATTAACTTATATATATCATTTTTGTATTTTTTCTCAAAAATATGTCAATATTATGCTTGTTAGATTGTATTTTTTGTAACGAATCCAATGATTTTTGTTTCATTAAAAAATTCATTACGGTTCAAAAGTTATTAGCGAAACAAATTTATTTGCCTATTGTATAATTTCAAAAAAACCACCCAATCACCATCAACAACGTGGAGGCGGTTTAGAAACTGGTTTGGGGGCTGGTTTTGCTGGGCGTAACCCACACGTGATGGGCGTGAGCTTGCCCAAATCTTAATCGGAAATTAGATGGTCACATGCAGCACCCTCACATGCAGTGCTACGCGTGGCCAGCTAGGGTGGGTGGGGGTTTTGTGGGTGTGAGGGAGGTGACATGGCAGAGTTTAATTGGATGGGTAGGTGGAGGTTGTGTAATTGATAAATAAATTTATTTTACTTATAACTTTTGAACCGTCATGAATTTTTTTGATAAAACAAAAACCATTGGATTCGTTATAAAAATGCATTCCAACAAGATTAATATTGATATATTTTTAATAAAATAAAATAAAAATGATATGAATAGGTTATTCTGGATGCCAATAAACTATTTTGGACGTCAATTAACCATCTTTGGTTGTCATTAGCCATTTACGGGCGGCAATAAGTTATTATGGGGCGTGAAGTTTCCTTATACCTTATTTGATGCGTACAATCATATTTGAGCACAATCAAATTGTTCTTAGGTGTCAAACAGACCTATTTTGGAGCAATTTTATACTTTTTGGTGTCAATGAACTCTTTTGAGCGTCAATTAATCATTTTTGAGTGTCAACAACCATTTATGGGTATCATTATAGTTCTAGGTGTCAATGAACCATTTTGGGCATCATTAAGTGATTCTTAGGTGTCAAACAGACCTATTTGGGTGTCGTTATGTTGGTTTGGTTGTCAATACCTTATTTGGGTGTCATTTAAACTTCTGGGTGTCAATGAATCATTTTGGGCGTCAATTACCTTATTTAGGCGTCATCTTTATGCTTTTGGATGTCAATGAAGCATTTTGGGCGTCAATTAACCATTTTTAGGTGTCCATAACTATTTATGGGCGCCATAATAGCCAAAAATGCCTTATTTGGGCGTCATTTTAAACTTCTGGGTGTAAATGAACCATTCTGGGCGTCAATTACCTTATTTGGGCGCCAACTTTATACTTTTGGGTGTCAATGCACCGTTTTGGGCGTCAATTAACCATTTTTTAGTGTCAATAATCATTTTTGGGTGTCAATAACCATTTATGAACGCACCACGCACAATCGCTGCTTGCCCTCGACTTGACTTCTCAGATTCACGATTCAATTTGGGACTCTCCTGCTTTCGTGCTTTGCTAACTTGTGTTACTTCTAATATGCAATATTGTGATAGGAAACCAAGACTTTTTTAATATTGCATATTACAACTAAGTGGCATGGGCACAATAACACTTGCTGTTAGCGAGGGTATACACTATTGTGTCAACTTGATATTCTATCTATGAATAAAATCATTGTAATTATGTGGGTCACTCGCGGGTGCCCAAAGATTGTCCATGAAACCCGCTAATTAAACGAGTAGGTACAAATTTGAATTTTTTTTACTGTGTGACAAATTTTATGACCCAAATCTAATTTAAACGGGTCGACGTAAATTTTGACCCAATTTGACAAGTCTAGAAAGGTGTGAATTTGTTCAAATCTTAACTCAATCTTTAACTCTATCGTGAAGTACGCCTTGGGTCTGGTATCAGTTGCCGTGGTGGGTGCCTTGATGTGTCATGTCAACATTCCCAATGCATGACAGCTTGGGAGCGCCCAGAGCGCCTTTGCTTAGCTGTCTGTCTGTACCTTTACTGCGGCTGTTGCGTTGCTCCGACTCCCGAGTCCCTACAACTACCACACACCGCAGCCAGCGCAGCAGAGAGAGGGAGAGGGAGAGAGAGAGAGGTGAGTCGATTCTCTCCGTCCTTCCAGTCTCCCCTCCCGGCGCAACATGTACGATATTTTCTTGTCGTCTAGAGAAACGGTACACCGGACCAACTACGTTGGCTCGAGTCATGCATGACCATCCGACCGTCGGTTCGCACCGTGCCATTTGTACCGCATTCACCTTTATCGACTCGACTCCACTGTTCCGCTCTCTTTCGATGCGACCTGCGCACCTCCTCCTGATCCGACGACTCTCGGTTTGTCTGTCGGCGCCAACCTCCGGCTGGGGATCCGACACGTGGGATCTCACATTCACTGCTGTCGGTTGGACATCAGGATTAAAAGCAGAGAAAAACTCTCGTACCATCGCTGTCTTTATATAACGAAAAAACTAGCCGCAGGTTGCTGCTTCGTCGCCTGGCCCATGTGCTGCCCCTGCACCTGCTTTGACCTAGTTTGCTGTGCTGTTTCAAGGTTTTTACTTACACAACAGAGACTTTGTACTCAAGCATATAGGCGGCAGTACTTATGGATTAGTAATATAATATAGGCTTAGCCAAAAATGCCCATTCAATTATTTCGTGTTTGTACAAGTTGGATAATCAATTCATCTGCGTCTCAATCACATAAACATGAAGTATAAGGCTGAAACCGCTCACATCATTCACTATCAATGACGTATCCCTGTTCACTAGTCCTCAATCACCTCTCTCCATGTAGCTCAACAGCTACCATACCTCTTCATGGCGCCAAAGAAGTTGCATGAAAATCAACATGTATTCAACCTCATCACGACCGTTGCTATCAAAAAATCTTTTTAATGCCGCACGCATTTGTCCACTCTTTTATCAAAGACTAAATTTGTGTCACCTCACGCACATTACGCGTCCATCACGCACTGTAAAAATCACTGCCCAACTACTTCCTTTCTTGCTGTTCCCCACTCTCCCATTACCTCTTCTACATCATTCAACAAAGATGTGTGGCAGCCTGTAGCAATTCTGCACCAAGCAGGCCGACGTGACGTGAGATGAGCTATGCGCTCTCCTGCAAACCTTATTGCCCCCACTCACCCTCTCCCCACCTTCTATTTTTTATCTAAAATTAAACCTCCTCTGTCTTTTTCCCAAAACAAATCACAAATTTCCAACACCTCCTTCTTCCTTTTTGGCGTCTACTTCCTCCTTTTCGGCACAACCTCCTTCATCCAAAATCACTCCTTTTTTTGTTCTACACATCTCTTCTCTGTTAGCATATAAATGACACCTAACTATTGGTAATTGACACCAAACAAATAGTGTATGCACTAAATAATGGCTCAGGATAATTGACATCCAAAAATAACATAATGATGCCCAAATAGGAGTGCTTGACGCCCAAATATATTGTAAACTTATCCAAATAAGAAAATCGCGCCTAAGCATTTATATGACACTCATAAATAGTTAATGGACACCTATAAATGGTAATTGACACTCAAAAACTTAGTGACGCGCAACAGGGGTTTGAAACCTAGAAACTACTAAATAGGTAAGTGTAATTGACACTCAACAATAACTTAATGACGCCTAAATATTGGTAAGTGACACCCAGAAGCATATAAGTGACGCTTAAACAAAAAGTACATGGACTAAATCACGACTAACAATAATTGACACTTAGAAACAACTTAATGGCACCCAAATAGGAGTATTTGATACCTGATATTGGGAATTGACAGCTAGAAGCATATAAGTGGCACCCAAACAAATAGTACACCCACTAAATCATGCTAAGGGTAATTGACACTAAAAAAACCTAATGACACCCAAATAGGGATGTTTGATGCCTAAATATTAATAATTGACACCCAGAAGTATATAAGTGGCACCCAAACAAATAGTGTACACACTAAATCATGGCTAAGGGTAATTAGACACTCAAAAACAACTTAATGATGTCCAAATATGGGTGTTGGATGCCTATATATTGGTAATTGACACCCATAAGCACACAAGTGGTACCCAAACAAATGGTATACACACTAAATCATGACTAAGGGTAATTGACACTCAAAAACAACTTAATGGCACCCAAATAAGGTGTTTGACACCTAAATATTGGTGATTGACACCCATAAGTGTATAAGTGGCACCCAAACAAATAGTGTATGCACTAAGTAATGGCTAGGGGTAATTGACACTCAAAAACAACTTAATGGCACCCAAATAGGGGTGTTTGATGCCTAAATATTGGTAATTGACACCCAAAATCATATAGGTGGCGTTCAAATAGACAGTGTACGTACTAAATCACAATTAAGGGTAACTGACACTCAAAAATAACATAATGGTGCCCAAATAGGAGTGCTTGACGACTACATATTGGTAATTGATACCCAGAAGCACATAAGTGGCATCCAAACAAATGGTGTATGCACTAAATCAAAACTAAGGATAATTGACACTCAAAAACAACATCATGGTGTCCAAATAGGGGTGTTTGACGCCTAAATATTGGTAATTGACACCCAAAAGTATATAAGTGGTGCCCAAACATATAATGTATATACTAAATCATGGCTAAGGGTAATTGACATCAAAAACAACCTAATGACACCTAAATAGGAGTGTTTGATGCCTAAATATTTTTAATTAACACCCAGAAGCATATAAGTGGCGCCCAAACAAATATTGCACACACTAAATCATGGTTGAGGGTAATTGACACTCAAAAACAACTTAGTGGCACCCAAATAGGGGTGTTTGATGCCTAAATATTGGTAATTGACACCCAAAAGCATATAATTAGTGCCCAAACATATAGCGTACTCACTAAATCACGACTAAGGGTAATTGCCACTCAAAAACAACAAACATCCCAACTCAAACAAAACACAATCTCATACTAACCAGCGGATTACCAAAAATCACAGGAAATTAAAACTGATTTATAACAAGCACCATAAGATGAGGCATATTACATCTGAGCCAACACTTTCTTTTCATAACATATTTTCAAGGTGCTACAATATAATTTTCCATCATCTCATTACATGAAATAACTGTTCCAGATGTTGATTTATTACATCAAGGTACATAAGCCGAAAACCGTACATATTGATCATCTTATCAGAAACATCGAAAACTCTCCCAAAGACCTGAGTGTTACATGGACGACACATAGGACTCTACTGCTAGACACTATCTATTTCACCAGGTATGATACCTCTACATATCATTCTCAGCTACATGATCTTTATCTCGCCAGGCACGTCCACCTAAAAAGGTTTTTAACCAACGAGGTGAGACACACAGTCCCAGCGAGAAAGATAACCCTCTATCAACTTTATTATTAACACAGATAACTGAGCAGATAGTTCAACTAAACAACATGTAATCACTAACCAATTATATATAAGGAATATGAAGAACATGTATATAGAGAACATATGAGAAAGCTTTCATCATCCAAGGCCTCCACCAATGTTTCATATTTTTCCTTACAACAGATATACTATATGGCTTGATTACAAATTATTATGCCCTGAGGAAGTGAGTCGTACCGCTCAAATCCAACCTTCGGTTGCGAAACCCAAAGCCGATGCCATACAAGGTCAATGGAAGAGCCAGACTCCACGACCTCTACCCTCGTGGTCATTGCACGAGAACCAAAGCAGGACCGTAGTCTCTTGCTTAAGTGGCCTCAATTATAGGGTCAGCTCTGCAGGCTACCCTTTCTCTAGCCCACCTTGGTACATGTTACAGCGCTAGTATATCTTGAGCCACGGGCCTGTTCACCATGCTCCTGAGCCATGAACGCATTCATGCTCTATCACACTGAGCCATGGGATTATTCACCATGCTCTATCACATTGAGCCATGGGCCTGTTCACCATGCTCTTATGCACATCTTGAGTCTACAACCACATTTGCACTTTAATCCTCCTATTTTTGGCTAGGAGAAACCCCACATATTCAACAATATGCGCTTCGGGTTAACCCGCAGGAGAACCCATTTCACCATCACCAGCTACTGACGATGATGGATCTATGGCCAGGGCAAACTACATGAAAGGTTCATATGTAATTAATTAATGCATTTTAAGTGGATTGTTGGGGGCAACCAAGTTATATTAAGCAAACCATAAACAAGAGTAAACAACATAGATTCCATTAACTTGTGTCACACTGTTACTCCTATTCTCAATTCCATCAACATCATCATATTGCCAAGGGATATCAATCCCTCATTACATCACATAGAGCCACTGCCTCTCATAAGGCTTCATCATCATACATCATCATGGGATAACAATCCCTCATATCACAACTAGAGGATAACACCTCAAATAGGTACTTAGGTTACAAGACCTCTCACATCATACTAGTGATACATGTTATCTCATCATCAAGGAATATTATCATTTCTCAGATATTTCACATATACCAGGTGCCACACAAGACACATATTCACATAAGCATCATAGCCCTTTCCTGGCTATGTATTTCAATTAGTAACACCTACATGGTTAGATTGCACAACAATAGGGATAACATAATCACCACCAACAACTTATTAAAGAAACATAACATGATTATCACATCATTAGGATTTGGAACATCATCCATTATCATGAACACATGGTGCATAATATCTTAAATGGTATATTAAACAATACACATTACTATCACCATACCAAGGGTATCCCACCATACCCCGCTTCCCAGGTCACCATAAGTACCATCCCTAAGGACTCATCTTTTAATGATTATACACCATGATCTATCATCAACCTTTATCAAAGGTTCACCTATCATCAACCATAGGTAACCACCATACTAAGGTTTACCACCTATTCATCATACCTCATCATCATGACCAAAGATATGGCCCAAGGTAACAAGATAAGCATACTAACATCTAGGGCTCAAGATAACACTTAGGGTTATCGGGTTAAGGCACAACCTTCACTAAAGGTGTCACCTACCCTCACCAAAAGCATGCAGCGACCAAACAAACCCTCACTAAAAGTCGAAATCAGCTACAAAGCTTCAACATCACAAACCAAGGTGATATCTGACAAGGTTCATATCAGGTAAAACCCACAAGCTCTACCTATGCCTGGTATGGGGCAAAGCATGTCGTGCAAAGAAGCCACTAAGGTCATATCGTTCAAACATAGCTCAGCCCCTCATGGTCAAGGGACCATCTACTAGGACATCATAACACATCTCACTTCATATCGTTTTAGGCAACCTTGCAACCATGTCGACCAAGGTCCACATAACCTTATAGCAACTAAGGTATCCTCTAGGTCAACCCCAGCATGGTCAATTCCCTTTTACCTCATCCATGAACATTGTTATTATGCATACTATCTAAGCTCTCAACATGTGTCGTCCTAGACACCATATTGCCCAATCTCAGAGATATAACAACATATACCTCTCTATGTGTCGGGTAACCCAACATGTATCGGTCAATGGCATCATATCTTCATATAGGGTATCGGTCGAGCACTCAACCCTTGTGTCGCCCAAGTAATCATGTACAAAACATGCTCATACCAGGTTAGCATCATATCATAATGTGCAATGTTGTGTCGGGCGATGCCTCACAGCAGGCAATGCATCACAGCAGGTGACGTCTCATGCCGAGCAACGCTCTATTGGGTAACACCATGGAGGGCAACACACCTACATGGGGTAACGAGCAGCACTACCCAAGGGGGTATCGTGCAAAGCAACAACAACGCCATGCAGTACATCACAATAGAGTGTCAGGAAGCACCATCTAGGAGGATGTCGTCGTACCAGGCACCAACAACCCTACCGCCCAACACAACCCCATATCTCCCAAGGGGGACAAAAAGGCAACCACCTACTGTATCACCCAACCCTAGCTTAAGGGAAGGAGATGGATATCAGGCAACAACCTCAAGGAACCACCATCCAAGACACATATCAGCCAAGGGACCAACTAGGTGTCAACCAACCATAATGTCCAAACCCTAACCCTAGGGTAGGAAAGGGATATCAGTCACCACACCATATCATCAAGGTACCACCCAAGGGTTCAACTCCAATGACATGTCGTGCAACTAGGGTAGATCATCATCTCAACACTAAGGTCAACACTTCAATCAGCCAAGCTAACATGTCACCCTACCATCTAGAGCATAGGCTCACCTCTCAAGTCCAACGAGAGAGAGAGGGGTTTTGCCTAAGGACTCACTACTTCCTCATACATCTTGGATCTTAAGCTCACCTCTCAACTAAATGAGAGAGGGGTATTGCTCATGATCCATCAACCAAAGCATGACCTATCAGGCAAGACACTATATCAGGCAAACACTATATCGAGCAAACACTATATCAGGCAACCATAGCATATCAGGTTGGTCATCTTCAACCTCAAGACACCCCATACCATCCCACACAATGAGAACAAGGTAAAGGTAGTAATAAAATGTAACCTTTCCATTAGATCAGATCTCAAGTTCAACATAAACAACTATCATAGGGAAAGGTATCGATCTAACGGCAAGAGTCTATTTAAACACATATGAAGAGTGAAAATAATAGAGACGAATGAGAGTTATGTAACCTACCTTAAGAGGATCTCCATGAAAGACACCAAGATTCCTGATCCAAGAATCAAACCCATGTTCCTCACCATGAAGAACATCCATCCAAAGCTCCAAACTTGCCTTCGACACCATCATCATCACCTCAAGAAACAAAAGATAAAGAAGAAGAAGATACCATGGTTATGCTTAGCTCAAGCAGAAGAAAAGAGAGAGAGGACCACGTCCTTTCCTAATCTCATCAAGGGTCCATCCATGGCTGAGAGGGGAAGAAGGAGATTAATAAGAAAGAACAAAGGAAAGCTATCAAAGAAGCATGACTCACCAAGGTCGGAACTTGAGCAAGAAATCTCCATGGGCAAGGAACTCAGCCTCCCAAGCTCCATGGGGGTTTCCTTAAGCTCCCAAAACTCCCAAGCTCACCCCACACAAGAAGGGGAAAAAGGTAGATGAAAGGGATCACTTGGGTAAAGAGGAAAGGAGTTATATACACCAAGGAAGAGAGAGGTAACAAAGGAAAGGTGTCATACCCACATCAACTTAGATGCCACTTGCTCACGATCTAAAGCCACTTATAACCACCCAAACTCCACATGCATAGCCCGGTGATACACTATAGGCTGTGTATCATACATCTGGACAAACTCTATGGGCGACACCCCCCCCCCCTAAACCGATACATACCCCAAGCTTCTACCCGATACACTAAAGGACAAGATAGCACATGTGACATATATGGCATTAAAGACTATATAGAGATGTCACTCCTCGTCTAATGTCCAAACAAGGAACCCAAACCTTCATCCACGTTCTAGATGATGCCAAACTGAAGAAAGAAAACTCTAGAGCAGATAAATTGCATATTGACCCTCCTATTTGGGTAATTTGCAATTTACACCAAAACTAGCACATAAAGCACAAGCATCATCCAACCAAGCTCAAACTTGGAACATAGGCCCTCCACAAGGCGCCTCACATCATCATACTCTTTCTAATGATGTTAGAGAACTAAAGGCATTCTATACACATGACATATTACAATATAACCCCTTACCTTGGGTAAATTGCACTTTGGTCCAAAACAAGCAAACATTGTTCAAACAACATCCAATCGAGACCAAACTGGAAACATAAGCTTGTCACATGATATCAAAAAATCTTGAGGGATTAGATTAAGGTTCTAAGAACCTTTATTAATCAAAGAAAATAGGGTTATCCCAAAACATGGGTCAGGGTCCTTACATTAATGGTGCCTAAATAAGGGCGTTTGACGCATAAATATTGGTAATTGAACCCTGAAGCATATTAGTGACGCCCAAACAAATAGTGTACGTACAAAATCAAAGTTAAGGATAATTGACACTAAAAAACAACTTAATGATGCCTAAATAGGGATGTTTGATGCCTAAATATTAATAAATACACCTAATAATAACTTAATGACACCTAGAACTAGTTATTTACATGCTCAAATAAATAGAGAAGAAGAGGAGAATAAGAGGATAATTGGAGGGGGGTGACGCCTAAATAGGTAAGTGAGCCCATAAGTGGCCAATTGGCACCCAAAGTTACTTAATGACGCTTAAAAATGGATAACCTGAGACTCAAAGAAACTTAATTGCAAACACATAAACTTAATTAAATTGGAGTTAATGGCTATAAATATCGAATACACACTTACTAATGATGAATACATGTCCATTTAATTCTCTCACTTCTCTCCTCTTTCTATCATTTTTCTCCCCACTTATGTAATCTTCCATTATCAATTTCGTCCTCTCTTTCCTTTTGTATTTATTTTGAAGTTACTGATAAAATGAGTATTTGTATCATTTTACTCAAAAGTATATAAAAATTAGTTTTGTTGCTTAGAAAATGAGTATTTGTATCATTTTTACTCAAAAGTTTATAAATTATTGTTAATGGAATTACTTTTTTATAACAAATCTAATAGATTTATTTAGCTAAAAGATTATCACATGTTAAAATCTATAAATAAAACAAAATTCTCTCTCATTAATCACCTCTACCTACTATCTTCAAATCATTTTTTTCTCAAAAGTGTATCAACATTAGTCTTGCTTGATTGAATTTTAATAAGGATTCTAGTAGTTTTTATTTTGTCAAAAAATTCATCACGGTTCAAAAGTTATAAGCTAAATAATTTTCTCTCACTTCAAATAATCTCCACATACCACCTAATAAATGCTCTGCCACGCCATCATCCTCTCCCACATATTTTTTGTCCTTCTTAAAGATTCTCCTCTCCAACCACTATTAATTACACTCATGTACTACCTTAAAATTACCTCGTAGTGCCACCTCTATGCCAGCCTGTAAAACCAATTTTTCCCAACAATACTACTTCTCCCCTACGCATAAGTGGGCATAACTCACACTGCGTGTGACATAATAATTTTCATTTTATCAATATGAAAGAATTCACACGGGTTGTTTTAATAATAAATAATATAAACACGTACAAGTCGGGTATTCAACTCATCTGTATATAATCACATAAACTTGAGTTATGAGGCTGAAGATGATCCTACCGTTCATGATCAATGACTTCTCCCTAATAAGTATTAACTAGTCCTCAATCACCTCTCGCAATAGCTCATTATCTACCAAACCCCTTTAGGCACCATTGTTCCTATTAGGAATATTCTTGACCCACCATGATGCATTGTTGAAAGGTCCTTTTGGCTGGATAGTTCAACAAACACCACCACACATGTGATGCACGAGCTCAACATGATATTGAGTTTAATAACTAAAAGATGTTTATAGGATAACATTGCAAGGTTATCTTAGCATTTAAGAGCATTCCTTTATTATATCACATATAAGTAAGCTATACGATTGGTCCTCATCATACTTATAGTGTACAAGTTTAGTATAAGAAAACATAAATCATAAAGCTATGATGACCACTAGTTAACACATTAGAGTTTCAATCAATCATTAGGAAGGATATTCCAACGTTATATTAATCATTCAAAGAAAGATAATATGATTAACCATCATTCTCTACTTGAAGTAGGGTTAGGTTTAGCAAGGTAGGTTACTTTGAAGTTATAGCTCAACATTCATTATCAAACCTTATCCCATAGCATCCCCATATAATCTTGGATGCATAAGGCACAACATCATCATCACATTCCATACTATTCTCAAGTATGGATCCACACATATCTCAAGGTATAACCCTTAGTTTATAGTATACTAGAACTCCATAACAATAAGAGAGACTCCATTATTCTGTTATTCCACTAAGGAAGGTTAATTATAGTTAATCACGATCACCTGAATTGATTAGGATTAAGTGTAGCAAGCTATATCCCATTAGGGTTACATATCAACACAATATGGTCATTATTCATTCTATTCATATGAGGGGAAAGGTAATACTACCTTATTAAGGTCAAATATCGATTGCTTCTAACATCATTCAACCCATATCACCATATCACAACATTACCCAGAACCACTGGATGTTGAAAAGGTAAGACCATTGGTTATTTACATAAGTAAATACCTTAAACCAATCATATGTAAATCCATCGAGTTGTGACATGAAAAGAGTTACCATTAAACCCTAAACATCACTTATTTAATAACATAAAGGGGGAACCATAGGTTGTGGGATTAAAGCCCATCATTGGTTGTACATTTTAAGCAAGCCATCATCTCAATAATCAAGCTCCTTAATTTGATCACGTGAGGGAAACCATCAAATTTAGATTATTAGAAATCATATATAATACTATAGGTTTCAATCCAAGCCATTGGATGTTGAAGAATCCAATCTCAACCATTGGATCAAGTCCGTTATTCAAAACTATCAGATCAAGAAGTGTTAAATCCTAACCATTGTGTCAGGTTCATATTTCAAAACCATCCATTGGAGTATAAGTCTAATCATTAGATCAATTGAACCAAGAAACCATTAGTTTAGGGATTAATTGATGCTAAAATTACACCCTTAAATAACCATTGAAGGTGATGACCTGATCCACCATTGGTTGTGATCATTAAGTCACCATCGTTTGTTATAACAAACTATATTCATTTAACACCATCAGATGTTAAGCTAATATCATCATTGATTGATATCGTCATTGGAGAATCAAACCATTGCTCATTGAGATTCAAAGATAGACGAACACTGACCTAAGGTGTGACTATCAATTAACGCCATCGTTCATCACCCTTGGTCATCACCTTCGGTTGTCATGAAGACCACACCATCGAGTTGTGTTTTGAGAAGAAACCAACCTAGAAACCCTAATATGGACCACCCGTTGATAGGTTCTTAGCAACATAGGTGGTGACCAACCTGAAATAACTCATCTCATTCCTTAGGAATAATTTGAACATGATTATATATTCATCTAGAACTGGAAACAAAATAGGAAACACCATCAAAAATTGAAATCCCAAACAAGCTTAGCTTCTTAATGCTTAAATTGCCATTTTTAAGCAAGACCATGAGCTAACAAGCTTATAGTAAGCAATATAAGTAAACATGGTTATAAAACTTGCTTCTACTAAGAAGAAAAGACTTCTAGAAGCAAGAAAATCGAACAAAGAAGGCAAGAAAACCAAAGATATAGATCTGAATTTGGCCTAGTAGCACTCTTCTCCACAAGGAAGCAAAACCCTAGAAGATGAAGCAAGAAAGGTAGATTCTTGAGTTATAGAGAAACTTATAGCATGGAACAAAAAGGTTCCAACCTAGATAAAGGTAGTAAGAATAAGAGAGGATAACGAAATGGAGTAAAGAAGGGGATACTTACTCGTTTAGGTCAAAATCACCAAGAAGGAGCTTTAGAAACCCTAAAGGAAGCAAATTGTAACCCAAGATGCTTCTACCAAGAAAATCCATACCTTCTTCTTCCTTGGACAACAACTCTATGGACAAATAGAGGAAGGACGATGATCTTAGCAGGAGGGAAGTGGTAGAGAGAAAATTTTTCATTTGGGAGCTTAAGGATAGATATATAAAGCTTAGAGGATAAGGTAAAAAAGAAGCATGAGGTGTAAAAGTAGCTCCCCATGTGTCCATGGCCTTAAACTATTAAGGATATATAAGCAACCACACAAGAAGATGCCCCACCATACATGGAGACCTGATTAGGCACCATTTGTTCAATTTTCCAAGCCAAACAAATAAACCATCGGTTGATAGCTCCTAAAGGTAGCTCATCCATAAAGGGGTAAACCCTAAAATACCCTTGAAGAAAACACCTCCAAACCAAGGTACAATTGAGCACCCCATGGCTCAAAAATCTCAAGAATGATAAGAGAACATTGAAGGATCATAATTAAAGTGACAAATTGCAAATAAAACCTCTCAATTGGGTAAATTTCATAAAAGTCCAAAATGAGCATAAAATTGCATAACTTGCATAAACAGTCTCTAATTTGGACCAAATTTGAAACTTAAGATTGTCTTATAATTACAAATCATATCATAAGGTAATATTAGGGTTCTAAGAATTCAATTATGGTAATTAAGCTTGTTCAAAACTTTAAGCAAGGTTAGGGGTCTCACAACCATAAACCCCCAACATGGATTTTGCCCTCAAAATCTAAGGTAAATAAAGATGGATACTTCTCATGCACCTCATCCTCAAAATTACACATTTCATCACATGGTGATGCCACATAATTATCACATAAGACATATTCTTCTCCCTCAAACCTTGCATGTGTCACCTTGGTTCAACATAAGAACTTTTGTGCCACATGTACATGTCTGGTAGTACCTTTCAACTTGGGACTCTAGCTGTCATCCAGGACTATACTATTTGTTGTAACACACATCAGAGGCCATACTTTTTGGATCTTTCCAAACATAGAACATCATGTATCTCTTATCATATATAACTTTACACGGTTTCATCTCTATGCTCCTTTAATGATTGTTGTAATTAGCAACTCAATAAATTAGGTGGGTATCCCCTAATTGTCAAGAACTATAAGGCATATGTTCTTAGAAAATTCTTCAACCACCTCAATGAAGGACTGACCATCTTTCTAGTTGAAGAATCAAATAGTTGTCTGCAACCATAATCAAATATAACTTCCTGATTTCCCTCGTTAGGGGTAGGTCAATGACACTATCTTCATCTTACCAGGATTCACACAACCCACTTAACAGATGTACCATAACTGTAAGAGGGTACACTAGTTAACCCCCAACTCAATCTTGTTGAACTTGCCACACATGAGTATAGTTGCTTCAACATTCTTAAGATTTAGCTAAGATGTTAACAATGCTACTGACCATCTCTAAAATACTTTGAGATTTTATCATTCAAATCTTGTCACAACTTAAGAGACATAACATGATTAATTTGTTCCTCCTATTTATGAATGTTATTGATACATTGGTTAGTCTAAACAACATAACCCTAAACTCATCATGGTCATGTAACTTATGTCATCCACTCTAACTCTTATCCATTGATATTCTGATCCTAGGTTTATTTTAAAGGAACATGGTATCACATGTCTATTGATCAACAGACCATCTATCCTTGATAGTGGTCTTCCCAAACTATCAACAACCATACACAACATTATATAATCACTCTTCAATACCCAAACAACACTTAAAAAATCCACATCATGTCTCTCTCTAATGGAGAGGAACACTAGACAACTCATCTAATAGATATCTTTAACTCATATATAACTGATACACTCTGGATACTAGGATTCATTACCTTGGTATCCACTACATGTGCTATAAAGAACTCATAACCTAGTTTCATCCACTTCTACAACATCATAACCAGATAACAACATATAGGAGGAGTCCCCTAACTCTCAGAAGAATAAAAAAGCATGATATTTACAAAACATAAATAATTTGGAACTATAGTCCAAGGAAATCACACATCATATCAAGATATCCATTGTAGGATTACATCGATTCCACGCATACCAAGTGGCATAATATCTACTAGTAGACTACGCATCTAAAAGAAAGAACATAAAGGGAAACAAACTTCCCACATCAAAGAACCATTGTCCAGGGGTCACTAGAAAAAGGGTAACTAATTCTATTTTTCCCCATGAAGGTTACAATTTTTATGTATCATTTTACATCTTAAAGCTTGGTTCCTTGCCATTAGCATAGGAATTATTAAGATTATTACATCTCATTGATTTTTTCTCATTAACTATTCATCATTCATATGTATGTCCTTTCATGTTATCATGTTTCTCAACCACTTATCAACGAATTGATCATCATATTGCACATTTTCTTCATTAGACAGGGATCATCTCCCTTATTTTCTTTCATATGTCATGAATATTATTAGCACTTCATACACACATATGTTGGTCTTAGATTAACTCAGGTTCCACTTTATTCATCTGCCATTGTTCTCATTCATCTTCTCATATTATACTTATAACATGAGCTCTCTCCATCTTATGTGGATTTCATACCTTGAATTACTTTATTAACACAGACTTATCTATCTTTTCCTGTATTATCTTCTTGCATTACAGCTTCAAGGACTCCTCTTTAGCTTATCGGTAATCATATTTAGGTTTCATGGTGTTGTATCTTTCTCTTATAGTTACCAAATAATCAAGTTTTGATAGGTTATGATGTAATTCTCATCTTCTTTAGGGTAATATTGAGATATCTACACAATGAATTCTGATTTGTTTTGCTCTTTAGATTGTTTCAAAATGACTACTTGATTAGAGTAATTAGAAAGATAACAATCTAAGAGTTCCATACTTACCTTTTCTTCAATACCTGAGATTAGGCAGTATGCACCATGTTTTTATGTCATATTCCTAACTTAGACATCTACCTAGTCCTAAGTCCTAGTTTCCCTGTAGACTCAGCAAACCAAAATCTCTGATACCAACTTGTGAGAACCCGTTAAACTAAATGAGATTAATCAAAACTCAAAACATGATTACTAATTAATGAAACACGAACCTAGAAAATTAGGTAAATTAAAACCAATTTCAACATTTACCAATTACTCAAGAACATTCACATAATGCTCAATATCTTTTACAACTACCATGTAGCCTCAGATACAACATAAACTTTACAAGGAACATTGTCCACATATTTCACATATACAAGCATCAACATGCTATCGAAAGCTCTATTAAATCAAAACATCATATACAAACTTTTTACCCGAACCTGAGAGTACAAGGATGACTCTAGGACACACTAGACAACTAAACTACCATCTCTAGGGTTCATCACCTCATATTCTCTTGCTACAATGGTTCTGTTGCTAGTATTACCGATCACCTAAAAAGATGTGGTGACCCGTGAGGTGAGACCCAGTCCCAACGAGAGATATAAATCTCTCCAACAAATATTAATTACATCAGATCAAACAGTAGATAATTGAGTAGTTGGAGTATTTAAAAATCAATTGAACAAATTGAACTATTCAAGTATACTAAACAGATTAAGCAAATAAGCTTAGCAACAAGTCTGATTATCAATGTATATACATGTAACAGATAAATACATTTCTCTAGACAGATATCTACTCAAATTTCATCAAATTGCATCTAATAACAATCATCTTCATTAAT
This sequence comes from Alisma plantago-aquatica, assembly GCA_963693085.1. Classification (NCBI taxonomy): domain Eukaryota; kingdom Viridiplantae; phylum Streptophyta; class Magnoliopsida; order Alismatales; family Alismataceae; genus Alisma; species Alisma plantago-aquatica. The sequence goes on from OY856412.1 coordinate 1,006,585,085, forward strand.
CTAATTATCATCATATGTCTTGCTAACAACACAAGCAATCTAGTAGCATAACCATCCCTGACATCATGAATATGTCTAGTAACATAACATGGCTATCAATATTGGGATATCAACTAAAGGGAACAAATGTATATCATAAGTAGAACTAACATCATAGCACAATTATCTGCATAGGCATGATTAGCAGTTTAAGCATTTCTAATTACATAGGCATGGCTAGAAATATTAAACATAGCTAGCAATATCATCTTAACTATTAGTGTTAGTATATTTGACAACATATGTATGATTAAAACATGAGCATAACTACAACATAAGCATATCTATCATCTCTTATTGTACTATACATGATCTCAGTGAAAAGAAAGAAAACAAGGGTTATTATCCAATATGAAGCGTTGTGTATAACCCTAACCATATATGCTACAAGGTTGTCTTACATCTTTTATTATGCCCTGGGGAGTTTGAGTTGTACCCCTTAAAGTCCGACTGACCAACCCTTGGTTGCAATTAGTTCCATATAAGATCTAGGAAAAGATGAACTCCAACATCTTCTCCATACTTGATCAGTATGAGTCTGCACCACAATGACATATAGTCAAACTGTAAAATAGCAACATATAGTCTTGTAACTAGCCCACCTTGGTACAGGTCATGACTCTAGCATCCATGGTATTCAAACCCAATCACTGAGGCACATCCACAATTGTCATCAAATCACATCTTGTTGTAATCACTGAGACCCAACCACAATCATTCTCAAAAGAGGGCTTGGTATGACAACATCCATCCTCCCAAAACACTTGGTGTCAGGATGACAAGCACCTGATGTAATGACCCCGCCTCCTGGTAACCCCCAATTAAGGGAGACCAAGAGGTCAGAGCCGTTATCCCAATTTACCGGATCAAAGGTTCGACAAATAATCAGTATTAATTATGAAATTCTACAATGACTATACTGAAAGCTGGAATAAAAAAAACTTTGCATACCTTTTTTTTTAAAACTTGGATATCTAACTTCTATTCACCTCTGGACTCTATTCTAACTAATCCTCCTTGCACTTTATTTCTTAATTGCAAAATATGACATTGTTGTCCTTTTCAATTTGTACCTAAAACGTCGACAAACGAAACGTCGGTCAGCATAAATGAATATGTCGGTATGTGGGGGGAAACAATAATCAAGCAATTATCTGTAACAACATATTGCAAGCAATTATGGTTTAGCAAGCAAACTTTACATCTTAAACATAACTACTCAATCCATACATACCATAACCTCTGCGCTTGTCCCTACAGTAGACATGGATACTACCTCTCATATGGTAGATCCCAACTAACCCCCATGATCCTACCTAATAGGTAGATCAATACCTAGGGTTGAAGAGTCACATGGAACTACCCACAGGTAGCTCAATCCCTAACTCGTGATATGCTGAAGAATTGCATGGCACTACCCATAGGTAGCCCAATCACTGACTCATGATAACTTGATGGTCCTACCTAACAGGTAGACCATGTACTAGGTCATCCTTCTCATCATTAGAAAAGCCACAGAGGAGGACTAGGATCTGAGCTAGTTAGGTATACATATTTCAGGTGATAATCATAGGCACTTTATAGTTGCATGAAATAAAAGTCATCCAAGAAGTTATTTTCAAGCAACCGATAAAACATCCAGGAATCACTGTAAAACTAAAGCAATTAACCATAAGTGTGGCAACACATCCCACTATCACACAGACATCGAGGTGTTACGTGAAAACGTGCGGAAAAAACCATAAACCACAAATTACTAAAAACACGGGTTAATTAAAACCGATTGTAGAAGGCGGATAAACTGAGGAACTATTGCATTTAGGTCCTCATCCTGCAAGGAAATAGGTTATATAAACATTTACAAGTCTTGATATGTGTCCATAGCTTAGGAGATTAGCTGTCTAGTCATCACATGAGTTCATCACCTGTTCATACATACATAACAGCCCACATCCGGCCAACAGCAGGATATACAAAACATCAACAGCTATACAACGTGAAACAACATCAAAACGCCTCCAAGGACCTGAGAGTACAGGGATGACTCTAAGACTCTACTACAAAACAACCAAAATAGCAGCATGTCCATAGCTTGCCTTCTACTTCTCGTCTTGCTGCTCGGCCGCAACTCCGCGACCACCACCACGTCTAGCTCGAACACCTAAAAAGGGTGTAAACCAGCGTGGTGAGACACATAGTCCCAGTGAGAAACATAACTCCCCGCCGAAAACTATAAAACCATAGGAAGATTAAAGCAATAGCAACAGATAACTGATGGAAAGTATGACCAGAGCAGTTTATAAAGTAAAGCTATCAAGCTTGCCAGAAAGTACGGAAGGCGTATACCCATGTATTTCTTTATGGAACATGATTAACAAGATAAGATTTATAAGGTCTTACCCCATAACAGGAGGAACGTATAAGTAACTACAAGGTATAACAAGAATAGCTTCACAAGCAAGGCCTCAATTAATGTTCCGTGTTTTTCCTTAAGCAATAAGTACTATTTGGCTGGATTACGTATTATTATGCCCAGAGGAAGTGAGCCGTACCACTCAAATCCAACCTTCGGTTGCGAAACCCAAGCCGGTGCCATACAAGGCCAATGGAAGAGCCAGACTCCATGACCTCCCACCTCGTGGTCAGTGCACGAGTTCAACACAAGCAGGACCACAGTCTCATGCTTAAGTGGCCTCAGCCACAGGGTCAGGCTACCCTCTACCTAGCCCACCTCGATACATGTATCGACGCTAGTGAAACTGAGCCACGGGCCTGTTCACCCTGCTCTGAGCCATGAACGCATTCATGCTCCCATATCATATATCCTGAGCCATGGGCCTGTTCACCATGCTCTTCTCATATTGAGCTACGAGCTTGAATCCGCACTCTGGAGTCTACAACCAAAGTTGCACTCTTACCTCCTCACTTTAGGCTAAGAGAAACCTCGCATATTCAACAATATGCGCTCCGGGTTAACCCACAGGAGAACCCGTTTCACCATCACCAGCTCCTGACGATGATGGATCTATGGCCATGGCAAACTACATGATGTGTTCCACTATGATTAGTTAATGTATTTTAAGTGGATTGCAAGATTCAACAAAGTTGTATAACATGTAAACTTATAACAGGAATAAACAACAATGAAACTTAATATCATGCCTTTACTATAATCAACATCATCCCGATCCATCACAAGGATCCATCATTACATGTTACCACTTGGCCTCTTGCCAATCATCTAGATCCACCTCAAGGATCATCACATTGCCATGGGATCTCAATCCCTTATCACATAGTGCCACTGCCTCTCAAGGCTTACATCATCATCAGGGGATAGTAATCCCAACTCATTATCAGAGAATAACACCTCATCAAGGCACTTTTAGCCAACTCAGGTCCTCAGACCAAAACACATCATCAAGAGTAACCATCAATCAGTGTTACTCAACTACATATATATCTCGTAGCCCTTATTCCTGGCTATGCAACTGTATAAGTCACCTGCATGGTTAGTATACACAATCATCATGGATTAACAGAAGATTCATATTATCAACATAGGGCAACATTGGTGATTATATACATTATCATTCATGCCTCAACCTGTGACCATAGACATAGGTCATATCATCATATAGAGTAGTTTATATTCTTATCAATAACTCAGCATTATACATATCATTCCAGATGATCATACACACATGTAAAGTCATGTCAAGTTACATAGATATAAACTACTACCTCAAATTACTATCAAGCATATCAAGGGTCATCATCATGAGCCTAACATCTTTGCACAAGCAAGGACTAACATACGGTTTTCCAAAAGGAACAAGACCTTCAAAAGAAGTGCCCACTACCCTCACAAGAAGTGTGACGGATAGGGCACACTCACCAAAGATTTTATCGGGCAGGGCACTCTTCCCTATCGCCCACCACATAACCTCACAATGGGTAGCACCTACGGTGTAACGTGCAACGCTGTGTCGTGCAGTAGGGTCTATCGTGCAACCGAGCCCAAGGGGCGTGTCGTGCAGGGTGTATCGTGCAACAGGTATCGTGCAACGTCCAACATGAGTCGTGCAACACCATGGTGCCATGACGCCCAGTACGCAGCTAACGACCGAGCCCCATATCATCAAGGGTGTAACGGGCACTTGATCCAGGTGTGTTGTGCAAACAGCTGTAAATGGGTAACTAGGGCGTGCAACTCATCCAAAGGGTGTATCGTGCCCCAAGGGATATCGGACAACACACACCCAACAAGGCATAATGCCCAACTCATCTCATGCTATCGACCGACACACAAGACTAAGGTGTGACGCCTGACACACACACAAGGCAGGAAACAAGGGTGACACCTGAAAAAGCCACTACATCATATCATCTAAGACTCTAAGCCAAAGAAGGATATCATACATCATTACCTCCAACACCATATCGGGCAAGATGCAACCTGACAGGGTCACCACCAACCTCAAGCACAAGGGCACCAAAACCCTAATGGATTAAGAAAATGACTCACCTCTCAACTATCAAGAGAGAGAGGGGTCTTGCCAAGCTTCTTAACACCAATCAGGCAACACAAGGTTCAACCACCACCAAGGTCCACAACCACTACATAGCTCACCTTTCAAATCCATGGTGAGAGGAGGGTGTTGCTCAAGCCACTAGAACACACGCTCACCTCTCAACTTAAACGAGAGAGGGGTATTGCCCATATTACTAGAACTCAAGCTCACTCCTCTAGACCTAGGAGAGAAAGGGGTTTTCTCACCAAGAAACCCTAGAACATAGGTTCGGCCAACAAGAAACAACTAAGCAAGAAACCAACTATCAACACACATAGCCGATATGATCACAAGAAACATATAAGAACATAAAAGAAGGTAGTGTAGTTAGGGTTAGGAGTTATGTAACCCACCTTAAGCAAGCTCCAAGCTCCTAGAACCAAGCTCCTAGCACCATCAAGGAAGGAGAGCAAGGCACTCTAGGGTTCGACCACCACTAGAGGAAGATGGACACTCCAAGAAGGATCGTCCACCAAGCTTGCAAAAGTAGAGGGGTGTTGTGGAGGGATACTAAGGAACTAAAGGGACCCTTAGCAAGGGAAAGGAAACACATATATAGAAGAGGATGGAGGAGAAACCAAGGTAGAGCAAAGCAAGGTGTCGCCCTCCTAGGGATACTTGTCCATGAGCAAAGCTACCACTCATAACATGCCCTAAACACATGTCCATGGCCATTGCCACATGCAAGCATCGAGCACCAAGTGTCCACTAGTTGTGACACAAACGAGGTCAAAGAGGGTCAAAGGGTCCATGGGCGACACACCCACACCACTGGCTGACACAAGCACAGGACGACACAGGGCACTCTTGCCCGACACAAGGCCCAAAGAAGCAAAGACAAGGCACCACAAAGCCCAACAAGCTCAAAGGAACTCAAGCAATGAGCCCAAACCTTCCTCTCAACACTAGAGGAAGCAAGGAGAGGGAGGAACACCTCACAAGGTGGAAACCTTGCCCACAAACCCTAAACTTGGGTTAATTGCAAGTAGCACCTCCAGCTCTCAATAAAGCACCAACAAACCCTAATCACCACCAGAGGTGATTAGCAAGCAACTAAGCATCATGGTTAAGCAAAGCAAACAAGATAAGCCCTAAACGAAGGTCAGGGTCCTTACAAGTTAACCCCTAGAAAGGGATTTCGTCCTCAAAATTCGAAGAGAAAAGTGAGGGATACTTCCTCCTCATCTCTTCCTCAAGCTCCCACGTGGCTTCCTCAACGCCACAATGATACCAAAGAACCTTCACAAGATCCAGGTCCTTCCTGTTCATCTTCTTAACTCTTCTGTCAAGGATCATTACATAACCTTACTCGTAGGTCACATCTTCATCAAGCTCAACTTCGATTGGCTGTATTACTGTCCTTGTATCCGGATGACTTTTCTTCAGCATATTGACATGGAACACTGGATGTAATCTGTGCAACTCTGGCGGTAGCTCTAATTCTTAAGCTACCTTGCCAATACGTGTTATGACCAGGTATGGCCCCATATACCTGGGTGCTAGCTTACCCTTCCGGCCACACCTTAGAACACCTTTCCACGGCGAGACCTTAAGGTATACTTTGTCTCCTACCTGGAATTCCAAAGGTCGTCGACGATTGTCTGCATAAGACTTCTGCCTGTCCTGTACCGCTTTCAACTGTTGCTATATCACTTTGATCTTTTCAGTTGTCTACTGTACTAACTCAGGACCCAAAAGCTGATATTCACCAGACTCAAACCAACACAACATAGATCTGCACTTCTTGCCATATAAGGCCTCATAAGGAGCCATAGCAATGCTCCGCTGATAACTATTGTTGTAACCAAACTCTATCAAACTGATATGTATGTCCCAACTGCCTAAGAATAGCAAAACACAAGCTTGAAGGAGATCCTCCAAAGTCTAAATAGTCCTCTCAGACTGTCCATCTTTCTGCGGGTGGAAGGCGGTATTGAACCTCAACTGCGTTGCCAACGCCTTGTGCAACCGTTCCCAAAAACGACTCATGAACTGAGGACCTCTGTCAGAAACTATCGTCACGAGCACACCATACAAACGTACAATCTCATCCACATATACTCGAGCGAGCTTATTAGCTGTATATGTTGTCTTTACTGGTATGAAATGGGCAGACTTTGTCAATCTGTCCACTATTACCCAAATGGAATCATGATTTCTAGTTGTCATGGGTAGACCAACTACGAAATCCATGGTTATATGATCCCATTTCCACTGCAGTATCGGCAACAGTTGTAACGTACCTGCTGGCTTTTGATGCTCAGCCTTGACTTGTTGACAAACCACACACCTAGCAACGAACTCGGCTACATCTTTCTTCAAGCCGGGCCACCAATACAAGTCCTTCAGACTACGATACATATTGGTGACTCCTGGATGCATAGCATACATCGACGTGTGTGCTTCCTCGAGCACTAACTTCCTTAGATCATCAGCATCGGGGACCACCACCCTATTATGATAGCAAACTAGTCCATCCTTGGACTCATGGAATCCATCACGCTTTTCGCTACCGAACTCTGATCTGATCAACTGTACGGTGTCATCTATTTGCTGTGCATCTTTGATCTACTGTCTCAACGTAGGCTTGACTTGCATCTGTGCTAAAAGTCCAGCTAGCAAGGAAACTTCCATCTGCACATTCATCTGTCATAAAGAGACAAACATATCTCGCCTATGGCATACCAGGGAACTCAACTGTGCCTTCTTCAAAGAAAAAGAAGAAGACTTTCGGCTAAGCGCATCAGCTACCACATTAGCCTTACCAGGATGATACTCGATGGTGCAGTCGTAATCATTGATTAACTCCATCCATTGACGCTGTCGCATGTTTAACTCATGCTGCGAAAAGATATACTTCAGATTCTTATGATCTGTAAAGATCTGACACACTTCCCTGTAAAGATAGTGTCTCCAAATCTTTAACGCATGAACCACTGTTGCCAACTCCAAATCATGAGTCAGATAGTTCTCCTCGTGTTTCTTAAGTTGTCGCGAAGCAAAAGAAACCACATGTTCTTCCTGCATCAGTACACAACCTAAGCCTTTCTTGGAAGCATCGCAAAAAACAACATAGCCCTTTCCAGGATCTGGCAGTACTAAAACTGGAGCACTGGTCAACTTCTCCTTCAAACTCTAGAAAGCTTGCTGACAACGATCATCCCAGACAAAAGGTACATCCTTCCTAGTCAACTTTGTCATCGGCAATGCAATCACACTGAATTCCTTGATAAACCTCCAGTAGTACCATGCTAAACCCTGGAAACTACGAACTTCTGTCGGCGTCTTCGGCTGTTCCTACTCTGCAACGGACTCTACCTTCTTTGGGTCCACTCTGACTCCTTCCGCAGATATCACATGACCCAAGAAAGTCACCTCTTCCAACCAGAACTCACACTTACTGAACTTGGCATACAACTGATGTTGGTGAAGAAGAGTCAACGCTAGTCGGAGATGTCGCTCATGCTCTTGCCTATCCCAACTATAGATTAAGATGTCATCTATAAAGACTACAACAAACTGATCTAGGAACGGATGGAACACTCTGTTCATCAGATCCATGTAAGCAACAGGTGCATTGGTTAGCCCAAATGGCATAACCACAAACTCGTAGTGACCATACCTCATCCTAAAAGTTGACTTTGGTATGTCATCCGCCTTAATCCTCAATTGATGATATCCGGACCGTAGATTGATCTTCGAAAACACTGTAGCACCACACAACTGATCGAACATATCATCTATCCTCGGTAACGGGTACTTGTTCTTGATCGTGACCTTGTTCAGCTGTCGATAATCTATACATAACCACATCGATCCATCCTTCTTCTTAACGAACAACACCGGAGCACCCAAGGCGACGTACTTGGTCGGATGAAACCTTTCTCCAACAACTCTTGCAACTACTTCTTAAGCTCTGCCATGTCTACTGGAGCCATCCTATACGGTGTCTGTGCAACTGGTTGTGTTCCTGGAACCAGATTGATCTCAAAATCAATCTCCCAGGGTGGAGGAACACTAGGAAACTCATCTGGAAACACATCAGAAAACTCTCGGACAACCGACACCTCCTCAAGACTAGGACCTTTCGCCTTGGTGTCTACAACAGTATCCACAACGTGAGCTAAGAACACCTCACATCCTTTCTGTAGCAACTTCTCTGCCACCATAGATGATACCAAACATGTCGAAAGAATCTTCCTATCTCCTTGGAAGATCCACTTCCTACTGTCATCATCAAACACAGCTTGCTTGGAACCACAGTCTAAAACAACCTTATACTTCTCTAAGGTATCCATCCCAAGGATAACATCAAACCCATGCATATCAAGTGGTATAAGATCCACTTGTATGCAATGTCCCGAAGAGGATAAGACACAAGATGGACACTCTTCTCGAAGCATCGAGGAACCATCAAGAGGGGTTTCTAACAACAAGCTATCTTTCTTATAGCTAACAGGTAAATGACAATTCTCAAGCATACTATAGGTGATAAAAGAGTGTGTAGCACCCGGGTCAACCATAATAGATATAAAGCAAGAAGAAGACATATCAGAATGAAATAACTCCATCTGACCTGCCATCACTCGTGGGTTGACTATCGCCTCTGGCTGACTCATAACATAGAATCGAGCCATTGCTTGCTATCTACGCCCTATGCTTCCTTGAGCAGACGATCCCACTTGTGACGCTTGATCGCGTCCTCGCCCTCTGCTACCACTGGGCTGATGTCTATCTGACCCTTGATTATTCTGTCTCGGTTGTTGCGTCACTTCAACATCTCTATTTGGGCAATTTGACCTCCAATGCCCGATCTGACCAAACATATGGCATGACTGGTCTTGCTATTGTGGCCTAGACGACCCTGTCACTGCCACAGAAGTTGTACTATGTGCCTCTGATGGTGAAGAAACATATCCTCTTTCCTTACTCGGAGACCACTGTGACGGTACACTGGAACCTCTCATAACTGACGGTGCTGGAAACCTGGGCTTCTTGAAGCCACCAAACCTCTGTCCCTGGGATTGAGCATGCCTCTTCTTAGACATGGATTCTCTTTTCTCCTTGACTGATCGTTCAATCCTCCAGACAGATTCCACAAACATAGAAAACCACTCTCAGTTCTCCAACACAGAAGCAGGTGTTGTTAGATCAGCACTCATACCTTTCTCAAAGCGTCTGATCCGCTCTTCATCCGTTGCTGTCATGTGAGGACAAAACCTCAATAGATCCATGAACTTGGCCTTGTACTCGGTGATATTCATTGTTCCTTGGTGCAACCACTCAAACTGACTGATCTTCTCATCCAGATACATTTTTGGAAAGTATCTGCTGACGAACTCACGCCGGAAAACCTCCCAACCGATCACCTCACCAGGCCGCTTCTCCTCCTCGATGGTCCACCAGTGACCAGCACTACCCTTCAGAAGGTAGACAGTGTGCTTTACTTTGTCTGCTTCGGGGATGTCGAGGATCCGGAAAGCCTTCTCAAGACTTGTCAGCCACAGATCTGCATCCGCTAGATCAGCCGTTCCAACATAATCCGAAGCTTCGACTCGGCGAAGCCACTCAAAGCTCTTCCCAATACCCGATGTTTCACCATGGTGAGCCTGTGCTCTCGGTGGAGGCACTGATAATCTTTCTACCATGAGATTCATTGTAGCCATCATCTGCCCCATAAGCGGTTGATAGGCAGGGTGTTCAAGAATTGCTGGGTCAGGTCGGGGGACCTCAGGCACCCGATCTTCATGTGCCTTCCCTATAGCTCCATCAACTGATGCATCATTGCTATTCTCAGCAGCATGTTCTTCATGGTTTCTAGACATCTTGGCTTTTCTTCCGCTGAGGGCAGAAGATGATTGTAAGAAAATCTGGAAAACTCACAAGAACAGACACAACCTAGTCCTAAATCCCTGTAGACTCAGCAAACCTAGAGCTCTGATACCAAAACTTGTGGCAACACATCCCACTATCACACAGACGGCGAGGTGATACGTGAAAACGTGCGAAAAACACCATAAACCACAAATTACTAAAAACACGGGTTAATTAAAACTGATTGCAGAAGGTGGATAAACTGAGGAACTATTACATTTAGGTCCTCATCCTGCAAGGAAACATGTTATATAAACATTTACAAGTCTTGATACATGTCCACAGCTTAGGAGATCAGCTGTCTAGCCATCACATGAGTTCATCACCTGTTTATACATACATAACGACCCACATCCGGCCAGCAGTAGGATATACAAAACATCAATAGCTATACAACGTGAAACAATGTCAAAACGCCTCCAAGGACCTGAGAGTACAGGGATGACTCTAAGACTCTACTACAAAACAACCAAAATAGCAGCATGACCATAGCTTGCCTTCTACTGCTCGTTTTGCTGCTCGACCGCAACTCCACGACCACCACCACGTCTAGCTCGAACACCTAAAAAGGGTGTAAACCAGTGGGGTGAGACACACAGTCCCAGCGAGAAACATAACTCCCCATCAAAAACTATAAAACCATAGGAAGATTAAAGCAAAAGCAGCAGATAACTGATGGAAAGTATGACCAAAGCAGTTTATAAAGTAAAGCTAATCATACCGTCAAGCTTGCCAGAAAGTATGGAAGGTGTATACCCATGTATTTCTTTACGGAACATGATTAACAAGATAAGATTTATAAGGTCTTACCCCATAACAGGAGGAACATATAAGTAACTGCAAGGTATAACAAGATTAACTTCACAAGCAAGGCCTCAATCAATGTTCCGTGTTTTTCCTTAAGAAATAAGTACTATTCGACTGGATTACATATTATTATGCCCTGAGGAAGTGAGACGTACCGCTCAAATCCAACCTTCGGTTGCGAAACCCAAGCCGGTGCCATACAAGGTTAATGGAAGAGCCGGACTCCACGACCTCCCACCTCGTGGTCAGTGCACGAGTACAACACAAGCAAGACTGCGGTGTCGTGCTTAAGTGGCCTCAGCCTAAGGGTCAGGCTACCCTCTGCCTAGCTCGCCTCGGTACAGGTATCAGTGCTAGTGAAACTGAGCCACATGCCTGTTCACCGTGCTGTGAGCCATGAACGCATTCATGCTCCCATATCATATATCCTGAGCCATGGGCCTGTTCACCATGCTCTTCTCATGTTGAGCTATGGGCCTGAATCCGCACTCTGGAGTCTACAACCGAAGTTGCACTCTTACCTCCTCACTTTAGGATAGGAGAAACCTCGCATATTCAACAATATGCACTCCGGGTTAACCCGCAGGAGAACCCATTTCACCATCACCAACTCCTGACGATGATGGATCTATGGCCAAGGCAAACTACATGATGTGTTCCACTATGATTAGTTAATGTATTTTAAGTGGATTGCAAGATTCAACAAAGTTTTATAACATGTAAACTTATAACAGGAATAAACAACATGAAACTTAATATCATGCCTTTACTATAATCAACATCATCACGATCCATCACAAGGATCCATCATTACATGTTACCACTTGGCCTCTTGCCAATCATCTTGATCCACCTCAAGGATCATCACATTGCCATGGGATCTCAATCCCTTATCACATAGTGCCACTGCCTCTCAAGGCTTACATCATCATCAGGGGATAGTAATCCCAAATCATTATCAGAGAATAACACCTCATCAAGGCACTTTTAGCCAACTCAGGTCCTCAGACCAAAACACATCATCAAGAGTAACCATCAATCAGTGTTACTCAACTACATATATATCTCGTAGCCCTTATTCCTGGCTATGCAACTGTATAAGTCACCTACATGGTTAGTATACACAATCATCATGGATTAACAGAAGATTCATATTATCAACATAGGGCAACATTGGTGATTATATACATTATCATTCATGCCTCAACCTGTGACCATAGACATAGGTCATATCATCATATAGAGTAGTTTATATTCTTATCAATAACTCAACATTATACATATCATTCCAGATGATCATACACACATGTAAAGTCATGTCAAGTTACATAGATATAAAATACTACCTCAAATTACTATCAAGCATATCAAGGGTCATCATCATGAGTCGAACATCTTTGCACAAGAAAGGACTAACATACGGTTTTCCAAAAGGAACAAGACCTTCACAAGAAGTGCCCACTACCCTCACAAGAAGTGTGATGGGTAGGGCACCCTCACCAAAGATTGTATTGGGCATGGCACTCTTCCCTATCGCCCACCACATAACCTCACAACGAGTAGAACCTAGGGTGTAACGTGGAACACTGTGTCGTGCAGCAGGGTCTATCGTGCAACTGAGCCCAAGGGGTGTGTCGTGCAGGGTGTATCATGCAACAGGTATCGTGCAACATCCGTCATGAGTCGTGCAGCACCATGGTTCCATGACGCCCAGCACACAGCTAACCACCGAGCCCCATATCATCAAGGGTGTAACATGCACTTGATCCAGGTGTGTTGTGCAAACAGCTGTAAATGAGTAACTAGGGCGTGCAGCTCAGCCAAAGGGTGTATCGTGCAATGATGCATCGTGCTTCAAGGGATACCGGGCAACACACACCCAACAAGGCATAACGCCCAACTCATCTCATGCTATCGGCCGACACACAAGACTAAGGTGTGACGCCTGACACACACACAAGGCAGGAAACAAGGGTGACACCCGACAAAGCCACTACATCATATCGTCCAAGACTCTAAGCCAAAGAAGGATATCAGACATCATTACCTCCAACACCATATCGGGCAAGATGCAACCCGATAGGGTCACCACCAACCTCAAGCACAAGGGCACCAAAACCCTAATGGATTAAGAAGATGACTCACCTCTCAACTATCAAGAGAGAGAGGGGTCTTTCCAAGCTTCTTAACACCAATCAGGCAACACAAGGTTCAACCACCACCAAGGTCCACAACCACTACATAGCTCACCCTTCAAATCAATGGTGACAGGAGGGTGTTGCTCAAGCCACTAGAACACAAGCTCACCTCTCAACTTAAACGAGAGAGGGGTATTGCCCATATTACTAGAACTCAAGCTCACTCCTCTAGACCTAGGAGAGAAAGGGATGTTTCTCACCAAGAAACCCTAGAACATAGGTTCGGCCAACAAGAAACAACTAAGCAAGAAACCAACTAGCAACACACATAGCCGATATGATCATAAGAAACATATGAGAACATAAAAGAAGGTAGTGTAGTTAGGGTTAGGAGTTATGTAACCCGCCTTAAGCAAGCTCCAAGCTCCTAGCACCAAGCTCCAAGAACCACCAAGGAAGGAGAGCAAGGCACTCTAGGGTTCGGCCACCACTATAGGAAGATGGAGACTCCAAGAAGGATAGACCAACAAGCTTGCAAAAGAAGAGGGGTGTCGTGCACAAAGGGAGAGGGAGACTAAGGAACTAAAGGGATCCTTAGCAAGGGAAAGGAAACGCATATATAGAAGAGGATGGAGGAGAAACCAAGGTAGAGCAAATCAAGGTGTCGCCTTCCTAGGGACACTTGTCCATGAGCAAAGCTACCACTTATAACATGCCCTAAACACATGTCCAACGCCATTGCTACATGCTAGCATCAAGCACCAAGTGTCCACTAGTGGTGACACAAACGAGGTCAAAGAGGGTCAAAGGGTCCATGGGTGACACACCTACACCACTGGCCGACACACCCACACCACTGGCCGACACACCCACACCACTGGCCGACACAAGCATAGGCCAACACACCTAGGCCGACACATGGCACTCTTGCCCGATACAAGGCCCAAACAAGTAAAGACAAGGCACCACAAAGCCCAACAAGCTCAAAGGAACTCAAGAAATGAGCCCAAACCTTCCTCTCAACACTAGAGGAATCAAGGAGAGGGAGGAATACCTCACAAGGTGGCAAACTTGCCCACAAACCCTAAACTTGGGTTAATTGCAAGTAGCACCTCCAGCTCTCAACAAAGCACCAACAAACCCTAATCACCACCAGAGGTGATTAGCAAGCAACTAAGAATCATGGTTAAGCAAATCAAACAGGATAAGCCCTAAACGGAGGTCAAGGTCCTTACAATAAGCGTAACCACATACATGATCCAGACTAACTTCATGTCCAAGATAATCAAACAAGAAATCAACAATATCCTGAAATTAATGCATAACATCCAAGTGTCATTATTTTATCCAAAACATTCTCAAGATCGACTTGGATTCCACCTTAGGATTTCTAGGCCAACATTAGAGTTTTATTAGGGTTTTAGCCTCCATAAAGCATTTATCACTTTTAATACCCTTTTAGTTCACAAACCCTAATTTCAACATCACAGGCACAATTGAATGTCAATTAAATCTAATATGTCTCTTTGACACTAAAACTACCATCTTTATCCTTTTAAGTCATATCAAGATCATTAGGCCCAATTATCATCTTTGGTTTCTTTCGAGTTGTCAACTCACATTTCATTACGGTCTAATTCACATATGAACTCTATTTATTGCTAATTTCACATTTATCCACTAGGAAAACCCTAATTACCAAATTAAGGGTATTTATCCACAATTAGAATCTTTTGTACTCAAAATAGCTTAGAATCATCATATCTCAGCTTTATTCATGGATTTGAACAATTAAAACCATCAAGAGTCATAATGACCAAAATTAGGGTTTTAAGGCCCATTAAAGCATATTCATGTACATGGAACCCTACATTAAACCAATCTAGGCATAAAGATCATCCTTTTGGATCTAATTTTCCCTTTCTATTAACAACAAGTTAGTATCAACTTTAAACTTCCATACAACCCTCCCCAATTCATTAATCATCAAATATTAGAGTTTTTCATTAATTAAACCATTAAAGATAGAATCTTTACATACTTTTTGAATTTCAAGCAGATTTAGGCTTCAATTCTGATTTCTTTGTGTTCCTCTCGTTCTGAGGATCAATTTTCATATATAACACTTTGATATATGAGTTACCAATCTTTTACTATGATTTTTTCAAGTTAATTACTTTTAAGCAAATAAGAAAGTGACACATCGACCAACCGAGACTTACTTTATTATCCGTGCATATTGGTTGATTACTTTTCTACCCTTGATCCCTTCTCACGGCTTTTGGGGGTAGGGGAGTCTTTTCTCCCTTGCTCGTCTTCCTCCTCTGCTTTCTCAATGTAGAACCATGGAGGTCAACCCAGGTGTTGACTTCCATCGGAAAGCCTCCTTCCTTGCACAAAGCCGATCCTCTGCCTCCACCCATCCCAACAGAACTCATCGGTGGTCTTAATTGCTCCAGCCATGGCTGGAGTTGCTGAGACGACACGAGGGATCTCCGGTGGCAAGCCAGGGAGGTCCGAGGAGCAAGAGGGGTTTGAGAGGGGAAATTGGTGGCCGATACTTGGCCTGAAGGTCCTACAGCATCTCGCGGAGCTGTGCATAGTCTCATAGAGGGGATACACCCCCTTATATAGCCTATGGCTATGGCACACATCCAACAGGGTCCTTGGGTTTTAGGGGATTCTTATAGACACCCCCAAGATAGGCAAAACCTAGGATAGATATGGCCGTAAGAATCTCACGAATCCATCTAGCATGTTTCCAAGTTTGCTCGTGCATTGATCGACAAGAAAATCGACCAAGGAAAGTCTGAGTCCTATCCTTACTTTCCCAGCCAGACGTGATATGGAAGATAGGATCTGACGGCCCTAAATGCACGCGCTAGATAAAATAGTAACATATTAGGAATAGGAATTGTGACATTTAATACAATATTCTTGATTATACACCCACTTTAAGAAAGTTTGTAAAAATCCTATCTCTCTCCTCATTTGTCTTTTTCCACCCAAATTTTAGGGAAATCTTTAGATTTGCATTTTCTACCTTTATTCCAATTTTGAGCCTTAAATTTGAAAGGAAAGATGTATGTTCTTCCCATTCAAGTTATCTAATAATAAGGCATATATTAGACATATTTTCTCTCTCTCTTATCTTTCTATTTTCTTTATTTAAATTCACTTTACCATTAGAAACCTTATGGATATGAAAATCCACCCATGATGACTTAATCATACATCTTTCCACTTATTTCCATATTTTATCATTATCTCCAATTCCTTCTTAATAAAGCAAATAATTAATTGATCTTTTCTCTTTCTCATTGCACTATCTTTGCAACTTGGACTCCTTCAAACCCAAGGAACCCAAAAGGCACGAAATCCACCTTTGGAGGATATTCCTATGCCTTCTAGAGGTTTCCACATCTTTCTTTTCTCCATTTCTTTATATATATATATTCTTTTATTAACTGAATTTATTTTTCTCTTTATTTTCTTTTTCTTGTTATTGGGCCCAATAGCTAATAAGGCCCACAAAGCAACTAATAAGGCTATTGTAAATGAAATTCATTCATTCAATTCAAACCACACCATTATTTCTTCATATATCTATATTAAGAGAAATTGCATTTCTCCCCAAAAGAACCCAAAATTGGGGTTGTAACATCCTTCCCCTCTTATAGGAATTTTGCCTTCAAAATTCCACCAAACATATAAACAATTTAGGATAAGACTTTTCCATATCTGTCATTGGCTCCCATGTGGCTTCATCCTCTCCATGGTGCTTCCAAAGAACCTTTATCATCTCATATTCTTTACTCCTGAGCTCTCTCTCACCTTGGTATCTCATACCCTTGGGAGCTCACTAGGTTCATTGCTCAACCCATGGCTTGGGTACCTCACATAGTGCTCTAGATCAGACTCATGGAACACATCATACATCACGTTATCCTGAGGGGTAAGGCTAAACATAACCATATCCACCAATCCATCCCAAAAGGACCCATGTATTGGGGACTCAACTTTCTCATCTATAACTCATAGGGGTCGGATTTTCATATCACATATTCTCCCACAATGAACTGCATGTTAGTCTACTTTGCATCAGCTCACGACTCATGTCACCCCTGGGCTCTCTTTCAGCCATCGTACGATCAAAGCGACTTCATTTGCACACACTGTGGCCTTTTTCTAACCTTCACGAGGTCCCTTCACCCACATCATCTTAATGAAGCGGTGACCGACACAACCTCCCTTACAGAGCTTCTTACATCTCGATACTGGCTATGGTGGCTAACATCACAATTTTCATAAGACAAGAACTGTCTCCATGTATCACCCTAAACAAGCACACATGCTCTCATCAGACCCTCTAGTCTGGATCATACTAACCATCAGTTAGGGGTGATAAGCTGTACCAGCATCGAGTTCATCATGTACTTACTTCCACCACATGGAAGTGAATCTTTAGGTCATACTCATGAACCTTTGAACTCACATCATGGTGTAGTTGAACCATCTCTCTTCATGTAGTTCAACCAAATCTGTCCCTTGATAGTACTCGCTCTTTCTCTTTAGACTATGTCATCTAGGTAAGGCAATCTACCATAACCCATATTGCACCTTGACCTTCTTCGGTCCATGGGAGACTTACCATGAAATCCATAGTGATGAACTCCCATTCCCTCTTAGGGACTTTTATCCTCTATATCCACTCAATGGGTTATTGGTGTTCGTCCTTCACCTCCTGACATGCATGACGACAAGACACATGCAACTCCGTACACTTCTTAGGCATCCAAAGTACTACTACCACTTATTATCTTAGTAGTACCACAATATATGGTGAACTTAAAATCATGATCTCCTGTATGTCATGATTCCTCAAGGTTGATTCCTCAGAAATCCTAAAACACTCTAGTCGTGGGTTTCATCACCTTCTTTTCTAGATAAGTGCATCTGAGGTTCTACAACCATCCTTCTATCACAACAAGCCCTAGGCTGGCTAATCAAGCAACCACCAACTCGATCACTGAATCTCATTACATCTGAGTGTTAGCCCAACATATCTCCTTTTCTAAACTTAGGGCTAACCTTACAACCTCTTCTAGCCTCTAGCTAAACTAGGCAGCTACATCTCAACTAGAGCATCCATTACCACCTCACATCCTTATGTATTAGGTAATTTTGAAGACATACACCTCCATGTATTCCACTTATCATCTCATCTCGAACTTTAAGTCTATCTTCATCAAGAAAACTCTGAGCTCATCCTCTTGGTTATCGAACTCAACCTTGTATAACTCCTATATTTCACATAGCTCATGATAAAAACATCCTCATAAGATGACTACCTTAGTTCTCTTGATGTTTGTAAACCATCCACATATCGTACATTCCACAAGGGTACATTATTAACTCTATCCTCATACCTCATAACAACGTTTCCACTCACATCATCTTTATCCTTGGTGTATGGTATGCGTACTATCCTATCTCTCACCCTCATAACATGAGGAAATAAGCATTTGGCGGCCGTCCAAACACAAAGTTCTTCCTGTTCCAAGAGTAGAGATGGTACATCCCACATTGACAGTACACCTTCAAATCTAAGTTGAAATGTGCGACATATGTCTCTACATCATGATCATCTCCATATCAAAGTCACTTCCATGGAAAACTGGTCTCGAACCCACTTGGGTCATCATACCATCCTTGGTCATCTCCTCTAGGTCTATAGGGTGCTGACACTTTTGGGGTCATCCCTCTTCCCATATGCATCAGAGAGTGCCCTCCTCATTCACCCTTTGGGTCCCATGAGTTCATGAAGGTGATCATTCTCCTAATCCATGGCCCTCAGACAATGATAGTTGTTACCTCCTGACCGTATCATCATGTGCAACTAGGGAATTAGGCAACTCCTACTCTCATCAGTCTTATCCCTACGTAACTCTATGATAGACTTAGGATTCTTACATAGTACATATTCAATGTGAAACCTTACCCAAGTCTCCATCATCTCTCTCGGCATTTGTGGTCTGACTTACATCCTTTTGTATGGATCATGGCGACCTATTTACCTCATTCAGGCCCCATACTGGTTACCTCCATGGTAACACATCCACATGCACTTAGAGATGGTTATCTATGGGTCTACATGTTCATTCTTATACTATGTACTCTCCACTTATCTTCTCAAGATCCTATGAGACCTCTTTAGGTTACCTCAAACCCAACAAAAGTTGTACATACCCTAAAGAAGGGTCCCTCTCCCAGGATGGGAGGAAACTACATCTTGATAGCAATAAAGATCACAAACGTCTCTACGTCTCATGTTTATATCGAAATGAGCATGCTTAGCCCTAGCAAGCTACTAAAGCACATAGCTAATAAACAAACCACCTTCTAAACCATACTAGGTCTCCATGGTAGGTCATACTTGTTCTCAATCCTCATTATTGGACCAAGATCATACCTACCCATGTCACCAACTTATATGCGAGGGGTTCATAAAACAAACACCTTAATCCAAGGGGTTTCCCTTTCCTCTAAACATGAGGGGTGTCATGCTCCCATGCGTAGGAACTCAAACATCTCTGTGACCATCAGGTGCACCAGGAACTACTACTTCCCTTCTTATAGGTCTAGGAACCCTAGGTTCACTTTTTCTACAAAAGTTGTCCAATTGCATACTCAACATTCTAACAACGAACAAAGCATGTACGAGGTACATCATGCACATCCTATTATCCTTCCACTTGAACAACACCTTAGATTCGAGTCCTCCTCAAGGACAACCAACTAGGTATAAGACCTTACAACCTGTTACTAAACCTCCTCAGGGTCTAAGGAACTCTTCTTCCTATCCCTAGCAGGTAAGAACCTATATCATCTGCACATAGGTACCGGAAGCCTCATCTTTCTTCTAGGGTTTGGTTCCTCTAAAGGCAAACAAGAAACCTAAAGCCTCCAGGGGTCATGCACGAGGCAACCACAACCATCCACTTAGGTCGCAACATACCCAACTTCTCAGGGTTCCTCATATCCCTGAGTCTAAGCTTCCAACCTTCTTATTCAGGTCTTGCTCTCTCTCTCTAGAGCTAACCCTACAAACAACCTTGCCATTGGAGGTTCTCTCTCTAAAAGGGTGGATCAAGCTCACATGCATACACTTACATGGGTGAAACCTACGTTCACTCGAGATTATTTATGGCTCCATATGCTTAGCTCATAATCTATCCAACATGCCCTTCTGGCCTGGGTTTCGACCTACTTCCAACACTTACTAACGTACCCTAGGTGCATACTATGCCATGCTCATATCAGCCCATAGGGTTTCTATAAGGTCATCACTAATGTCATCAAGGAAGGATTTATCCTTCACCCTAACATGCACGACCCTTCCTAGGGTTGGGTCGCCAAAGGTACTAGGTCAGCCAACCTCACATGGCTCACACTATCATAGGGATTCAAAACCAACATCAGGTCGACCCACACACAAGGTCGACCATGACTTCCATCTCATCATGCCATCTCTCTCTCTAACCACCACTTAGGGTTAGGGTTAGCATGATCCTCAAAGGATGTGCCAGGTCTCTACCTTTAATGGCGGTTTCTTCCTCCAAGACCAACTCTCTATTCATCCTCCTAACAAGAAGGTCTAACCTCAGATCTCTCCCGAGGGCATGACAAAACATGTCATACAACCTAAGCATGTAACTAATCTTTCGTCTATGCTTAAACTATTAAGCTTATGTCCATAACATCTTATTTACATGCTTTTTCATTAATTTGGTGGAGGATTCCTTAACCTTATCATACATACCCTAACCTCAAGAGGGTGAGGAAGAGAGAGAAAAACCCTAAACCTTAGAATCTTAACAGAATTAGGGTTGCGAGGGGATGAAAATAGATGAGAGAGTCCTAAAGGTATCTTATTTCGAGTCAGATCCTGAGACATTGGCCAGGAAGTCACATAGAGCCGGGAGTCCTCATATTCCGACTAGCGGTGTGAAGGAAAATATTGCCATCCCCTGGATGTGATCCTTTTCTAGACACCTCTGCCTTTTGGAAAATTCTCTAATAACTCCCTCGGGTTCTATAGAGTTTGTAAAATGTAATAATTACTAAAAATTAAATGAAGAACCTTGCTCTGATACCAAATGTAATAACCCTGCCTCCTGGTAACCCCCAATTAAGGGAGACAAAGAGGTCAGAGATGTTATCCCAATTTGCTTGATCAAAGGTTCGACAAATAATCAGTAATAATTATTAAATTCTACCATGACTATACTGAAAGCTGGAATAAAAAAAACTTTGCATACCTTTTTTTTAAAACTTGGATATCTAACTTATATCCACCTCTAGACTCTATTCTAACTAATCCTCCTTGCACTTTATTTCTTAATTTCACAATATGCCACTTTACTATTTGTCCTTTTCAATTTGTACCTAAAACGCCAACAAACAAAATGTCGGTCAGCATAAATGAATATGTCGGTATGTGGGGGGAAACAATAATCAAGCAATTATCTGTAACAACATATTGCAAGCAATTATGGTTTAGCAAGAAAACTTTACATCTCTACTCAATCCATACATACCCTAACCTCTGCGCTTGTCCCTGCAGTGGACATGGATACTACCTCTCATATGGTAGATCCCAACTAACCCCCATGATCCTACCTAACAGGTAGATCAATACCTAGGGTTGAAGAGTCACATGGCACTACCCATAGGAAGCCCAATCCCTAACTCGTGATATGCTGAAGAGTTGCATGGCACTACCCATAGGTAGCCCAATCACTAACTCATGATAGCCTGATGGTCCTACCTAACAGGTAGACCATGTACTAGGTCATCCTTCTCATCATTGGAAAAGCCACAAAGGAAGACTAGGATCTGATCTAGTTAGGTATACATATTTCAGGTGATAATCATAGTCACTTTATAGTTGCATGAAATAAAAGTCATCCAAGCAGTTATTTTCAAGCAACCAATAAAACATCTGAGAATCATCATGAAACTAAAGCGATTAACCATAAGTGTAACCACATACCTGATCTAGAGTAACTTGATGTCCAAGACAATCAAACAAGAAATCAACAATTACCTAAAATTAATGCATAACATCCAAGTGTCATTATTTTATCCAAAACATTCTCAAGATCGACGTGGATTCCACCTTAGGATTTCTAGGCCAACTTTAGATTTTTATTAGGGTTTTAGCCTCCATAAAGCTTTTATCACTTTTAATACCCTTTTAGTTCACAAACCCTAATTTCAACATCATAGGCACAATTGAATGTCAATTAAATCTAATATGTCTCTTTGACACTAAAACTACCATCTTTATCCTTTTAAGTCATATCAAGATCATTAGGCCCAATTATCATCTTTGGTTTCTTTCAAATTGTCAACTCACATTTCATGATGGTCTAATTCACATATGAATTTCATTTTTATCCACTAGGAAAACCCTAATTACCAAATTAAGAATATTTATCCACAATTAGAATCTTTTATACTCAAAATAGTTTCGAATCATCATATCTCAGCTTTATTCATGGATTTGAACAATTAAAACCATTAAGAGTCATAATTACCAAAATTACAGTTTCAAGGCCTATTCAAGCATATTCATGTACATGGAACCCTACATTAAACCAATCTAGGCATAAAGATCATCCTTTTGGATCTAATTTGCCCTTTCTATTAACAACAAGTTAGTATCAACTTTAAACTTCCATATAATTCTCCCCAATTCATTAATCATCAAATATTAAGATTTTTCATTAATTAAACCATTAAAGATAGCATCTTTACATAATTTTTGAATTTCAAGCAGCAATAGGCTTCAAATATAATTTATTTGTGTTCCTCTCATTCTGAGGATCGATTTTCATATATAATACTTTGATATATGAGTTACCAATCTTTTCCTACAATTTTTGCAAGTTAATTACTTTTAAGCCAATAAGAAAGTGACACATCGACCAATCGAGACTTACTTTATTATCCGCGCATATTTGTTGATTACTTTTATACCCTCGATCCCTTCTCACGGATACCGGGGGTAGGGGAGTCTTTTCTCCCTTACTCGTCTTCCTCCTCTGCTTTCTCGACGCCATGGAAGGTCAACCCATGTGTTGACTTCCATCAGAAAGCCTCCTTCATTGCTCAAAGTCGATCCTCCGCCTCCGCCCATCCCAACCGAACTCATCGGTGGTCTTAATTTCTCTAGCTCTGGTTGGAGTTGCTAAGATGACACGAGGGGTCTCCGGTGGCATGCTAGGGAGGTCCGAGGTGCAAGAGGGGTTCGAGAGGGGAAATTGGTGGTTGATACTTGGCCTGAAGGTCCTATAGCATCTTGTGGAGCTGTGCATAGTCTCACAGAGGGAATACACTCCCTTATATAGCCCATGGCTATGGCGCACAGCCGACGGGGTCCTTGGGTTTTAGGGGATTCTTCTAGAGACCCCCAAGATAGGCAACACCTAGGGTAGATATGGCCGCAAGAATCTCACAAATCCATCTAGCATGTTTCCAAGTTTTCTCGTGCATTGATCGACAAGAAAATCGACCAAGGAAAGTCTAAGTCCTGTCCTTACTTTCCCAGCCAGACACGAGCTAGAAGATAGGTTTATCACCATTAGATCCTAGATCTGATGGCCCTTTACACACACGCTAGATAAAATAGAAACATATTAGGAATAGGAATTGTGACATTTAATACGTCTTGATTATCCACCCACTTTAAGAAAGTTTGTAAAAATCTTATCTCTCTCATTGTTTGTCCCTTTCCATCCAAATTTAAGGGAAATATTTAGATTTGCATTTTCTACCTTTATTCCAATTTTGAGCCTTAAATTTGAAAGGAAAGATGTATGTTCTTCCCATGCAAGTTATCTAATAATAAGGCATATATTAGAAATATTTTCTCTCTCTCTTTCTTATCTTTCTATTTTCTTTATTTGAATTCACTTTACCATTAGAAACCTTATGGATACGAAAATCCACCCATGATGACTTAATCATGCATCTTTCCACTTATTTCGATATTTTATCATTATCTCCAATTCCTTCTTAATAAAGCAATAATTAATTGATCTTTTCTCTTTCTCATTGCACTATCTTTGCAACTTGGAATCCTTGGAACCCAAGGAACCCAAAAGGCACGAAATCCACCTTGAGGATATTCCTCTGCCTTCTAGAGGTTTCTACTTCTTTCTTTTCTCCATTTCTAAATATAAATATATATTCTTTTATTAACTAAATTTATTTTTCTCTTTATTTTCTTTTTCTTGTTATTAGGCCCAATAGCCAATAAGGCCCACAAAGCAACTAATAAGGCTATTGTAAACAAAATTCATTCATTCAATTCAAACCACACCGTTATTTCTTCATATATCTATATTAAGAGAAATTGCATTTCTCCCCAAAAGAACCCAAAATTGGGGTTGTAACACCTGACATGCTCAACAGTATGCACTCCAAGTTTCCCTTAGGAATATTCATTTCACCATCCAACAAGTTCTAACACAGAAGATGGTTCTATTGCACATGGAACTACATGATTAGGGTTTCACTTGACTAATTATCTCCAATTGAGTGAATTATGGCTGCATCAAACAAGTGGACAAACAAACCCTAATTCATCTCTAGCAAACATTGCTATATAACAAATTCAAAAGATATAAAACATATGAGACCTAATTTATCATCTCAATATTATAGGGAACTATTCACCAGTCAACCAAAATACTATACTTGTCATCAAATCATCATCACATGGTGCTATTCATTCCCATTCATGAGACTACACTTGTCATCACACTATCACATGATATAAATCCTTCACAATATCATAGGCTATTGAACCTTGTCATAATAAGTGGATTACACCTCATTCAGGGATCAATCATGCCCAAAGGTAATTAAGACCATCACATCATTACCTATAAGTTCATCATTATCTATCCATGCCTTATAAAAAAGATCAACAAACATCACCACACATATCATGCATGATCTCAACATGATATTGCATTTAATAACTAAAAAATGTTTATAGGATAACATTGCAAGGTTATCTTAGCATTTAAGAGCATTCCTCTATTATATCACATATAAGGAAGCTTTACGATTGATCATCATCATACTTATAGTGTACAAGTTTAGTATAAGAAAACATAAATCATAAAGCTATGATGACCACTAGTTAACACATTAGAGTTTCAATCATTCATTAGGAAGTATATTCCATCGTTATATTAATAATTCAAAGATAACATGATTAACCATCATTGTCTACTTGCATTAGGGTTAGGTTTAGCAAGGTAAGTTACATTGAAGTTATAGTTCATCATTCATTCACAAACCTTAACCCATAGCATCCCCATATAATCTTGGATGCATAAGGCACAACATCATCATCACATTCCATAGTATTCTCAAGTATTGATCCACACATATCTCAAGGTGTAACCATTATCTTATAGTATACTAGAGCTCCACATCAATAAGAGAGACTCCATAGTTCTGTTATTCCACTATGGAAGATTGATTATAGTTAATCACGATCACCTGAATTGATTAGGATTAAGTGTAACAAGCTATATCCCATTAGGGTTATATATCAACACAATATGGTCATTATCCATTCTATTCATATGAGGGAAAAGGTAAGGATACCTTATTAAGGTCAAATCTCCATTGGTTCCAATATTATTCAACCCATATCACCCTACCACAACATTACCCAGAACCATTCAATGTTGAAAAGGTAAGACCATTGTTTTTTACATAAGTAAACACCTTAAACCAACCATATGTAAATCCATCAAGTTGTGACCTAAAAAGAGTCACCATTAAACCCTAAACATCAATTATTTAATAACGTAAAGGGGGAACCATAAGTTGTGGGATTAAAACCCATCATTGGCTGTACATATTAAGCAAACCATCATCTCAACAATCAAGCTCCTTAAATTGATCACGTAAGGGAAACCATCAAATTCAGATTATTAGAAATCATATATAATACTATAGGTTTCAATCCAAACCATTGTATGTTGAAGAATCCAATATCAACCATTGGATCAAGTCCATTATTCAAAACTATTAGATGAAGAAGTGTTAGATCCTAACCATTGGATTAGGTCCACATTTCAAAACCATCCATTGGAGTATAAGCCTAACCATTAGATCAATTGAACAACGAAACCATTAGTTTAGGGATTAATTGATGCTACAATTACACTAAAAATAACCATTGGTTGTGATGACCTAATCCACCATTGGTTGTGATCATTAAGTCACCATCAGTTGTTAGAACAAACTATATTCATTTAACACCATCAGATGCCAAGCTAATGTCATCATTGATTGATAGCATCATTAGAGAATGAAACCATTTCTCATTGAGATTCAAAGAGAGACTAACACTGACCTAAGATGTGAGTTAACACCATCATTCATCAGCCTTGGTTACCACCTTCGATTGTCATAAAGACCACAACATCAGGTCATGTTTAGAGAAGAAAACAACCTAGAAACCATAATATGGTCCATCCGTTGATAGGTTCTTAGCACCATTGGTGGTGTAACCAACCTAAACTAAGTCATATCCTTCCTTAGGAAGAATGTGAACATGATTACAGGTTCATCTAGAACTGGAAACAAAAATGGAACCACCATAAAAATCGAAATCCCAAACAAGCTTAGCTTCTTAATGCTTAAATCACCATTTTTAAGAAAGAACATGAGCTAACAAGCTTATAGTAAGAAATATAATTGAAGAGGGATATAAAACTTGCCTCTGCTGAGAAGAAAAGACTTCTAATAGCAAGAAACTCGAGCAAAGAAGGCAAGAAAACTGAAGATATAGATTGTTGGCCAAGTAGCACTCTTCTCTACAAGGAAGCAAAACCCAAGAAGATGAAGCAAGAAAGGTAGATTCTTGAGTTCTAGAGTAACTTCTATCATGGAAAAACAAGGTTCCAACCTCAAGAAAGGTAGGAGGAAGAAGAAAAGAGAAAGAAATGGAGGAAAGAATTCAATTATGGTAATTAAGCTTTTTTAACACTTTAAGCAAGGTCAGGGATCTCACACAATGGTTTGGAATGAATCTTATAGTATAATATGTTGATTCCAATGACGTGAATTCGATGGTTCAATGACTTTAACTTGTAGTATTACATTTGCCCTCGCATGAATGTATTTGATAAACCATCATAATAAGTGGATCTGCAACTTTAGTGTGATAAATCTTGTTACACCTAACCCTAATGTAAGTATGTGGTTGTGATAGATTGTAACCAACCCTTTTGAATGATTAAATGTGATAGTGAAAAACTCTCTTATTGTGTTGAAACCATAATATGATGTTAATTGAACATCATAGTTCCTTTCTAAGCGATGCTAAGTTAAAAAATCTCTTCTTGATAGCCGATGGTGATAACCAATGGTGACAAGTGATGGTGTCAACCGATGGTCACATCTTAGGTTAGTTTTAAAATCCTTTGAAAGCTCATGACACTACTACAGAAAATGATTTTTACAACAGTTCCTTTTCTCAATTTACAACAGGTGTTAACCGTTGTATTAGATCGTGTGGTCTTATGGGGGGGGTGCTTTACACAACATGTGATCGCATGTTGTAATAGATGTATTTTATACAACAGTTGAAACATGTTGTCTTTTAAGGAATGGCCTATTGTAATATGGGTATTTTACACAACATGTGGTGCACCTATTGTAATATATATTATACAACAGTTGAACGATGTTGTCTTTCTCTAAACACACCCATTGTAATAGGGGTATTTTTTACAACATGCGGTTCACCCGTTGTAATATATATTATACAACAGTCGAAGCATGTTGTCTTTCACTAAACACACCCGTTGTAATAGGTAGGTCTATTACAACATGCAGTGCACCTGTTGTAATATACATGTTTATACAACGGTTGGAGTATGTTGTCTTTCCATACATTTAACCGTTGTAATAAGAATGTTTAGACAACATGGTGTGTGTCTGTTGTAATATACACAATTTATACAATAGGTTATGCATGTTGTAGTTCACTAGAAACACCTGTTGTAATAGGTGTATTTTTTCCTGACAAACCTATTGTAATAGGTGTGGATAACACAACATGTGTTGTTTTTTGTAGAATCATACATTTTACAACATATTATTAACATACAAGATCATGGTACTATCAAGAACTTTTTACATCGAAATAGAAGATAAGCGGGCAACAAGCTGCGCCACTAATCCTTTTTGGATTGCAAATCCAATCCTTTGACTGTTGTCTTTGATTAGAGTTTGAAAGGTCATATATCAAACTAATTGTATTGATAAAATTAACCATATTATTAATAAATTATAATAAATATGCAATTATACTTTTTCATTTCACAAACAAACACATAGTTGAACAAAATTTCCATCAAACCTTGAAAGAAACTCATACTAAATTTAATTAATATTAAATCATCCATACAATGATTCAATAATACAAACTACTGAGTATCCACTCTAGAATCGAACTGAAAACTAACTAAAAAGTTTCACACATTGGTCTATGGTAAAGAACAAATGTCTCCCCCACATGTCACATAATCTTATGTGCGCTCAAGAACACATGTCGCCCACTCGTTTCGTACCTCATCGATTTCTTCTTAGTTGAAGCAACAACCAATATACTTCGAATAATACTACAATCATATGACAAATATATCAACATATTGTGATTTTTTTTTCAATTTATTTAGAAATTTGAACAAACTAAAATAATATAATGTTAAGTAGCTTACACATTCAGGAATATTTCTATTTATCGCATCAAATATGTCTTTCATATACTTCAGCACATAATACCCGCAATCTGTATTGTTCGGCTGCTTTGGACACTATACAAAATAAATATTAATTTGTTATCCAAATAATTGTGAGAACTTGTTAGCAAATAAGAGGATGGAAAGGTATAAATAGCCAGAAAACTTAATAAAAGGTATGTGTAAACAGAATAAAAAATGCTATAAGAGTGAAAAGGCATGGTTTATTGCTGAAGAAGGCGTGGTTTATATGCCATATTGGATGATGCAAAACTTGCTCTTGCAAGAGGGGGATTTTGTAAGAGTGAAGAATGCCACCCTTCCAAAAGGAACCTTCGTTAAACTGCAGCCTCACACAAAAGATTTTTTAGATATATCAAACCCCAAAGCTATTTTGGAAACAACTCTCAGGAACTACTCGTGTTTGACAACTGGCGACAGTATCATGGTAGCTTATAACAATAAAAAATACTACATAGACATTATAGAAACTAAGCACATTATATAACCTAAGCGTCTTGCTGCTCCCACTCCTGTTAGTAAGGCATCTAAAGTTGAAGCTCTGGAAAACACAGGACCCAAATTTAACCCTTTCACTGGTACTGCAAGACGGTTAGATGGAAAACCTATGCTTCAAAACGTAGTACCTTCTACAAGCACCCACAAGGATCGTCTACCTAAAGCAGCCAATGGGGTAAATGTTTCTTAGTTACAGATGGTAACTGGTGTTATTTGATTGGTCACTCATTAGGCAGACCACAATTTGTATTATAAATGTACTGCATGCCATGGAGATTGTTATCAGGTTTGCATTTTAACTTTTTGAGTAGAATATCTAATAAATTATAGTGATGTTATAAATTGATGTAGAGATTTGTATATATATAGTTTGGTAGGATAATACAATACTTCTTACTATTATATATACAAAGACAGGCACTCTCAACAAGATAGCAAATGACAGTTTAGATAATATAGTACTTCTTACTATTATTTTTACTTACATGGTAAATAAGTCACCATGTCAAGGTTTAATGAATAGCTGGGAGTATGCTACTATAGATTGTTGAATGTTCCATGTAGTATAATTCTATACATGTCTGAGAAAATTGTTTACTGTTTGTCAACAACTATTTTAATGAAGGTTTATTCAGATAGTCCATGGAGCATCTTCTCCCTTGCTCTTCCTATGGCAGGGTTTATTCATGTGGTAGGGTTTAATGAAGGTTTATTCAAACAAGCATAACAGACTTGTCAACGGGAGCACCTAGGCGGCAAGGCACCCTAAGGTGGTACGCTTTGACCTACGCCTTGGCCAATATGACGCCTTAAGTATTTTTATGGACCCTTGACCCTATATATATGTATTTATTTGCTATACACATGTTGTAATATACAAATGAAGTATATGTATGTATGTTTGTTCTACACTATCATTATTTTCTAGATAATACTCTTGATATTTGTGTTACTATTTCTTTGATAGTTGGTTGAATCTGATCTTTATGTTGAGGTATTTTCATCCCCTGAATAGCTAGCCAATTGCAATATCAGTGCATTGCTACTTATACTACATCCCTTTGTGCTTGCTTTAGGAACTTCAAGAAGCCATATTAGCTGCAAAAAATATGTATATAAGCTGAAAATAACCCTAAATTAATGAAAATTATCTACTAAAACAAAATTATCTACTACTTCTTTTTAAAGCACTGCTCTCTTTAACCCTTTACTAGGTGTAAAACTGATGTATAGTGAATTACATAACTTATATAAGAGTCTGTTTGTGTATTAGTGGAACCTCAAATACCCATATTACCACAGTTATGTATATGCATCCAAGTATAAATTTTAAAGTTTTGTATATATCTACGTATGCAACAATAAAATGGTATATATCTAGGTTTAGTTGTGTTTCTTCAATGTTTCTTCAAGGGGGTGTCACAGCCGTGCAGTTTCTCAGAGAACCTTCCAATACATAATGGGTGAATGTTGTGAATTTCCTACAAGTGGGGCTCCCCTGGCTTTGTGGTAGGTGGGTTTGGGCCAACCTTTCTACCTAGGGTAAGACTTCTTGTAGATGGTGAAGACCCTTACTGTTGGTGTTGTTCATGGCTGGTTTGTGACTATATTGAGTTGTGGGTGGGTCAGTTTGGTTTAGTGAGACCCAGGTTATACTAGTAGCTACTAGCCAGGGAGGCTGTACCCCTTGTCTTTAAAATAGAGTTTTGGGCTATCAAACAGGGAAATTATGGGATTTATCATGAAACATGGCGTTGCTAAATGCTTAATTTGAACTCCCTAAAAATATTCTATGGGCCTATGGCGTATTACAATTGAACCTTTTTTGAAACTGCATCATTGTATATTAAAATGTGTGGTTGGCCATTAATATCGGTATATTATGGAATTTATTAAGAAGCAATCTAGGATTGCTCGATGCTTAATCCAAATTCTCTAAACAGTAGACGTGGATGAGATACAGTAGGAACCAAACTCAAGAACATTTGTTCAGTGGTCTTGAGTGAACAGAAACATATAGTTGCATGTACACCTTATGTGTTGTGACTGTTCGTCAGTTTACTGACATTACAATTTACAAATTGTTCATCTTTTTCCCTCTATCATGTCTAACAAACTTTCCTTTTTGTTTTAGTTATATTCATCGAACATATCAATAGACGACCATGCAGATCCTGCTCTTGTCGATCTTTTAAAGGTATCCTTGATTATTCTATATTTGATTCAGACATTTTAGTGATTTTCAAAAGCTTCACAAATGTTTCACTTACCTTGAATTCACTTTGTTTATGTTGCACTGTTGAATTTATTATGTGGTTATAACATGGAAGATTGTAGATATATTAACTCTGCTCCATTCTTTGTGAAGTCAGTTGGTCGAATTGAAATAATTGCTATGTTTTTTAATATCCAGCTCTCAATTACTAGGTCAAACTTCTCAATGGCATTTCCATATGTTAGAAAGTCTGATGTGATAGAATCATTGGAAAATTCCTTGCTTTCTGCCATTTTAAAAGCTTGTGGGGATGGGGCCATAGGGGGTCGCACTATTGCTGTTTCAGAGGCATGCTCGGTACATGGGGATGACATTGTGAAACTACATGACCTGCAATCTGTTTAGGTGATTATCTCAGACATTGCTGTTTCAGAGGCATGCTCAGTACACGGGGATGACTTTGTGAAGCTACATGACCTGCAATCTGTTCAAGTGATTATCTCAAACATCTTCCAACTGTTCCTATACATCTTTGTCTAGTTTATGATCTCACAGATAAGGGACACAGGATTATCTGACATCAAAGGCGGCACTCAAGACAATGGGTCAGGTTGATCTTGTCTTATTTTGCAGTGATGAGTCATTTAAATCTGAGCATGCTCAATCTGAAGGTATTGAGTGTTCATGTCTTTCAGATATTAGAAGGGAATAAATGACGTGTTATTAGGGTTAGTGTTATTCTAAATGTGTCAATCTATACTTAGACGTGTGATTTGCCAAATTTCCTTGAAGCCATGCAACTTTGCTAAATACATATCACTGAGTATAAAAGTTCTTAAATATATGAGTAAATAACGGATCAGTAATTTTGTGAAGTTTTCAAGTCCCACATTCTATCAACTCCACATGTTGAATCGATAATGGCTTGAATTTGTAGCCTAATTTAATCCTAATTGCCCCTATCATCATATGCTTACCTCTACACCTATACCATTCTCTTTGCTATTGTGGTTGTTTTATACTGCATGATATTTATCTGATACTCATGACCCTCCCTCATGTAGGTTAGTCTTGCTGTCATCATTCACATTTTGTTGGTGTTGGGCCTTGATGCCATCACATCTGTCAATACTATCAACACTATTAGTTAATCACAATATATGTTTGTACTGTTTCTATGTTATGACTGTAATCTTCTCATTGAAAGACTTCGGAGATTAGAGTATTATACACCAATCACTATTTACTTTGAATAGAGGGAATTTGTCTTGACTTCCTTAAGTTTCCCTTCATAAACTTGTCATATAAATACTCTTCTGCAAAACATTTTTCTTCAATGTTTCTTCAAGGGGGTGTCACAGTCGTGCAGTTTCTTGGAGAACATTCCTATACATTATGGGTGAATATTGTGAATTTCCTACAAGTGGGGCTCCCCTGGATTTGTGGTAGGCTGGTTTGGGCCAGCCTTTCTACCTAGGGTAAGACTTCTTGTAGATGGTGAAGACCCTTACTGTTGGTGTTGTTCATGGCTGTTTTGTGACTGTATTGAGTTGTGGGTGGGTCAGTCTGGTTTAGTGAGACCCAGGTTATACTAGTAGCTACTATCTAGGGAGGTTGTACCCCTTGTCTTTAAAAAAGAGTTTTAGGCTATCAAACAGGGAAATTGTGGGATTTATCATGAAACAGGGAATAACATATTGACTACTTATCTTGCCACTTTGTTATTTTTGAAGTGCCCAAATATATTATACACTTGAAGAACAATAATGAAATGATAGTTAGTTTTTTTTTATCTTATACCATATACTTACACTGTTGTAATTAGTTTATCTTCTAGTGCATAATATATGGTATGATTAGTAATACCTGAGCTGCCACTATGCTTAGAAAGACTATTATCCTTATAAACAACAATACAACTCCCATATATTGTTTCGTTGTGTGCTTGGAATACATCTATTCCAATAAAGAAGTTTGACTTGGTAAATGACTAAATCTACAACTCAAACTAAAGAGGAATGTGCACAAAGCTAAATCTATAAAAGGGTGTCACCCTTGAGACAATCTAGAGAATAGATCCAATCAGTAGATCTCCATTTTTTTATCTATGGAGTACAATGAAATCATAAGGATTTAGTAAAATAGAGGGCTAGACTAAAGGTGTAATCTGTAAGCTTCTTCGTGTTGTAATACCCAGGTTCTAAATTTCTGAGAGCTTATCATAGCATAAAATTAGTACAATTGATAGGGAAGATGCATGAATGAACCTACTGGGGATTTCACCAATATATAGTACAACTGATAGGGAAATATTTCACCAATATATCATCACTCTCATATCCCCTTTCAAGGTGAGCAAGGTTGTGGGTATTCTAGCTGCTCTTTCGGTGGATTAGTTGGAAGATGCATGAATGAACCTACTGGGGATTTCATCAAATTTTCTAAAGACTGCATTGTAGGCCCTTGTCCTGTGGACTCAACATCCACTATGTATACCACATTCACAAAGAGATAGCTCATTTTGTTGACATAGAGCCTATTATTACAGTAGTGGAGTTTAATGGTATTATTCTTTGATGTGATCACTAGAAGGGAAAGCTATTCTATGGAAAGATAGTGGTGTACACTGTGGATGTTGAAATCCTATTTTGAATGAAGTGTAGTAGGAAGACCTGGGTAGATCTAGGAATCTTTCCTTGGAACATGGAATACATATGTACAATAACTGATTTAGAATTACACATTTATATCGACAATTTTCCAACAACAAATTGAAATGGATGTTGCAAATTAATATGATATTGAGTTTCACATAATTTGAGTTTCATGGATGATGCAACAGCTACAACAACTACTTCAAAAGAAAATTTAGAATCAAGGGAGGGACTTGGAGCTGTACCAAAGAAATAAATGTTTTGGTCAAGCAAGCTGTTGAAAAAGTTACTAGTGGGTCAATACTAGAAATGGTGAAAGTCCATGAACCTATTATAAATTACAACACCACTACAACTTGTTTTTCCCATGCCGGCTACAAGAAAAGCATAGCCTACAGGTAATATCATATAATAGGTGAAACAGTATGAGAAAAGGTCTAGTAAGTTGTATTTGACATAAACTATAATATGGAGTATGGCCATAATATAATTAAGAACCGAAGAGTGATGCAATACCAAAACAATTGTGATACCAGAAGAAAACATAAAGAAGTGACAGGACACTTGATAATTTCCTGGTCATCCTATGAAGTGAAGGAAGAAACACCTAAGAATATCACATTCAACAATTAACAATTGCCCTTGGATGCCCTTGATGATATTGACCCAAAGAAGATCTAATCAATATATGTAAAAATAAGATCATTTTTAAAAATAACACCATATCAAATCAAGTAGAAGAATCTGAAGAAACTAGAACAACACTTCTATTGGTGAATCAGAAAACATTATTTTTTGGATCAAAATAGTAAATTACCTTGATAATTTCCCATTTCAAATTATTCCTATATTGCACATCTCACTTTTGATAAACTTTATGAGTCCTATTCAAATTCATATCAAGAATTCTATGCATTAGTAACTATATATGGAACTTTCAATACATGTATTATGTAATTGAAATTGTTTTATGAAGTACTTACAACTCCATGAGTTTTTCCATGTTCCCACGTAATTTTCCTCGTAACAGATCAAGATAGTGGCACTTACCCCACATAGGGTCGAAGACGCAAAGTATCCAATGTCCCCTATGCATACATGAGTATTACATTTTAAGATTAATGTATTTTTAAGCAACATTTAAAGTAAACAAATAACAAACAATCGACAAAATGTATGCGTACCCCACATTATAAGGTGTAGAGAACAATTCTAATCTTTGTTTCTTCCCTCTAATGAACTGATCTGCTATGTACTGCGCCCGAGTCTCCACTTTATCATTGTATAACGGATCTATAAAATGTGGACATATAAATCCAAATATATTAAATATATTTCCGGATGTCACTTTGTTGAACAAATGCCTACAAAAAAACACATATTTAGTCTTTGTACTTGTATAGAAACACATAATTAGTCTTTGTACTTGTATAGAAACTTGTATAGAAACACATATTACTCGTATAGAAACTTACTTTATGTACACTGATATGTGCGAGGCTTCTAGTTGGTCTTTATCATGGCATATTTTAACCAATTCCAGTGTGATAATTAGCTCATGTGTGTAACCTACTACATCTTCAGACATCTGAAGAGAGATGTTACGATTCTCATCATCTTCCACATACACCATCAACAGTTTCAGCTTCGTTGGAGGATTTTTGCATGTTGGCTTGACGGGACTTGAGACTTCATCACATTTTTTTCTAGTTTTTGAATTTCCTGTTTGTGTGCTTATTGATTCCCTCACTTTTCTTTGAGACAATGAGTCATGGGATTCCTTGCATATGATTATAAAAATAAAAAATATAGTTTATTAATATACATGATTCATTTCAATAAATTAATAAAAACACTGTCAAGTTATCGCATATACCTTCATATTTATTTTGATCAATTCTATAGGCCAAGGAAGGTAGGTGCCTATGCCTTGGAAAACTTGATAAACTTCAGCCATATCTAAAGGTATTGGCACACTTTCTTCAGGCATCAACGGGGTATCAATTATCACTTTTTTGTGTTTTGGATCCAATGCCACATTGTGAAGGATAATTGGCTCATTTGTATGAGATATATACACCCTTCCATCAGCTACTGAACGTAATGGATTATCCAACATCAAAATACACTTGTGATAGCCCTACAAAAATCAAATATAGATATCGTCAACATGAGAAATCACTATCTCTAACATTTACTACATAATAGACTTGTTGATTACCTCAGGTAAATGTGAGAATTGTGCAAGTGGACAATTAGATTTGGAAGTAGGGTATTGGTCTATATCCCCAACATTGTTGAGATCCTTGCTCGTATACCTCCCTTCAAGATACTTGATCTTCATGGCCAAAGCTTTAATGGTCTGTTGCATTTGTAACAACATATGGGATGGTTGATCATCTGTTCAAGCAACACTTTGAAAATATTTTGTAATTGTTATTCCTGGTTCGGTTGCTCTCGCATGTCCTGGGTGATCCTTTTTTCCCAATGCCATTGTTAACACATCATTACATCCCTTCTCACTAATGAGTCCCTCAGAAACTTCTTGAGATAGAGCATCCTTGCAAAATATAAAACATACATATGTAAAAATAATAAAAACTATATATTGTGATGAAAAATCAACAAGATAAAAAATTAAACTTACAATCTTGTACACCACTTCCTTGACCTTGGCACTAGTAACAACACCGGTTTTGTCCATTCTAGCTCTTTTCCATAATTCTGCTCCAGAAATCTTTGAAATAACTGGATCTAAACTATTCTCACTGATCTGTTTATAATATGATAAAACCACAATACTTTTATACCTCTATATGAAATTTTACAAATTGCTTTAAAATGAATCAAATCTTACAATTTCTTGCTCTAGGCCAACATATCCCTTACGAGAAATTCTAGGCCGATACTCATTCTTTGACGATAATTCTCTTCTAGCCTTACTTCTTCTCTGGTTATTTTTACGAACAATAAATATGAAAATATATTTAAATGTCTTACAAGCAAAACAACAAAAGTACACTAGTTTATATTATCACCTTAAATTCTTCGATCAATCGACTCATGAAAAAATCCTCCCATTGATCTGTAGATATAAAATCATATTCTTTGGGTGGGTGTTTGCATATGTTTCCATCTTCATCCCTCATGAATTTTCATGATAAGAGAGATTTGAATTCCCTCCATCTATCATTGGCTCTTTGTAATACCCACTGCTTTCTGACAGATCCAATCGAAAAAACACCCTACAAATAACAAAATCACATACACATTAAAATATAATATAATATTTTTATACAAAAAATATACAAAAAATATT
This sequence comes from Alisma plantago-aquatica, assembly GCA_963693085.1. Lineage (NCBI taxonomy): Eukaryota > Viridiplantae > Streptophyta > Magnoliopsida > Alismatales > Alismataceae > Alisma > Alisma plantago-aquatica. The sequence goes on from OY856412.1 coordinate 1,006,623,066, forward strand.
AACATCTACATACTCACCTCAATCTCTTCCCAAATAAGGTCCTTGAGACCTTCTCCCACATCATTCCAAGTATCGATGTTGATTGGAACTCGCTCTCGGGATGCGACTCCAATATAGCTACTGAAAATGTTTCGGGTTTTCCCAATTGGTTGTCCTTCTGAATTCCATTCCAATTGAATTTTTTGTCCTTTACGTCTCTTTCTCGAAACTTTAGGCATTGTGGTATGGCCCCTACTAATCGTTGTGGTCATTGATTCATCTTCATTGGAATACATCTACAACAAAATTTGGTACAAAAAAATATTAGCAAACTACATATAAAACAACATAATAAAATCTTACAAAATTTAAGACATATTTACATTCATTACAGAAATATATTAGTGCACATCAAGAAAATGCTAATACTTACTCTCACTTATGCGCACGCTATTTTTTATTTTTATGCACACAAACATCATCAACAAATGTCCCATCATTATGATCTTCTCGAGCACATATCTCTTCTTCTTCAACAACAAGATCATCATTTACAGACATAGATGGAATGATTGAAGACAAAGAAGTTTATTCTTCTAAAACGATGTCATCGTCATCATCATCTCCTTCATGGGGCCTTGTTCTGTGAGATAAGACTACAAACCAACCCTTGTTAGCTGTGTCTATCACATAGAAAACTTGTTTTGCCTGTAATGCCATTATAAATGGATCGTGTTTACATCCCTCCCTATCTAGGTTCACTAATATCAATCCATCTTCTGTGCGTACACCCTTATCATTTTCAGCCCACTTGCAATGAAAAATAGGAATCCGAAACGTGTTGTAGTCCAACTCATATATATCTTGGATCACACCATAATAGGACATGTCACACCAGACTAGATTTTTGTCTTTAGCACTAGCAATGTGCAAAGCTTCGGATACCAAAGACACCCCACTATTTTGCATCGTGCTTTTGTCATCTTGAAATTTTGTATAGAAAGTGTATCCATTTATAAAATAACTAGCAAATGACAACACGGTTGATTTAGGCCCCACAGATAACTATTTCAAGGTCTTTGAAACAAAATTTGGTGAATGATCAATCTATTCACTAATACGATTCTTTAACCATTCGGCAAAACAACAGATGTGTAAGTTCATTATATCCTTCTCATTCTTAGATCGGTAACGAGTTTGTAAATAATCAATGTGTTCTTTAACATATGGTTCAACCTCAGTTGTATTACGAAGGACATATACATGCGCTGTGTGTAATTCATCAGGTGAAAGTCGTACAAACTTGCATCATGTACTGCCTTGTCCATCAATTTTTCTGACATGTCGTGATTTAGGAAGACCAATGGCTTCAACATTGGATAAATGTTGGACACAAAATTCAATAGCCTCTTCTACTATGTAGCTTTCCACCATACAACCCCTGGGTCGATATCTATTCTTCACATACCCCTTTAATAGCTTCATATATTGGTCGAACGGATACATCCAACGTAAAAATACCGGACCACATAGTTTGACCTCTCTAACCAAGTGCACAGTCAAATGAACCATTACATCAAAGAATTAAGGAGGGAAGTACACCTCAAGCTGACACAAAGTGATGATGATATGATTTTGCAATGAGTCCAACGTCTCAGGGTCAATGACTTTTGAGCATAAAGCATTGAAGAACATACAAAGTTTAGTGATTGCATTTCTAACCCGCTTAGGAAAAATGGAACGGATAGCCAATGACAAAAACTATTGCATTAAGATGTGGCAATCATGTGATTTCAAGCCCAACAGTTTCAAATCTTTCATATCCACAAATCTACTCATGTTTGAAGAATATCCCACTGGAACCTTAACTCCTTTTAGGAACCCACAAAATATAGCTTTTTCAGACATTGAAAGTGTGTAACATGCTGGGGGCAAGTAGGTCCGACTTCCCCTCATTTTTGGAGCCAATCTATCTCGAATACCCATGTCAACCATGTCCAATCTTGCCTTGAGGCCATCTTTTGTCTTCCATGGGATATTAAGTAATGTTCCAATCAGACTATCACATATGTTCTTCTCTATGTGCATCAAATATAAATAATGCCTCACATATAAAGACTTCCAATAAGGAAGATCAAAGAATATATACCTCTTCTTGTAGAAACCTTTGAGAATTGGAGATTTATTCTTTTTTTCGAATTTTACTTTCAACTATTTCACCTTAGTGAAGATTTCTTGACCGATTAATGGTTGTGGAGCTCTTTGAAGTTCTACTTTTCTATTAAAAGCTTTCTTCACTCTACGATAATGATGATCCTTAGGCAAGAACCTACGATGGCCGAGATAAATAGTTTTCTTCCCATGTTTTAGTTGGCAGAAAGAGGTCTCGTCTTCACAGATAGGGCAACCAAGATGTCCTTTGATACTACACCGAGATAGATTTCCATATGCCGGGTAATCATTTATCATACAAAATAGCATCGCCCTCATATTAAAATTCTCTTTGCGGTATGCATCATACAACTCAACACCCTTGTCCCACAGAATCTTTAAATCTTCAACAAGTAGAGCCAAGTAAACGTCAATATCATTTCCAGGCTGCTTTGGTCCTGAAATCAGCAAAGTCAAAAGCATATACTTGCGTTTCATGCATACATCTGGATCAAGATTATATATAACCAAAATTACAGGCCATGTACTATGCCTTCCGGAATTATGGGGTTTCATTCCATTGCAGAAAGTGCCAGTCTTACGAATCTAGGATTACCACAAAATTCTAGAAATATATTATCGATTGTCATCCATTACAGAGAATCTGCAGGGTGTCTAAGAAAACCATCTCTTTTTCTATCCTCAGCATGCCAAACCAACTTCTTCGCATCATCAACATTATTGAACTAGCACCTAAATCTCAGTATTATTGGTAAATACCACAACACCTTACTAGGGTTGCCATCCTTCTTGTATCGTGGTTCTCCACAGACTGGACAACTGTCCTTCAAAGCATGATCATTTTGATACAAAATGCAATCATTGGAGCATGCATGTATCTTTTCATAATCAAGGCCCATGGATGAAAGCACTTTCTTTTCCTCGTAAGTGCGACGAGGAAGCACATTATCCTCGGGAAGCATATCTTTCAAGAGATGTAGCAAGGTCGTAAAACTTTTATCAGACCAACCATTGCTCGCCTTCAAGTGATATAACTTTAAAATAGTAGATAATTTGGTGAACTTGACACAGCCATTGTATAATGGTGTTTCAGAGTCTGTCATTAACCTTTCAAACATTTTAGGACAGTCTTGTATCTTTTCTTCTACATTGTAAGCCATGTCCTGCAATGTGTCTCCTTCGCCTCCCTCAAATTGTTCACTCTGATCTACAATATGATAATCTTCCCTCTCACCATGATGTATCCATCGTGTGTAAGTCGTATCAATGCCGTCTCGAAATAAGTGATGACGCAATGTGTCTTTGTTAATCCGCTTACCGAAATCACACTTTGTGCAAGGACAAAGAAGTCTAGTATCATTTCCTGCATGTTCAATTGCACACCTTACAAATTCATCCACTCGTTTTTCATACTCTTCAGATAAGCAATTTGAAGACATCCACTTCCGATCCATTGCTGCACAACGATAAAAGGGGTGAGTACAAATATGTGGATTGTTCTTGTAGGGAAGGCATAGTTGCAAGCAAGACGCATGGACTGATATTCAGATCTGTGTTATGACACATGGGGAAAAATTCCAGGAAGGCGTAGTTGATATTCTGGTTCTTAACCTTGTGCTATTTCAAGTTTCTAACTATCCCCTTAAGTTTTTAGTCTTCCCTTCAAATTATTACTTTCCTACCAAATTTTCAAGTTCTATATAACATAGAAATCAATGATCAGTGATAACCTGGCACATTTCAACCATAAATATATGGTACTTGAATTTTGTCATACTATTATGTTGTTTTTATATTCTCATCTCTGATTTTTGATGTTTCTTTTTATCTCTACTCTGGAATTCTATCATACTATTATGGCTTCTTAGTTATTCATCCTGAGATAAAACACATTTGAAAGTGCCAAGAACGAGTTACTTTTTAGACTGGTAAACTAATTTGTTATTATTGTAATACTTATTTTCTTGTGATTATGTACTACTATTACACTTGGATTGTTCCTTTACAACACAGTATGAGTCTTAGTCAGTATCAACCACCTAAAAATACTGGTGCAGACTGAAACTTATTATGTAGAAGCAACTATAATTTCTTTGGTTATCTTCTGTTGAAAGAATGAGAACTAAAGTGACCTATGGATATATGAGGTCAAGGGAAAAATTGTTTACTGAATTATGATGCATATGATCCTTCTCTAGCGACAACTTCCTACAATCATTTCTTTTGTTCCGTTCAATTTCTCGTTGGACAATTATTATGCAGGAAACATCCATCTTGATTTCCAACGTAGTAGCTTTTGCCAGAAATTTATTGTTAGACTGGTAGCTAACTAAAATATAAGTAACTTGTTATCTGTTGTAGGTAATATTTAATCCTTTCTAGTTGAATCAATGTTCATCGACATACATTTCTTATTTTATTTTTTTGTTGTGAATATATGTTGAGGAATCAGTGTTTTTTATGTATTATTTCTAGTAAACTTTATGTTCTTCATATGTACCATTACATGAATGTCATAAACTTTTAGAATGTCAGGGATCACATACATCATTTCTATCAACAATGCAAGTGGTCGGTGCCCCTATCACAGTGACCAGACCCATACAAACACAAATATGACATAGATTGTTAGAGTTCTCCATCTCCATAGCCTGCTATGTTTTTGTGCCTACACATGGCAAGGTTCCTAGTTCTTCTAGTTAATATATGGAATGATTCTTCCTGGGATCAATGGTTTTGTGAGAGATGTCCATCAGATATTTGATTGCAGGTAATTTGGTTCTGGATAGGTAGTTCGAATAGGCATTATGCATCTTAATTACAAAATTGTTTCAATCTGTTTTGATCTCAGATTGGTTTCTATGACTCTTTTTAGATGTTGTTCTGATTTCAGATAGGTTTCTATGACTCTTTTCAAATGAACATTCAAATGATCATTGAAAAACTAAATCTAAAATGTTACAGGAAATTGTAATTCTTTTAAGTTGGCCATTAGAAAGTGACCACAACATCTAAAACATGTCTTCTTTAAATGAAATAGAAGCTTGTGTAATAAGTGGTCCTCCTTACAAAATCTTCTAGTTCTCATTAACTAGATCGGTTTGTTTGCTAAGTTGGTAGCTTATGCTGAATGTTATCACCTTTTCTCTACAAGTGGGCCTCCTGATAACACCTAAATTAGCGCATATTTTCTATGCATTTTATCTATGACTTTATATCACTTTAGTCCTAATATGCACTCTTTTGCTCATGTTTTATGTTTTCTGTCTCTCCATTAGATAATGTAGTGAAAATAGCTAATAATGTAGCTAATTAGCCTGTTTTAAACTTGCAGGCACCGAAACTAGCCAATTTTGGGACTCTCAAGTACCGAACCTAAAAAGACAAGAATTCCAGCAGCTGGCCGATATGGCTGCCCGATACGGCTGCCCGATACGGCCTGCCCGATATAGCTGCCCGACACTCCCCCTGCCCGACACGGTCGTCAGGTGACAGTCATATTGGCCCACCTGATGCCTCAAGATCGAAGCCACGGATGAAGGACACGTGGACCAATAAAAGCTACAACTCCCATCAACTAGCTGCCTATAAATAGCAGCTGCCAACCTACAGAGCAAGGGAGGAGCCAGAGGGAGGACCCTGCAAGAGCTAGTTCCTAGACCAAGGAGCTAATGCGTCAAGTTCCTCAAAAGTCTACTACCCGATACGGCTTCTCGATACGGTCTGCCCGATACGGTCTGCCCGATACAGTCTGCCTGATACGGTCTGCCCGATATGGTTTGCCCGATACGGCTGCCCGATACAGTCTGCCCAATACGGTTGCCCAATCCGGTCTACCCGATACGGTCTACCCGATATGGCCCAGAGAGAGAGAGAGACGAGGAGTCCAGAGGGACGAAGAGAAGACCCAAGGGGTGAGATCCGGCCTGCACAGAGGCTGAGGAGCGAGAGCCACCTCTCCTTTACGGGCTATATCTCTTTCCTCTTCTCTTTCATTCTAATGCATTCCTTTATTTCTTGTACAAATGATGTTCATCCATCTTTGTTCGGTGCCAGCTATGCTTGTCTATGGCTAGATAGCTCCTTCTTGTCTATGTAGCCCGATCTGGGCATGTTTATATACTTTTGCCTTAAGCAAGTAGATTCATATTAGATCTAGTATGTTGCATGTTCTATTTTCTCTTTCCAAGTTATGATTTCTAGTTTGATTGATCTCTTACTCGCTTGAACTGTTGTTTATGCCTGTATCGAGAGATCCGTTGTAGAAATAGCTAAGAGACGGTAGTTTGGATCCGAACCTGAGAGGGGGAAGATCTAAGGTATTCTGTTCCTAACACCCCGGAATATCCTAAGACCTGAGAGGGAACTTAGTGTATTCTGAGGTGTTGATATGTCATTCCTCGAGAGAGGGTCATTGACGTATTGTTTATGGTGTTAGTCACGCATCACGAGAGCGAGTGGGATGACCCCACAAGACAGATGCCACTGTGCATACTAGATGCTTGCTTGGGTGTTCGAGGGTTGTCTATGCCCAAGAACGAGTGCATAGACTGCCCCATTTGTGGTTACATAGCCAGGAACTCTCTTTCTCTAATTAGTAGACTCACGAGCTCTATTTTGTTTCATTTTATATCGTGACAACCCGCTAGACTAGTTCTAGCAATTACTTGTATCGAATACCGTCGTGGCTTATCTGACTAAAGAACGAGATCTATGGCATCCTAAACGTCACCACGTCCCTGTGTTCGACCCCGTATATCTACTTCAACCCCGTAATAAAGTGGCGGGGGCCTAGAAGGTTTTGGGTTATAAATTTAAAGCTTGATTCCTTCCTTCATCCCGCGTTAATTTTTGGACGCGTGAAAAAGGCCGATCACCTTTTGGCACCGTTGCCGGGGTCATTTAATGATTATTTCAGTCATTTACTTCTTTACCTATGCAATGTAATCAGACCCTTATATGTTTATGGAAATAGAAGAGTTTTAATCATCTGCTATTTTATGTTTGGTACCTTTGTTGGATGACTGCTATGTTTGACATCTGAACTCTAGCTTGTATGCTTGGATCACGTTTCGATTAGCTACCGAATCGTATTTTCCCGTTGCAACAACCTTGAGAGAGGTGTTGTGGCTCTAGTGTTTGGTCCGATTATGGAGTACGAGAGTGCCCGGAATTGGAGTTGCTTTAGTAACATTTCCACTCTAACTTAAGCCCAGCAACCTCGAGAGGGGTGTTGATGATTGGTTAGAAGTACCCGCTTCGAGAGGAGGGGTACAAGATGTTTCTGCTGCCGCTTGTTTTACCGAAGTTTTCTCCTTCGTACCTTACTTTGGCGCTAGTATTATCTCTCTGTTTCCGTTGCACGAAAATCCCTAAAAACTGATAAATGCTTAAAATGTTATTTTTCCTCATAGCTCCAGTTGGAGATAGATTTCTTTTGTTTTATCGGTCTTATCCTGTTATTCCCTTGGGGAACTTTGCCACCTCTTTACCCTTTCCAGAGTGTAATGTGTCGATTCTGTGTTCTCAAATCTACCACCCTTGTCCCTGTGTTCGACCCCGTATATCTACTTCAACCCCGTAAACAAAGTTGTGGGGGCCTAGAAGGTTTCGGGCAGATCCGACGCCAAAATTACATTGCCTTATGTTTAAATTATGGAGGCAACTTTCTTGTAATTGTGATGAGGCCGATATCGGCCTACAGTGGTGCCCGGGACGGCCCTAAGTGAACCATTCCCTCCCTCTCGGGATGGGGAAGTGCTCACCTAGAATCACCCAGTACAACCTCTGAGGCACGATACGCTAGCTCCAAGCTCTTTACTCTAGTAGCTCTCGTAGGGTTCCGACCCCGTATATCTACTTCGACCCCATAAACAAAGTTGTGGGGGCCTAGAAGGTTTCGGGTTATAAATGTAAAAGTCCGACTACCTCAAATCCGCCTCCAATTTTAGGACGCGTGATTTAGGCTGGTCAACTTTTTGGCGCCGTTGCCGGGGAGTTGATGTTCCCAAGCTTAATTTGGATGTTATCTTTTGTTCTTTGAGCACAGTCTTGCTTGAGGACAAGCAAGTTTTAAGCTTGGGGTAGTGGTAGGCTTCGCCCTTCTTTCTCTTCACCCTTCTTGCATGCACATTTACTTCCTGCATTTAGTTTAAAAGCAATTATGGCTATGTGGTGTGAATCTAATAGATAAATGCTTGACTTCATGCCTAGATGCACAATATTCATCTTAAAAATTGCTTGACCTTTTGCTTGACTTGCTCTTTGACTCTTTCCTTGAGTTTGGTAATAAATCTAAGGTTATGTCCCTTTTTCATAGCTTAAAGCTGAATTCCCTTGATCTATGTCGTAAATGGAAAATCCATGGTAAAGGACCATTCGAATGAGCTAAAACACGATCAAAGAACCTAGCTGTGGATTCACAAGTTTGCCTCTATTCTAAGGATTCTTGAATCATAATTTCTATCTTTTCACACAGGTATCAAGTGGATCATGATGAGTTTTGAGCCATGATCAAGGTGAAGTGCTTTTCCTTAAGGGACTACATGCCTTCTCACATTAGATCGATTCAAAAAGACAAAAAATATAAAAATGTGCAAAAGAGGCTTGGCCGCCCACAAATTCCCAAAATATCTATATAGTTCTCACCCAAGCCCACAAAAATAGAATGCAGATGATAAAAGCCTGAGTGTGAACAATAAATGAGCGATGTTTTCTCTTTTAGAAGAGTTGAGGATGATGCCCAGCCGGTGTATGACTGCGCTCATGAACGCGGGTATGTCGTGCCTGGCAGTATCACTCTAAAAGCTCATTAGAGAGTCACTAGGAACCCTTAGGTGACCTATGAGATCATCTCAGTAGCAATTTTGGTTCGAGCGCAGTACAAGGAGTTCGTCTCACTGCTCTGGGCCAACTGGTTCAGACTACAGGGATTGTTGCTCATTACATGGACCAACCTGATGCAGATCGAGATCCTCATAAGTCATTAGAGTCTTTTTTCTTTGTTTCTTAGGACATGAATAAGTGAGAGGCGCGTTGATCCAGATTGGTATGCATGGATTCATGGTGATGGCTCATTGCTCATCACCTACTTGATCACCTAAATGACAACTCTTTCATGTTTAAATAATTATGATTCAAACCCTCATGAGTATCTACAGGCTGTAGTTAATTCGCTTAATCTTACCTGGACACTCTTTGATCTTGCTTTGGCAGGATTGTGCTTGTTTGGTGGGGGTTTGTTCTGAAATGACATGGATCAAGAGTATTGATGCTTTAAACTATTTTTCTTAACTTTAGCATTTATTTCCAAGCTTAATTTGGATGTTATCTTTTGTTCTTTGAGCACAGTCTTGCTTGAGGACAAGCAAGTTTTAAGCTTGGGGTAGTTGATAACACCTAAATTAGTGCATATTTTCTATGCATTTTATCTATGACTTTATATCACTTTAGTCCTAATATGCACTCTTTTGCTCATGTTTTATGTTTTCTGTCTCTCCATTAGATAATGTAGTGAAAATAGCCAATAATGTAGCTAATTATCCTGTTTTAGACTTGTAGGCACCGAAACTAGCCAATTTTGGGACTCTCAAGTACCGAACCTAAAAAGACAAGAATTCCAGCAGCTGGTCGATACGGCTGCCCGATAGGGCCTGCCCGATACGTCTTCCTGATATGGCCTGCCTGATACAGCTGCCCAACACTCCCCCTGCCCGACACGGTCATCTGGTGACAGTCATATTGGCCCACCTGATGCCTCAAGATCGAAGCCACGGATGAAGGACACGTGGACCAATAAAATCTACAACTCCCATCAACTCGTTGCCTATAAATAGTAGCTGCCAACCTACAGAGCAAGGGAGGAGCCGGAGGGAGGACCCTACAAGATCTAGTTCCTAGACTAGGGAGCTAATGTGTCGAGTTCCATAAAAGTCTACTACCTGATACGGCTGCCTGATACGATTGCTCGATACAGTCTGCCTGATACGGTCTGCCCGATACGGTCTGCCTGATACGGTCTGCCTGATACGGTCTTCCCAATACGGTTGCCCGATCCGGTCTACCCGATACAGTCTTCCCGATACGGCCTAGAGAGAGAGAGAGCCGAGGAGTCCAGAGGGATGAAGAGAAGACCCAAGGGGCGCGATCCGGCCTGCACAGAGGCTGAGGAGCGAGAGCCACCTCTCCTTTACGGGCTATATCTCTTTCCTCTTCTCTTTCATTCTACTGCATTCCTTTGTTTCTTGTACAAACGATGTTCATCCATCTTTGTTCGGTGCCAGTTATGCTTGTCTATGGCTAGTTAGCTCGTTCTTGGCTATGTAGCCCGATCTGGGCATGTTTATATACTTTTGCCTTAAGCAAGTAGATTCATATCAGATCTAGTATGTTGCATGTTCTATTTTCTCTTTCCAAGTTATGATTGCTAGTTTGGTTGATCTCTTACTCACTTGAACTGTTGTTTCTACCTATATCGAGAGATCCGTTATAGAAATAGCTAAGAGACGGTAGTTTGGATCCGAACCTGAGAGGGGGACGATCCGAGGTATTCTGTTCCTAACATCCCGGAATATCCTAAGACTCGAGAGGGAACTTAGTGTATTCCGAGGTGTTGATATGTCATTCCTTGAGAGAGTGTCATTGACGTATTGTTTATGGTGTAAGTCATGCATCGCGAGAGTGAGTGGGACGACCCCACAGGACAGATGCCACCATGCATACTAGATGCTTGCTTTCGTGTTCAAGGGTTGTCTATGCCCAAGAACGAGTGCATAGACTGCCCCGTTTGTGGTTACATAGCCATGAACTCTCTTTCTCTGATTAGTAGACTCACGAGCTCTGTTTTGTTTTGTTTTGTTTTCTTTGTTTTGTTTTATATTGTGACAACCCGCTAGACTAGTTCTAGCAATTACTTTTATCGACTATTGTCTTGGCTTATCTGACTAAAGAACGAGATCTCTGGCATCCTAAACGTCACCACGTCCCTGTGTTCGACCCCATATATCTACTTCGACCCCGTAATAAAGTTGCGGGGGCCTAGAAGGTTTTGGGTTATAAATTTAAAGCTTGATTCCTTCCTTCATCAAGGTTTTGGGTTTTCACGCGTCCGAAAATGAACGCGGGATGAAGGAAAGAATCAAGCTTTACATTTATAACCCAAAACCTTCTAGGCCCCCAAAACTTTATTACGGGGTCAAAGTAGATATACGGGGTCGAACACAGGGACATGGTGACATTTAGGACGCCACAGATCTCGTTCTTTAGTCAGATAAGCCAATACAATAGCCGATAAAAGTAATTGCTAGAACTAGTCTAGCGGGTTGTCACGTTATAAAACAAAACAAAGAAAACAAAACAAAACAAAACATAGCTCGTCAGTCTACTAATCAGAGAAAGAGAGTTCCTGGCTATGTAACCACAAATGGGGTAATCTATGCACTCGTTCTTGGGCATAGACAACCCTCGAACACCCAAGCAAGCATCTAGTATGCACAGTGGCATCTGTCCTGTGGGGTCGTCCCACTCGCTCTCACGATGTGTGATTAACACCATAAACAATATGTCAATGACCCTCTCTCGAGGAATGACACATCAACACCTCGGAATACACTAAGTTCCCTCCCGAGTCTTAGGATATTCTGGGGTGTTAGGAACAGAATACCTCGTATCTTCCCCCTCTCAAGTTCGGATCCAAACTACCATCTCTTAGCTATTTCTACAACGGATCTCTCGATACAGGCAGAAACAACAGTTCAAGCGAGTAAGAGATCAACCAAACTAGCAATCATAACTTGGAAAGAGAAAATAGGACATGCAACATACTAGATCTGATATGAATCTACTTGCTTAAGGCAAAAGTATATAAACATGCCCAGATCAGGCTACATAGACAAGAAGGAGCTAACTAGCCATAGACAAGCATAGATGGCACCGAACAAAGATGGATGAACATCGTTTGTACAAGAAACAAAGGAATGCAGTAGAATGAAAGAGAAGAGGAAAGAGATATAGCCCGTAAAGGAGAGGTGGCTCTCGCTCCTCAGCCTCTGTGCAGGCCGGATCGCGCCCCTTGGGTCTTCTCTTCATTCCTCTGGACTCCTCGGCTCTCTCTCTCTCTCTAGGCCGTATCGGGCAGACTGTATCGGGTAGACCGGATCGGGAAACCGTATTGGGAAGACCGTATCAGGCAGACCGTATCAGGCAGACCGTATCGGGCAGACCGTATCAGGCAGACTATATCGAGCAATCGTATCAGGCAGCCGTATCAGGTAGTAGACTTTTAGGGAACTCGACACATTAGCTCCCTAGTCTAGGAACTAGATCTTGTAGGGTCCTCCCTCCGGCTCCTCCCTTGCTCTGTAGGTTGGCAGCTACTATTTATAGGCAACGAGTTGATGGGAGTTGTAGATTTTATTGGTCCACGTGTCCTTCATCCGTGGCTTCGATCTTGAGGCATCAGGTGGGCCAATATGACTGTCACCAGATGACCGTGTCGGGCAGGGGGAGTGTCGGGCAGCTGTATCAGGCAGGCCATATCAGGAAGACATATCGGGCAGGCCCTATCGAGCAGCCGTATCGACCAGCTGCTGGAATTCTTGTCTTTTCAGGTTCGGTACTTGAGAGTCCCAAAATTGGCTAGTTTCGGTGCCTACAAGTCTAAAACAGGCTAATTAGCTACATTATTGGCTATTTTCACTACATTATCTAATGGAGAGACAGAAAACATAAAACATGAGCAAAAGAGTGCATATTAGGACTAAAGTGATATAAAGTCATAGATAAAATGCATAGAAAATATGCGCTAATTTAGGTGTTATCAACTACCCCAAGCTTAAAACTTGCTTGTCCTCAAGCAAGACTGTGCTCAAAGAACAAAAGATAACATCCAAATTAAGCTTGGAAATAAATGCTAAAGTTAAGAAAAATAGTTTAAAGCATCAATACTCTTGATCCATGTCATTTCAGAACAAACCCACACCAAACAAGCACAATCCTGCCAAAGCAAGATCAAAGAGTGTCCTGGCAAGATTAAGCGAATTAACTACAGCCTGTAGATACTCATGAGGGTTTGAATCATAATTATTTAAACATGAAAGAGTTGTCATTTAGGTTATCAAGTAGGTGATGAGCAATGAGCCATCACCATGAATCCATGCATACCAATCTGGATCAACGCGCCTCTCACTTATTCATGTCCTAAGAAACAAAGAAAAAAGACTCTAATGACTTCTGAGGATCTCGATCTGCATCAGGTTGGTCCATGTAATGAGCAACAATCCCTGTAGTCCGAACCAGTTGGCCCAGAGCAGTGAGACGAACTCCTCATACTGCGCTCGAACCAAAATTGCTACTGAGATGATCTCATAGGTCACCTAAGGGTTCCTAGTGACTCTCTAATGAGCTTTTAGAGTGATACTGCCAGGCACGACATACCCGCGTTCATGAGCGCAGTCATACACCGGCTGGGCATCATCCTCAACTCTCCTAAAAGAGAAAACATCGCTCATTTATTGTTCACACTCAGGCTTTTATCATCTGCATTCTATTTTTGTGGGCTTGGGTGAGAACTATATAGATATTTTGGGAATTTGTGGGTGGCCAAGCCTCTTTTGCACATTTTTATATTTTTTGTCTTTTTCAATCGATCTAATGTGAGAAGGCATGTAGTCCCTTAAGGAAAAGCACTTCACCTTGATCATGGCTCAAAACTCATCATGATCCACTTGATACCTATGTATACAGATAGAAATTATGATTCAAGAATCCTTAGAATAGAGGCAAACTTGTGAATCCACAGCTAGGTTCTTTGATCATGTTTTAGCTCATTCCAATGGTCCTTTACCATGGATTTTCCATTCACGACATAGATCAAGGGAATTCAGCTTTAAGCTATGAAAAAGGGAAATAACCTTAGATTTATTACCAAACTCAAGGAAAGAGTCAAAGAGCAAGTCAAGCAAAAGGTCATGCAATTTTTAAGATGAAAATTGTGCATCTAGGCATGAAGTCAAGCATTTATCTATTAGATTCACACCAAATCACCATAATTGCTTTTAAACTAAATGCAGGAAGTAAACGTGCATGCAAGAAGGGTGAAGAGAAAAAAGGGCAAAGCCTACCACTCCAAGCATAAAACTTTGGTCGTCCTCGAGCAAGACTTAAACTTGGAATACAGAGGCAGGAATGCATGATTTTAACAACAGTTATTGAAGTTCTAAAGATGATGCATGGATGCAAGGAAATAAAACACATAGAGGAAAGAGGCTAACTAACAAGAACAGGGACATTAAAATTTATTGTAATAAAAGGGAAGGAGGGTGGGTAAGAGAAAAGGGGGTGGCTGCCCCACGATACTGACACTGGGATCCCAAATTATGAGTTTTGGGACCAGTGTCACCTATGTCTTGCCGACGGGTTCCGCCACATAATATGAGTAGAACAGGAGGATGTGTTGGCCCTGTCGAGTCTAAAGAAGAAAAGTAAAATTTGGCGACTCGGTGAAGTCATCTTTGTACTGGAATTGATTTGAGCTGCACTGGGATGAATTCTTTGGCAAATCATCCTCAAGGTACCTTTCATTATATGAATCTAAAAATGAAGGTCCTGGGATGTCAACATAGGATGAAATAGATGAGAGAGGTTGGATATCATCTTGATGACTCATATCTTCTCTCTCTATCTCTGCACTTGAGGTTGGATGCTCAGATAAATCTTCATGTACTGTCTGAGTCATCAAATCATCTTCTGAGCAAAAAGTACCCCCTGAAGAATTTGTTTGTAGTTCTACCACCCCAATCTTATCACCTGGCGTGGAGTCAGGGGTGTCTTCATGCTCAGCATCCATGTTGTAGTGAACCGTCCATCCTGCCCCCTTGACGTCCACCAAGCCTTGTAAAGGGGTGGTGGCAAATGATGGCTCATGCTTCTCCAACTCGTCTTCCTTACTATACTCACTGCTCCATGTCGAGCAGCTATCATCGTCGTCGTCATCGTCGAACAAATTGTTCCAAACCATGGTTGGCATACTACTCAAATAAAAATGACAAGTCTCAATATGAGATATGTCACTCTGGTCTGGTTCAATATCTGACTCTGGTTCCTCTAGCCAACCTTCTGGATGTGAGGAAATTTCACTTTTAGAGTCTTCAACATCATCATCATAGATCCATTCAGGTCTATGACTCATATCTTCCATTGGTTCATCAACTGGGTCATCTGGATATAATGAAGGGTTTCCTGGGGTGGGTTGGTCTTCACAGAAAAATCTTGGTGAATCCAGTTGATGGTCTGAATAGGATGGTGATGCATACTCCACTTCATACCCAATGGAATGGTCCTGATGACTAACGTCTTCATTATCTTGTGATGGCATTTGTAATTGGATTGTAACTAAATCAATGAGCTCTTGGATCCTCCTGCCTTGTTCAACATCTTTATCATGAAGTTGTTGTACTTGAGTAGCAATGCTTTCGAGACCCGTAGATTCTGCCATGCACATCGGTTGCTGACCTGCTGTACCAAACTGATGCGCTTGAACGAATCCTCGTTCAACAGTTTGAACTAGACTTCTACTGCAGTCTGCAGCCTCGGTGGCTACTTTGAGATGACGATCCTACTCTTCTAGCAGTTGTTGCATTGGATCGACATCTTCTTGGAGATGAGGCGCTAAGGAGGTGAGTGCTTGAATACTTTCCCTAGCCAAATCCACTGCCTTAATCAGTTCTTGATCCCATGATAGAATGGGGGTCGATGGTTGACTGGCAGTCTCCTTTGTTGGAATTTCAACATATGACGACAGTGGAGGTGAGTATAACTCGACTAGTTGCAAAGCACGACCTTCAATTATTTTCTAGCAGTCGGAACTGTGGAAAAACTCAGGAGGACAGGTGGACAAGATGACTTGTGTTGCGGAAGCAAGGTCCATGGCTGAAAAAAAAGGTATGAGAAAAAGAAAAGTGATTTAGTATATATGAACAAGTATGTGTAAAGCAAGAGGAAAACTATGCATGTATATATAGGCTTATAGTGACAAAACAAAAATCTACTAGGCGTGTAAACGTGGAAAACCACGTCCCCGACAACGGTGCCAAAAGTTGATCGGCCTTTTTCATGCATCCGGAAATGAACGCGGGATGAAGGAAGGAATCAAGCTTTAAGTTTATAACCCAAAACCTTCTAGGCCCCCGCAACTTTATTACGGGGTCGAACACAGGGATGTGGTGATGTTTAGGACGCCATAGATCTCGTTCTTTAGTCAGATAAGACAAGACGATAGTCGATAAAGTTATTGCTAGAACTAGTCTAGCAGGTTGTCATGATATAAAACAAAACAAAGAAAAGAAAAGAAAAGAAAACAAAACAAAACAGAGCTCGTGAGTCTACTAATCAGAGAAAGAGAGTTCCTGGTTATGTAACCACAAACGGGGTAGTCTATGCACTCGTTCTTGGGCATAGACACCTCCTTACAGAATACTCTAGTTCCCATTAGTGTGCAGGATTTCTCTTTATTGTTGTGAGGGTTGAGTAGCCTTGATGTTAGTTACTTGGCTTGGAAGAAATTCTGTCTATTTTTATGTCTGATGCATATTTAAAGTAGATTAATCTATTATGTGCTTTCCTTCTATGCATACTTGAGATACTACCTACAAACATAACAAGATTTTCATTATTGACATTATTCTATTAATGGCTCCTACCCTTTGCTTAGTGAAGCAGGATGCAGGGCAGCTTAAATGACTAATGAAAAACTACACATTAAGGAGGTAACTTTAAAGAGTCTGAACACTATTTTAGTGGCATTGCAAATGAATTCCAATCAATATTTTGTTACCTCTAGAATACATTTGAGGTACTTTTATATTTGATGCTAATGAGCCTGTGGTCTATAAAAAACTTCACCTTTAGGAGGAATGCTCGAGGGATGGTTGTATGTTGCATGTAAGTGAATTCCAACTCAATTTACAAGATGTTGAAAGTTATTTAATGGTGATCTAAATCTATTAAATATACTTCACTACTCCCATGTTTCTCATGTGTTCTTACCTCAGTGTCTTTGAAGCTTTGTGTTTGGGTTTTTGCTATAAAATTTTGAGTCTTGGTGAGTTATTTGTTGAGGTAAGTTTGAACTTCCCCTCCTACCATTCCCTTTTAAAATTTAGCCTATAATTTGTCTCCTTTGAATTGAACTAGTCACGAACTTATGAAGTACAAGCCCTTATCTCATTGGATGAGTTGAAGGCAAATAAAAAGAACCCAACACAAACTTGTATGCCAATGATGTTCTCTCAGCAACGACCTAACTTAGCAAGTTACTTATGATAAACCCCATGCATATTAAGATATACAACTTTGATCTTTCTTAACCAATATAAAGAATAAGGTGGATACCATACACAAATATTTCTCATAAACTGTACATGTTAATTTTTTTCTGAATCTATTTAGTGTATCATATGCCCTCCACAACCCACTCAATAGGATATATTAGAAGCTTATTACTTTTTTCCAATACATTTGCACTTTTCAAATCTTTAAAATGCCCTCTTCAATGCATTTTCACTCCTTTCCATACCCATTACTTGCATAGTGTTTGAGTCAATCTAGAATGATCAAAACTAGTTATCTATTATTTGGAACTTACCAAATCACAATCAAGATCCTACATACTGTGGATCCAGCTTAATACTACCATAATAGTGAAGGTCATTGACAGGTGGCATCGACATGGTTGGAAAGTCTGGACAAGAATGAAGTGGATCTCTATGAAACATAATATTTTTCACATGTGTTGCAGCATAGTTCATAAATACAACAATTTCCCTTTCCTAAATAGAGTAGTATATCGCATGAATTGTTTGTTATCTGACTTGTGTAGATCTTGTATACTCTAGCAGTTTCCAAGAATCAAAAGAGGCAAAGGACAAGGAGGATGAATCGACCATGATGCACAAAATAGAGGATGATCATGGTTTACACACCCTGGGCCCCTCTACTTGCATTTGAGATCAACATCGAGCTCATGGCCTCATGGTACCAAGATCCCTAACCTCTTGCTTCCCCCCTGCTATCTACAAATGACACCACTGTAGCAAACAATTACAACATGAATTGATTGTTTGAGAGGGAGACAAACTCCTATGATTTGATCCCACAAGCAAAGGTTGGATCACACAATGTGAACAACTACTCCTCTTCTCTCACTCAACCAGTCAAATGAGATAGATCTAGCCACTGGATCAGTTGCTGCCCACCATGTGGCCGGTTCCTACCTCTTTGGGGCTTCCTCTCTCAAAGATCAAGGGATGTAAAAGATAACAGGTTATGATCTCCCTGTCATCGGATGATAGGTCAAGTCCATGATCAACCTCTCCCTTGGTATTATTTCTAGCCTTCTTTATGACATAATTGATGGCCATAAATGATACCATATAATTCATGAGATGCTAGGGTTGAAAGTTATTCTACACCTTGGATGAGAGCATGTTCTGCTATTTCTTTTTTAAAATAGAGCATGTTCTGCTATGGTCAGGGCTGTGCATCCATTTTATTACTAGTTATTACTCTTAGAGTATTTTAGTTATTTGTGTTTCGAGTCTTTTTACACATCATTCACATACTATTAGGTAGATTTTCCACATAGAGAAAATGAGAAAACTCAACAAGATCACTGTAATTAATGAGGCTACAAAACACTTGTATATCGATTGGCCTAACTGCAATCATGGTTGATCTCCTTGTTGGGCTCATATTGAGCCAACAATTATGATTGAAGAGGGATGCATTCCATAGGATTTTCATTGGTGCTCATAGGTATGACCATCAATCTATTGTTTTATCTTCCTCTCATATTTTTGTTTGGTCTAGAATTGATCAAATCTCATGTACTTTTTGTGAAAAATGGTTAACATTGGATGTTCCAGTTTTATATATCTCATTTTAACTATTATGTACCACATTCCATGTCTGAATTTTAGCTCTCAGGTAGATTAACAATATTTTTAGTTTCTATAATGTTTATTGTGTTAATGAAGGACTATGGATTTAGAAAAAGGGCTAGCATTAGTATTCCATGTATGTAATCTACTATCTAATCTTTTAAAGCTCATAAATCTAAGGGCGGGTTACAAAATCATCCCTACACTATTAAGGTGGTATTTATAATTATATCCATTGTATGATATTTATTCTCTATATCAATCATCGAATATGATCAGGTTGACTTTGTCTATATTCAGTTCAATATTTCATCTTTTGTTGGTGTTAAAGGATACAAGCTCCTAAAAATCATTGGGAATATCAGTATTCTGATATGCACTGATTTTGAGCATATTGGCATGTGGTTTCACAAGGTCTGTGGACATTAGATGCTAATGGAGAAGGTGCCTCTCCTAAATTTTAACTTTTCCGCATTCCAGAAATCCATTCATCTGTGTTTGTTCGCTAATCGACCTCATTGCATTCATGGTTATGAATCCGTCTGCTAAAAGGTT
This sequence comes from Alisma plantago-aquatica, assembly GCA_963693085.1. NCBI lineage: Eukaryota > Viridiplantae > Streptophyta > Magnoliopsida > Alismatales > Alismataceae > Alisma > Alisma plantago-aquatica. The sequence continues at coordinate 1,006,642,706 of OY856412.1, forward strand.
TGAATGTGATAGACAAAGGTCATTTGGTTTTCACATTCTTTTGAATATTTGTATCGTTTCATCCATCAATAAAACTTATTTATTAAGTCTTATCACATAAACCAAGAATTGAATACCATGTTTTTGGTTTATGTTATATGTTAGAGTCTGTCAGACCATCCTTTTGGTTGGGAGCCTCATGGATGGACATAGTCACACCAATATTTCAACCATTGAAATATTATACATGAGTTCGTGTTCAACATATAAAAGAATAACTAGATCAAAACATGGTAGTTTGTTAACAATCTTGTATCTACATATATATTTGCAACCTATCTTACATTCAGTTCAGTTGGTAGAGTTGTGTCACTGTAAGGAAATTCAATGATCACAATGTTGGCTCCATGTTAAGATGCTCATTAAACCAAAATGAATGAATATTGCAAATATTTATTGGGCTTCATGTCTGTATGGTAGTATATTGCAAAAATTTCCGATTCTATAACAGTTTAAATTTGTAATATACTACAAACCAAAACATATGAACTACCATATCCTCTAGTGCGGTCAAGGAAACACATATTACTTGGATTAGTAATTTTTGGACATAGTGTGGGTTGGGAGAAAGGGATGGAGCATTAATTGGTGAGCTAGAAAAATCATGGTGAAGACATAACTCTTCCCCTAATCGTAGGAAAGGATGGGACACATATTTTGAACTTGATTTTCTGAGACAGTTGGGCCACCACATAGGCTAGTATATTATTAATTGTTTTTGTTAGCTTGCAATATTAATTATGTTTGCTGCATTTTACCTTACAAATCTTGAGCCTTGTGTTCTATCAATATCTCTACAATTAGTTAACTTATATCATATCTCTGCTTACAAATTTTGTGTGGCTTTTTTTCAGTTTAGTTTCAAATCAAGTAGTGTGTTGGTTGTAGATGAATATCAATATGCCTTATACCTTGTGCTTGTTCTGTATAAAAGGGATAAACAATGGGTCTATAATCAACTAGCATGTGCGTTCCCTTAGAAAAAAATGATTGCTTTATTTGTTATCCTTAACAAAAAGTCAAATATCTTCTAGCTGCTTTAGTTTAATATTGACTACATAACGACATTCTAACCCTTACCTAGTAAGATAAGCATACCCATGTGCTTATAGTTTTACCCTTAGTCTGTACTTCATACTTTCCTAAGTATTGACCCATATGAGAAGTACTATAATCTGTATCATATGAGGAGCATTATCTATCTGCTTAACTTGTTAGGAACCAAATGACTTAATTTTCTTACACTCTTTATCAGCTGATGTCGGCTAAGATAAAGTTCATACATCCATTACCTTATTGTCTTTTTCATGTCTTATTAGTAATGATTGATGTGAATTCTTCAAGGATATGCATGAGTGATAACATATCTCGTAAATATTCAGCCCCATGAATGAAGCTAAGATAGTTTTTTCTTCATTGAGCAGTAAGATAGAAATGGAGATCAAGATGAAACTCTAATGTAGATTTTCAAAGCATATAGCTCTACTTATGGATGTATCTTGCTACAGGGATATTGATTGGCTCTTTACTTAATTTACCCAGGGCTACGAGTCCTTTCCGTGTAAGCAGAGGTTACCTTGGATTGAAGGGAGCTCAAAGTAGAGGTGGGTGCGAAACACTTTCTGGCGAAGAAATTGCAGAGGACAGCGGCGCTTTCTGGTGAATGAGGAGGTGTTGTCGGTGGTCTCTCCAAGGCAGCAGAGTCGAGTCGTCGTCCGTCTCTCCAAGGTAGCGCTTTCTGGAGAAGTAGTATGGATGCTCTGGGATGGCGGCGATGTGAAGGCAGTCGTCGTCGGTCTCTCCAAGGTAGCGGTGAGCTCTACGGCCCTCTGGGACGGCGGGCAGTTTACGGTGGAAGTGAATTTTGGGGGAAACGGGCGCACGGAGGAAAAGAGGAAGCGCGGGTGTTGAATTGTTTTACCATTATGTGACACCTATTTATTAATTAGATCTGTACATGTATTATACATGTACATGTACATATATGCAATGTATATGATTCATGTAGGTTAATAATTATTCTGCAATAATATCACATAAGGGTGTTAAATAATTGTTAGTTCTGGGTAAAAAAATGAACCGGCCCAGTCAATCTCGGACCCAATCTAAAATTGAAGTTTTTTAGAAAAATAATTCAAAGGCTATTTTGTATGTAAAATAGTAGATACATATGTAGAACATGTAAATATAGAGGTTGATTAGTTACTTTGTTATAATATCACACAAGGTGTTAAAAATTAGTTTCGAGTCAGTTAGTTTCGAGACAAAACATGGCCTAGTTAGAGAGTTCAATTGTCAGTGTCGGACCCAAATGCAAAACTAGATTTTAATTGTTCGAATGGTGTCTCAATTGAGAACGACCCAGATTGAAAACATTAGATTCGAAAGAAAACTTGGAGCCAGATTTGACAATGAATATAAAAAAAATCTCTGATTAGATGTTCATGATTATATTTCGTGTGATATAATATTGGGTGGTCAGTTCCGGGTCAAAACATCCACCCAGAGTGAAAAAATTGTCATTCCCATGACCACACAAAATTAAATTTTGTTCAATCAACCTCTCAAACTGAAACCAACCCATATTAAAAAAATTAAATCCCAAAAAGAACTCAGACCCATATTTGACAATAATTTTATATGAAAAAATAATTATTTGATTACATGTTCATGATAAAATTCTCTAATAAGAAATTGGGTTTAGCTCGGTTCTGGGTATATAAAACAAGTCAGAGTCTATTGTATAATCTTGGCATATAACAATGGATTATAGCGTATTGTGTGACTATGGTCTATTACAACATGTAGCTATTACAACAGGTAACCAAACAGAAGAAGACTTGCAGTGGCACAAGGAGAGGGAGTTCTTGTTTTGGTTTTAGAGGCGGGACTTTGGCATCATTCTATTTCCGGAGCGGGAGCGAGAGCGAGGGTTTGGCTCCGTTATTTTATTTTCAGAGCGGTAGATATAGAACGAAAGGGAGGCATGTATTGGAAAGTAATCCACCGTCTAAATGAATTAGGATTCAACAAGGTACAAAAAAGGAATCTACAATTGTTGTTTAAAATCAACGGATGATCCATTTAAACCATTATGATTATCTAAAAAGAAAAGGATAGATGTCCACAATCAAATGGATCCTCTTCACGGAAGTAAAAGAGATAATGGTTGGTTTAATATAGTTAATATTGGTTAGGAAAAAAGTTAATGAGGGTCAGGAGAAATCCTTGGGTAAATTAAATGATAGTCTGGGATACATTTCCATAAGGTCAGGGATAAGCCTTTGGGAAAATTTAATATACTCATCAAGGATAGCATCACAAGGGTCAGGGATAAGCCTTTAGAAAAATTAATACACTTGTCAGGGATTATTTCCTTGAGGAAAAATCCTTCGGCCTTGTTGAGTTTTATAGTAGTGATTGAGGGGAAATAGTCTTTAGAAAATATTGAAACATGAAACAATGCTAAGTGAGTATTTTTTTTAAACAATTTGGAAATAAATTGTTTTGTTCGGGATAATACGTGAAAATGCATAAATGACGAATAGAACATGAATAATTCAGGGAAAATACAGGTTTAATACGAAATTCAGGTGTACCATACGTCTAATAAAAAAATTGCATATTATACGTGAATAATTGAAAAATTCAGAGAATTATGTGAATATGACATGTTGTTAAACTATGATCTTTTACAATATGTAGCTAGTACAACAGGTGATATCATGTTGTGTAATTATAGTATATTACAATGGTTTAGTTTACGTTGTGGATAACCTCCAATTTTTTGATGTTATCTTAGTAATATTCTTCAGTATTCCACACTCTTTCTCAGATAAAGTAGACAAAATCTCTAAATATTATCTTTTATTGCAAACATACTGATAGATTAACTTTTCTCCTTTTTACTTACAGAAAAAGACACAAAAAAATCACAAAAGAGTCAAACGGTCCCAAGACCGCATGGACTCACACGGTCCCAAGACCGCATGAAGCCAAACAGTCTCAAGACCGCATGGAGTCATACGATCTCAAGACCGCATGGAGTCATACGATCTCAAGACTGCATGAAGCCAACCGGTCTCAAGACCGCATGAAGCCAAATGATCTCAAGACCGCATGGAGTCATATGATCTCAAGACCGCATGGAGTCATACGATCTCAAGACCGCATGAGTCCAAATGGTCTCAGAGTCCAAACGGTCTCAGAGTCCAAACGGTCTCGGATTCCAAATGGTCTCGGACTCCAAATGGTTTCAGAGTTCAAACGGTCTCAGACTCCAAACGGTCTCGGAGTTCAAACGGTCTCAGAGTCCAAACGGTTTCCAAGACCGTTTGGACCCAAAATTTACCAAACCGTTTGGACTTCACTTAAGGCCTATAAATAAGACCCAAGGGGTCCTCCCAAGGGGAGCAAGTTTCAGATGCCCAGAGGCTGCCTCTATCACTCCAGAGCTATTCCAACTTCCATCCTCCGCCCGAAGGCTGCCGGTCTGAGATCCACGTTCCATCATGAAGCTGCTTTCTCTCTCTTCACCAAAGAAGGTGGGAAGAGGAGATCTCATCATCAAGCAACCTATGAAGACTGAATATCGTCAATCTCTCTCTCTCTAAGGGGTTGACTTTCCTCTCTCCATTGTGGGGATGATGCTCTCTCTCTCTCTTCTCGCCTCCTTCTTTGTCCTAGCTATGAGCGAGTAGTCTCTTTCACTAGGGTGCAGGGAGTAGCCCCTCTACCCATGCTTTCATTTCATGTAATGTAATCCATAGTTTGCAATATATAGATGCTTCCTTAACAGTTCAACATCAATCGTTTAATGAATGCTTGTTGCTTGATCACCAACTTGTGTTATCTTTTATCTTTTAGTATGAATTGTCTATGTTTGTACTACTAGATTTGAAACTCGATTGAATGTTGGTTCTTGATGCATGTATCCACCATGCATCTGTTTCGGTATCTAGGAGTGTTTTTCAAGAAGTGGAGTAAACTCACTTACCATCGTTATACTTTCATACTATGAAATGGAATCAGTTGACGTATGAAAAGTACAACCTTGATAAGTCGAGGAACACACTTTGCGAAGGGAAGGATGCAAAGTAGTTGACCATTCATTTGGGGATGGCTGACTTTGCAACATTCCCACACTTCTCTTAGTTAGTTCTCTGAAAGGAAACTGAGTCTATAAAGATACTAACTGTTTTAACTCTTGTTGCAGGTTATGTTTTATTTTGCATGTTTTGATCCATGTGTAGTGGCGGTGAAAACCGATCACACCCTAGTGGTTCCTTATCATTGTTTAACATCCTTAAATTTACTTACTTGCTTTACTTTACTTGCTCTTAGTCTAAAAACAACTAAACCAACCTTTTTATTTAAATACCAACTTTTAAGAGATTAAGTGAAATTCCAACGTTTTCCTTCTTGTTGCTCTCAACAAGACCGTTGTCCCGTGGATTCAACCCTTAACTATACTACGATAAGACTTCCACGTATCATAGCATACGTGGGTGGAGTTCTCAATCTAGTATAAGCAAGGCTAAACCTAAAGACTTACTATCTTTAGGATTTTTAGTGGTGCACGCAATTCCACGTAAGTGGAAGCTCCATCAAAAATTGGCGTCATTGCCGGGGACAACGGAACGTTTTAATTTCATTTACCATCTTGTTAGTTGGTTAGGGTTTTTCACTTTTCTTTAAACATTACTTCATATCTTCTTGATTTCATCACACCTTCCGCATTATCTAACAACTGTGTTTCTTCCTCTACTCAGGTAGAAGACGTGTATGCAACCATCGCATAACCTCGGATTCTCCCATGATCCAGAGTATGACTCTGAGGTAGAGAGAAGCTTCCACCTCCACATTAGACTCAACCGCCAAAGAGCCAGGCAAATCGCTGAAGATCAACGACAAGCCACGTTGGTTATGGAAAGGGTCAACGCCGCCATAGCAGCTCAGAGAGCACAACTCATTGCTGACACTCGTGCTTAGATTCAAGCAGAGATCCGAGCTGAAGAACAAGCTCACATCTGAGCTGAAAACGAGGCTGCCCAGTTAGAGTTGAGGAACAAGAAACTACGAGACTATGCCGTCCCAAAAAACTACGAGGATAATCACCCAGTCCGGCCACCCATCATCAACATACCCCATTTTGAGATCCGGACGCAATGGATTCAAATCATGCAGGGTATTTCATTCTCTGGTAGTTCTAGAGATGACTGCATGGATGACTTGAAGAGATTCAAGGCACTTTGCCGACTTGTCCCGCAAGCCGGAGTTTCCTTCGATGAAATAATGCTACATCTTTTTCACTTCACCTTATCCGGAAGGGCCTTGAGTTGGTACAACTCTCTAGATAGGGAAGCAATCATCACCACCTGGGATCCCTCAGAAGAGAAGTTCCTGGAGAAGTTCTTCCCTCCGTCGTTAACCTACAAAATTAGGGGACAAATTAACCACTTTGCCCAACTTCCCGGAGAAACGCTCGCAGAAGCATGGGAAAGATTTAAGGAGCTTTTAAGAAAGTTCCCTCATCACAGTATCTCCCAGAATCAAGTGATAGAAAAATTCTATAGAGGGGTGAGTGATGATATCAAACAATTTTTCGATTCCTCATTTGGAGGGAATTTTATGAGGAAGAACTACGAGGATGCTTGGAAGATCGTCACTCTTGGAGATGAGAACCAATCTAATTGGGGACGATCATCTGGTAAAGGAGTCCTCGAGGTTTATAAAGCTGAGGAATCAATGGAAATGAAGGCTATTGCTGAAGCTCTAAAGACTATCGCTCACAAACAGCAGGCACTTGAAGCTTCATTTGGGGAATATGATAAGAAGAAACCCCCCCAAATTCAACAAGTTAAAGCTGCTACGGGAACCTGTGAAGCTTGCCACGTATCTGATCACCCTATGCTATCATGTGGGTTGCTTTACAATGTAATGATGGATATGCAACCACCGCAACAGCAGTATGAACCAATTATTGAACAACCTGAAGAATAGTTACCCGAGAAAGTAAACTCCATTCATTCCATACTGGGACAAGCTTACTATAACCCAAACCAACCAAGAAACCACCTCAGGTTCCAATATGGAAATCCTGCAGGGACTGCCAATCCACAACACCAAACGCAAGGGGGATCTTCTAATAGACTGCCACCAGGATTTCAAAGCAACTTTAACCAGAATCAAGGGAACCTTAGAAATAACCTACCAAGATCCAACTACCAAAGGAATCTCTCCGCTTACTACCAATACACCCATCCTCCTCTGCACCCACAACTATCCCCTCAGATGCAGCAATCACAGCAGCCTCAGTTAGCACCACCGCCACAACAGCCACATCAAGGACAACAACAATTTCAATAGAAAAATATCCCTTCTCAGCCCAATGATGAGATAACTATGATCAGGCAAATGCTACAATCGCAACAAACTATGCTCGCTAATCAGCAAGCTCAGCAGAAGGCTGTAGAGGCTCAATTAGCACAAATTGCTGCCCAGTTGAAACCCCTAGCAGGCACGTTTGCTGGCCAACCAGAGTCGAACCCAAGACATGACCAGAATAGACCGGAGCAACTGAATGTTGTCACTACCAGATCAGGTCGTGTCTTTCATGAAGCTACAAGGATCACTCCAGATAATGATGATACATCTGTCTTTGTTCCAAATGCTAGCCCAAGTCTAGCAACTGAGAATTCTGTAGAGACTGAAAAAAGCAAGGAAAAGGAACAAGTCCCCAAGGAGTTAGAGGTCCCGCAATATAAACCTAGGATACCATATCCCGGTAGATTGAAAGAGACTAAGATGGACACTAGATTCCAAAAATTCAAGGAGGTGATGAAGAAACTCTATATCGACATCCCTCTCCTCGATGCCCTATCTGAAGTACCAGCTTGGGCCAAATACCTAAAAACTTTGCTGTCAAGGAAGTATATTACCGAGGAGCAAGAGACCGTTAAACTAGCTCAGACTACCTCTGATATCATTCTTAACAAGATGCCAAAGAAAAAGGACCCTGGTTCCTTCGGTATTCAGTGTTGTATTGGAAATGCTTCAAGGAAAGAAGGGATTAGCTGACTTAGGAGCTAGCATATCGATCATGCCTTACTCTATGTGCAAAAGATTGGGTTTTACAGACTTGCTGCCCACAACGATGACAATCCAGTTAGCTGATTCCACAATCACTGCACCTCTAGGAATTATTGAAGATATTCCAGTCAGGATAGGCAAAGATGCCTATGTCCCGTGCGATTTTGTCATCATGGATATTAAGGAGGATCTGAGATACCCAATAATTTTTGGCCAACCTTTCCTTGCCACAGCCAGGGCATTTATCGATATTGAATCTGGCACGATCATCCTAAGACTCAGAAAAGAAGCAATTCAATTCTGAGTTCTCAACAACATGAAAGGTCCCAGCATTCAAGAGGAGGTCTTTCTCGTAGATGCAATACATCAAATGTCCCAATTAGAAATATCTGAGTCATCTAATGAGTTAGAGAATGTTCTAACCAACCCAGAAGTCAAATTTTCTACAAATGAATTAGTTCAACAATGTTTGCAACATTTAGAGAAAGCTGAAGAAGCACCGACAACCACCGTTGAGGAGATCAAATCCGTCACCATTTTAGAAGTAATAAAAACACCCAAGGCTCCCGAGATGAAGACTCTACCCATGGGACTTAAACACGTCTTCTTGGATGAGGAAAAATTATGTCCGGTTATCATCAGTTCCACCCTGATAGAAAACCAGGAAGAAAGACTTCTTGTTGAGTTGAAGAAGCACAAGAAAGCCATTGGGTACAAAATAACTGACCTGACAGGTATAAATCCAGCCTTATGCATGCATAGACTGCCAATGGTCGAAGAATTTAAGCCATCACGAGAACACCAGAGGAAGCTGAACCCCAATCTTAAAGAAGTGGTTCGCCTTGAAGTCCTCAAATTGCTGAAAGTCAGGATAATCTACCCAATTTCAGACTCCCAGTGGGTCAGCCCCGTCCAAGTGGTTCCTAAAAAGGGAGGAACCACTGTCGTGCTAAATGACAAGAACGAGTTAGTACCGACAAGGACTGTGACGGGGTGGAGGATGTGTATCGACTATAGGAAGCTTAACAAATCAACGCGAAAAGATCACTACCCTCTGCCCTTTCTCGACGAAGTCCTTGAACGCTTAGCCCATCAAAAGTACTTCTGCTATCTAGATAGTTATTCAGGGTTCTACCAAATCCCCATACACCCAGAAGACCAAGAGAAAACTACCTTTACCTGCCCCTTTGGAACCTATGCTTTTAGAAGAATGCCATTCGGGCTGTGCGACGCACCCGCTACATTCCAAAGGTGTATGTCTGCCATTTTTGCAGGATTAACCGAATCTATAATGGATATATTCATGGATGATTTTTTAGTTTACGGGGATTCCTTCGATAACTGTCTAATCAACCTTGGACAAGTCTTACAACGATGCGAGGAAACGAACCTCATCCTGAATTGGGAAAAATGCCATTTCATGGTAACTGAAGGTGTCGTCCTCGGGCATAGAGTGAGTGACAGAGGGATTGAGGTCGATAAGGCAAAAATCGATGTTATCTCAAAGTTGTCGCCACCAAAAGATATAAAAGGAGTTCGAGCATTCCTTGGTCATGCTGGGTTCTATAGAAGATTTATTAAAGATTTCTTAAAAATAGCAAAACCCATGACCCAACTTCTGACCAAAGACACCCAGTTCAATTTTAATCAAGAATGCCTACAAAGCTTATCAACTCTGAAAAATGCTTTAATCTCTGCACCCATACTAAGAGCCCCAAATTGGTCACAACCTTTTGAAATCATGTGTGACGCCAGTGATTACACCATAGGGGCTGTGCTAGGGAAAAGAATCGACAAGAAACCTTATGTAATCTACTACGCGTCTAAAATGCTTGATGAAGCACAGAAGAACTACACTACCACAGAGAAAGAGTTCTTAGATGTCATCTACGCATTCGAGAAATTGCGCTCTTACTTGATTGGATCCAAGGTCATCGTCTACACTGACCACTCCGCCATAAGATACCTAATTCAGAAGCAAGATGCAAAACCCAGACTTATCCGCTGGGTGTTGATGCTTCAAGAATTTGATTTGGAAATCAAAGACAAAAGCGGAGTGGAAAATGTCTTAGCCGACCATCTCAGTCGTATCGAAGTCGAAGATGAAGATAAAGTCCCTATCAGAGACTCTCTCCTAGATGACCAACTAATGAAGATTACCAGTGGATTTACCTGGTTTGCAGACATTGTTAATTATTTGTCTACAGGAATCATTCATCCCTCCGCTTCCCATCATGACAAGAGGAAATTCCTCCACGATGCAAAGTAATTCTATTGGGATGAACCCTACCTTTTTCGCCTTTGCACAGACAGAATTTTCCGTCGTTGCTTACCTGAAGAAGAGATTACCCCCATCCTAGAACATTGCCATTCTAGCCCCACTGGGGGGAACATGAGTGCGAAGAAAACTGCTATGAAGATTTTGCAATCAGGTTTCTTTTGGCCAACCATAGCAAAAGACTCCTATGATTTTATCAAATCTTGCAACAAATGTAAATTTTCTGGCAGCATATCTAAAAGGAATGAAATGCCACTCACCATGTGGCACGAGATCAAACTCTTCGACGTGTGGGGGATAGATTACATGGGTCCCTTTCCTTCTTCATATGGCTTCTCCTACATTCTGGTTGCAGTAGACTATGTCTCGAAATGGGTCAAAGCTATACCCACAGCGTCTAGCGATTCCAAACCAATCATTAAAATGTTTAAAGATATCATCTTTCCCAGCTTTGGAGTCCCCCGAACTGTCATATCCGATGGCGAGACCCATTTTCTGGAACGAAGCTTTGCAACCCTTTTCAAGATATACGGAGTTAATCATAAAGTTGCCACGCCTTACCATCCACAGACCAGTGGTCAGGTTGAGGTTTCAAACAGACAACTAAAGGCTATCCTAGAAAAAACAGTCAATAGACACCGCACCGACTGGTCCACCAAGCTTCCCGATGCCCTTTGGGCTTACCGAACAGCTTATAAAACACCAATTGGGACAACCCTGTTTCGTTTGGTATACGGGAAATCATGTCACCTTACAGTGGAACTAGAAAACAAGGCTTGGTGGACCATCAAACAACTAAATTTTGATTTTAAAAGTGTCGGAGAAAACAGACAACTCCAACTACAAGAGCTAGAGGAACTCCGAATGACCGCTTATAAAAGTGCCAGAATTTATAAAGAACAAACCAAAATGTGGCACGACGGTCATCTAAAAAGGAAAGACATCACCATCGGTGACACAGTACTCCTTTTCAACTCCAAGCTCAAGTTGTTCCCCGGAAAACACCACACAAAGTGGTCTAGGCCCTTCACCATCAAAATATATACCCGACTGGAGCTTTCATAATTGTTGACGTCAATGGAGGAGAAAGGACAGTCAATGACCATCGATTGAAAAAATACTACACTCCAACAGATAAAATGTCGAGACAGACTATTGAAATCAGAGACACCACAACATCAACTTAACAACATCAAAACATCGTCGAGCCAGCGACGCAAAACCCAGGCGCTACTTGGGAGGCAACCCAAGATCTGAACTTTTTCTTTTATCATCTATTCTTTTAAGTTACCTTAGGATTATCCTATGAAAATATAAAAACTTAAATAACCAAAACAAATATAAAAATATAAAAACCAATTTCTCCTTAACCCTCCCAAACGGTCCTGAAACCGTTTGGAGCCAAACGGTCTTGAAACCGTTTGGAGCCAAATGGTCTTGAAACTGTTTGGAGTCCAAACGGTCTTGAAACCGTTTGGAGTCCAAACGGTCGCTAAACCGTTTGACCTAAGGGTTTTGCAAGGTCAACCCCCCTAAATCCTATAAATATAACTCCCCCTCCTTCTTCTTTCTTTCGACTGCAGACCTCTCGTAAACCCTCCCGTGAACAGTTATTCCTGTTCAATCTTTGCCTCCACTCCCGCACAACCCACGACTAGGTTTCTCCTCGCCAGCGCAACCTTCGCATCAGCATTACCGATGCTCTCTCCATCGTCTTCCTCTCCCACTGCAACCAGGTAGTCGCGCCACTTTTGCCGACGCCTGTTTTGCCGCCGCAGCTACCTGCTCGACCGCACCTTTGGCCTTTTCGCCTCTGCTACCGTCTTTCCCACCATCGACATCTTCGGTGCGGCCGCGACATTCCCCTTTCTATCGCTACTATCTTTGCTTTCACCACCGGTTCCGCCTCTCTCCCGTCCACAGCGCCCCCGGCATTTCTGCTTCCAAACGGTCTTGAAACCGTTTGGAGCCAAACGGTCTTGAAACCGTTTGCGGCCAAATGGTCTTGAAACCGTTTGGAGCCAAACGGTCCGGACACCGTTTGGAGCCAAACGGTCTTGAAACCGTTTGGAGCCAAATGGTCTTGAAACTGTTTGGAGCCAAACAGTCTTGAAACCATTTGGAGACAAACGATCTTAAAACCACATACACTTCATTCAAACATAAAAACACATACCTACTTTTTCTTCTTCTTTTAAAACTTGTTATTCTAATACATAACTTTCTATTTTCAGAAATGGCTTCATCATCAAAGCAACCCACAGGAACTGCCGACGCTCCATTTTAGACAAAGGAGCAATTGATGGAAGACCGAGCCAAACTCCAACAGATCGTCGATAACTTCAACAAGACTGGAAAGGCCCCACCAAAGGTTAACATCATAAAGATCTTGTGTGAAATTGATCGCATCAACAACTGCCTAGCTGAGGAGCCTGCAGAAGAGGTGGAAGAAATTTCTTCCAGTGATGATGAAGGCTCTGAATACGAGCCACACTACGAGGAAGAATCCCTAGCCGAAAAATCTAAGGGGAAGCGAAAAGTCCAAGAAGATGCAACAAAACAACCCCCAACAAAGCGGGCAAGAAAATAGGTCCACCCCGCCACTACTAGGGAACAAACCCTAGCAGGCCATATCCCATCAACCACCACTACCATCCCTACTATCACCCCCGTCTTCCCAATGCTCACCACCACCGCACCACCACTAGAAAACCTTTACATCCACACCCTCCCATCCATCGACAAAATGCTAAAACCAACAAAGTACGTCTGCTCCAGCGTACTACTCAAGATGAGGATCTACGAAAGAATCCTCAACATCCTAGACAACGCTAACATCTCCAGACTCTGTTTTGTCCCTAAAATATCATATATCAAACCCACAACATAATTCTTTACTCATCTCACCAAAGAAACGGTGGACATTGCATACAGAGCAAGGGACGGAGGTGACCGCAGGCTAGTCACCACACTTTTTGGCAATGACATCACTAAAACAGAAAATCTTCTGAATGAAATCTTCATCGACAACCCGGAGCATCTCAAGATGGCCAAAGCTATAGGAAGGGAAAATTCACAATTCAATAGACACACCTTCTGGAAAACATTAACATGGTTCCCAGCTTATGAGGCAAAGACATGCAAAGCCTCCAATATCCATTCTGGGTTCGTGCGTACACTTCACAAGATCCTCACTGGTGTGCTCTTTCCCAGAACGGAGAGTGGAAATGTCATAACTGCTGACCTTTTTCTCCTATGGTCAATTCTGCATGGAAAACCGGTCAATATTGGCCGACACTTGATACAAAAATTCTCCGCCTACGCCATAGGGAAACAAATTTGCATGGGTGGGAACATAACTTCGATAATCAAATATCTCAGGATGGACAGATTACTTCCGCGCTGCACGAAGATCAAGGGCGACATCCTTACCAACGAACAGACCTAGAAGAATTCCTACATTATCAAAGAAAAGGATGCCAAATTACATTACATCTTCTGTCCAACTGTCAAATCTTCCAGGACCCTATTACTGCTTCCGGAGCTAGTAGACTACGACAAAGACATACTTCTCTTTACTGATGAAGAGATTACCAAACTCCCAACTCCGGTCAAAGCACAAGCTAAGACAAGCCAAGCGGGGCAGACTGAGCTCAGTATCACATCCCCGAAAAATCGAATAACAAAAATTCCAGTGAAATGACCTTCCAAAAGGCTTTCACAGCAATAACAGCTGTCGGGGACACCAACATCAAAACCACATCCAGAGCCAGAACCCACCCTCCCCGTAGAACAAATCACCACCTCATCTCTAGACTCCTTCATTATGAGCCTAACCGCTGAGCTTACCACCACCACTTCACCACCCTCCACCTTTCTACAATCCACCATTCTTCCATCTTTCTCCACAACTACACCACCACCTACATCCTCCACTTCACCCATTTTCTCCTCGGGCATCCCCTTCTCTATCACTATGCCCGAATTCACCACCTTCGCATCCATCTTCGCAGTCTTTTCCCCACCACTATCAATCCCACCATTTTCACCAGCAACATCACCACCTTTCCCATCCACCACCACCCCACCACCGCTGGTGACACCATCTATAGTCACCATGCAGTTCGTCGAACCATCAACAGTGTCTCTTCCGCAGGACACTACACCCTTTCCATCCAGACCCCAACCATCCCACCCTTCCATCGGGGTCCCTTTCACCAATGTCGGTGAGGAATTCAGACATCAATTCGACACCATCTGAAACCTCCTCACCGACCCTTCTAACATTATGAACTCCATTTTTTCTTGTGTGCAGGGACTATCTCAGTAGGTAGACACGATCGACAAATAGAACCGCACCTTTCCAAGCATCCTCCAAGGTTTTCAGCAACGACAAGATGTAATGGCCAGACAAGTTGATCACATCGACAACCACTTCAACAACTTGCCCTAGCTGATCCTTGGGGTAAAAAGCCAGTAAGAAGCGATGGCCAAGCAAGTCGATGAGATCTCTACGCAGACTCAACCTCTGCCTGAGACTCTCCGCTAGCTCAAGCAGCACCAAACAACTCTTAGCACGCACTTGGATAACATCAGCAACACTCTCACACAATTCAGCAATCGCCAAGAGGAGTCGACGAACAATGAAATCCAACCATTACGAGCTACAGTAACAGATCTTACAGCGTGACTCCTCTCTGCCGAGGACCGATACAAAGATCTCAAGGAAACACACGACGCACTGCTCGAAACACACGAGCATGTGCAAGTGGCGTTTGACGGGTTACAAACCATCCATCAGCAGTGCAAAAAGACAGTACACAAGAAACTCACAGACAAAGCAGCAACTGACAAAGAAGGTGATGATGAAGACAAAGATGACTCTGACTCCTCCGCAGATTCTAACAACGATACCACCTCCTCAGATGACAAATCTGATGCCCCAGACAACGCTGGGGAGGGCCCAAACCAAGGAGCAGAACCTTCTCAGAAAGGATATCACAAAGACAACCAAGAAGGTGGACATCATCCCAAGTCCACCACCCACAACGAAAATGTAAATATATCATATGGGGACCAATTCCTAGATTACTCTGCCTTGGGATCTATAAGGGAGTCTGTGAAAGATGCGGCCTTTGCTGAGTTCCACCAATGTATTTTAGGAACCAACACAAGCCCACCAGCAACAACCACTCACCCTTTTTCCGCACCTGACCAATCAGTGCCCTTTCCCCCAGAACTGGAAGAATCAGAACGAGTACGTTTAGATATAGATGAAGAACTCGATTCTGCTTCCAATTCAGATGAAGATCTGCAAGGCTATATAGCAGATTTGGAACAACCTTCTTCACCCCCTCCGTAGGAGCTTCCCCCGCCATCACCTCCACCGCATAAGATGCACGATTTAGATATGGCGGCCATCTCAACACTAGATGCTCAGGACATCTTTATCCTGGACACTATTGTCGACGATGCTAAAGAGGGGGGATACATCATCTACCACAATACAAAGACTAAGCGCAAGCTGACATGTGAAGATTTCTGCACATCCTGTGACCACGGTCAACGATGTCAATGGAAATCTTCCGTGTCCTACTTGCCAACTGCATAGAAGTTTACAGAAGATCTAAGAGGCAACAACCAGTATTCAACGCCTCACCTGCTCTATCTATCAGCTTGTTATACCAAGATATATGAGCAAAGTCAATCGAGCGGCTGCGTGCTGGTTTAGCACGGAGGGCACAATATCTTACCGTGCCATTTCAAGTTTCCGATCACTGGTTGTTTATGATTGTGGACACCGAGGCTCGAGATGCCAAGGTGTACAATTTTTGAGCCACTGGGCTACCAGCCAGAACAATAAATTTTGTTGGAGAAGAAGTAGGAGAGGCAAGATGTATACCTTTCCGACTTCTCAAGCTAATTTGGGCCGCACGCCCGTCCCTACGTCAAGACTGGAGCCAACCATGGTTCCAAATAATAGACCCGCAAGTCCAAACAATTGAGGGATCTGGGGATTGCGCTTTTTGCACTATCTGTCACATTCAAGCACTAAACCAAGAAATCCCCTTTACGGAGCTGATTGCCGAAGATTTTCACTCCCTGCGAGGGCGTTACGCCATGGAGCTTATTTGTGATAGAAGGTTCTTCAAGGACCCGATGATGACACCAGATGACGTCCCACGTTACCTCTTTTTAGCAATCCAACATCCGCAACGGTGACCTTTTAGACAAACCTTAAAAGAATCGGAGAAAAACAAACAGCCAGCCATAGTTCCCGAGCAAAGAAAATGGGACCCTTCCCAATTTGATCTGGCGTAGGAAAAAGGGGAAACAGATCTTTTGTCAGGGGAAACCATTAGGAGATCGCCATCACAAATGGTGCCCCTAACTACAATAGAACCTACTTTCCCAGATTTCGACCTCAGTGCTTGCAAAAGTCTCTCCGAAAATGAACTTCGGCTCATCATGTCAAGGCTTCACGCCGAGAAAGATGACATCGTTTTCATGTCTGGTGACATTTTGGTCATGGCAGACGCGTTACGAGAAACCGTATAGTTTAAAGGGTCTCTATCCGTGAGCTTGATGGCTGCCTATCAATTTCTTATCAGACAGAATCACCCTACAACCTATATGGCATCCACATATATGAAGGATGATCTCTTACAACTAAAGAACTTCGGAACAACTGAAGCACTAATTTCCTTCCTACAACATACAACACCGAAGTTTATCATGCTCCCCTTCCTTTATCATGAGCACTGGATGCTTCTGGCAACAAACCTACCCGAAGGAACAACTACTATCTTTAATAGTTCCGGCAGCCAGTTCAATCCCCGACAAAAGAGTTATGTAGTGACACAAAAGATGCCCACAGAGGTGGTGGCGAAGGAATGTGCAAATAGACTAATCAATCTTCTAAGTCAGCACATAAGGGCATACAACAAAGAACACTTTCATCGCCCATCCTTCAACCACAAATGTCCCCAACAAATTCGGGAATCAAACGACTGCGGCTTCCACGTCCTCTACTGGATGTACACCATCATGGTCCTTCAAAAACCAGTAGAGGATATGACAGACGTAGATTACCACGCCTTATGTGGAAAGTTTGCTGCTAATCTCCTTCGCACACATGGTGCAAATAAAGGACTAACGGACACCTGATGCCCTTGTCCTTGTACCTCTCATCCTATCCCTTTGACACTCTGAGGACAGAGTGAGTGATAAGTTAGGGGGGGGAGTACACTAGACAAGGGCGAGGTATCAATTCTAAATCCTTCCCTTTCTATCTTCTTTTTCAATTCCATATAATTTTTTTAGAACTTTTCTTTGCACATATTTAGTTTTTGCTGTTAATAAAACCTACTTGGAACAAAGTCATCCCCAGCTAACTTTATAATCCAATAGCCCTCAAGATAAATAACAAGAATAGCAAATAGATATGTAATGGCGAATTGATAAATCATCTTCACTCAATTTCCATGCTTTTTTTTCAATTCTACATCTGACCCTCCACAGGACAACATCAGGGCCGCAATAAGCCAAAACAATCTCAAGGACGAGAGGGACATCAGGTGACATCCAAATCATGAAGCCTTGCAAGTGGACCACTAGTAGAAACCAAATAAGTGCATGTCAAACAACTCTAAGAACATTTTTCTTCTCTCCAAATAATAGAGGCTTGGCCGCCCAAATCAAAATCCCTAAATATCCAAATCCCAAGCCTGTGAGTTTACGAATAAAAGCCAGAGTGTTGAATAAAACCATGAGAGTTGTGCCATAAATAAGGATCTATATGAAGAACCAACAAAGGTCTCGCCCGACCGGTACATTCAGCTGCCCTCAAGAAGGCAAATGTGTCGTGCCCGGTAGTGAAACCCTAAGGTATCTAAATATATGAAAGGATGATAAAGGACTTGCCTGGTCGGTACATTCAGCTGCCCTCAAGAAGGCAGATGTATCGTTCCCGGTAGTGAGATCCTAAAATCATAGACAACCCCTCCCCCACTTGAAGGGGGAGTTACACACTAAGCCTTTAGCCAACCCTCATACCCACTCTAGTTTCCGGTAGGATTTTCAGAGGAGTATAAAACTGATTAGAGTCAACGACATGCACCGAATAAAAAGTGGTCCCAATGCAGGCTAAGATATGGAAGAAACCTGAGATCCAAGCAACTCTCAATACCTGAAAGAGTTAAGGCAAAAAGCTCTGATACAACCTTAGGAGATCTCAGGTTTAGAATTGAAGTAATAGTATGAAAATCTTAACTGAATAAAATCGCCTCGCCATTACATGGCTCAACTCTATCTAACTTGAGGACAAGCTAGACTCTAAGTTGGGGGGGGGTGATAACCTCCAATTTTGTGATGTTATATTAGTAATATTCTTCAGTTTTCCACACTCTTTCTCGGATAAAGTAGAAAAAATCTCTAACTATTCTCTTTTATTGCAAACATACTAATAGATTAACTTTTCTCCTTTTTACTTACAGAAAAAGACACAAAAATCACAAAAGAGTCAAACGGTCCCAAGACCGCATGGACTCACACGGTCCCAAGACCGCATGAAGCCAAACGGTCTCAAGACCGCATGGAGTCATACGATCTCAAGACCGCATAGAGTCATACAATCTCAAGACCGCATGAAGCCAACCAGTCCCAAGACCGCATGAAGCCAACCAGTCTCAAGACCGCATGAAGCCAAACGATCTCAAGACCGCATGGAGTCATATGATCTCAAGACCGCTTGGAGTCATACGATCTCAAGACCGCATGAGTCCAAACAGTCTCGGAGTTCAAACGGTCTCGAAATCCAAACGGTCTCGGACTCCAAATGGTTTCGGAGTTCAAACGGTCTCGGACTCCAAATGGTCTCGGAGTTCAAACGGTCTCAGAGTCCAAATGGTTTCCAAGACCGTTTGGACCCAAAATTTACCAAACCGTTTGGACTTCACTTAAGGCCTATAAATAAGACCCAAGGGGTCTTCGCAAGGGGAGCAAGTTTCAGATGCCTAAAGGCTGCCTCCATCACTCTAGAGCTATTACAACTTCCATCCTCCGCCCGAAGGCTGCCGATCTGAGATCCATGTTCCATCTTGAAGCTACTTTCTCTCTCTTCGCCAAAGAAGGTGGGAAGAGGAGATCTCATCATCAAGCAACCTGTGAAGACTAAAGATCGTCAATCTCTCTCTCTCTAAGGGGTTGACTTTCCTCTCTCCTTTATCGGGATGACGCTCTCTCTCTCTCTCTTCTCGCCTCCTTCTTTGTCCTAGCTATGAGCGAGTAATCTCTTTCACTAGGGTGCGGGGAGTATCCCCACTACCCATGCTTTCATTTCATGTAATGTAATCCATAGTTTGCAATATAAAGATGCTTCCTTAACAGTTCAACATCAATCATTTAATGAATGCTTGTTGCTTGATCACCAACTTGTGTTATCTTTTATCTTTTAGTATGAATTGTCTATGTTTGTACTACTAGATTCGAAACTCGATTGAATGTTGGTTCTTGATGCATGTATCCACCATACATCTGTTTCGGTATCTAGGAGTGTTTTTCAAGAAGTGGAGTAAACTCACTTACCATCGTTGTACTTTCATACTATGAAATGGAATCAGTCGACGTATGAAAAGTACAACCTTGTTAAGTCGAGGAAGACACTTTGCGAAGGGAATGATGCAAAGTAGTTGACCATTCATTTGGGGATGGCTGACTTTGCAACATTCCCACACTTCTCGTAGTTAGTTCTCCGAAAGGAAACTGAGTCTATAAAGATACTAACTGTTTTAACTCTTATTGCAGGTTATGTTTTATATTGCATGTTTTGATCCATGTGTAGTGGCGGTGAAAACCGATCACACCCTAGTGGTTCCTTATCATTGTTTAACATCCTTAAATTTACTTACTTGCTTTACTTTACTTGCTCTTAGTCTAAAAACAACTAAACCAACCTTTTGATTTAAATACCAACTTTTAAGAGATTAAGTGAAATTCCAACGTTTTCCTTCTTGTTGCTCTCAACAAGACCGTTGTCCCCTGGATTCGACCCTTAACTATACTACGATAAGACCTCCATGTATCATAGAATATGTGGGTGAGTTCTCGATCTAATATAAGCAAGGCTAAACCTAAAGACTTACTATCTTTAGGATTTTTAGTGGTGCACACAATTCCACATAAGTGGAAGCTCCATCAGTTGTGTAATGGAGGTGTATAACAACGATGTTTTATGTGTGGATATTACAATAGGTTAAAACATGTTGTGTAATTATAATATATAACAACATTTTGGAGTATGTTGTCTCATGTTGGGATATAGCAACGAGTTTTAATATGTTGTATTATGGTGGTCTATTACAACATGTACCAAATACAACATGTAAAGGCCTGTTGTATAATTAATACATACTACAACGGGTGAGTCTGCGTTGTGTAATGATGGTCTATTACAACATGTGACTATTACAACGGGTCAAAATATGTTGGGTAAATAACATCTTTTACAACGGTTTTGAATATGTTGTGATACTACAACCTATTACAACACTTTAGCAGTTGTTGTAGTATCCCACTATACTACAACAGGTTTTGCATGTTGTAAATGACTTGTGTTGTATAAAATATACAATATACAACACAAAAATGGGCTTGTTGTGATAAGTATGATAACTACAACACAATCATCAAAACTATTGTCTATCTCCCGTTGTAAAAAGCATTTTCTGTAGTAGTGTGAATTGATGGTTTAGTGCCCTAGAAATAGCATGAACCGAAGGTGACATTATCTCAACATACGATGAGGCAAATCGTGGTAGTGCTAAACTCTCTAATTTATGGTTTTGAATGATGAACCGATCCGATGGTTGTGATTTGATTCTTCAACATCCAATGATTTGGATTTAAGCCTATAGTAAAATATGTTGATTCCAATGATGTGAATTTGATGGTTCAATGCCTTTAACTTGTAGTCTTACCTTTTCCCTCATATGGATATATTTGATAAACCATCATAATAGGTGGATGTGTAACTTTAGTGTGACAAATCTTGTTACATCTAACCCTAATGTAACTAAGTTATGGCAATAGATTGTAATCAACCCTTTTAAATGATTAAATGTGACAGTGAAATGCTCTCTTCTTGTGTTGAAACCATAATATGATGCTAACTGGATATCATAGTTCCTTGCTATATTAGTCTTATATGTCACATGTTTGTTGATGATATGTTGAGCCTTATTCAAAGGAATGGAAATATAATGTTGGACATGCAGGAAATAATGTGATGATCTTAATGACCTTTGGGCATGGATGAATCTTGAATGAGGTTTAAACCTCTTCATGTTGAGAGAAGGCTTGAAACTCTGGAACCATGTGATAAGAAATTGTGTCATGGGGTGAGATGATGACAAGTATGATCTCATGTATGGAAATGAATAGTACCATGTGAAGATTGTGATTAAGAATTATACCTCACACATTTTATACCTTCTAAAGTTGTTATACTTATATGTTTGCTAGAAATGAATTAGGGTTTGTATGTCCACTTGTATGATGCAACCTTAATTTACTCATTTGGTGTAGTTAATCAAGTGAAACCCTAAGCATATAGTGCCTTGTTCCATGGAACCATCTTCAGTATCAGAACCTGCTGGATAGTGAAACAAGTATTCTTAAGGGAAACTTGGAGTGCATACTGTTGAGTATGTAGAGGGTGCTTGTCACCCTGACCCCAAGTGTATAGGTAGGATGACCATTGTCCTACCTAGTCCTCATTTTGAGAATGGCTATGGTTGTGTCTCAATGATTACATATGAGATAAAATTTGAGGACAACTACAGTTGTACCTCAGATGGTAGGGTTTGCATACCCACCTCCTATCACTAGTGATGTGAATTGTACCAAGGATGGACTAGATTGTTAGTAGCGTGACCTGATGTGTCACTATGGCAGACTCGTATTGACTGAGGGCAGAGAAGATCGTAGGCATCCGGTTCTCCTAGATATTTTGTGGCACTAATTTCGACTTAGTAGTGGTTAGTTGGGACTTGATTGGTATTCTAGAAATCCCTCAAGGCATAATAAAAGAGGTAATACAAGCTGTCTAGTATATTTTCTAGGGTTGAGTACGTTTCACATTGGTTGATTAGCTTTGTAATGTCTTTATACTACACAGTTCTTATATAATGAAATCTTATGAAATCTGAGTAATTAGACTTGTTTCCAGGCTTATCTGTTTAACTTGCTTAGTATGTTAGAACTATTCCATCTACTCAATTGCTCATCAAATACTCAAACTTTTCATTCTATTTACTGTTAAACAATATGTTGTAGCAAAAATCTATTAGAGAGAGTTATATATATCTCTCTCTAGGACATAGGTCTCACCCATGGGTCACCACAACTTTTTAGGTGGCCTCCGACAACATGGTCAAAATTTCCCTTATAGAAGAGGAGCAGCCTAGTGATCAGTAGACATAGAAGGTTGGACTGATATTGTCATTAGTAGTAGAGTCCTAGTGTCATCCCTGTACTCTCAGGTTTGGGTATGGGAAGTGTTTAGTAAATGATAAATTTGTATCTACACGAGTTTCTGGCAGTATGCAACATTTGTAATATATGGCTTGTACATGTGGAAATATCTCTTTTGTTACAAGTTTTGGTTGAGACCACTAGATACAGATGTAAATACCTATTATGGTATATGAGTTTATGAAAAGGATGGACCTTTGTGCAAATGTTTCAAAACTAGTTTATGATGTGGAAATTGGTTCTAATATTTTGCATTTCTGGTTATGTGATTACTTAGTAGTTGATTATGTTTTATGTTTTGTGTAATCTCGTTTAGCATGACAAGGTTTCATAGAAACACAATCACTAAGAGTTGATTTTGACTGCTAATCTATGGTCTCCATGTATCTCTCTCATGGTGGGTTTGTCAGAAACACTGTTATCTAACATGTACCTATGTGCTTGACTTTATATCACATATCATGACTAGTGCGATTCTATCATCAGTAAACACACTCTCGAGTCTTATGTATTATTGTTGTCTATTTTTCTTCCACAATAATAGTTAACTAGGGACATAACATGAATGTATGCACTCTTAACAATTGTATGATCTCATTCTTCAAGTCACACACTTTAAGACATATGTCTTAGAGTAACATCATTCTTTAGACATCTACTATGTATGTGTCATCATTTCATGCATGAGGCAAACATAATAGACAAAATTAACTTTATTATTATCAAATCAGGTATCTAATGCCACACTCCAATCATCATTATGATTGGCTTTCTGGGCATACATACCAACAAAAACTTGTTGTGATCAAAGAGATCTGAGGACTGATCAGATATATGTATGATGATGGGACTACTCTACACCTCCTTCCACCCATCTATAAATACCCCTTTCTCTCACTCTCCTCTCTTCTATTAAGAGTTTAGTGGTGCGATCGGAAGGCCGATGAGAACCTATCATGGTTAATGATCATGGGTTTTCTTGGATGCATGCTCAAGTTTGAGTTATATTTGGACTAATCTAAGGTTGTTGATCTTGTTTCTTGCTCCATTTATGTTAGATCCCTATTTCTCAACCACTTTTCCCTGTTTTTCTTCACCTTTGTCTCTCCTACGGCCAAGTTTCATCGTTTTTCTTGATGGAAACCTACACATAGGGTTTGAGAAGTCTCCTTTCTTCCTTCCTTACTCTAGAATCACTCTATTCATGGAGTTAGGAGGCATTCTTGGAGCTTTTGTGGGCCAAGCCTGGTACCTTGCTGCTGATTTCATATATTTAAATCCTACACTTCAATTACCTTTAGCAGGATGGTTGGTGTTTAGCACCACCACCAACATGGCAAAGTATGAAGCCTTTATCTACATTCTATCTCTCTAAACAACAAGTGGCATGTCACCTCTAGGTCAATCAGGATTCTGTCCTTGTGATATCGTAAGTTCAAAACAATTGGAAACTCTCCACAAGAACTTGGTCCCATATCAAGATTACATGTGTTCTCTCGCTCAAAATTTTGAGCATATTTCTTTCCACTTCATCATAAGAGAACACAACACATTTTTCAATGCTTTGGCTACCCTCGCTTCCTATTTTGACATCTAAGGGGATCAACGTTTCTATTTTGAATATGATACAATTGTCAACCCACCTATTTATCATCATCGACAACATAGTAAACAAAGAGGAAAAGGTTTAGTTTCAAGAAATCAAAGTATTTCGAAAAGTCAATCCATCCCTAAAGGCCTCTCCTAAAGAGAGAAACAAGTGATCAAGGGATAACCCATAAAATATGTCCTAGGGGAAAGTCATCTAAGTCATAGATCTTGCAACTAGACCCATTTATGGCATAGATCTTAGAACATGACATGTCAGAGATCTTACAACTAGACCCTTATGTGGGTTGAGAAGCCAGAAGAAGAAGCCCTCATGAGGGAAGTTCACATAGGTTATATGAGATGCATATGAGCATAGTCATGCTAGTAAATAACATAAAACTTCTGGGAAGTTACTGGAACACTATTGAAAAATATTGTTGCCAATATCATCAAAAAGTGTCAGATTTGCTAAATCCATGAAGAATACATCTACACAACTATTTTGACTATACAATGTAGCAGTGCCTTGGCCATTTTCTTCTTGGGGGATCTACATGGTTAAAAAAATTAAACCTAAAGCTTAAAGTGGTTTTTTTTTTCATACTGGTCTAATAGACTGCTTCACAAAGTGGTTGGAAGCTGTATTCATCACCAATGTTTTGGATCGACAAGTAATCAAGTTCCTCAAGAATAATATAATAATCCGATGAAGGAACCACATAAGATCGTCTCCGACAACAATACAAACTTCATAGCCAAAACTATCATAGAGTGTTTTAGCTCTTTGGGGATCAATGACCTCTGAGCACCCCCATACTAGCCTCAAATGAATAGAGATATAGAAGCTTCCAACAAGGTCTCCTAGAGCTCCATCTAGCCCTACCAAGGGTTTCTAAGGTCATCATTTAGGGATTTCGACCAAGGAAAGTTTTTTTCTTCCTTCCTTCTCCGTTTTTCTTGATCTTCTCCTTCCTCAGACATTCCTCCAATCGGAAACCTACTGTTCCATGGTGAAAGTGTCTCTAGAACTCAAAAATCTATCCTTCGTGTTTATTTTTCTAGGGTTTTGCTTCCTTGTGGAGAGAATTGCTTATTTGGCCAAGTTCAAATCTGAATCTAAGGTTTTATTGCCCTATTTTCTTGATATTCTTGCTTTTTGGGATTGGACCTACTCTATAGAGGCAATTTATATAACATTCTTCACTTATATTGCTAGTTAGAAGCTTGTTAGTTCATGTTTATGCTTTAATGTGATGAATTAAGCATAGAGAAACCATGCTTGTTTAGAATTACGAATTTTTATGGTGTCCCCTATTTTGTTCTAGTTCTATATGAACTTATTAACATGTGTACAACCTTTCTAAGGTGTAATGTGATCTATGATAGGTTGATAGCAACAACCTATGGTGCTAAGCACAAAAAAATTGATGGTTCCAATTTGGGTTGTCAAGCTATTTCCTTCCCTATCACACAACCGATGGTCATACCATTCAATAACCAACGATGTTGCTATCTTGGAAACTGATGTTCGTGATCAAGGGTGTCAAATTTATGGTGACAACCTATGGTCACCCCCTCAGGTCAGGTTTTGGCTCAATTAGATGTTTAATTATCATTTATGAAGTATTCTAATGATGTTATCAATCAATGATGACATTAGCTTAATATTTGATGGTGTTAACTGAATGTATTACTGATCTAACAACCAATGGTGATCTAATGATCACAATTAATGGTGGATCAGGTAATCACCATAAATGATGAGTTAATAATGTAATTGTAGATTTGATTAAACCTTGAACCAATGGTTCCTTGGTTCAATTGATCTAATGGTTAGACCTATACTTCAATTGATAACCTTGAACAATGAACCTGATCCAATGAATAATATTGGATGCTTCAACATCCAATGGATTAGAATAAATCACATGGTATTGTATGTGGGTCCTAGTGATGATAATTCTATGGTCCACTACCATTAACTTTTAGTCTTACCTTTGCCATCGTATAGTTATATTTGATAAATCACTATAATAAGTGGATGCATAACTCCCATGTGATCTAGCTGGTTATACCTAACCTTAATGTAATTGATGTTGATTGGTTATAATCAGGCCTCTTGAATGATTAATGTGATAATGAATTACACTCTTCTTGTGTTAAAACCACAAGGTAGTACTATTTGAATAACATAGTGCCTTGCCATGTTAATATCGATCTATGGACATACATGTGCTAATGATATTTTGAGCCTTGTTTAAGTCATGGAATGATGATGATAACCTTACTATGAATAATGTGATGGTCTCAATGACCTTTGGGCATGTTTGAATCTATGATTGTGGTGAAATCCTCTTCATGTTCTAATAAGGGTTAAAACCCTGGAACTTGTGATAAAATATTGGTATCTTGTAATTGTATGATGATAAGTGTGGTCCATCAATTTGCAATGAATGATAGCAAGTGGTAATGTGATTAAGATTTATATCTCAAATGTTTTATATCTTTTGAAGTTGTTATACATATACTCTTGTTAGAAAAGAATTAGGGTTTGAATGTCCACATGTATGATAAAGCCTTAATGAATTCAATTGGAAGTAATTAATCAAGTGTAACCTTAATCATGTAGAGCCCTATGCCATAGAGACATCTTCAGTGTTAGAACTTACTAGATGGTGAAACAAGTATTCCCAAGGAAAACTCGGAGTGCATATTATTGACTATGTCGGGGTGGCAAGTTGAGGATATATCCTTGTTATCCACAATTGCAGGTTACGGAGGATGGCTATGGTCATGCCTCTAACATTTGATGTGATTGAGGACAATTGCGGTTGTACCTCAGATTAGAGGGTTTTGTATACCCTATTTTCTAATGTCGTAACCTATACCAAGTACAGATGAGTTGTTATTAGTTGACTATATGTTACTGTTGGTAGTTTGACTGGTATGTCACTGCAGTTTACTCGTACTGACCGAGGGGAAGAGTTCTTAGGATACCAGTACTCCTAGATCTTGTACGGAACTAAATAACACTTTGTAGTGGTCAGTTGGACTTTGAGTGGTATGACTCAGACTCCCCAGGGCAAAATAATATAAGAGATATAATACCAGTTGTGTAGTATAATTGCTACGGTTTAATACATATTACATTGGTTGATTAACCCATGTCCCAGCAAGAGATATAACCTCCAACAATATTTATTGATTACAACATTTTTAAGTAATTAATAGTTAAGTAGTTTAATAAGATAAAACAAATAAGATTAGCAGTACTGATGATTAACAAAATACATAAAGGAGCAGATAATAACTGTCATTATTAGCCAGACCATCATTCTTTATCTTGTTGACAATATAAGCAATTCAGTAGCATATGCATATCTAGCATCATGAGCAAATCTAGTAACATAACATAGCTAACAACATGAGCATGTATAATTGGTTGAACATGTCAACATCATAAGAAGAGCTAACAACATAAGCATAACTATCTGGATAAGCATGATTAGCAGTATATGCATCTCTAGTTACATAGGCATGGCTAGCATGCTAAACATGACTTACAACACGAGGTAGCTAGCATCATGATTATAATCAGCAGTAGTAGTATAGTTATCAACACAAGCATATCTACTGTATGTATGTATCTACAATCTTAAGCATATCCACAACATAAATATATCTACTATCTCTTAATAGCACTAAGCATCATCTTCATGTAAAGATAACAAATAAGGGTTATCATCCAATGTGAAATGTCGTGTATAATCCTAAAAAAATATGCTACATGGCTGTATTACATCTTTTATTATGCCCTGGGGAATTTTAATAGTACCATCCAAGTCCAACCGACCCCTGAGAAGGGCTATTCGGTTCCGTACAAGTTCTAGGAGTGCAGGTATTCTAAGATCTCTTCCCCTCAGTCAATACGAGTAAAAAGGCAGTGACATATCAGTCAAAGCTTCCACCATAGTAACATATTGTCAAGCTGCTAACCACTAATCTGCCCTTAGTACAGGTCACGACACTAGAAACCAGGGTATATAAATCCAATAACTGAGGTACAACCGCAGTTGTCCTCTAATCACATCATGTTATAATCACCGAGACACGACCACAACCATTCTCAATCACATAAGATGCATGATGCATGAACATATCCAACCTCCACAATCTGAATTGTAGATGACAAGGATATATCCTCAACCTACCCCACATACTCAACAATATGCGCTCTGATTTTCCCTTAGGTATACTCGTTTCACCATCCAACAAGTTCTGACACTGAAGATGGTTGTACGGCACATGGCACTACATGATTAGAGTTGCACTTGATTAGTTATGCCAATTGGGTGAATTAAGGCTGCATCAAACAAGTGGACATACAAACCTTAATTCTCATCTAGCAAGCATATAATTATCACAACTTTGAAAATATATAAAACGTGTGAAACATAATTTCTCATCTCATCATCACATGGTACTATTCACTTGCCATTCATGAGACCACACTAGTCATCATACTATCACAAGATATAAATTCTTTTCACAATATCATAGGGTATCAACCCTTATCAACATAAGAGGATTACACCTCATTTAGGGCTCAACCATGCCCAAAGGTCATTAAGACCATTACACTATTCCCTGAAAAATCATCATTATCTTTGCATGCCTTATAACAAGGCTCAACAACATCACTTACATATAATACACCAGATCAACACAATATTGCATTAATGAGCTAGGAGATATTCATAAATAATCATATCATGGTTATATTAACATTAAGAACATTCCTTTATTACATCAACATGTAAGGAATCTAGATATGATTAACCCTCATCATAATCATAATGCACATGTTTCACATAAGCAAGTATCAACCATGTGACAATGACAACCACCAATTAACACATTAAGGTTATGATCATGTTAAGGAGGTTATTTCACCATCATTCCATCATATAAGAATGTTAAGCATGAATACTCATCTTTATCTATTTTCATTAGAGTTAGGTTCAACAAAATAAATTATATTAATGTTACTAATCATCACTTATACCCAAACCCTAACTCACGACATCCCCATTGGATCATGGATGCATATGGTGAAGCATCACCATCACATTCCATACTATTCTCAAGTATTAACCCACACATAAATCAAGATGTAACCATTGGGTTATATCATACTAGCATTTCAACAACATTAACATAGTACTTCATGATTGTATTAGTCATTCAAGGACTATTCATACCCAATTACCATCATTTAGTTATATTAAATCTAGGTATAACAAGATATACCTCATTAGGGTTAGATATCAACACAATATGATTATCATACCTTCTATTCATATGAGTGAATAGGTAAGAATACCTTATTAAGGGTAACCCTCCATTTGTTCCATCACCATTCAACCCATATTACCATACCACAATGTCACCCAGAACCATTGGATGTTTAAAAGGTAAGACCATTGGTTGTTTACATAAGTAAACACCTTGGATAAACCACGTATGAAGTCCTTTATTTGTTCTCTGTAAAGAGTCACCATCTAATCCTATACATCCCTTTATTAACAACACAAAAAGTTCCATTGAAAGTAGGGTAAAACCCACAATCAATTGTTCATTTAAAACAAGTCATCCATTGTCAACAAGTAAGCTCCTTAAGTTGATCATATAAAGGAAACCATATAAATCACATTAATATGACCAACATATTACATTATCCATCATTTCACTTTATTGGAGGAATAAACATTATATCTTGACCATTGGGTCAAGTTCATATATTAAAACTATCAATTACAGTATAGGTCTGACCATTGCATCAAGTTACCCAAGAAACCATTGATATAAGGATTAATTGATGCTACAACTATATGATTAACTCACAATAGGTTTTGGAGACCTTATCCACCATCATTAGTGACCATTATGTCACCATAGGTTGTTAGATCAATACTATATTCATTAATCAACATCAAATATCAAACTAATTTCACCATTGATTCATAGCATCATTAGGGTACTTAGTTGTTAATCACTAGGCTTCTAATTAGGCCAAAACATGACCTAAGGGGTGAACGTCAGTTGACACCCTTGGTTACCACCAATCAATTTCTATGAAGACAACAACATAGGGTTGTTGCAATGGTACCATCATCGGGTCATGGGTTTATAGAAGAAATCAACTTAAAACCCTAAAATTGACCATTGATTGATAGGTGCTTAGCACCATAGGTTGTCAAACCAACCTAATCCAAGTCATATTAT
Source organism: Alisma plantago-aquatica (assembly GCA_963693085.1). Lineage (NCBI taxonomy): Eukaryota > Viridiplantae > Streptophyta > Magnoliopsida > Alismatales > Alismataceae > Alisma > Alisma plantago-aquatica. The sequence continues at coordinate 1,006,673,520 of OY856412.1, forward strand.
ACCTTAGGAATAACATACACATGATCACAGGTTCATCTATAACTAAAATCAGAATAGGGAACATTATAAAAAACGAAATCCAAGTCAAGCATAGCTTTTTAGTGCATGGATCATCATTTTCAAGCAAGAATTTGATCTAGAAAGCTTATGGGAAGTAATAAACGTAGAGAAAGTTATAAAAATTGTCTCTAATGAGAAGATTGAACCCCACACAGAAGAAAACTCGAGAAGTTAGGGTAGAAATTCCAAGAATAAGTTATGACTTCGTCCATCTAGCACCTTTCTTCATCAAATGAGCAAACCCTAAGCATAAGGAGCAAGAAAGGTAGGGTTTTAGAGCTTTAGAGCAATTTCTACCATGGAACAGAAAGGTTTCAACCTGGAGGAAGATTTAAGGAAGGAGAAGAGCAACATAAATGGAGAAGGAAGGAAGATAATAATTTTCCTTGGTCAGAATCCCTAGAAGATGACCTTGGAAACCCTAGGTATGGCTAAATGGAGTTCTAGGAGACCTTCTTCTCCAAAAAGAGGTTGTTTTCTACCTTAGAGCACTTGGTTCCACATAAAAAAAGAGTGGAGTAATTTCTCCAGTTTATAGGAAAGATAAGGAAAGCAAAGTTTCATACTTGGGCAAGGAAGAGGTAAATATAGCCCATGGATAAGGATGGGAGCAAGCATGAGGTGTAAAAGTTGCTTCCCCATGTGTCTATGGCCTTAAATTATTAATAATATACAAGAACACACACAAGTGGATCCCCCACTATCCATAGAAACATTCTTATCCATAGTTTCTTGAATTTCCAAGCAAAACAAATAACTCATTAGTTGATAGCTACTAAAGGTAGCTCATCCATGAAGGGGTAAACCCTAAAATACTCTTAGAGAAAACACCTTCAAACCAAGGTTTAAATAGGTGCCCAATGTATTAAAAAGCTCAAGATTGATAATAGAATATCCAAGGAACATAATACAAGTGATACATTGCTAAGAAAACCTCTCATTTGGGTAAATTGCAGGAAAGTCCAAAATGTGCATAAAATTGCATAACTTGCTCAAACAGTGTCCAAATTGGACCAAATTTGAAACTTAAGCTTTTATTATGGTTTAAAAGCATAAAAAAGGTTATATTAAGGTTATAAGCATTAAATTATGGTAATTCATCTTATTCAACTCATTAACAAAGTTTAGGGGCCTTACAACTATAAACCCCTAACATGGATTTTGCCCCCCGAAATCCAAGGTAAACAAAGATGGGTACATCCTTTGCACTTCATCCTATTACCTTCACATGGTTACATGCATATCATAGTGATGTCACATCATTCATACATATCTCATCTTGGGTCAGCACAAAAACCCCCACCAAAGAAGACATTCTCAATATGGAATGTAGAAACTTGTTGTGTCATCTGTACAACTCTAGTAGGAATGTTCAACTTTAAATTCTAGCTATCATCTTGAAATTATATATATTGTATTAGTACATTAATCAAAATTCATACTTTCTAGCTTTTTACCAATCATGGCATGTGTCCTATACCATTCCTTAAAGCATATGAAAAAAGGCGATGTATCCATCCCCCTTTTTTTTAATACACTGACACTATAACTCTTCTCAGTTCTTTTTTAGCATCAAAAGAAATGCTGACACTGGAACCTATCATTCCATACAAGGAAACATCAATCCTAGTCAACCTTAATAGGGGTGAAACAACAACACGATCTTCACCTTACTAGGATTTACACAACCTACTTAGAAGACATATCATGATCCCATAAAGAAATTTAATCAACCCCATCTCACTCCTATTCAACTTGTCTCATAGCTATTGCTGCTTCAGCAACCTAAGGTTTTTGAAGAAATATTGATCATATTTTTGACCAGATTTGAAATACTTTGACATGTCATCATTCAAAGCTTGATATAACTTGTATGACATGACTGGAACACTCTATTCCTCCTATTCATAAATTTTATTTGTACATTGGTTAGTCTAAAGGACATAACCTTAAAATCATCATGGTCATGTAAATTATGTCATCCAATCTAACTATCATGCATTGATATTTGATCATAGGTTTATCTTAAAGGAACACAATATCACATATCTATTGACCAACAACCATCTATCCTTGATAGTGGTCTTGCCTAGCTATCACTGAATCATACACAACATTATAGAATCACTTTTGTTTTTCCTTACAAACAACATTTATAGGATCATCATCAACTCACTCTCTCTCTCTCTCTCTCTACAGGAGAGGAATACTTGGAATGTTCATTTAATAAACATCTCCAACCTTCACATATTTCTCATATTATTGATACATCTTGGATACTAGGATTCCTTACCTTGGTATCTGCCTCATGTGCTATGAGGAACTCACATCCTTATATCATCTACTTTTACCACCATAACAAATATCAAGACATGTAAGAGGAGTCTTCCTAATTATTTCAAGGCTCAAAAGAAAAATCATCACAAACTTTATAAACTTGGAACCATAGTCCAAACAACCTTATGCTATAATAAGCTATCCACCCTCATGTTTATAACGAATCCACACATACCAAGTGGCAATGATCCACTTGAAAGTTGTGCCCTAGTAAGAAAATACACAAAGGGAAACACACTTCCCAAATCATAGAAACATTGTTCAAGGTCACTATCAAAAAGGTGACTAATTCTATTTTCATTATGGAGGTTACAACTTCTTATGTATCATTTTACCTTTTTCATTTCGGGTTCCTTGTCATTAGCATAGGAATAATCATGATTAACATATCTCATTACTCTTTCCTTGATGACTACTTATCATACTTGGGTATGTTCTCCTACTTTATTATATTTTTCAGCCACTTATCAACAGGTAAATCATCATATTCCACATTTTCTTCGTTAAACATGGATCATCTGCCTTAATTTCTTTCAAACGCCATGCTGATTTTACATTTACACTTTCTTACACACATAGGTTGGTCTGAGATTAACTCGTGTTCCACCTTATTCCTTTGTCATTATTCCCATTTAACTTCTCATTTTGTACTTGTTATAGGAGTTCTTTCCATGTTATGTGGATTTCATACCTTGATTCACTTTATAAGCACAAACTTATCTATTTTTACTTTATTATATTCTTGAATCACATCTTCAATAACTCCTCTTTTTCTGATTTGTATTTAGATTTTGTTTTTTTGGTGTTGTGTCTTTCTCTTTAGTTACCAAACACATTCACGTTTTGATAGATTATGATGCAATTCTCATCTTATTTAAGGTAGGATCAAGATATTCATACCATGATTTCTTATTCATTATTCTCTTTAGATTGTCTCAAAATGACCACTTGATCAGAGTAATCAGAAAGATAACAATCTAAGAGTTCCATACTTACCTTTTCTTCAATAATTGAATACCTGGCCAGGGCACCCAAATACTGAGATAAGGCAGTATGCACCATATTTTTATGTCATATTCCTAACTTAGACATCATCCTAGTCCTAAGTCCTAGTGTCCATGTAGACTTAGTGAACCTAAAGCTCGGATACCAACTTGTGATAACCCGTTACACTAAATGAGATTACTCAAAACATAAAACAAAATCAATCACTAATTAATCACATACCCAAAAATATGGGTAAATTAAAACCGATTTCAACATCAACACCCACTCAAAAACATTTACATAAGAGCCCAACATATTTCTTGTATCCATACTATGCCAAGAATTTGATACAAATTGTTCTATTATCTTAGCCACAACATATATATACAAGAGAATAATAATCATATATGCCGCACAAACAAGCATTAATATGCTAACAAAAGTCCGATTTATTTGAAACACCATATTCAAACTTTTCCTATCTGGAACCAAGAGTAAAAGGACGACTCTAGGACACACTAGACATCTAATAAACTTTATCAAAGATTCATTACTATAGCTCCTCTTTGCTTCCACATGTTTGCTTTCTCCACTTCTGGTTACCTAAAAAAATGTGGCGAACCACAACAGTGAGACCCATGTCCCAGCAAGAGATATAACCTCCAACAACGTTTATTGATTATAACATTTTTAAGTAATTAATAGTTAAGAAGTTTAATCATATATAACAAATAAGATCAGAAATATTGATGATTAACAAAATACATAAAGGAGCAGATAATAACTATCATCATTAGCCAGACTATCATTCTTTATCTTGTTGACAATATAAACAATTCAGTAGCATATGCATATCTAATATCATGAGCAAGTCTAGTAACATAGCATAGCTAATAACATGAGCATGTCTAATTGGTTGAACATATCAACATCATAAGAAGAGCTAACAACATAAGCACAACTATCTGGATAAGCATGATTAGCAGTATATGCATCTCTAGTTACATAGGCATGGCTAGCATGCTAAACATGACTAACAACATGAGGTATCTAGCATCATGATTATAATCAGCAGAAGTAGTATAGTTATCAACACAAGCATATCTACTATATGTACGTATCTACAATCTTAAGCATATCCACAACATAAATATATCTACCATCTCTTAATTGCACTAAGCATCATATTTATGTAAAGATAACAAACACGGGTTATCATCCAATGTGAAACATCATGTATAACCCTAAATAAATATACTACATGGATGTATTACATCTTTTATTATGCCTTGTGGAATTTGAATCGTACCATCGAATGTCCAATCGACCCCTGTGAAGGGCTATTCGGTTCCGTACAAGATCTAGGTGTGTCTGTATCCTAATATCTCTTCCCCTTGGTCAGTATGAGTAAAAAGGCAGTGAAATATCAATCAATGCTGCCACCACATCGATGTATAGCCAAGCTGCTAACCACTAGTCTACCCTTGGTACATGTCACGACACTAGAAACCAGGGTATACAAATCCAATCACTGAGGTACAACCGTAGTTGTCCTCTAATCACATAATGTTATAATCATGGAGACACGACCTCAGCCATTCTCAATCACATCAGATGCATGAGGCATGACCATAGCCAACCTCCACAATCTGCATTGTGGATAACAAGGATATATCCTCAACTTGCCACCCCCACATACTCAATAGTATGCGCTCCGATTTTCCATTAGGAATACTCGTTTCACCATCCAACAAGTGCTGATACTGAAGATGGTTGTACGAAATAGGTTACTACATGATTAGTAATGCACTTGATTTTTTATACCAATTAGGTAAATTAAGGCTGCATTAAACAAGTGGAGATACAAACCCTAATTCACTTCTAGCAAGCATATAAATGTTGGTATGTATGATTGGTGGGATACATTAAGATTGATTTGATAAGCATCAAAGGCAAGCTTCTAATTCCTTCTGATTCAGTTATATGAGATAATGATAGAACCAATTGAATGTCTAGAGAATGACAATACTCAATGACGTATGCTTTCAGGTTCAAGACTTGAATGATGAGATCATACGGATGCTAAAGAGTTTGTACATTCTTATTATGTCCCTAGTCGGATGTCATTGTGGAAGGTAGATAGACAACAATGACACACAAGACTAGATTGTGGTGTTGTTTGATGACAGAATCTGGTTAGTCATGATATGGAGATATCAAACCAAACACATATGTACTTGTTAGAGAACAAGTGTACCAGACATACCCACCGTGAGTTTGACACATGGAACCATGACATGGTAGTCATAGTCAGTTCTCACAGTGATGGTGGTGAGTGTGATTGTTTGACCTGAAATCACTACACTCAACACATGTCGTTGGGTACACTTTGACATCATCAAACGCAGTCCTGAAACATGGGTTGTTATAAAGGTGAGGATTGGGTGGCTTTGACACATGGGGATTTTGAGGGGTGAGTGATAGATATGGGATTTGTCCCTCCTGAGGGAGTTTGATATCCATGGCCACTTGATGAGTAGGATTGAGATAGGCGTGTGCATGCATGTGTGAATTAGTATGTGATATTGATGTCATACATATCTCCTCCAATCTACTCTGAGATCAAGAAAGTGAATGAATGTTGACAGGATGACTGTTCCATTCCTTGAGTTCATTCACTGTAACACCATCTACAGATTGTAGGATTGAAAGTTGTTCGCCAACTTTCTATTTCACTTGGGTAGCAATAATGTGCGACTAGGCACCACTCTTTGCTTGTGAAGTCATAAGTGATATGGACTTTCACTGCCAATGTGAAATGGGCCTGCAGGGTCACACACATAGGATTTAACCTAGAAGAGGAGTTTATCCACAAATGATGTTCAGATTGATTACTAAAGAAGTTTAGTAGTTCAATTAAACACTTTGTTAATTGATAGCTCAAAATCATAGTGTTCATGGTATTGGACCAGATGATTCAGAGTATCAGATTGATTGTAAATGCAATTGACTGATTTGCACAGTCTACTGCTCCAACCGATCGGCTCATAGGGTTGAACCGATCGACTCAGGTTGATGAACCGATCGGCTCAAAGCGGTGAGTCGATCGGCTCATGTGTCAATGAAACGATCAGCTCAATTGTTGAATCGGTCGATTTGTGTGACCAACGAGATCGTTTGGAAAGTCAGAAGACACTTTTTGCAAATACATATTTGTTCCAATTGTACAAATTTTATTTGGACAAGGACTAATATTTGATTAGTTGGAAACAAAAATGGAAAGTCAATTCAAGTTGGACCAGGACCACGAACCGATCGACTCATGCTTGAACCAATCAGCTCAGGTGTCCCAATCGATCAGTTCAGGTGTGAATCGATCGGCTCAGGTACCCAACCGATCAGTTCATGCTTGAAACGATCGGTTTAGCTAGCGCCGTTGGTTGTTTTTGTGGAAAATATCGAACTTTTCTACTCCTTCTTTAGTCCTGCATTTCCCGGGGTAGAGAACCCTATCCCATGACCCTCCTATATATATAGGGGTATTGGGAGCTTCTCAAATACAACTCAGAACACCAGTTACTCTGTAAAGTTGTTGTTCTCTCTGGTTGTGGTAACCAGGAGAGCCCGAGCAAGTGCTACCCAATAAGGGAGGCACAACAAGGGGAATACAACTATAGAAAGGCGACTGGTGGCAGGAGAGTGTGTCAGTGACTAGTATGCCGAAAGGAGGGTACGACTCCTTCTAGTGCCTTATGCGACAAGGCGATCGGAGTTCCAGGTGGTCCGTGTGGACCACTATAGAGGCGGGATATTTCTGCCACTCGGAGGACAACTGTCAATCCCGACAGTCTCGGTGAGTCCAGGAGTTGCATAGACACCGTCCAAGACTGGAGGTGAAGACCGCACTATCTGCGAGGTAATGTCTCTGAGCAAGACTCGGGACAAGGTACACCTCTACAAACCATCCTTCCTACTGTATAGACGTTGACGCAATTCTTTTATATTGGGTTTGGGGAATTTTTTTTTGTTTCCGCTACCTTCTCTGCCTCCCCTAAAACCCAACATTGGTATCAGAGCCACGTCAACTGCTCTATACTTTAGGATTATCGATGTGATCAATTTTGGTTTGTTGCCTTTATTTATTGCATACAATGTGAATCAAATTGGCTTTATGCATGTCCAATCCTAAATCCACAAATCCCAAAATACATATATGATATGTAATATGAATGCACTTGATACGCATCACCTTTAAATGTGTTTTGTGGTGGATGTATAGCATGGTTATGGCCAATAAACCCTATGTATTTGTGCTTGGTTGAATCTGATTGCTTGCATCTCAGTCTGCACACGTATTCCCTATCTCTTATTCCTGATGTACCTTGAGATAACTTGAGATTTCTTTCCTACCTTTGCCCCCCCCGAATGTAACTCAGGGTTTCTCAATTCAAATGTAAATAGGATAGAACTTTTATTTCTTGTTATGTCAAAGAACGACGGACAACCTGACGATGACTGAGACGATCGGTTCAAGGTGTGAACCGATCAGTTGGCATTCTAGACAACCAGTTTGAGGAGCGAGATGAGCGGGTGGTGACCTGAGGAGATGCACGACGAACAGTGAACCGATCGGTTGGAGTAGCCAATCGATCGAATTGTGGCACCCAAGCGACCGACCTGATGGCGAGCCGACCAATCATGGAGATGAGTTGATCAAACCCAGTAAAGGCAAAGCACATAGTTCATCTTGTACAGGTTGCATGTGATGTAGACCTCGATGATCGTGATGCCTCATGGCTCGAGGAATCACATTAGGATGGCCATAATCATTACTTTTATCGTTGCACATGTTTTCTATGGGATATAGCATGTATATGATACATACTATATATTGTGGTGATTGGATATGTGTATGTACCTATAAAACCAAATCCCTCATTAAATATTAAAGTTTTAGATGCCTTCCAAATGTGACACACATGAAAAGCTTGATCGGCCAAGTGTGGGAACGCCCTAGCGTGGTGCACCGTCTATCTTGTCGAAGCGTGAATGATGGATATGTGGGTCTGCCCTAGCAGGGTGCATATTCATCGTATTGGCTTTGGTTCGGACTTAACAAGGTGACCTAGATAGGATCTAGCACCTTGAGGCATGGAGGTGATCATCTCAAGGAGTTGCATATGACATCTTTCAAGAGTTGCATATGATGCAATTGGCAAAAGTTGCCTACCTGGAAGATCTAAGTCGTGGGTGACAACCCTAGCTGGTCCATGACTCAGAGGATTTCAGGATATTCACCCACTAGAAGATTATACACTGCAATCTTCCGAATTGATGGTGAAGGCTATCAATTTAAACAAAAATAGTGGGAGCGATAATTAATTAAAGTCCTAATTATATCGTAAAACCTTTTCGAATCAAACAAGTCAAAAAGGATTTTTTTGACTAAATTGCATATATTTCCTTTTTGTACAATAAATGGTTAATCAACAATAATCACTTTATTTGCGATCGGTCCTTAAGAACAACAAACTAATGGGAATAATTTCCACGACTGATTAGGACATTGAGAAGTGTTCTCAATCGAAGAGAGAAAGCTCTAAGTCCTAGTTATATCAGAACCAGATGAACTCGATCCCACCACACCAATGGCTGAAAGTATGCTTATGGAAGCATACCGAGGATTCCATTGATGTGGAGTGCTTAATGTTGTGCTCTCTGAACTATGAGTTGCAGAGACAACATGAGACATATGATGTCTCCAAGACACTGCCCTAGTATGTCATGACAGAAGGAGATCCAGTAAGGTATTCAGACACTCAATGTGATTGGGTATGTGAAAAACCTGACTAAGAAGGATTCCCTCTGAGCCAAGAGTTGGCTACTGGTATGATACTTCAAATGTTGTGAGAATCATACAGTTCATGATGAACTACAACATGAACAACTTTAATAAGTGTTGACAACGTTTTTGGACATGTTGAGGACAGTAGAGGCAAAGATGAAGAAAGACAAACCCTAATCTTTGATGTGATCAATGAAGGGTAAGTCTTAAAGGCAAGGACAAAGGCAAAGAAAAGAAGCATTCTGATGCTATCCAACAGCCCAAGTCGTCTTCAACTCTCAAGGCCAAGGGAGGCATGACCAAGAGAGGCAATTGCCACCATTGTCAAAAGCCAGGAAATTGGAAAAGGAATTGTCCACTCTATCTGGAAGAACTAAAGAAGAAGGAGGCGACAGACGTCTCCACCTGAAGGTGTCATGAAATAAACTTATAACACGTTTGAGGTATATGATACCAAGATATAAAGTGTAAAGCACCCAATAAATGGGGAAAGTGTTTCCGCCATAGATAGGAGTACTTTAGTTTATTTTCAGCCTTGAAGGCATGTAATAGAGTTATGAACTGCTATTTCATATTTGTTAATAGATAGAAACACCTTAATTTTTTCATATTGTATGACAATTATGGCAATTAATAAAGTTGATTTTTCAATCTTTGTGGAAATGCCTTGTTTATCTTGTGGTACTTGGTATGAATAAGATAAAATGATACCTAAAAGTTATTGATAAATCAAACAATAAAATTAGGATAAATCATGACAAATTCATTTCTAGATTCATATGATGGATAAGTCTAGACTCTTTTTGGTTAGAGAGCCAGTAAGAGACATGAATCTCTTGGACATGATCAATATTCACTAGTAATAGTGGGAGATTGATTATCCTATTAGGTATAATACATGTGATGTATTTACATACCTATTAGACTTAATGCTAGTACTTCAAATGGTGTTTAGAGAAATACCAATATGAATATCTTGAAGTGTTTAAGAATATCGAATTTGGTAATGTGTTAGTTCTTGATGAGATCAATGAATGAAATACTTGAACCAAATGTTTGATATCCTTATGAGTGATTATGATAGTGTATCATAGTAAGTTCGTGATTAAGGCATGGTGATGTCTAAATCAAAAGGAGTCATACTCTAAGGAGTTAGAGGATGATTGTCAAATAACTAATTTCTTCTTAAATAAAGAATACCCCACACTAATAAAGGACATTAAGAATCACAAGGAGTTGTGAGTTCTTATATAATCGACAGATACACCTCGATTATCTATGTGATGAGTTGGTCATGTGATGAATGAACTATCTAGATGAATATGAGGAATCAGATTTTGAGTTATGGTTTATGACCATTACATCCTAAATGACTTCCATGTGAACCATAAGGTATGACCTTGATGGTAGCACCCATTGGGATGAAATCCATAAGTGCGAATGAGTCTTAAGTGTTAAGATACATGGATGACATTTTGAGAAGGATGATGCTTGTTGATTGCAACTTAATGACTAAGAGATTTGGCATACTGATACTAAAACTGTATTCCTATAAGGAATAAAATGAGGATGTGTACATGACACAACCTATAAGGTTTATGAATCCATTAATGAAAATGAAATCTATAAGTTACAATGGACTAATCAATGTGATTGATTGAGTACAAGAAACTCAGAATTGTGATCTTTACTTTGATAATATAGTCAAAAGGTTTGACTAATATGTCAAAGATAAATAAGGGATCTGTGATTTAGTGGGAGTATATTCACATTCCACATGTTGATGTCAAATGGAAATGTTCTAGAATGGAATCCTTTGTGGATATTATCTTTAAGGAATATAGAGACGTTTCTGATGTGATAGGAATAGAGATCTATAGAGATAGTTCTAAAAAACCTCTTGACCTGAAAAGAGAGAGCATACATTGGCAATCTATACTGAAGGGTTCAGTGTGCACATATTCAGTGGGATAAAACTTGTCCATGTTACATGGAGTTAGTATCCCAAGGCCAAGTGTCCAATTCTTATGAAGAATGGGAACACTAAGATTAGATATGGATCTATCATGTATGTAATCATCCCATTATCTTTCATGTATGGACATAGCAAGAATAAAATGTATTCATCATCTTATATGTAGGACATGACAATATGATGTGCTCATCCTAATAACTCATATGTGGGACATGACTAGTGGATGTCTTTCTAGTTCCAGTAAGGGTTACTGGAATACCATAAGAACTTGATAAGTACTTGAGAAGTACTAGTTCTATGGAAATAAGGAAGGGTTCACTGTAAAGAGTTACACTGATGTGAACTTCTGAAAAGGACAAAAAATTAATCGCAAAATATATATGAGATATATAAAAGTGAATGTTTGTTGATAAATGGAAACGTTCCATTAAAGTCGTTTTAAACGTAAAAGCTATATATCCGTGTGTTAAAGAACATTAGTGGATGCTATATGGATCTAGAAGTTCATGAGATGAACTTATAGATATTCCAATCTTTGATGACAAGTAAGGAGTACTTGATCATGCAATATGGCTAAAGGTTGGAAAAGAAATACTAGATCGCATATTACGACAACTCCATCTCATACGTGTGACGTACATCAAAGAGATGAGAGACATGCAGTTAATACCGACTTTGGCAAGGTGTTGCCATAACTCACTATGTTAGCACTAGAGCACATTAACATGTGGGACATGTTTGAAGATCACTATGAATATGATTCAAGGGTTATTGGCTTGCAGTGCAAGTGGGAGTCTGTTGGTATGTATGCCCTAAGAGCCAATCATGAGATGATTGGTGGGATACATTAAGATTGATTTGATAAGCTTCAAAGGCAAGCTTCCAATTCTTTCTGGTTCAGTCATATGAGATAATGATAGAACAAATTGAATGTCTAGAGAATGACAATACTCAATGACATATGCTTTTAGGTTCAGGACCTGAATGATGAGGTCATATAGATGCTAAAGAGTTTGTACATTCTTATTATGTCCCTAGTCGGATGTCATTGAGGAAGGTAGATAGACAACAACGACACACAATACTAGATTGTGGTGTTGGTTGATGACAAAATCTTGTTAGTCATGATATGGAGATATCAAACCAAACACATAGGTACTTGTTAGAGAACAAGTGTACCAGACAGACCCACCGTGAGTTTGACACATGGAACCATGACATGGTAGTCACAGTCAATTCTCACTGTGATGGTGGTGAGTGTGATTCTTTAACCTGAAATCACTACACTCAACACATGTCGTTGGGTACACTTTGACATCATCAAACACAGTCCTAAAACATGGGTTTTTATAAAGGTGATGATTGGGTGGCTTTGATACATGGGGCTTTTGAGGGGTGAGTGATAGATATGGGATTTGTCCCTCCTGAGGGTGTTTGATATCAATGGCCACTTGATGAGTAGGATTGAGTTAGGCGTGCACACACATGTGTGAATCAGTATGTGATATTGATGTCATACATATCTCCTCCAATCTACTCTGAGATCAAGAAAGTGAATGAACGTTTACAGGATGACTGTTCCATGCCTTGAGTTCATTTGGGATATCAGAGACAAAGGAATTATACATTCGATGTAACACCATTCACAGATTGTAGGATTGAAAGTTGTTATCCAACTTTCTATTTCACTTGGGTAGCATTGATGTGCGACTAGGCACTGCTCTTTGCTTGTGAAGTCATAAGTGTTATGGACTTTCACTACCACCGTGAAATGGACCTGTAGGGTCACACACATAGGATTTAACCTGGAAGAGGAGTTTATGCACAAACAATGTTTAGATTGATTACTGAAGGAGTTTAGTAGTTCAATTAAACACTCAGATAATTGATAGCTCAAAATCATAGTGTTCAAGGTGTTGGACCAGATGATTAAGAGTATCAAATAGATTGGAACTACAATTTACTGATTTGCACAGTCTACTGCCCCAATCGATCGACTCATAGGGTTGAACCGATCGGCTTAGGTTGATGAACCGATCAGCTCAAAGTGGTGAGTCGACCGACTCATGTGTCAATGAAATAATCGGCTCAATTGTTGAACTGGTCGATTCGTGTGACCAACCAAGAAACAAACATGGAAAGTCAATTCGAGTTGTACCAAGACCACGAACCAATTGACTCATGCTTGAACCGATTGGCTCAGGTGTCCCAACCGATCGGTTCAGGTGTGAACCGATCGGCTTAGGTCCCCAACCGACCGGTTCATGCTAGAAATGATCGGTTCAGCTGGTGCAGTTCGTTGTTTTTGTGGAAAATCTCTAATCCTTCTACTCCTGCTTTAGTCCCGCATTTCCTGGGGTAGAGAACCCTATCCCATGACCCTCCTATATATAGGGGTATTGGGGACTTCTCAAATACAACTCAGAACACCAGTTGCTCTGTAAAGTTGTCATTCTCTCTGGTTGTGGTAACCAGGAGAGCCTGAGCAAGTGCTACCCGATAAGGGAGGCACAACAAGGGAAAGACAACTGTAGAAAGGTGACTAGTGGCAGGAGAGTGTGTCAGTGACTAGTACACCGACAAGAGGGTATGAATCCTTCCAGTGCCTTGTGCGACAAGGCGATCAAAGTTCCAGGTGGTCTGTGTGGACTACTACAAAGGTGGGAGATTTTTGCCTCTCAGAGGACAGCTGTCGATCCCGACAGTCCCGATGAGACTAGGAGTTGCACAGACACCGTCCAAGACTGAAGGTGAAGACCAGACTAGCTGCGAGGTAATGTCACTGAGCAAGCCTCGGGACAAGGTACACCTCTACAAACCATCCTTCCTACTGTAGATACATTGACGTGATTCCTTTATACTGGGTTCGGGGAAATTTTTTTTGTTTCGCTGCCTTCTCTACCTCCCCTAAAACCTAACAATAAATATCACAACTTTGAAAAGATATAAAATGTGTGAAACATAATTTCTCATCTCATCATCACATGTTACTATTCACTTGCCATTCACGAGACCACACTAGTCATCATACTATCACAAGATATAAATCCTTTTCACAATATCACATGGTATCAACCCTTATCAACATAAGAGGATTACACCTCATTCAGGGATCAACCATGCCCAAAGGTCATTAAGACGATCACACTATTCCCTACGAGATCATCATTATCTTTGCATGCCTTATAACAAGGATCAACAACATCACTTACATATAATACACCAGATCAACATAATATTGCATTAATGAGCTAGGAGATATTCATAAACAATCATATCAGCATTATATTAACATTAAGAACATTCATTTATTACATCAACATGTAAGGAATCTAGATATGATTAACCCTCATCATATTCATAATGCACATGTTTCACATAAGCAAGTATCAACCATGTGGATATGACAACCACCAATTAACTCGTTAAGGTTATGATCATGTTAAGGAGGTTATTTCACCATCATGCCATAATATAAGAATGTTAAACATGAATACTCATCTTGATCTATTTGCATTAGAGTTAGGGTCAACAAGATAAATTATATTAATGTTACTAATCAACACTTATACCCAAACCCTAACTCACAACATCCCCATTGGATCATGGATGCATAAGGTGAAGAATCACCATCACATTCCATACTATTCTCAAGTATGAACCCACACATAAATCAAGGTGTAACCATTGGGTTATAGCATACTAGGGTTTCAATAACATTAACTTAGTACTTCATGATTGTATTAGTCATTCAAGGACTATTCATACCCAATTACCATCATTTAGTTATATTAAAGCTAGGTATAACAAGCTATATCTGTAACGACCCCGCCTCCCGGTAACCCCCAATTAAGGGAGACCTGAAGGTCAAAATCATTAATCAATTTACAGGATCAAAGGTTCAGCAAATAATCAATGATAATTATGAAATTCTACTACTAGACTGAATATTGGCAGGAAAATTAAAACTTTATTTACCTTTTTGAGACTTTGGAAAACTATCTATCCCTTACTGGAATTTCTCTATCTAATCCTCCTTGCACTTTATTTCTTAATTTCACAGTGTGTCACTTTACTGTCTGTGCTTCCAGGGTTACACCTAAAACGCCGACAAACAAAACGTTGGTCAGCATATTGCTGGTATGTGGAGGCAACCAAAATATCACAATTAAGTCTAACAATTTAAATATTGCAATCAAGATAATTAGCAAGTCAATTTACATTTTCCATGTGACACTCCCCACCACTTTTGCCCTAACCCTGGATTTGACTTAAGGCCACCTTCTCAATCCTGAGCTTGGTGCCTTGGAGTCACCTCTCATGGTGCTCCATAGTCATGCCTCATTGACCACCTTCTCATTCCCGAGCTTGGTGTCTAGGGTCACCTCTCATGGTGCCCATTGGTCTACCCTCCTGGGCCTGACCTTTATGGCATCTTTCATCAGGGTGGCATGTAGGTGCATGATTTACACATTTATATTAAATGGTGATAATCATAGTCACTTTATAATTGCAATATGAACATCCAAATAGTTTAGTTGCATTCAATGCGATTAAACATCCGGGAATCTCTCGGGAAACTAAAGCGGTTACTCATATTTAACCACATACATGTTAATGAAGACTTGAATGGAGAAGTAACTTAATCAATCAGGAAATCAAGCAAGTACACACACAAGCTCCTGAAAAGGCATTCAATTTCTCTATTATTAATCATGTCATCATGACTTATTAACTCTAAGGGTTTCCTAGGTTATTTGCCCTTTTTAGGTTTTTGGACTATAATTAGGGTTTTATTTCCTTTTTATTGCTTTTTACCTTTCTTTTAGCAAATATCCATCAAACCCTAATTATCTTGTCATTAAGGTCCTAAAGATCAGGTTTGGACCATATAAACCCTAATTTTCGGATTGCTATATCTTTTCTTATCTGTTTCTCTAATTTAGGGTTTCTAAGCATTTTGATCAACATATGACGTTATAAACCCTAAACTTGTAATTCTACCATTAAAACAGGTTAATAACCATATAAATCATTAATCAAGTTAAACATATTCGAATTAACCTAATTGCAAGACTAAATATATCCTTGATAAACAATTAGGGTTTTTATCTACAAATTAACACCCTTTTCATCAAAATAATACACTTTTGTTAAAATAGGAAGATTTAGGCTTTCAAACTATTTTTATCTTATTCCTCATATTTTTCTGATCATTTTTCATGTATATACTTTTCCCATCCGAGTTTTCTAGCAAGAGTTATGATTTTTGTAAGAAAACCCTTTTTTATCGATTTAATTACTAATTTCAGAAAAACGATGGCCGTCTGATTCGGGGTCCGCTGGTCCACTCAGGATCCAACGACCTAGGATGAATGCGCCTTTTGTTTGGTTTAAAATGCGAAGGACCAAAATGCCCTTACCTCATACACACGCGCTCGGGGGCAGGATTGACCTTTCCACACATATCGTCTTCAACCTCTCGCCCTTCCTTCTTATGCGATCCGACAGTCAACTGGAACATTGACTTTGAGCCCCGGAGCATCTGCGCACGAACCAAGGTCACCAAAAGCTCCGTCTGCCACTCGCGAATTTGTCTAGGAGGTCAATTCCCCCATTGCACCGCTCCTTCACCGTCGACGAGGCATGGTTCTCCTCCGCCGATAACTGCTTCTCGACAGGGTCTCAGGTCAGGTCAAAACCACAAATTGGCGGCATCACAACAATCGTCTCCGCGCTTTGGTTGTGAGATTATAAAGTTTAGGGTTGCTCGCCTTATCGTGCACACTACCCTATATATAGGGTGGCTACAGGTGTTCGATGATTTTGGGGTTTTCCTCAAACATTAATGAAACCACCACAAACTGAGGTTGGTTAGGAGCGGAACACCTTCCCGAAGACAAAGGACTCATTTAAAGCTTCGCATATGATCCCAATCTTGCGAAATCTTTGATCCAAGATTTACAGCTTGGACTCTGCGATCCCAAAACCTCTTGAGACTGGGATTCATCCCAGGCCGTGGATCATAGATCCCATGATCGCATTTTAAACCTTTCTGATCTTTTCGTCCTCTAGTCTATCCTTAATGGGCAACCGGTCAACATAGGACGACAATTGATACACAAGCACACAACTTACGACCTCGGAAAAGAAGTATGTGTCATAGGACACATAACCTCAATTCTGAATTATCTCAAGATGGACAGACTACTGCCCAGATGCACAAAGATCAAGGGCGACATCCTTACCAACGAGAAGACTTTAAAGAATTCATACATCATTAAGGAAAAAGATGCTAAGCTACACTACATTTTCTGTCCCACAGTAAAATCTTCTAGAATGCTGCTCCTCTACCGGAGCTCGCAGATTATGATAAGGATAAGCTTCTCTTCATTGAAGAGGAGCTTACTAACCTCCTCACGTCAGTCCAAATAGCAGAAAAGAAAGCAAAGGAAGGTCAAACGAAGCATAGCATCACTACCCTGACAACTAGAATAACAAAAATCCCGGTGAAACGACCATCCAAAGGGCATTTGCAAACACATCAACTATCGGGGACGCCGACATCATGACCAAATCCAAAATCAGAACCTCCTCTCCCTCAATAACACATCACCACCTCATCACTAGCCCATTAAGGATAGACTCAGGGAATATCCCTTTACCTTTATCCCTTCTCTCTTTCTTTATTATTCCTTTATTAAGATATTTATTTTCTTAATCTTTCATTTCCTTTTTACCTCTTCTCATATTTCCTTTTTTTTAATTAGAAATCACATAGAAACGAAATTTATTTAATTGTGGTCATTACTTCCACTTTCTCGAGTTTTCTATGTATTTCTCATTATCACTCTTCTTAATATCCATTATCTTGTGTCTTTTCTTTTTATTTGGACTTCTCTTCTTTTCTTCTCTTTTATATCCATTAATGGATTAATCTAATAATAGGGATTACGAATTTCCTATCCAAAGGATTATTTACAAGGAAACCCATCCTTTGAAGCAAAGCTTACAAACTTTTTAATTAAGACCAAAATTCACAAAATTATTATATTTCAATCATGAAAACACATGCAATAGTTGAGGTTGTAACATCCTTCCCTTCTTATAGGAATTTTGCCCTCAAAATTCCACCAAGCAAACAAACAATTCAGGTTATGCCTATCATATGTCCATCATGGCTCCCATGTGGTCTTACCCTTTCCATGGTGCTTCCCAAGAACCTTTATCATCTCATATTCTTCCATCTAAGTTCTTTCTTACCTTGGTATATTGTACCCTCATAGGTGACTCAGGACATTTCAGCCTCTCAAAAGCTGAATAGGTTCAGGGCTCAACACATGGCTTGGGTATCTCACATAGTGCTCTTGATCAGACTCATGTAACACCTTATACATTATGTTATCCTGAGGGGTAAGGCTAAACACAACCTTCTCCACCAATCCATCTCAAATGGACCCATATATTGGGGACTCGGCTTTCTCAGTTGTAGCTCAGAGGGGTCGGATTTTCACGTTATATACTCCCACAGTGAACTGCATGTCAGTCTGCTTTGCATCTGCTCATGACTCATGTCACCCTTGGGCTCTCTCTCGGCCATTGCACGATCAAAGCGACTTCTTCTACACACACTATGGTTCTTTTCTGACCTTCGTGAGGCCTCCTTCACCAACATCATCTTAATGAAGTGGTGACCGACACAACCTCTCTATTAGACTTCTTGCATCCCGATAAAGTCTATGGTGGTTAACATCACATCTTAAGAACTGTCTCTATGCATCACCCTGATTGAGCATACATGCTCACATCAGACCCTCTAGTCTGGATCATACTTTCCATTAGTATGGGGTGATAAACTGTACTATCATCGAGTTCTTCATGTATCTACTTCCACCTCATGGAAGTGAACCTTGGTCATATCTAAGAACTTTGGAACTCGCATCTTGTGTGGTTGAACCATCTTCTCCCTTAAGTAGTTCAACACTCTTCCTTTCTCATGTCATCTAGGTAAGGCGATCTACCATAACCCATATTGCACTTCGACCCTCCTTGGTCTAGGGGAGTCTTACCACAACATCCATAGTAATGAACTCCCATTCTCTCTCGTGGACTCTTTTATCCTCTATATTGATACACTGGGTTACTGGTGTTCGTCCTTCACTTCTATCATGCATGGCTACAAGCTACATGCATCTTCATCTTAAGCATCCAAAGTGCTACTATCTCTTACTATCTCAGTAATATCATGGTATATGATGATCATGATCTCCAGCGTGTCATGATTCCTCCAGCTGATTCCTTAGAAACCCTACACCACTCTAATTAGGGTTTTATCACCTTTCTTTTCAGAGGAGTGCATATGGGGTTGCTCAACCATTCTGGCTTTCCAACCAACCACCATTCTTGTTCAACTTATCTATTTTTCCAAACTTAAGGTTGGTCTGTCCACCTCCACTTCTTCTAACTTCCAGCTAAACTAGGCACTATATCTCAAACAGAGCATTCATCACCACCTCTCATCCTTAAGTGTTAGGTAGCATACACCTCCATGTATTATACTTATCATCTCATCTCAAACTCTAAGTCTGTCTTCATCAAGAAGCTATGAGCTCATCCTCACTGTGATTGAACTCGACCTTGGTTAACATGCAAATTCCCCATAGTTCCTAATAAAACATCCTCATAAGCTGACTACACTACCTCTCTTAGTGTTTGCAAACCATCCATGCATCATTCACTTCACCAAGGTATGTTATCATCTATATCCTCATACCTTGTAGCCATGTTCCAACTTACATCTTTATCCTTGGTGTAGGCATGCGTACTGTCCTATCTCTCACTCCCATAACAAGGAGAAATAAGCATTTGGCGGCCGTCCAAATACAGAGTTCTTCCCATTCCAGGAGTAGAGATGGTACATCCCACCTTGCCAGTACACCTTCAAATCTAAGTTGAAACGTGCAACTCATGTCTCCACATCACAAACATCATGATATCACAATTCACTTCCATGGAAAATTGGTCTCGAACCTACTTGGGTCACCACACAATCCTTAGTCATCTCTTCTAGGTCTATAGAGTGCCGATACTTTTGGGGTTATCCCTTTTCCTTCATGCATCCAGAGAGTGCCCTACTCATATTCCCTTTGGGTCCCATGAGTTCATGAAGGTGATCAATCTCCTAACCCATGGCCCTCAAACAATGATAGCTGTTACCTCCCGACCCTGTGGTCATGTGCAACTAGGGAATTAGGCAACTCCTACTTTCATCGGTCTTATCCCTACCTGACCCTAGGATAGACTTAGGATTTTGTTATGGTACATGTCCAACTTAGAACCTTACCCAAGCCTTCATCATCTCCCTCTGCATTCATGGGCTGTCTTTCATCCTTTCATAAGGATCATGGCGACCAACCTACCTTGGTCAGGCCCCATACCAGTTACCTCCACGGTAACACATCTAGAGATGGTTAACTATGGGTCTATAGGTTCATTCTCTTACCATGTACTCTTCACTTAGCTTATCTAGATCCTATGAAACCTCTTTAGGTTACCTCAAAACCAACAAAACTGGTATACAACCTATAAAAGGGTCCCTCTCCCAGGATGGGAGGAAACTACACCTCTTAACAACAAGGTCACAACCGTCCTTAGGGTTTACATTCCACATGGGCATGCTTAGCCCTAGAAAGCTACTAAGGCATAAGAAGACACTTACCAAACCATGCTAGGTCACACTTGTTCTCATCCTCAACATTAAACCAACTTAGTTGTGAGGGGTTCGTCAAACATACCCTTAACTTAAGGGGTTTCCTTTACCTCAATACATGAGGGGTACCATGATCGAAACTATAGAGACTCAAATCTCATCATGAGCATCAGATACACTGCTTCCCTTCTTAGGCCTAGGAATCCTAGGTTCTCTTTCGGGTATCCAACTGCATGCTCAATCTCTTAACCATGAATCAAGCATGGCCAAGGTATGTCATGTACTCCTATGATCCTGTTATATGGGACACACCTCAGAGTTGAGTCTCCTCAAGGACAACCAACTAGGTACAAAGCCTCCCAACTGGTTACTTAAACCTCCTCAGGGTCTAATGCACTCTTTGTCTCATCTCAGCAGGTAACCACTTACACCATAGTCACCTAGAAGCATCATCCTCTCTCTAGGGTTGGTTCCTCTAAAGGAAACTAAGATATCATCAACCTCCAGGGGTCAAGCATAAGGCAACCACTATCCTCCACTTAGGTCGCATCATCCCCAACTTCCCACTATTCCTCATGTCACGGGGTTTTAGGCTCCCAACCTCCTTACTGGGGTCCTACTTATTTCTCTATCTAAAGCTAACTCTACCTCCAACCTTCCTACTAGAGGTCCCTTCTCCATGAAGGCTCAAGCTCACAAGCATACCCCTATGTGGGTGAAGCCTATGCTCAACTCATGTTTACTCAAGATCATCCATAGCCATCCATCATGATCTCTTAACCAGGATTTCATCAAGCTATACCCTACTTGCCTAAGCCCATAGGGTTACTATAGGTTCTCCTTTAACCTCATCCACGAAGGAGCTATCCTTTTCCGTAGCATGCAAGGCCCTCTCCAGGGTTGGGTCGCCAAAGGTACTAGGTCATCTACCCTCTTATAGCATCCCAAAGGCATGTCCAACCAAACACTCGGTCAACCATGACATCTAACTCATCATGTCATTTTCCTCTCTAACCTTCACTTAGGGTTAGGGTTAACATCATCCTAAAATGATGTGCTAGGTTTCTTTTAATGGAGGTCTCTACCTCTAAGACTAACTTTCTCTACTCATCCTCCCGCCAAGGAGGTCTATCCTCAAGTCTCTCCTGAGGGCAATGACAACAAGTGTCATACGGCCTAAGAATGTATCTATTCCTTTACGCTTACTCTATTAAGCTTATGTCCATGACATCTTATTTACATGCTTTTTATTAATTTGGTGGAGGATTCCTTAATCCTTATCAACCTTGCCCATACCTCAAGAGGGTGAGGAAGAGAGAGAAAACCCTAATCCTTAAAATCCTTAAAAGAATTTGAGTTGAGAAGGGATGAACAGGATGAGAGAGTCCTAAAGGTATCTTATTTCGAGTCTTATCCTAAGACGTCGGCCAGGCAGTCACACGATCCGGGAGTCCTCGTATTCTGACTAGCGGTGCGAAGGAAAATTTTGCCAGCCCCCGGATGTGATCCTTTTCTAGTCACCTCAGTCTTTCGGAAAATCCTCTAATAACTCCCTCGGTTCTACGAAATTTGTAAAATTTAATAATTATTAATGATTAGATGAAGAACCTATGCTCTGATACCAATTGTAACGACCCCGCCTCCCGGTAACCCCCAATTAAGGGAGACCTGAAGGTCGAAATCGTTAATGAATATACAGGATCAAAGGTTCAGCAAATAATCAATGATAATTATGAAATTCTACTACTAGACTGAATATTGGCAGGAAAATTAAAACTTTATTTACCTTTTTGAGACTTTGGAAAACTATCTATCCCTTACTAGAATTTCTCTATCTAATCCTCCTTGCACTTTATTTCTTAATTTCACGGTGTGTCACTTTACTGTCTGTGCTTTCAGAGTTACACCTAAAACGCCGACAAACAAAATGTGGGTTAGCATATTGCTGGTATGTGGAGGCAACCAAAATATCACAATTAAGTCTAACAATTTAAATATTGCAATCAAGATAATTAGCAAGTCAATTTACATTTTCCATGTGACACTCCCCACCGCTTTTGCCCTAACCCTGGATTTGACTTAAGGCCACCTTCTCAATCCCGAGCTTGGTGGCTGGGAGTCACCTCTCATGGTGCTCCATAGTCATGCCTCATTGACCACCTTCTCATTCCCTAGCTTGGTGTCTAGGATCACCTCTCATGGTGCCCATTGGTCTACCCTCCCGGGCCTGACCTTTATGGCATCTTTCATCAGGGTGGCATGTAGGTGCAGGATTTACACATTTATATTAAATGGTGATAATCATAGTCACTTTATAATTGCAATATGAACATCCAAACAGTTTAGTTGCATTCAATGCGATTAAACATCCGGGAATCTCTCAGGAAACTAAAGCGGTTACTCATATTTAACCACATACCTGTTAATGAAGACTTGAATGCAGAAGTAACTTAATCAATCCGGAAATCAAGCAAGTACACACACAAGCTCCTGAAAAGGCATTCAATTTCTCTATTATTAATCATGTCATCATGACTTATTAACTCTAAGGGTTTCCTAGGTTATTTTCCCTTTTTAGGTTTTTGGACTATAATTGGGGTCTTATTTCCTTTTTATTGGTTTTACCTTTCTTTTAGCAAATATCCATCAAACCCTAATTATGTTGTCATTAAGGTCCTAAAGATCAGGTTTGGACCATATAAACCCTAATTTTCGGATTGCTATATCTTTTCTTATCTGTTTCTCTAATTTAGGGTTTCTAAGCATTTTGATCAACATATGACGTTACAAACCCTAAACTTGTATACCATTAAAACAGGTTAATAACCATCTAAATCATTAATCAAGTTAAACATATTCGAATTAACATAATTGCAAGACTAAATATATCCTTGATAAACAATTATGGTTTCTATCTACAAATTAACACCCTTTTCATCAAAATAATACACTTTTGTTAAAATAGGAAGATTTAGGCTTTCAAACTATTTTTAACTTATTTCTCATATTTTTCTGATCATTTTTCATGTATATACTTTTCCCATCCGAGTTTTCTAGCAAGAGTTATGATTTTTGTAAGAAAACCCTTTTTTTTATCGATTTAATTACTAATTTCAGAAAAACGATGGCCGTCTGATTCGTGGTCCGCTGGTCCACTCAGGATCTAACGACCTAGGATGAATGCGCCTTTTCTTTGGTTTAAAATGCGAAGGACCAAAATGCCCTTACCTCATACACACGCGCTCGGGGGCAGGATTGACCTTTCCCCACATATCGTCTTCAACCTCTCGCCCTTCCTTCTCACGCGATCTGACAGTCAACTGGAACATTGACTTTGAGCCCCGGAGCATCTGCGCACGAACCAAGATCACCAAAAGCTCCTTCTGCCCCTCGCGGATTTGTTTGGGAGGTCAATTCTCCCATTGCACCGCTCCTTCACCGCCGACGAGACATGGTTCTCCTCCACCGATAACTGCTTCTCGACAGGGTCTCAGGTCAGGTAAAAACCACAAATTGGCGGCATCACAACAATCGTCTCCGCGCTTTGGTTGTGAGATGATAAAGTTTAGGGTTGCTCGCCTTGTCGTGCGCACTACCCTATATTTAGGGTGGCTACAGGTGTTTGACGAGTTTGGGGTTTTCCTCAAACGTTAATGAAACCACCACAAACTGAGGTTGGTTAGGAGCGGAACACCTTCTCGAAGACAAAGGACTCATTTAAAGCTTCGCATACGTTCCCAATCTTGCGAAATCTTTGATCCAAGATTTACAACTTAGACTCTACGATCCCAAAACCTCTTGAGACTGGGATTCATCCCAGGCCGTGGATCATAGATCCAACGATCGTAGATGAGCGCCCAAAATCAAAAATTGGGATTTAATCCCAGATAAATCGTGACACATGATTACTATGCAATTAATGTGCAAACTTTAGGATTATTTGTAATTTGTATAACTTGGAATCCGTGCATCACTTTGCAACCAAATTTTGAGGGAAACTTCCTCTTGGCTTTATCTACTCGCATGCCAAAATTGAGTCCCAAATTCTAAAGGAAAAAGGCTTTTTCTTCAAAAACAAATTATTCTTAAATGAGACTTATTTTATTGATATTTCCTCTTTCTTTTGCCATTATCTAATCATCTTGGATTCCTTGGACCTCAAGGAATCCTAAAGGCACGAAATCCCATCTCAGGGAATATCCCTTTACCTTTATCCCTTCTCTCTTTCTTTCTTTTTCCTTTATTAAGATATTTATTTTCTTAATCTTTCATTTCCTTTTTACCTGTTCTCATATTTCCTTTTTTTTATTAGAAATCACATAGAAACAAAATTTATTTAATTGTGGTCATTACTTCCACTTTCTCAAGTTTTCTATGTATTTCTCATTATCACTCTTCTTAATATCCATTATCTTGTGTCTTTTCTTTTTATTTGGACTTCTCTTCTTTTCTTCTCTTTTATATCCATTAATGGATTAATCTAATAATAGGGATTACGAATTTCCTATCCAAAGGATTATTTACAAGGAAACCCGTCCTTTGAAGCAAAGCTTACAACCTTTTTAATTAAGCCCAAAATTCACAAAATTATTATATTTCAATCATGAAAACACATGCAATAGTTGAGGTTGTAACAATATGTCATTATGGTTATATATCAACACAATAAGATTATCATCCCTTCTATTCATATGAGTGAATAGGTAAGACTGCCTTATTAATGGTAACCCTCCATTTGTTCTATCATCATTTAATCCATATCACCATACCATAATGTTACCCAGAACCATTGGATCTATAAAAGGTAAGACCATTGGTTGTTTACATAATTAAACACCTTGGATAAACCACCTATGAAGTCCTTGATTTGTTCTATATAAAGAGTCACCATCTAATCCAAGACATCTCTTGCTTAACAACAAAAACATTTCTATTGAAAGTAGGGTAAAACCCACAATCAACTATTCATTTAAAACAAGCCATCCATTGTCAACAAGTAAGATCCTTAAGTTGATCATATAAAGGAAACCATCTAAATAAAATTATTCATACCAACATATTACATTGTCCCTCATTCCACTTTATTGGAGGAATAAACATTATATCTTGACCATTGGTCAAGTTCATATATTAAAACCATCAATTACAATATAGGTCCAACCATTGCATCATGTTACCCAAGAAACCATTGATCAAATGATTAATTTAGGCTACAACTATATGATTAACTCACACAATGCAAGTGATAAATTTCAAAGAAAACCTCTCAATTGGGTAAATTGTAGAAAAGTCCAAAATGTGCATAAAATTGCATAACTTGCTCTAACAGTGTCCCAATTGGACCAAATTTGCAACTTAAGCCTGTATTATGATTTCAAATAATATAACATTGTTATATTATGGTTCTAAGTATTCAATTATGGTAATTAAGCTTATTCAACGCATTAAGGAAGTTCATGGGCCTTACAACTATAAACCCCTTACAGGGATTTCATCCCCAAAATCTAAGGTAAACAAAGATGGGTACTTCCTTTGCACCTCATCCTATTACCTTCATATGGTTACTTTAATATCATGGTGATGTCACATCATTCATACATATCTCATCTTGGGTCAACACAAAAACCCCCACCAAAGAAGACATTCTCAATATGGAATGTAGAAACTTGTTGTGTCATCTGTACAACTCTAGTAGGAATGTTCAACTTTAAATTCTAGCTATCATCTTGTAGTTATATCTATTGTATCAACACATTACTCAAAAGTCATACTTGCAAGCTTTTTACCAATCATGGCATCTGTCCCATACCATTCCTTGAAGCATATAAAAAAATTTGATGTATCCATCCCCTTTTTTTTAATACACTGACACTAGAACTCTTGTCAGTTCTTTTTCAGCATCAAAAGAAATGGTGACACTGGAACATGTCATTCC
The DNA here is from genome assembly GCA_963693085.1 of Alisma plantago-aquatica. Lineage (NCBI taxonomy): Eukaryota > Viridiplantae > Streptophyta > Magnoliopsida > Alismatales > Alismataceae > Alisma > Alisma plantago-aquatica. Next base: position 1,006,700,368 of record OY856412.1, read on the forward strand.
ATACAAGGAAACATCATTCCTAGTCAACCTTGTTAGGGGTGAAACAACAACACTATCTTCACCTTACTAGGATTTACACAACCTACTTAGAAGACATATCATGATCCCATAAAGAAATTTAATCAACGCCATCTCACTCTTGTTCAACTTGTCTCATAGCTATTGCTGCTTCGACAACCCTAAGGTTTTTGAAGAAATATTGATCATATTTTTGACCATATTTGAAATACATTGACATGTCATCATTCAGAGATTGATATAACTTGTATGACATGACTGGAATATTGTGTTCCTCCTATTCATAAATTCTATTTGTACATTGGTTAGTCTAAAGGACATAACCTTAAACTCATCATGGTCATGTGAATTATGTCATCCAATATAAATCTTATGCATTGATATTTGATCATAGGTTTATCTTAAAGGAACACAATATCACATATCTATTGACCAACAACCATCTATCCTTGATAGTGGTCTTGCCTAGCTATAACTGAATCATAACATCATTATAGAATCACTTTTGTTTTTCCTTCCAAACAACATTTATAGGATCATCATCAACTCTCTCTCTCTCTCTCTCTACAGGAGAGGAATACTTGGAATGTTTATTTAAAAACATCTCCAACCTTCACATATTTCTCGTATTATTGATACATCTTGGATACTAGGATTCATTACCTTGGTATCCACCTCATGTGATATAAGGAATTCACATCCTTATATCATCTACTTTTACCAACATAACAAATATCAAGACATATAAGAGGAGTGTTTTTAATTATTGGAAGGCTCAAAAGTAAAATCATCACAAACTTTATGAACTTGAAACCATAGTCCAAACAACCTTATGCTATAATAAGTTATCCACCCTCATGTTTACAACGAATCCACACATACCAAGTGGCAATGATCCACTTGAAATTTGTTCCCTGGAAAGAAAAGACACAAAGGTAAACACATTTCCCACATCATAGCAACATTGTTCAAGGTCACTAGCAAAAAGGTAATCAATTCTATTTTCATTATGCAGGTTACAACTTCTTATGTATCATTTTACCTTTTTCATTTGGGGTTCCTTGCCATTAGCATAGGAATCATCATGATTAACATATCTCATTACTCCTTCCTTGATGACTATTTATCACACTTGGGTATTTTCTCTTATTTTATTATATTTTTCAACCACTTATCAACAAGTAAATCATCATATTGCACATTTTCTTCATTAAACATGGATCATCTGCCTTAATTTCTTTCAAATGCAATGCTGATTTTACATTAACACTTTCTTACACACATACGTTGGTATGATATTAACTCAGGTTCCACCTTATTCCTTTGTCATTGTTCCCATTTATCTTCCCATTTTGCACTTGTTATAGGAGTTCTTTCCATCTTATGTGGATTTCATACCTTGATTCACTTTATAAGCATAGACTTATCTGTCTTTTACTTTATTATCTTCTTGAATCACATCTTCAAGAACTCCTCTTTTTCTAATTTGTATTCAAATTTAGATTTCTTTGTGTTGTGTCATTCTCTTTAGCTACCAAACATTCAAGTTTTGATAGATTATGATGATGCAATTCTCATCTTCTTTAAGGTAGGATTGAGATATTCATAACATTATTTCTTATTCATTATGCTCTTTAGATTGTCACAAAATGACCACTTGATTAGAGTAATAAAAAAGATAACAATCTAATAGTTTTATACTTACCTTTTCGTCAATAATTGAATACTTGGCCAGGGCACCCAAATACTGAGATTAGGCAGTATGCACCATATTTTTATGTCATATTCCTAACTTAGACATCATCCTAGTCCTAAGTCCTAGTGTCCCTATAGACTTAGTGAACCTAAAGCTCTGATACCAACTTGTAAGAACCCGCTACACTAAATGAGATTACTCAAAACATAAAACACAATCAATCACTAATTAATCACATACTAAAATATATATGGGTAAATTTAAACCGATTTCAACATCAACACCCACTCAAAAACATTTGCATAAGAGTCTAACATAGTTCTTGTATCCATACTATGCCAAGAATTTGATACAAATTGTTTTATTATCTTAGACACAACATATATATACAAGAGAACAATAATCGTATATGCCACACAAACAAGCATTAATATGCTAACAAAAGTCTAATTTATTTGAAACACCATATACAAACTTTTCCTATCCACACATGAGAGTACAAGGACGACTCTAGGACACACTAGATATCTAATCAACTTTATCAAAGATTCATCACTATAGCTCCTCTTTGCTTCCACATGTTTGTTTTTGCCACTTCCGGTTACCTAAAAAAAATGTGGTGAACCACAAGGGTGAGACCCATGTCCCAACAAGAGATATAACCTCTAATAACGTTTATTGATTACAACATTTTGAAGTAATTAATAGTTAAGAATTTTAATCAGATATAACTAATCAGACCAGCAGTACAGATGATTAACAAAATACATAAAGGAGCATATAATAACTATCATCATTAGCCAGACTATCATTCTTTATCTTATTGACAATATAAACAATCCAGTAACATATGCATATCTAGCATCATGAGCAAGTCTAGTAACATAGCATAGCTAACAACACGAGCATGTTTAATTGGTTGAACATATCAACATCATAAGAAGAGCTAACAACACAAGCACAACTATCTGGATAAACATGATTAGGAGTATATGCATCTCTAGTTACATAGGCATGGCTAGCATGCTAAACATGACTAACAACATGAGGTAGCTAGCATCATGATTATAATCAGCAGTAGTAGTATAGTTATCAACACAAGCATAGCTACTGTATGTACACATCTACAATCTTAAGCATATCCACAACATAAATATAGCTACTATCTCTTAATTGCATTAAGCATCATCTTTATGTAAAGATAACAAACAAGGGTTATCATCCAATGTGAAACGTCGTGTATAACCCTAAATAAATATGCTACATGACTATATTACATCTTTTATTATGCCCCGGGGAATTTGAATCGTACCATCCAAATTCAAACTGACCCCTGCGAAGGGCTATTCAGTTCTGTACAAGATCTAGGATTGCTGGTATCCTAAGATCTCTTCCCCTTGGTCAGTATGAGTAAAAAGGCAATGACATATCAGTCAAAGTTGCCACTAACGACATATAGTCAAGCTTCTAACCACTAGTGCGCCCTTGGTACAAGTCACGACACTAGAAACCAGGGTATACAAATCCAATCATTGAGGTACAACCACAGTTGTCCTCTAATCACATCATGTTATAATCACTGAGACACGACCACATCCGTTCTCAATCACATCAGATGTATGAGGCATGACCATAGACAACCTCCACAATCGGCATTGTGGATGACAAGGATATATCCTCAACCTGCCACCCCCACATACTCAACAATATGTTCTCTGAGTTTCCCTTAGGAATACTCATTTCACAAACCAGCAAGTTCTAATACTAAAGATGGTTGTACGACATAGGGTACTACATGATTAGAGTTGCACTTGATTAGTTATGCCAATTGGGTGAATTAATGTTGCATCTAATAAGTAGACATACAAACCCTAATTCACTTCTAGCAAGCATATAAATATCACAACTTTGAAAAGATACAAAATGCGTGAAACATAATTTCTCATCTCATCATCACATGGTATTATTCACTTGCCATTCATGAGACCACACTAGTCATCATACTATCCCAAGATATAAATCATTTTCACAATATCACAGGGTATCAACCCTTGTCAACAAAAGAGGATTACACCTCATTCAGGGCTCAACCATGCCCATAGGTCATTAAGACCATCACACTATTCCCAGCAAGATCATCATTATCTTTGCATGCCTTATAACAAGGATCAACAACATCACTTACATATAATACACCAAATCAGCACAATATTGCATTAATGAGCTAGGAGATATTCATAAACAATCATATCAGGGTTATATTAACACTAAGAACATTGTTTTATTACATCAACATGCAGGGAATCTAGATACGATTAACCCTCATCGTATTCATAATGCACATATTTCACAAAAGTAAGTATCAACCATGTGGCTATGACAACCACCAATTAACACATTAAGGTTATGATCATGTTAAGGAGGTTATTTCCCCATCATGTCATCATATAAAAATGTCAAACATGAATACTCATCTTTATCTATTTGCATTAGAGTTAGGTTCAACAAGATAAATTATAATAATATTACTAATCATCACTTATACCCAAACCCTAACTCATGGTATCCCAATTGGATCATGGATGCATAAGGTGAAGCATCACCATCTCATCCCATACTATTCTCAAGTATGAAGCCACACATAAATCAAGGTGTAATCATTAGGTTATAGCATACTAGGGTTTCAAAAACATTAATGAAACATCCCAACTCAAACAAAACACAATTACATACTAACCAGTGGATTACCAACAACCACATGAAATTAAAACTGATTTACAAAATGCACCATAAGATGAGACATATTACATCTGAGCCAACACATTCTTTTCATAACATATTTTCAAGGTGCTACAACATAACTTCCCATCATATCGTTACATGAAATAACTGTTCCACATGCTGATTTATTACATCAAGGTACATAAGCCGAAAACCATACATCGATCCTCATATAAGAAACATTGAAAACTCTCCCGAAGACCTGAGTATACATGGACGACACATATGACTCTACTACTAGACACTATCTATTCCACCAGGTATGTTACCTCTACATATCATTCTCAGCTACATGATCTTTATCTCGCCATGCACGTCCACCTAAAAAGGTTATTAACCAACGGGGTGAGACACACAGTCCCAGCGAGAAACATAACCATATACCAACTTTATTATTATCACAGATAACTGAGCAGATAGTTCAACTAAACAACAGGTAATCACTAACCAGTTATATAAGGGGGTATATGAAGAACTTGTATATGAATTCTTATACAAAGACCATATAAGAGCATATGAGAAAGCTTACATCATCCAAGGCTTCAACAAATGTTCCGTATTTTCCCTAAGTAAGATATGCTACACGGTTGGATTACAAATTATTATTATTATTATTATTATGCCCTGAAGAAGTGAGTCGTACCGCTCAAATTCAACCTTCGGTTGTGAAACCCAAAGCCGGTGCCATACAAGGTCAATGGAAGAGCCGGACTCCATGACGTCAGCCTCATTGTGGTCAGTGCACAATATCCAAAGTAGGACTGCAGTCTCTTTCTTAAGTGACCTCAGTCACAGGGTTAGCTCTTGTAGGCGACCATTTCCTCTAGTCCACATTGGTACAGGTCTCGACACTAGCATAACTTGAGCCACGAGCCTGTTCACCGTGCTCCCAGAGCCATGAACACATTCATGCTCTATCACACTAAGCCATGGGCCTATTCACCATGCTCTTATACATATCTGAGTCTACAACAGAAGTTGTATTCTATTCCTCCTATTTTAGGCTAGGAGAAACCCCACATATTCAACAATATGCGCTCCGGGTTAACCTATAGGAGAACCCGTTTCTCCATCACCAGCTCTTGACAATGATGGATCTATGGCCAGGGCAAACTACATGAAAGATTCAATGTAATTAATTAATACATTTTAGAGTGAATTTCAGGGTATAAGAACATGTAAACAACATTAGATTCCATTATATTGTGTCGCACTGTTACTACCATTCTCAATGCCATCAACAACATCATATTTCCATGGGACCCTCATTTCATCTCATAGAGCCACTGTTTCTCACAAGGCTCCATCATCATACATCATCATGGAATAGAAATCCCTTATATCATAACTAGAGGATAACATCTCAATCAGGCACTCAGCCTTTATCAAGTCACAAGAATTCTCACATCATACTAGTGATACATGTTATCTTATTAATAAGGGACATTATCATTAACCAGATATTTCACATATACCAAGTGCCACACAAAGCACATATTCACATAAGCATCATAGCCCTTGCCTGGCTGTGCATTTCAAATAGTAACACCTGCATTGTTGGATTGCACAACAATCACCACCAACAACTTATTAAAGAAACATATCATGATTATCACATAATTAGGATTTGGAACATCATCCATTATCATAAACACATGGAGCATAATGTCTTAAATGGTATATTAGACAATACACATTACTATCACCATACCAAGGGTATCCCAGCATACCCTACTTCCCATGTCACCATGAGTACCATCCCTAAGGATTCATCTTTTAAGGATCATACAACCATGAACTATCATCACCCTTCATCAACTATAGGTAACCACCATACTAAGGTTTACCACCTATTCATCATACCTCATCATCCTTACCAAAGATATGGCCCAAGGTAACAAGATGAGCATACTAACATCTAGGGCTCAAGACAACACTTAGGGTTATCGGGTTAGGGTACAAACTTCACTAAAGGTATCGCCTACCCTCACCAAAACCAGGCAACGACCAAACGAACCCTCACTAAAAGTCGGTATCAGCTACAAAGCTTCAACACCACAACCCAAGGTGATATCAGACAAGATTCATATCGGTTAAGACCCACAAGCTCCACCTATGCCTGGTATGGGGAAAAGCATGTCATGCAAAGAATCCACCAAGGTCATATCATTCAAACACACCTCAACCCATCCTAGTCAAGGGACCATCTTATAGGATATTGGGCAACTCATATGTCTAACACGTTTAATCTCATCTCAAGTTAGGCATCCTGATAACCATGCCGACCAAGGACCACACGACCTTATAGCCACCTGGGTACTCTCTAGGTCAACCCTAGCATGGTCAACTCCCTTTTACCTCATCCATGATCGTTGTTATCATGCATACTATCTAAGCCAATAAACTTCAAACCTTAGGCTGCATATTTACATAAGGATGAGTACATGTATCTCATATATAACACCATACCACCAAAGCTTCTCAACAAGTGCCGTCCTAGACACCATATCACCCAAGCTTAGAAAACCTACCAGCCTATACCTTTCTATGTGTCGGGTAACCAACCAAAAAGGAAGCATGTATCATGCTAGGGCATATTATCCAAGGTATCATATCTTCATATAGGGTATCGACCAAGCACTCAACCTAATATCGCCCATGCCATCATGTACACAATCATGCTCATATTGGGGTAGGATTGATGATATCGGGCAAGCCAACAACCTGCACCTAGGTGTCCTCTTTTAACATAGATCCTCCTCATGAAGACCGATGTATCGGCCAAGGCCTCTAAGGTGTGTCGGGTTAGCATGGATGTCAGGTTTGGGGTTCTTCATTAAAACATATTGGGAAAGGATACTTAGTATTTCTCAAGAGTTTACTCAAGGGTAGGGTTCTCATCTAAAGGTATCGTGCAAAGCACATCAAAGCCATATCGCCCAAACACAACAACACCGTATTACTGAAAGATTTCTAGGGTATCGGGCAACACTACCTATAAGGGTATCACCCTCACCAAGGATCAGTCTATCAAGTTCCCTATACCAAATAGGGCTACCCATTACCAAAGCCATAACCACCCCATATCACCCAAGGTACCAAATAAGGGCTCAACCCCAAGAATATATCGTGCAACACTACTACAGAAACCCCATTTGGCGTCGGTCTGTTAACCCCATTTGGCGTCGATTTCCGACCGACGCCTATGTGGGCGCCGCTAAAGGTCGAACATTTCGGCGTCGGTTTTTTAACCGACACCTATTTAACCTATAGGCGTCGGTCTTTTAGTATACAACTGACGCCAAAATGGTTCGCTCCCCAGAAAACGGCGTCATCTAGGGCACTTTCTGCGTCAGTGATTTACTAAAAGACCGACGCCTATATTCCATGTAGCGTCGGTCTTTTAGTTGATAACCGACGCATAAAGTGTCCTAGATGCTGCCGTTTTCTGTGGCGCGAACCCTTTTGGCGTCGGTTATATACCAAATGACCGACGCTTTGTTGTTTAAATAGGCGTCGGTTCGATACGAATATCCGACGCCATTTCCAGGACTGCTTTGGCCACATCAGGCATCAGTTATCTATAAATAATCGACGCTGTATGTCTTTGCTGACGGTTTTCTATAAATAACCGACGCCTATTTATATATATATATTTTTTCATATCAGTTTGCAGGCCTGCTGTGGCTGGTCAGCAGGATGAGAACCTGCAGTTCAGTTTTCTGAACTGCAGGTTTATGACATCCATTGATATCAGCCTACAAACAGGCCGCAAACCTGCAAAAGTTACAAAGAAAATTTCACACAAGTACATACATTCAGACATCAATTCAATTCTGACATTCACACATATAGAAACATTCAAATACATGTATTAACATTCAGAAATATTCATTTACAAAGTATCATTCATTATCGCTATCAACATCCCAATTATATCTTACAGTTGCCACTGCTTGTACGGCTTTTGCCCATTCTTCTCTTACTTCATTTAATGCTTCCATTGTATATGGAGCATGTATATTTTTTAAGCGTTTACCTGTAGTGTTGTCAGTTTTAAACACCTGCAAAGAGAATGATGTATATATATAAGTAATAATATAAAAATAAGATAAGATTGATATATTGCATACTAACTAATGAGACTATATATAATACCTCATGTATGGTATCGATGTCCAATGCGGCATATTTGATAATCATCTGCATAAATCGCATCACATAGTATGCGCATGCCCAACCATTGTCTTGTGTAGCACACTATAAATTGAAACATACAAAATAATACAACTAAGCACAATTCACATCAATAATATATATATTCGAGTCGGGAACTTACTTGTACGTTCTGCCAATTTATTGGCTGGTTCTTTTTCCTTGGGACCGTTCCTCCAGCCTTTTTGAATGCATCTAAACCCCTACATGTTAATATAACACAATAAATTGCATAAGTAAATAGTAATGTAATAAAAGATGTTAACGGATATAAAAATGAAATATTTCTCACCAGAATAATGGCATTCTCATTACGTGTCCAATTTTAGGGTTCAATGTACTCCCCGCAGGATCTAGATAATAAACAGTGAATGTCCCGGGGACAATAACTAGTAACTCCCAATGTCTACCACTAGAGGTAAGAAGTTAACAATTAATAACTCAAAATGCAAAATAAAAATGGAATTTTCTTAAGTCCAAATTATAAATAAAGTAAACTTACTTGACATTGAATGGAGCTATTATTATCGTCTTCTTTTGCTGACCAAAAATTGTAAAAGCATCTATACAATATTGTTGAACATTATCAGGGTCTTTAGCTACCAAACTAATCAATGATGGAATCAAAAATCCCAAATGATCAAATGCAAATTGTTTGCAATGATCTTCGACTAAGTAGCTGCAAAACATATAGGCGTATGCATTAATATATAAGAAACCAGATCACCGGATCTTACACAAGGTATATGGATGTATAAACAAGATCTCACCTTATCCATGTCTCTATCATTGATGTATTCAGCCAATCATACATAAACAACTCAATAATATCTTGTATAAATAAAGAGCTATCGTATGATTGACCTGCATAATCTGCATCTAAAGAAATAATTATAGGGCAATGTACATTATGTGCCCGTAGCCAACATGCCATTCCCCTACAAGCAGGACCTAATGGGTATGTTAGGTCAGTTGGAACCCAATCAGGTAATGCGGGAAGTGGAAGTGGAGGCCTAGGTGCTCCTGGTGTCTTCTTTTTAACATGTACATATAATTTCAGATCAGTTGACATCATATATACACATTAACAGTCTAAATCAATGTAAATTTATCTTACAATTTCAGTCATGTAGACGACATCTGCTTTGGGCCACAATATCACCCCACCTTCTGCATCAGCAAGTCTATCAATATCCGGGTGGGGATATGGCAATGTAGCTTCTCTCCAATCGGGTAACACACGTATCGGGCTCACACGAACGTAGCCCTGTGGCATTGGAGTCCCGTGAAACATTGCCCCAGGAAGGGACGGGTAAGCCTGCGCCTCTGCAACAACGTAGTCTTGCATTCTTAAGCGGCATGGCTTCAATGCCTACAAATTTATGTAAAGAATATTATACATATATACATATCATCTTGAAAACATAACAACTTGAAAAGACTAACTACAATGTCATAAACAATACTTACAGCAGACGTGCTAGGCGATGGGTCTCCAGGATTACTCGCAGTCTGTGCATCAGGAGAAGAGTGGGTCGCCATAGGCGTATTGGAAGCCTGAGATGCCTGCCACCGCAGCAATTCTTCCTTGACCTTCTCAGCAACTACATCGTTGACCTTCTTAGCAACTAAATCCTCAACTCTCTTATTCTCCTATACATGGATAAAAGAAACATTAGCTTCTTATTAATGGATTTCCTTTTGCAGTAACATTCTAAAAAAAGAATAGGTTACCTCTTCTTGAGAAAGTCCCGCTCTGGGTTTGCGCTGGGATGGCCCAAAGAATGCTTTGATGCCAACACCAGCGCCGGCACCTCTAACACGTCCAGGATGCTCTGGGTTCCCCAGAGCAACTGTCAATTCATCCCTTGTGCCCTGAGGGATGAACGTGCCTTGTTTCCTCTGCTCGTGCTGCTCCCGCTAATCACCATAAATAGAAATTGGTAAGTTAACACCACAAATAATCAATATTCAAACGATTTCTCTAAGAGTTGTATTTTACCATTTTTGCAGCCGCCTCAGCAGTTACAGGCTTCTTTATTTCACCCTTCTTGTTTTGCCTGCCAGCTATCCAGATATCATGGCGAGGCATGGGTGTGGCAGACTCCTGAGTAGGAGCAGACTCCTGAGTAGCCGCAGACTCCGCCTATAGTCTTTGGCAAACGCTTGCATAGCCTTTTGGACCCATAGTGTGGTCATGCACATTCAGTGCACGCCTTGCTTTTTGTGCGTCACTGAGGGCCTAGTTAGTATGCACATTAATGATTTGGTTAGTAGCACTAAATGCTAATCTTGAATAGGTGAATACAATGTATATTAATTAAATTGGGAGTGACGCCTAATACCTTGAATTCTTCAGATTTTCTTGAAGCAACAAAATTGTCCCAATCTTCTTTGTCCAAGAAGTTCCATTGTTCAAGGGCTGACTTCTTCTTCTTATCACCCTCTTTTATGCATTCTCTGTTCAGATTTGTCCTATAATTCCTAAGCATCTTTCCAGCGCGTTGCATCACATTTTTACGATGCAACTTCTCATCCAATGCAAACAGATTCTGTAAAATAGAAATGTTATTAACTAGTATCCAAAATAGAATTGCAAATAATAGAATTTGTAATCTACAAAATAGAATTGCAAATAATAATAACTCACGCATAAATCCTTCCATATCAAGTTTTTTTTCCCTTGAGGAACTTTATGCCAATTGTCATACTTAACACCATAATGGCTCCGAGTGGTACACCCAAGATAGTTTACAAAATTATTGCGGTTCACTCCAATTGGATTTCCTCCATTATCAAACTCCACCACCAATTTGGATCCACTACCACATAGCGCTAATAACTTCTTCAACAGAGTGATGCCCCTTTTCTTGTTAAGTGTTTGGTGCTGCGCATCAAGTTGCTCCAATGCTTCAGTGGGTACAGGTGCATCAACCTAAAATTTGACAAAAACAAAACACACTAAATTAGCCCAATATAGAAATATAGGATATATGACATAACTAGAAGATAATGAATTTTATAGAAATACAGGATATGTTTTTAGAACTTACATTAATATCCTTGCCATGCTCGTCATGGACAGCATGCTCATCATGGACTTCATGCTCATCATGGACATCATGCTCATCATGGTCAGCCATTCGAAAATGTCATTTAAAATGGAAACATTTAGCATTTGTATTAACTAGAAAAAGGCAAACATTTAGCATTTGTATTAACTAGAAAAAGGCAAACATTTAGCATTTGTATTAACTAGAAAAAGGCAAACAACTAGGGTAGATCATCATCTGAACACTAAGATCATCACTTCTATCGGCCAAGCTAACATGTCACCCTACCATCTAGAGCATAGGCTCACCTCTCAACAATAAGGTGAGAGAGGGGTTTTTCCCAAGGACTCACTACTTCCACATACATCTTGGATCTTAAGTTCACCTCTCAACTAAATGAGAGAGGGGTATTTCTCAGGATCCATCAACCAAAGCATGACCTATCGGGCAAAGCACTATATCGGGCAAACACTGTATTGGGTAGCCTATGCATATCAGGTTGGTCATCGTCAACCTCAAGACACCTCTCACCATCCCGCACAAGGAGAAAAAGGTAAAGGCAATAATAAAACGTAACCTTTACATTAAATCAGATCTCAAGCTCAACATAAACAACTATTATAGGGAAAGGTATCGCTCTAAAGACAAGAATCTATTTAAGCACATATGAAGAGTGAAAATAATAGAGATGATTGAGAGTTATGTAACCCGCCTTAAGAGGATCTCCATGAAAGACATCAAGCTTCCTGACCGATGCATCAAACCCATGTTCCTCACAATGAAAATTGTTACAACCCCAATTTTGGGTTCATTTGCTGAGAAATGTAATTTCTCATATTAAAGATAAGTGAACAAATAATGAATGAATGCATGATTTTCATTTTAAATAGCCTTATTGATTTATTTGTGGGCTTTATTGGCTATTGGGCCCAATAATAAGGAAAGGATAAAAGAAATTCCACTATTATCGAGAAAATAAGAAAATAGAGAAAAAGAAAAAGTGTGGAAACCTCTAGAAGGCAAAAGAATGTGATCCAAGGATGGATTTCGTGCCTCTTGGGTTCCTTGGGTTCCAAAGAGTCCCAAGTTGCAAAAAGAAAACAATAAGAAAAGAAAAAGTTAATTAAGTATTTCTTTAGTAAGAAAGAAATTGAAAATAATGGTAATATGTGAGAAATAAGAAAAAAGAGGTATAATCAAGTTATCCTTAGTGGAATTTCGTATCCCAAGGATTCCTAATAATAAAAGGAATACCAATGAGGAAAATAAAAGAGAAATAAAGAGAAATCCTCAAAAAGAGATATTTTAATGAAGAATAAACAAGATTATGTAAAATAATGCATATGGAAGCATTTAAGGATAATAAGTATCTTTAAAAGGTAATTTCGAAATATTAGAGTTTCTTGGGGTCTAAGGAACCCCAATAAAGAAGAGGGAAGAGAAAATACCCATAATAGAAAATAAGGAGATAATGTGAGTATACAATTAATGTATTATGTGGTGTTGCTAAAAAAAAGTAATTTCTATTAAAGGAAAATAGGATTTCGTGCCTATGGTTTTAAAAAGAAAGAACAAATAGAATAAGAGGGATAATTTTCGAAATCCTAATATCAAAGAAGAAGGAATACTAAAGGAATATGAGAGAGAGAGAACTAGTTTCTTATTGAAGGAATTGGTTTCCTACTTGGAAAGGGACTCCTTGATTCGTGAATAGCCGACCTAAGTCTCCTTTCCTCACCCTATATAAAGGGTAGACTCTCAGGATCAAGTTCCATGGGAAATTCCATGCAATACACTCTCTTTTCCCTACCTTCTTCCTCCTTGTCTTTGTCCTGAAACCCTACAAGAAGAAAACGCCATGACCCTAGAGCAACGGGGCGCCCGAGTAGGTTGGCAATGGATCTGAACGTGCCACGACGCCATAGGTTGTTCTAGCCAACAACGCCATGCTCTAAAAATCGATGCATAGCAGCCGCACTACTGCACTAAACGGTCGCAACATGCAGCTCCGCCTGACCCATCCCGACCATCCTGGCCAGGGGTCAAAGGTGGGTGGAGGACAATGGTTGATGGTAGAGCTAATGGAGTGGTTCTCGGGGGCTCTCGGGTCCAGGAAGAGGAAGGAAAAGTTGTGCCAGTCGCAGCTAGGGCGACAGCCCTAGGGCGGCCCGAGGTTGTAGAAAAGAAGGGCTGGCTTTGGACGGAGTTGCCCTCCGCGGGCTGTAGAAGGCGCTCAACTTACCAAGGGAAAAGTTGTCCTTTCGTCATGTTTCCAAAACCAGCAAAACGCGTTGCATGGAAGGTGCCTACGTGGCAGCCCCCCTTTGGCCAAAGTAAGTCATTTTTGTTAAATTCATATCTCCTCAACTGTAGCTCGGATAGATGTGTGTTATACATGAAAGTTGCTCAGAAAATCGAGGGGAGTCCAATAAAAATATAATTGATGCTTGATTCCACTTGAAATTCGAAAAGTAATGGAAGTTATTAACTTTAAAGAATTAATGGTTAAGAAACCCTAATTTGATATAATTAAAGTGATTAGTAGGGTTTAATAGATGATTAAAGTTGATATTAGCCTGTTAATGATAAAAAGGAACATTAGGAAGAAGAGGGATGGACTTTGCATATAACTAGTTAATTTAGAGTTTCATATGCATGAATATACTTTAATGGGCCTTGAAACCCTAATGTTGACTAATATGACTATCAATGGCTTTAGTTGATTAATTTCATGATTAAAGTTGGAATATGCTGAATCTAAGCTATTTTGAGCATAAATTTGTGGTTAAATACCCTAAATGTAGTAATTAGGATTTTCTCATGAATAAAAGGTGGAATTAATTGCAAATCAAGTTCATATGTGATTTGGATCATAATGAACTATGAATTAATGATAAAGGTGTATTATGATCTTGTCGTGGATTAAAAGGATAAAAATAGTAGCTTTAATAAAAAGAGGCTTAATGAGCTTAATTAATGGTTAATTATGCCTTTAATCCAGAATTGATAATTAGATGTGGAAATACTTAGGGTTTGTGATCATTGTGTTAAATAAGGGTTTAAAATAATAAAAGATGAAGGGAAACCCTAATTGCAATGGATACCCTAAGAAGCGAACTAGATTTAATAGATCTTAATGACATGAGTAATAAAAGGAGATTATATAATTGTTTCAGGATCTTATTGAATGATTGCTTGCCCCTTTGTTGTTTAGATTATTCCTGCACCTAAATCTACATGTACAGGTATGTGGTTACGCTTATGACTATCCAAATTAGTTTTTCAGGGGTTTTGTCAATGTTTCCATTGTGGCTTGAATTAACCTGTTGGATGTATTTAATTCATGAAAAGTATAATGTGAATATGACTATCACATGAGATATATACCTACTAGCTCAGATCCTAGTCCCCTCTGTAGCTTAATGGGTTGACCTAGTAAATGGCTACCAATGGGGGAGGCCCATCAAGTCATTGGATGACTTAGTAAATGGCTACCAATGGGGTAGGTCCATCAAGTCACATTGAGTTAGAGATTGGACTACCTATGGGTAGTTCCATGCGACTCAACCCTAGATATTGATCTACCTGTTAGGTAGGATCATGCGGGGTTTAATAAGGATCTACCTAGAGAGAGGTGGGATGTCAGTCCACTGCAGGGACATCACAGATATAGGGGATAGGAACGGATTGAGTAGTATGGTTTAAATCGTAATCTTGGCTGTTAAATGATAATTGGCTGATTACTTTGTTATTATAGTTGCACGATTATTGTTTCCCCACATACCAGCTTCTTACTGACCGACGTTTTGTTTGTCGGCGTTTTAGGTACAAATGAAAAGAACAAACAGTAAAGTGGCAGATGTAGAATTAATTGAGAAATAACATGCATAGGAGGATTAGTTAGTTTAGCATCTTCATGGATAGAAGTTTAGAAATCCCAGTTTTTCCAAGGTAAGAAAAGTTTTATTTTATACCAGTTTTCAGTTTAGTTGGTAAAGTTTATTAATTGTTATTGATTATTTGTCGAACCTTTGATCCTATTAATTGAATAACGGCTCTGACCTTCGGGTCTCCCTTAATTGGGGGTTACCGGGAGGCTGGGTCGTTACAATTGGTATCATAGCATAGGTTCCTCACTTAATCTTTAATAATTATTAAATTTTACAAATTCTATAGAACCCAAGGGAGTTATTAGAGGATTATCCGAAAGACAGAGGTGTTTCGAAAAGGATCACGACCGAGGGCTGGAAATATTTTCCTCTACACCGCTATTCGGAATACGAGGACTCCCGGATCCGTGTGACTGCCTGGCCAAAGTCTTAGGGTATGATTCGAAATAAGATACCTTTAGGACTCTCGCATCTTATTCATCCATTCTCAACTCAAATTTTGTTAAGGACCTTAAGGATTAGGGTTTCCTCTCTTCTCCTCACCCTCTTGAGGTATGGGTAAGGTTGATAAGAATTAAGGAATCCTCCACCAAATTAATAAAAAGCATGTAAATAAGATGTCATGGGCATAAGCTTAATAGAGTAAGCGTAAAGGAATAGATACATGCTTAGGTCGTATGACATGAGTTATCTTTGTCCTCAGGAGAGACCTCCTTGGCAAGAGGATGAGAGAGAGAGTTAGTCTTGGGGGTAGAGACCTCCATTAAAAGTTGAGATCTAACACATCCTTTGAGGATGACGTTAACACTGACCCTAAGAGAAGGTTAGAGAGGAGCATGACATGATGAGTTAGATGTCATGGTTGACTGAGTATTGGGTTGGACATGCCTTTGGGATGCCATAAGAGGGTAGACGACCTAGTACCTTTGGCGACCCAACCCTGGAGAGGGTCGTGCATGCAAGAGCAAAGGATAGCTCCTTCGTGGATGAGGTTAGAGGAGAACCTATAGTTACCCTATGGGCTAAGGCAAGTAGGGTATAGCTTGATGAAACCCTGGTTAGGAGATCATGATGGATGGCTCGTGAAATAAGCATAAAGGGCTATGAATGATCTTGAGCAAACCTAAGTTCGAGCATAGGCTTCACCCATGTGGAGGTATGCTAGTAAAGCTTGATCCTTCATGGAGAAAGGACATTTGGTAGTAAGTTGGATGTGGAGTTATCCCTAGTGAGAAAAAGCAGGACTCAAGCAAGAAGGTTGGCAGCTTAGATTCCGAGACATAAGGAACAGTGGATAGTAGAGGATGATGCGACCTAAGTGGATGATAGTGGTTGACTTATGTTTGATCCCTGAAGGCGGATGATATCTTGGTTGCCTTTAGAGGAACCAAACCTTAGAGGGAGGATGATGCTTCTGGTACCTATGGTATAAGGGGTTACCTGCTGAGATGGGACAAAGAGTACCTTAGACCCTGAGGAGGTTTAGATAACCAGGTTGTGAGGCCTTGTACCTAGTTGGTTGTCCTGGAAGAGGAATCAACTCTGAGGTTTTGCTCGAATGAAAGGATGACATACCTTGGACATGCTTGATTCGTGGTTAAGGGGTTGAGCATGCAGTTGGACACCCAAGGGTGGACCTAGGGTTTATAGGTCTAAGGGGGGAAGCAGTGTACCTGATGCACATGATAAGATTTGAGTCTCTATAGCTTCGAGAATGTGTAGAGGAAAAAGAAACCCCTTAAGATAAAGGTATGATTGATGAACCCCTCACAACTAAGTTAGTCTAGTATGAACTAGCATGGTTTAATAAGTGGTCTGCTTATGCCTTAGTAGCTGATGGGTTAAGCATGCTCATGTGGATGTATACCCTAAACATAAGAACGTTTGTGACTGTTGTTATCAAGGTATAGTTTCCTCCCATCCTGGGAGAGGGACCCTTTGGTAGGGAGTTTACCAGTTGGTTGGTTTTGAGGTAACCTAAGGAGGTTTCATAGGATCTTGAGAAGCTAAGTGAAGAGTACATGGCATGAGAATGAACATGTAGACCCATATATAGCCATATCTAAAAGTGCATGTGGATGTGTTACCATGGAGGTAACCGGTATGGGGCCTGACCAAGGTAGGCAGGTCACCATGATCCATGAGAAAGGATAAAAGACAGCCCATGAATGCAGAGAGATATGATGAAGGATTGGGTAAGGTTCTATGTTGGACATGTACTATAATGGAATCCTAAGTCTATCCTAGGGTCAGGTAGGGATAAGACCAATGGAAGAAGGAGTTGCCTAATTCCCTAGTTGCACATGACCATAGGGTTGGGAGGTAACAACTATCATTGTCCGAGGGCCATGGGTTAGGAGACTGGTCACCTTCATGAACTCAAGGGACCCAAAGAGAAGATTAGTAGGGCACTCTCTGGATGCATAAGGGAAAAGGGATGACCCTAAAAGTGCCGGCACCCTATAGACCTAGAGGAGATGACCAAGGATTGTGTGGTGACCCAAGTAGGTTCGAGATCAGTTTTCCATGGAAGTAACTTTGATATCATGATGTAGAGACATAAATTGCATGTTTCAACTTAGAACTGAAGGTGTACTGGCGATGTGGGATGTATCATCTCTACTCTTAGAATAGGAAGAACTTTGTGTTTGGACGGCCGCCAAATGCTTATTTCCTCTTGTTATGGGAGGTAGAGATGGGACAGTATGCATGCCATGCACCAAGGATAAAGGATGATGTGGGTTGGAACATTGCTACAAGGTATGAGGACAGAGATGATAACATACCTTGGTGGAGTGAATGATACATGGATGGTTTACAAACACTAAGAAAATTAGTGTAGTCAGCTTAAGAGGATGTTTTATCAGGAGCTATGTGGAATGTTCAAGTTAACCAAGGTTGCGTTTGATCACCATGAGCAGGAGCTCAGAGTGTTCTTGATAAAGATAGACTTAGAGTTTGAGATGACATGATAAGTATAATACATGGAGGGGTATGTCCTCAATAATACCTAACACCTAAGGATAAGAAGTGGTGATGAATGCTATGGTTGAGATATAGCTGCCTAGTTTAGCTGGAAGCTAGAAAAAGTTGAGGTTGCTAGGCTAACCTTAAGTTGGGAAAAAGGGGTAAGTTTGGCCAACACCCAGATGTATCGATAGAGGTTAATCAAGTTAATGGTTGTTTGGTTAGCCAGCCTGGTCCTTGATGTGTTAGAAGGATGGTTGTAGAACCTCAGATGTACTTCTTTGGGAGGGAAAGTGATGAAGCCGTGATGAGAGTGGTTAAGGGCTTCCGAGGTATCGATCTTGAGGAATCGTGACATATCAGAGATCATGGTTTTAAGATCACTAAACACCGTAATACTACAAAAGATAGTAAGTGATAGTAGTATTTTGGATGTCTAAGGTGAAGTTGCATGTGGTATGTTGCCATGCATGATAGGAGGTGAAGGACGAACACCAGTAACCCAGTATATGGATATAAAGTATAAAGAGTCCCCGAGAGGGAATGGGAGTTCATCACTATGGATGTTGTGGTAAGTCCCCTCTAGACCAAGGAGGGTCGAGGTGCAATATGGGTTATGGTAGATTGCCTTACCTAGATGACATGAGAAAGGAAGAGCACTATCACTGGACAGAATCGGTTGAACTACCTAAGAGAGAAAGATGGTTCAACTACACCATGATGCGAGTTCAAAAGTTCATGGGTATGACCAAGGTTCACTTCCATGAGGTGGAAGTGGATACATGAAGAACTCAATGATAGTACTCTTATCACCCCTAACTGATGGTTAGTATGATCCAGACTAGAGGGTCTGATGAGAGCAAGTGTGCTTGTTTAGGGTGATACAAAGAGACAGTTATTAAGATGTGATGTTTACCACCATAGCCTTTATCGGGATGCAAGAAGTTCCATAATGAGGTAGTGTCGGTCACCACTTCATTAAGATGATGTTGGTGAAGGAGGCCTCATGAAGGTCATAAAAGAACCACAGTGTGTGTAGAAGAAGTCGCTTGATCCTACAATGGCTGAGAGAGAGCCCAAGGGTGACATGAGTCACGAGCTGATGCAAAGTAGACTGACATGCAGTTCACTGTGGGGGAATATAATGTGAAAATCCGACCCCTCTAAGTTACAGCTGAGAAATCTGAGTCCCCGATGTATGGGTCCATTTGAGATGGATTGGTGGATATTATTGTGTTTAGCCTTTCCCCATAGGATAACATGATGTGTAATGTGTTACATGAGTCCGATCTAGAGCACTATGTGAGGTACCCAAGCCATGTGTTGAGCCCTGAACCGATTCAACTTTTGAGAGGATGAAATGTCCTAAGTCACCTATGAGGGTATGATATACCAAGGTAAGAAAGAACTCAGATGGAAGAATATGATATAATGAAGGTTCTTGGGAAGCACCATGGAAAAGGGTGAAGCCACATGGGAGCCATGATGGACATGTGATAGGCTTATCCTATTTGATTGCTTGCTTGATGGAATTTTGAGGGCAAAGTTCTCATAAGAGGGGAATGATGTTACAACCCCAATTTTGGGTTCATTTTCTGAGAAATGTAATTTCTCATATTAAAGATAAGTGAACAAATAATGAATGAATGCATGATTTTCGTTTGAAATAGCCTTGTTGATTTATTTGTGGGCTTTATTGGCTATTGGGCCCAATAATAAGGAAAGGATAAAAGAATGTGATCCAAGGATGGATTTCGTGACTCTTGGGTTCCTTGGGTTCCAAAGAGTCCCAAGTTGCAAAAATAAAGTAATAAGAAAAGAAAAAGTTAATTAAGTATTTCTTTAGTAAGAAAGAAATTGAAAATAATGGTAATATGTGAGAAATAAGCAAAAAGAGGTATAATCAAGTTATCCTTAGTGGAATTTCGTATCCCAAGGATTCCTAATATTAAAAGGAATACCAATGAGGAAAATAAAAGAGAAATAAAGAGAAATCCTCAAAAAGAGATATTTTAATGAAGAATAAACAAGATAATGTGAAATAATGCATATGGAAGCATTTAAGGATAATAAGTATCTTTAAAAGGTAATTTCGAAATATTAGAGTTTCTTGGGGTCTAAGGAACCCCAATAAAGAAGAGGGAAGAGAAAATACCCATAATAGAAAATAAGGAGATAATGTGAGTATACAATTAATGTATTATGTGGTGTTGCTAAAAAAAGTAATTTCTATTAAAGGAAAATAGGATTTCGTGCCTATGGTTTAAAAAGAAAGAACAAAGAGAATAAGAGGGATAATTTTCGAAATCCTAATATCAAAAGAAGAAGGAATACTAAAGGAATATGAGAGAGAGAGAGAACTAGTTTCTTATTGAAGGAATTGGTTTCCTACTTGGAAAGGGACTCCTTGATTCGTGAATAGCTGACCTAAGTCTCCTTTCCTCACCCTATATAAAGGGTAGACTCTCAGGATCGAGTTCCAGGGGAAATTCCATGCAATACACTCTCTTTTCCCTACCTTCTTCCTCCTTGTATTTTTCCTTAAACCCTAGAAGAAGAAAACGCCATGACCCTAGAGCAATGGGGTGCCCGAGTAGGTTGGCAATGGATCTGAACGTGCCACGACGCCATAGGTTGTTCTAGCTAACAACACCATGCTCTAAAAATCGATGCATAGCAGCCGCACTACTGCACTGAACGGCCGCAAGATGCAGCTCCGCCTGACCCATCCCGGCCATCCTGGCCAGGGGTCAAAGGTGGGTGGAGGACGATGGTGGACGACAGAGCTAATGGAGTGGTCGTCGGGGGCTCTCGGGTCTAGGAAGAGGAAGGAAAAGTTGCGCCAGTCGCAGCTAGGGCGGCTCGAGGTTGAAGAAAGGAAGGGCTGGCTTTGGACGGAGTTGCCCTCCGTGGGCTGTAGAAGGTGCTCAACTTACCAAGGGAAAAGTTGTCCTTTCGTCATGTTTCCAAAACCAGCAAAACGTGTTGCATGGAAGGTGGCTACGTGGCAGCCCCCCATTGGCCAAAGTAAGTCATTTTTGTTAAATTCATATCTCCTCAACCGTAGCTCAGATAGATGCATGTTATACATGAAAGTTGCTCAGAAAATCGAGGGGAGTCCAATAAAAATATAATTGAAGCTTGATTCCACTTGAAATTTGAAAAGTAATGGAAGTTATTAACTTTAAAGAATTAGTGGTTAAGAAACCCTAATTTGATATAATTAAAGTGATTAGTAGGGTTTAATAGATGATTAAATTTGATATTAGCCTGTTAATGATAAAAAGGAACATTAGGAAGAAAAAGGATGGACTTTGCATATAACTAGTTAATTTAGAGTTTCATGTGCATGAATATACTTTAATGGGCCGTGAAACCCTAATGTTGACTAATTTGACTATCAATGGCTTTAGTTGATTAATTTCATGATTAAAGTTGGAATATGCTGAATCTAAGCTCTTTTGAGCATTAATTTGTGGATAAATACCCTAAATGTAGTAATTAGGATTTTCTCATGAATAAAAGGTGGAATTAATTGCAAATCAAGTTCATATGTGATTTGGATCATAATGAACTATGAATTAATGATAAAGGTGTATTATGATCTTGTCATGGATTAAAAGGATAAAAATAGTATCTTTAATAAAAAGAGGCTTAATGAGCTTAATTAATGGTTAATTATGCCTTTAATCCGGAATTGATAATTAGATGTGGAAATACTTAGGGTTTGTGATCATTGTGTTAAATAAGGGTTTAAAATAATAAAAGATGAAGGGAAACCCTAATTGCAATGGAAACCCTAAGAAGAGAACTAAATTTAATAGATCTTAATGACATGAGTAATAAAAGGAGATTGTATAATTGTTTCAGGATCTTATTGAATGCTTGCTTGCCCCTTTGTTGTTTGGATTATTCCTGCACCTGAATCTACATGTACAGGTATGTGGTTATGCTTATGACTATCCGAATTAGTTTTTCGGGGGTTTTGTCGATGTTTCCATCGTGGATTGAATTAACCTGTTGGATGTATTTAATTCATGCAAAGTATAATGTGAATATGACTATCACATGAGATATATACCTACTAGCTTAGATCCTAGTCCCCTCTGTAGCTTAATGGGTTGACCTAGTAAATGGCTACCAATGGGGTAGGCCCATCAAGTCATTGGATGACTTAGTAATTGGCTACCAATGGGGTAGGTCCATCAAGTCACATTGAGTTAGAGATTGGACTACCTATGGGTAGTGCCATGCGACTCAACCCTAGATATTGATCTACCTGTTAGGTAGGATCATGCGGGGTTTAATAAGGATCTACCTAGAGAGAGGTGGGATCTCAGTCCACTGCATGGACAACACAGAGATAGGGGATAGGAACGAATTGAGTAGTATGGTTTAAATCGTAATATTGGTTGTTAAATGATAATTGGCTGATTACTTTGTTATTATAGTTGCACGATTATTGTTTCCCCCACATACCAGCTTCTTGCTGACTGAAGTTTTGTTTGTCAGCGTTTTAGGTACAAATGAAAAGAACAAATAGTAAAGTGGCAGATGTAGAATTAATTGAGAAATAACGTGCATAGGAGGATAAGTTAGTTTAGCATCTTCATGGATAGAAGTTTAGAAATCCCATTTTTTCCAAGGTAAGAAAAGTTTTATTTTATACCAGTTTTCACTTTAGTTGGTAAAGTTTATTAATTGTTATTGATTATTTGTCGAACCTTTGATCCTGTTAAATGAATAACGGCTCTGACCTTCGGGTATCCCTTAATTGGGGGTTACCGGGATGCTGGGTCATTACAAAAATCATCCATCCAAACCTCCAAACCTGTCTTCGGGACCATCATCACCTCAACAAACAAAAGATGATGAAGAAGAAGAAGACACCATGGTTATGCTTAGCTCAAGAAGAAGAAAAGAGAGAGAGGACCACGACCTTGCCTACTCTCATCAAGGGTCCATCCATGGATGATAGGGGAAGAAAGAGATGAAGAAGAAAGCACAAGGGAAAGCAATATAAGAAGAATGACTCACCAAGGTCGGATCTTGAGCAAGAAATCTCCATGGGCAAGGAACTCGACCTCCCAAGCTCCATGGGGTTTTCCTTAAGCTCCCAAAGATCCCAATCTCACCCCACACAAGAAGGGGAAAGAGGTGGATGAAAGGGATCACTTGGGTAAAGAGGAAAGGAGTTATATACACCAAGGAAGAGAGAGGTAGCAAAGGAAAGGTGTCATAACCACATAAACATAGATGCCACTTGCTCATGATATAACGCCACTTGTAACCACCCAAAATCCACATGCATGGCCTGGTGATACACTCTAGGTTGTGTATCATGCAGCTGACCATTCTCCATGGGTGACACACCCCCTAAACCAATACACACGCCAAGCTCCTACCTCATACACTAAGGAACAAGATAGCACATGTGACATATATGGCATTAAAACTATATAGAGATGTCACTCCTCGTCTAATATCCAAACACGATACCCAAATCTGCATACACATTGTAGACGATGCCAAACTGAAGCAAGAAAACTCTAGAGAAGATAAATTGCATATTAACCCTCCACTTTGGGTAATTTGCAATTTGCACCAAAACTAGCACATAAAGCATAAACATCATCCAACCAAGCTCAAAATTGGAACATAGGCCCTCCACAAGGCACCCCACAACATCATTCTATTTATAATGGTGCTAGAGAACTAATGGCATGCTCTCATGTGACATATTACAATATAACCCCTTACCTTGGGTAAATTGCACTTTGGTCCAAAACAAGCAAACATTGTTCAAACAACATCCAAACGGGACCAAACTAGAAACATAATCTTGTCACATGATATCAAAACATCTTGAGGGATTAGATTAAGGTTCTAAGCACCTTTATTAAGTAATGAAAACAGGGTTAGCCCAAACCATGGGTCAGGGTTCTTACAATTAACATAGTACTTCATGATTGTATTAGTCATTCAAGGACTATTCTTACCCAATTACCATCAATTAGTTATATTAAAGCTAGGTATAACAAGATATACCTCATTAGGGTTACATATCAACACGATATGATTATCATCCCTTCTATTCATATGAGTGAAAAGGTAAGACTACCTTATTAAGGTTAACCATCCATTTGTTCCATCATCATTCAACCCATATCACCATACCACAATGTCACCCAGAACCATTGGATGTTTAAAAGGTAAGATCATTGGTTGTTTACTTACACGATTTTACCGTGCGTATAATGCAAGTGCACACGTCAATGTAATATAGGCCTTGTGAGGCCCGTGTCGAACTCGGGGAAATGGAATTCTTGATAGAATACTACTAACTACTCACGATCAGCTAAACTGGTTTTAAAAGTTTGAGGATTGTTTTAAAAGAAAAAAAAAGAAAAATCAAACAAAAGAAAATAGAACGATCGATTAAATGGTTGGTTTAATCAATTGCAATGGAATCTTTAGGATTGTGGTTTCACCGCGGGTTCTCGTTGCACTAAGTTTTACACAATTACCATGTAATGTTTCCTAATTCGGGTAGTGGCCTGAAATTAGAATTGCTCACTTATGTAATACAATTCACTACCTTAACCTAAGTTGGTTCCATGTTAGTAGCAACCTATGTCTTAGATAAGGTGCATGAAATTTAGGTATAAAGGTTCACACCTTTAATCGTACATCACCTTTTCCAAGGAATTTATTGATTAATGTGATTTTCGTTTCTTTTCAACAGTTAATTCTTCATCAAAAGCAATTAAGGGTATTAGATTATCACTATGGGGATCAAGCACAATGACATAATAGAGAAAACGATAGCATACCATGAATTTAGAGACAAATTATGATAAACTATGTTGAAATTGTCATACAACGATCACCCAGGCTACTCCTGGTCCTAAAGATAAAGGGGATTAGCCCCGCATGTTCATCTCAATAGAAAACATGGTGAAGGAAAGAGAAAACATGGATAGATGTGAAGTAACCCCTTAATTGAGAAGATCTGAGCATTCCTCGGTGTGGGATGAGCGTTCTACAACCTTCTGGTGGTGGAAACCTCCTTCCACGACCTCCGGAACAATCGGTGTGTAGCTCTCACTCCGTTCTTCCTCCTCTCTTCTCCTCGAGACTTGTGCAACGGCTAATGACATGATTGATGGCTTAGAGCCACCGCTTTTAGGTATAAGCACCACTTTAAGCCACAAAAATATCACCACCGTACAATTAGACTTGAGCTATAGATTAACCTGATCTGATGGCGTCGATACCATCGACGCGGGTCGATGGTATCGACCCATCTGGATATTGGCGGTCCTTTACTTTTCTAGGTTTTCTCTAACATGATCTCGATACCATCGACTTCTGGGTCGATGGTATCGAGTCATTCTGCTCCTTTGTGGCTACCTCCCTGTGGCCATGTCGATACTATTGACAGCCATTGATAATTTTGACAGCTCTATATATCCGATTTGCCTAAAAATCAAAGATAAACTTGAATCAACTTTGATAAATATGATCATTCATACCAAATGATATAAACAAGGTAAATTTGATGCATAATGAGATTATAGGCTGAAGGAACTGAATCATGCAATATTAACCATGAAAATGACCAATAATCGCATAAAGAACATATGAAACTAGCCTATAAAAGCGACTCAATATCCTCGCATCAAACTCCCCTAAGCTAGATCTTTGCTCGTCCTCAAGCACAAAAATGTAGAATAGAATTGTGAGGGTCAACTAAAGAAAATACTAGCATAAACGAAATCACTGTATGATTCCCACCTGACATGCACATGCCGACCCTCACTAACCACAGAATGGTAACTATCCTAAAGGTGACAATAATCATTCATGAGAGATGCCCATCCAAAGACCAATGAACACTATCAAATAAGGCAGTTGATATAATAAATTCCTCCGGTTCAGGCTTGGTGCATCTTGTGATCTCCTATCTACGTTGCTCATCTCCTAACTACCATCTACATGGAAGCAGATCTCCTGATATACAAGGATGAGGAGATAATTATGGGTGGCCTACCATTTTGAACAACAGGTGGATGGAATGGGCGGCTATGGAAGAACAGAAAGCACAAAACAATCAATCATGCAATATAAAAATTAATGACCTATCATGATGCAAAATGCAAATGAAAATGTCCTAATGCTACATTTTTGGTGGAATGATGCATGTACTATCATTCCGTCTCAAGGTGAGATGGAATATCTAAGAAAACTACATCATGTGCTTATTCTTCTTAATTCTCAAGTGAGAACATGTTCCTTCCTCCCTCCTCTTCTTTATTATTTCTCAAATCCTTTTTTCTTCTCTTTTCTTGTTTTTTTTTCAAAAATATTTTTTTTCTTAAACCCTCATTTTTCATAAATGACAATGAGTTATTTGTTGGGCATTCTTCCTTTTACATAACTTGTACATTTGATGCATTCTTTTTGGAGGGTATGGAACAAATTCACACCGTTAATATTTTTAGAAAAACATAAGACACATGATGTACTATATGCTCAAAAGATACAAATGAAACTACATAATGTCAATTACGCAACTACTATGACATGAACATAAAGATAATGTGTATGTAAAACTATTCTCTACTTTTCATTTTTTTTCATTTTTCATTTTTCATGCAAAACATGCAAGAATAACTGTAATGCAAGACCTATCTACATGGAATGTAGTCAATGAGTGAAAGATAGTAATGTGCTCCCAGTTCTTATGGTGGAGTGTGAATGACATTGCGGTGGGTAGATCACAAGACTAATTGACAGAACCATCAAAAGATATTATATGTCCCTCCTTACTGACTTGTGTACCACTAAATCAAGGGATTCTCTATCTCACTTATTATTAAGGTCTCATTACCATTTGGTCAGTTTAGGCTCAACATCCAAAACTATCCACATTTCTTGAATCATCTGGATGTACAATTATGATCATATGTTTTAAAGTTGACCTACCCAATTGTTTTCATAAGTTAAGTGTTCAATTTCAAACAAAGCAAGCTTACAATTACTTGAATAAAAAATCAAGTTAATGCTCAAATTTCAACTTTCCCATATGAAAACAAGAGATGACACACATTTCAAATTAGACATCCATGGATTACACTAGGTAGATGTGGATCCTAGAAAGCTGTAAACAATAAAACTAGAAAATACTAAAACAAAAGAAGATAAAAAATTAATACTAAGATAGAAATTGTTCCATTCCCCCCCAAGCTTGAATTCAACTATGGCCTCATAGTCAAAAACAACCTTAGAAGGTGGAACAATGATACCCTTCTATTGATGTGGCGGTGGAAATGGTGGGTATTGTTGGGTATGGGGGTCCCACTCATGACACTACCCCTAAAAGCTCGGATCATAAGTCGGCATGGGCGGTGGCTGTGGATACCCTCCGAAGTAGTCGTGACTCCAATAATGATCATAGAACGGCTATTGTTGTTGCTCGATCCTCCCCAACCGGTCGTAGACCTTCTGTTGGTTCGCGAACAACTGACGTTCATTCTCAAAAATTGCCTGTTGATTCACATACAACCTGTTGGTCGTGTCTTGTATATTTGCAAAGGATGCGGTATGCAGTTGCTGCATCTCCTGAATGCCTTGCAGCATGGTATACATTCCCTACATCGAAAAGGCATCCTCTCCTTCCTGAGAGGGCTGTGGTGGCGAAGGCTACGAGGATGATGATGCACCTGGATAGAAGCGTGGTCGCTTCCTTGGTGCCACTCGTGTTTGAAGAGGAGTAACAATCTCCTCTTCCTCCTCATGCTCGTCGTCATTGTTGTCATTGTCCTCCTCGTCTTCTGCACTGTCAGAATTGTCAATGGCAATAATGGGCCACCTGAAATGTTGGACCCCTAAATGTTGAAGATAGGATCAGGGAGCGCACACTCCTGATACTCTTTGTTGATGTGGCAGTGCACATAGACCACGCCGTCACAAACTGTCAGAAGGTTGGAGCGGTGGAAATGAGCAAGATTCACCAGATTTTTACTGACCAATGGAGGAAGTGATGACAAGTCTAGCCCAAGGTAGAGGGATAGTGGTGTGATAAGTCCCCCAAAATGAATAGGGGCTCTTAGGGTACTCCTCTTCATGGTCATCACGCGCGTCAAGAAAAATGCGCCCCAATTTAACTTTTCCCTCTTCCGCAACTTGTAGAGGAAAAATAAATCCATCTCCTGGAATTTGCTCAAAGAAAGCTCGCCTCGAGAAAAGGTGATGTAAATCATATGGTGTAAAACCCACACGAATGGGTGCTCGAATTCGGCCACCTCCGCATTGTGATGGCTGATCGATTTCCCCGTCGGAGTGGTTACCAGTTCCGCAAACATCGCATCATAATCGACCTGATTATCCTGCCATCTATACTGCTCAGGTGAGTTCTGCCAATTGTAGATCGAGTTGAATTGGTCGGGCATAATAGTGTAGTTGCTGTTGAACAAATGGAAGGAAACACGACCTTTGATCCACTCGCGGTCGGTGGCGATAAGGTCATTGGGTGCAACACAGATGTTGAGGGATGCCATGAACTCCACCACGATCTCCTTATAAGTTGGCCACTCACCAAAGAAAGGATGACCCTCAACGTGGTAGGGAATTGCTTCCTCCCATGTTGTTGCCCTCCTTCCAACTTGGCCAAGGAGGACATAGTTGAGGTTGTACTCAAAGCCAAGGTCCCAGATCATTGCTCGATCAACGTAACAAGTGGGCTCTATTGGCCGCTTCATCAATTCATTGAAGATTTTCTTCATGTTTGCCGATGGGTGGACAATCCTCGGACGGGGAATGGAGCCCGACGGTGGTGGCACAAATGTGTCAATCTACATAGGAGCAACACACGGGGAAGATGAAGTCATGTTCCTCACCATGATGGACGGAGAAAATATATAGAAGAAGAGCTCGGTGAAGATCGGAGAAGATGATCTCCACCGTCGATGCAGAACTCAGAGAAGATCGCTCGCTTGCTTGGAGTATGCCTTTGATTTCTCACAAGTGCTCAAACTCAATAGGAGCGGAGAATATCTAAAGGTGTGAAGAATAAATGAACTCAACCCCTCCTTTTATAGCTGAGATCGGTGCCTCTGTTGACCCATTGATACCATCGACGGGATGTCGATGGTATTGACACATGTAGCACGATCTGTCTTCCGCTGGTATCGATCGATGGATGTGGGGGCCCAGATCGATGATGTGTTGATACCATTGACAGGTGTCGATAGCATCGATTCATCCCACGGATCGCCCTCCAGAATTGGCATGCTTTTTTGACGGTGTCTCGCAGATCGCTGACGTGTCCCGTCCATACCATCGACGGGGTGTCGATGGCATCAATTTCTGCATGCATCTGTTATCCTCGTGAGGCCTTGGCTCTAGTTTTGCCTAAAGTAAAGTCGATACCATCGACTATGGTGTCGATGGCATCGACATGACTAAGAATATTTCGTCTGAAAATCTCCAGAGATCTCGCGAGCATCGACCATGGGGTCGATGTTATCGACTTGTTCCAAAAATTTTTATCGATCAGCCTGATGGGTGGTCGATACTATCAACGAGGCCGTCGATAGTATCGACAGAGAAAGTTTTCTGTAGCTATCGCTCTGCACCCTGGTCACTACCATCGACACAAGGGTCGATGGTATCGACACCCAAACAGTCCTATACACTTAACACACACACCAGGGCATCATTTTTATACTAAAAATGAATTTAATGAAAACTACTTAAGTGGAAATGAAATCTACCAATGGTTGGGTTGCCTCCCAACAAGTGCCCTACTTTAACGTCTTAGGCTAGACGTAATAAAGCTCATCATTCTTCCTTAAGTGCCATGAGTTTAACCTCGTGCACCTTTCTTTTATAATCCTCCCCAGAATAGTGCTTCAATCCTTGGTTGTTCACTAAGAATGTTTTGTCACCATCCTTAACCATGATAGCACCATGGGGTCACACCTCCTCTTCTATAAAAGGTCCACTCCAGTGTGATCATAATTTTCGAAGGTGCAACTTTAACCTTAAATTGAACAAAAGTACCATCTCACCCTTCTTGAACATCCACAGCTGGATATGGCGATCATGGATTTTCTTTGTGCACTCTTTACAAATCCTTGAGTTCTCATAGGCATTCATTCTCATCTCATCTAGCTCATTGAGTTCTAACATTCTCTTTCTCCCAGCCTCATCTATGCTCAAATTCAACTTCCTTAGTGCCCAATGCGCTTTGTGCTCCAATTCTACCGACAAATGGCATGCCCGGCCATACACCAACCTAAAAGGCGTAGTGCCTATAGGTGTTTTGAATGCAGTCATATATGCCCATAATGCATCTGGTAGCAACGCACTCCAATTCTTTCTTGATAAAACCACGATGCGCTCCAAGATCTTCTTAATTTCTCTATTTGACACTTCCACCTGGCCTTGTGTTTGCAGGTGATACAGAGTGCCTACATTGTACTTAAACCCGTATTTACTCAGTAATGTAGCGAATTTTCGATTCGTGAAGTGGGTGCCACCATCAATGATGATCATCTGTGGCGCACCAAACCTGCAGAAAATATGATCTTTTACAAGCCTGCACACTACCACAGAATCATTAGTCCTTGTGGGTATTGCCTCTACCAACTTTGATACATAATCAATAGCAAATAAGATATACAAATTGGAGTTGGAGGACACAAATGGTCCCATGAAATCAATACCCCACAGATCGAACACCTCAACTTCTTGGAATACCGTGAGGGGCATCTCTTGTCATTTTGATATATTACCTGCCCTTTGACAGGAATCACATCGTCTCACATAGTCATAGGCATCCCTGAAAAGTGTAGGCTAGTAAAGGCCACTATCTAGCACCTTTGCTGCCGTCCTTGCACTTGCATGATGACCGCTGGTAGGTAGTGTATGACAATGACTAAGTACACTCATATTCATACTCTGGAACACACCTACACAAGATTCTATCCCTATATTGTCTCAACAAAACTGGGTCGTCCCAAAAATAATATCTTAAAGAGTGGAAAAACCTTTTTTTTCTTGATAGGTACAATCATTCGGGATTTCTTTACAGGCAAGGTAATTGACAATATGCGAAAACCAAGGATCCGTTGATTGAATTGGAAGAATTTTCTCATCCGAAAATGTCTCAGTAATGGGTATGTGGGTGCCCTTTTCATCAACCCGCTCTAACCGAGATAAGTGGTTTGCAACCACATTCTAAATACCTACCTTATCTTTAATTTCAATGTCGAATTCTTGTAATAATAAAATCCACCTAATCAATCTAGGTTTTGCATCTTTTTTCTCCATTAGGTATTTTATGGCGGCATGATCAGTCCACGCCACAACCTTAGAACCCACTAGATATTGTCTAAATTTTTTAAAAGCGAAAACCACGACAAGTAGTTCTTTCTCAGTAGTGGTGTAATTGAGTTGTGCATCATTTAAAGTTTTAGACGCATAAAAATTTAATGTAGGTTTGTTCTCAAGATGCTACCCTAGAATAGCCTCGGTGGAAAAATCTGACACGTCACACATAAGCTCGAATGGCTTAGTCCAATCCAGTGTTTGAAAAACCGGCCCAAAAATCAGTTTGTCCTTAAGCACCTCAAAAGCATGCATGCATTTATCGTTGAAATAAAAAACAACATCTTTCTCAAGATATTCTGAAAGCGTCTTAGCTATTTTTGAAAAGTCCTTGATGAACCGACGATAAAATCCCGCATGATCAAGGAAACTCTGCACCCTTTTCACCGTATTTGGTGGGGGTAGTTTGGAAATAACCTCAATATTTACTGGATCCACCTCCAGTCCTTTGCTGGACACCTTGTGTCCTAGCACTATGCCTTTATTTACCGTCATGTGGCACTTCTCCCAATTGAGGAATAAATGTGTGTCCTCACATCTTTGTAACACCCTATCAAGATTCTGCAAAAATTCTTCAAATGATGCACCATAGATGGAAAAGTTGTCCATAAAAACCTCCAAACAGCGCTCCACCATATCTGAGAAAATAGCAAGCATGCAGTACTAAAAAGTGGCTGGTGCGTTGCACAAACCAAACGACATTCGACGATAAGCAAAGGTTTCATAAGGACAAGTGAAGTTGGACTTATCTTGATCCTTAGGATCAATGGAAATCTCATTGTAACTGGAGTACCCATCCAAAAAACAAAAATGAGAGCGGCCAGCCAGTCGCTCTAAAATTTGATCAATAAATGGAAGAGGAAAGTGATCTTTTAAGGTAGCGGAATTCAAGCGGCGGTAATCGATGCAAACACGCCACCCGGTTACCAATCGGGTGGTGACAGGTTCATTCAACAAATTTTGAGTAACAATGATTCCCCCCTTTTTAGGGACTACCTGTGTGGGGCTTACCCATGTCGAGTCTGAAATGGCATAGATGATGCCCGCCGAAAGGAGCTTGATCACCTCCTTCTTGATGACCTCCATTATGCTAGGATTTAATTGAAGTTGTGGCTGAATCACTGGCTTGGCTCCTTCTACAAGCCGAATTTTGTGCATGGGAAAGAGTAGGGGAGATCCCCTTGATGTCAGAAATGGACCACCCAAATGCACCACGGTGGTTCTTCAACACCATCATCAGTTTTTCATCCTCATCGGCACTCAGATATGCCGATATGATCACCGGAAGCTTCTCATTATCTACCAAGAAAACATACTTGAGGGGGGGGTTTGAGTTCCAACTCTGGTGGACTGACTAAGGAGGATTGAAGTGGTGGTGGAAACGGTCCCAGATCTTCATAGTGCTTGGTGTAATAGCAAGGAAGCACTTAAAGCATCTTTACACATTCTTGCAATGAGGTACTTCTCACCCAATCTTCCATTAAGTTGAAAAGACATGCTTTAAGGGGGAGTTGCGAGTATGAGTCAAACATGGAAACTACTATAGCCTCATCCTCAGTAGATGGTGAAACTTATTCTTCTTTATCGTCGGTCTAATCCACTACTTTCACAAGAGAAATTACCTTTGTCTGCTCCATGATGTCCATAGCAATTTTTCCCTTATCTACCTTCATCATAATGTGAGCCATAGCAAGGAATGGCTTCCCTAGACAAAGACATATATGGGGATCAAAGTGCTTTATTTTCTGACATTGTTCACTTGCTTGTGACTGGTTTGACTAGAAATCATGTGGGCTTTTGGGCGTAACCTAGCGGCGGCGGCGAGTGATCTGTGTTGGGCGCTCCTTCGGCGGCGGCGCCGCCACCTTTATCTCAGTTAGGCACTCCGCCTACCGAGATCCACCTTCCTTGGGTTACCGTGTCGGGATTGGCGGAGGTTTTGAACGATGTTGCCCTCCCCGTTTTCAAGAAGAGTTACTAGATAGAGCGTCCATGCCATGAAGGCGCGACAGGATGTGCATGAGAGAAGAGAAGGATTCACAGCTCTCTCTCTATACCTTCTGATACCATTATCCAGGACATTAGAAATGTCCTTCGATCACCCAGTCCGGGGATCGGCCAGAAGAAGTCTGAAGATAGCCACAATGTCGGGGCTGCTGTTGAGGTACACGATGAAGACAGACCTGTTGCTGCTATAAACCCTCCGGATGATGGAGTCACGATGAGGGTTGCGACGACCGCGCTAAAGGATCCATACATTCATGCTGGGAAAGGGAGAGCATTAGACGGCGCTGAGTCCTCAGCAGGGACTGGGGAGACGGCGGACCCGCCAGAGGGAAACCCTAATCAGGTGCAAGTTCAGAATTTTCGTCTGGAAGAAGAAGGAGGATAGAGTCCAAGGGCTGACCCCAAGATTATCCATAGCAGAGAAGACGTGCAGAGACTGAACCCTAATCCAGCATCCAAGGACCGAGATCCTAGAAACTCCTCTCGTGTCCAATGGGAGATTGGAGTGCCAAAGGACACATGTTACAGATGTTTGGGAAGAGGACATTGGCAGTCCCAATGTCACAATGCCATTGTTTGCTACAAGTGCAGAAGGTCGGGCCATGTTGCTAGAAGATGCACCTTCATTCCTCGTCCTCAACCTCCCAACATCTTTTCCATGGAAGAATTCCCGGCAATGAGGATAGGTATACTGGCTCGTGGTGGCCCTCAACATGTCCCTAAGAGGGTCGCGGTAAATTTAGGACCCGATACAGAAGAGAGAAAAAATAGAGTGATGGCTTTTGGACGTGCAGTGGAGATAGCATCGCAGACCCATATTCCTTGGGAGGACCTCGGCTCTGTGTTGAAGAAGATGTGGTCGCATGCATCAGACATCTATCGACATGCTCGTAGTAAGGCAGTGGCCTTTTTTGAATCTAAGGAGGTAGCGATGGATGCTTGCAAGGACAGTTGGTTTCAGTTTCGTGGCAACAAGATTACCCTCAAATCTCTGGAGGATGGTGAACTTTGTTCTAAGAAGGAAGCCCTATGGTTCTGGATTGCAAATCTTCCTATAGTATGCAGAGATGATGATGCCATAGACAATATTGTCAACAGCTTTGGGAGATTAGTTCTTGTATCAGACTGGATGAGAAACCAAGATGACATCTCCGGAATCTTGGTCCTCGTTGAAGCCTTTAGCGAGGACGTGCCTCAATATGTTGCCATTACTTATGGGGATCATAGATCAGACGTGATGTTGCAGATGGTCGCAAGAGGGAGTCCTAGATCGAGCCTTTTCTCGAGAACTGAGATTGGGGAGGAGTTAGGCATACCAATGGAGGCGCTATCTATCCATAGAACTGCATATGTTAATGCAGCAATACAGCCGGACACTCCTGTGGAGGCAGCATTGATAACAGACCATGACAAGAAGGATAAGCAACCTTTGCTTGTAGTTGAGGATGAGATTGTAAGAGAAGAGGACAGACAGCCGCAGACATCAAAACAACCCAACAGAATCGTGATTGATGGTGAAGGCAATAAGGTCCGTCTACAGCTGAACAGTGTCAAATATTTCATTCACTTAGGCGATGGGAGTTATAGACCAAACTATAGAGGTGGCAGACGTAGACCTCGACCCCCTTGTGAGGAGGGAACTTCTTATCAGTTTGACAGCCGGACAGAAGGACATCGTACGCACAGACATAGAAGAAGACTTTCTGAAGGTGAGGCTCCTTTCTCGGATGATGATTGGGAGGACAGAGAAAGGGAAGGTCGCTGATTCAGCTGGTAGCAGTTTTGTGATCTTAGATCCTTTTATATGGACTCTAAAATCCTTTTCTAGAACATCAGAGGAGCGGCGAATAACAAAACGAGAAAAGTCCTGGGCAGGCTTTGTAGAAGACATTCTCCGAAGATTGTTTGTGTTGCTGAACCTTTCCTCCACGCCTTAGCTGCGGAGGAGTTGTTTGACATAGTTAGATTAGACTGGACGGCCAGTAATGAGGTGGAAGGAGGTAAGATTTGGATCTACGTGGATGAGGAGCTTAACCCTTCTGTGGTCCGAACGCATAGACAACACTTGACGTTAAAGCTTAGTGTGGAACCTAATTCTGAGTTCTTTGTTACTATGATTTATGCAAGCTGTAATCAGGTGAATAGAAGAAATCTCTGGGAGGATATCATTGATCTATCTACCATGATTGGGGATGCATGTTGGCAGATTACTGGGGACTTTAACATCATTAGAGACAATGTGGAAAAAAGGGGGGTCTAGACAGAAGTTTTCAAGAGCTTATGGAGTTTAACTCGTTCATTCATGATGTGAATATGAGAGAGGTCCCCTTTGAAGGTAGTAAATTCACCTGGGTTAACAAGCAATATGGTACCCCTACCATATGGGAAAGATTGGACAGAATCCTTCTTAATGATGCCTGGTGTACAAAGAATCCTTATGCGATGTCTTCTCATCTTACCCGATATAGGGTTTCGGACCACTGTCCTATTCTTTACCAGCCTAGGACCAAGAGGAACTTCAATGGCAGAAGAAAATTCTCTTTTATGCAGATGTGGTTAAACCATGAGGGCTGTCGTAACCTTATCAATGATACCTGGGATATGGTTTCGTGGGGGAACCCGTCCGAGTCTTTCTACTTCAAGCTTAAGATGGTCAGAAAGGCCCTTAAGACTTGGAACAAGCAGACTTTTGGTGACATTGATCAGAGGAAAAAAGATCTGGAAGATATTGTTTACACTACCCAGATAGCTTTTGATGAAAATCCTTCGATAGAAAATGAAACAAATCTCAGAAAGGCAGAGTACGAGCTTCAAGAGGTCCTGGATATAGAAGAATGCATCTGGAGAGAGAAATCTAGAATAAGCTGGCTCAATGATGGAGAAAGGAACACTAGATTCTATCATGCAATTGTCAAGGCCAAGAGGAAACACAACAGTGTTCGATGTTTGCTGCTTGATGATGGTTCGAGTTTGGAGGACCCCTGTGAGATCGCTAAGCTCGTAGCTGAGAACTACTGTGGTTTCTATAAAGACTGTTCCATATATGATGAAGATGCCCTTGATGAGATGTTGCAGTCTATTCCTGAGAAGGTTTCTATGGATGATAACAGCTCCCTCATAGCTATTCCTATGGAGGATGAGGTCCGTGTTGCTCTGATGCAGATGGATACGCACACCGCCCCAGGACCAGATGAATTCACTGTCCCCTTTTACATTGCTATGTGGGATACGATTAAGAAGGACTTCATGAAGATGACTGAGATGTTCTTTAAAGGCCTTGTCTATCACCAGAGCTTATTCTGCTGCAGAATCCTTCTCATTCCGAAGGTAGAGAATCCTAAAAATATTGAGAAAGACTTCTGTCCTATTTCCATTGAAAATGTTTCCCTGAGAATTCTAGCCAGAGTTGTTAGCAACAGAATGGCGCAGTTGATGCCTTCCATTATTTCTGAGGAACAAGCGACGTTCATACATGGTAGGGAGATCACCCACCACATCAGGATGGCCAAAGAGTTAATGCACGATATTCACCAGGGTGGAGAGCAGCCAAATGTGATGATCAAGTTAGATATGTCGAAGGCTTTTGACAGGATTGAATGGCCCATTCTCAAGAAGATCATGATGCGTTTTGGTTTCTCGGAAGATTTATGCATGTTGTGCCTTAGTTTCTTCTCGAATGCTTGGGCTACGATCTCTATTGGGGGTGAGTATGATGGTTTCTTTCCCATGCTCAGGGGCCTCAAACAAGGAAATGCGATCTCCCCTTTCTTGTTTATTATCTTTGAGGAGCTTCTCAGTAGATACATCCACCACATGGACCATATTCACAAGCTGGAGAGATTCTGTACTAGAGGCAACGGATGTGCCCCTCTCTTCCTTCTTTATGTTGATGATGTTGTGTTGTTCCTTAATGCCCAGCCAGACACTTTGCAGTGAGTACAGCAGATTATGAAGGCTTATGAAGCAGCCTCAGCGCAGAAGATCAACCGTTCCAAGTCCATATGTACGGTGGGCAGTAAGAGTGACGTGATCATCTCCAACATTGCACATACTCTTGAGATTGACACCACTGCGGATTCGTTTCCTTATCTGGGCGTTATCATCATAGTGGGTAGATATGTGCTAAATGATTTTGATGTCCTGTTTCAGAAGATCAAATAGAAGATGGCATCCTAGAAATCTAGGCTCCTTTCCTTTGCTGGTCGGAGGCTGCTTATTGCCCATGTTCTCTCGTCGACGACAGTCCACACTGCAGCTGCCATTGGTATCCCTTGTGGCATTTCTGATCGCATTGATGCTATCCTTGCTCATTTTCTTTGGGCAGATAGAGAAAACCACCATCGTAAGGCGTGGGTCTGCTGGAATAAGGTTGCAAAGCCTATGGAGTTTGGTGGTTTGGGCCTTTATAATACAAGAATAGTTGATCACGCTTTCATGGCTAAAGCTTGTTGGGAAATTTTAGCAAAGGACACGATATGGGCTAGATTCTGTAGAGCAAAATATTCAAGCAGGGCGCTTAGTAGATCAGCGTATTACCCGCACAATGTCAGATACAGAGAATCGACGTCTCCTTACTGGAAACATATTTGGAATATGTTCCCTTTGATTCTTCCATACTGCATATGGCGTATTGGGAAGGAGTTAATTCTTTTCTGGGACTCCTTATGGTGTGACGAGAGGCTCTTTGATCATCCTTTGCATACCAGCGACCGTAATCATCAATTCCTTGTTTGTGACTTTTGGATCCATAACGAAGGATGGGATTGGATGTCCTTAAGGCAGCTCCTTGATGAGGAGGGTATTAATCTGATCAAGAAGGCAGACCAGCAGATAAATGATGATGATGATAAGCTTGTTTGGTGTCTGGAGTTGACGGGCCAGTTTACAATCAAATATGTGAAGAAGATTTTGACTATGGACCACAGTGATGTTCCTACTGCTGCTCAGAAGATCTGGTACCTTGACGCGCCCAAGGCCTGCTCGCTCATTTGGAAGCTCATCAATCGAGCTCATCCGACTGATGACAACATTACTAGGTGCCATATTGCTATGCCATCTAGGTGCGAATGGTGCGATGAACCTGCTACTGAAGATATGGACCATCTTTTCTTTCACGGTGATCTTGGTGTTAGCTTCTGGAACGGATTCGCTCTCCTTACTTCTAGAGCCCGTCCAAATAATACAACCGAGCTGTTGGCTTTCTGTTCGCATGGGAGATCATCCATTGTTATGGATTGGATAGCTGCTTGCCTTGCTGCTCTTACCCCTTTCTATATTTGGAGATGGAGATGTCGTGCTAGATATGATGGCTATAAGGCCCCTATCGTCAGAGATCTGAACTGCTTAACCGCGCAGCTTAACTTCATGT
The DNA here is from genome assembly GCA_963693085.1 of Alisma plantago-aquatica. Taxonomy (NCBI): domain Eukaryota; kingdom Viridiplantae; phylum Streptophyta; class Magnoliopsida; order Alismatales; family Alismataceae; genus Alisma; species Alisma plantago-aquatica. The sequence continues at coordinate 1,006,739,758 of OY856412.1, forward strand.
TGAAGAAGCGGTGGTTCCGTGTCCTTGCGCAGCCGGATGATCATAGACGTCTAAACCATTACGGTATTGATGACCCAAACTATGATCTTAGAGAAGTTAACCTCATGCATTGGTTGACCCCTGACATCAACTCCTTGAAAATGAATGTCACGATTGGTAGAAGCAAAGATTCTTTCGGTCATAACAGGTGGTGGATGGCTAGTATCATCAGGAACCATCGAGCTGCCGTTTGTCAGATAGCTAGAGCATGGTTAACTGCGAAAGACCATACCTCTGCGTTCCTTCAAGCTTGTGCTGTGGGGTTGAAGCTGGCGGAGAATCAATCTCTGCGGATTGCAGTAGTGGAGATAGACGATGACAATACATATCATATGTTATGGGGCACCGCTTGTATACCTTGGAGGTTATCTCGTGTTGCCAGAGAGTTGAAGAGCTACATGGAGGAAGAAGGCATTGTGGGATCGCTTATACACAGGGCTATCAATTCCATTCCTAGAGAGATTGGAAAGTGGGGTGTTCTCAGTCAGGAACAGATTGTGATCTCCGATCCTAGCAGACTGCCGGCTAGAGTCCGAGGTATGGCTATTCTTGAGAAGAACCACACTCCCTACGTGGTTTTGAAGTTTAAGCATCCTTAATGGCTTATTTTGGTTGGAGTTCTTCTTGGGGTCTGCCTTGGTGTGTTTTTCTGTGTTTGCTCGAGGCCTGTGTGGTGGTTCTTGTTGTGGAGTGGTGTTGTTGGGTTTCTTGTGGGGGTTTGACCTGCATTTTATCAGCAAAAGCTGTAATTGGTTTCTTTTTTATGCTCACACGAGGAGGGTGAGATGAATAGATGACCTCCTGACTTAAACTAAAAAAAAATCTATCATCGACTATACGCATTGTCAACCGGTGTCTACCCATCTCCAGTATCATGTCGGCAGTGGCTTGAAAGGGTCTTCCTAGGAGCATCTCATTCCCATGCTCATCTTGCATCTCCACGACAACAAAATCATCCAGAAATACAAATCTATCAACCTTTACTAAGACATCCTCGCAGATACCGTACGGCCTCACTATAAAATTATCTGCCAGTTGAATTGTCATATTGCTCTTCTGAGATTCCTTTAGCCCAAGATTTTTGAATGTAGAAAGGGGCATCAGGTTGATACTTTCCTCGGAATCACATAGTGCCTCACCAAATTTGACTTTACCAATATAGCAGGAGATGTTGAAACAACCCAGATCTTGTCGCTTAGCTGGCAATTTTCCCAGAATAAAAGTGCTAACCTGCTCCTTAAGCACTACTACCTCGGTATCAGGTATCTTCCTATTTTTGGTAATTATATCTTTCAAAATTTTACCATATGAGGGTATCTTCTCAATCTCCTCCAACAAAGGAATATTAACCGAAAGTTTTCTAAAACTATCCAAAAACTTCTTGAACTGTGCATCTACTTTCTTGGCTTTGAGACTGTTGGGGTAAGGGATGGGAATGACCTGTGCCCTCTGATGTGGTGGCACATATGGTGTCATATTATCTTTCTCTTTCTCTGCAATTGGCTCATCAGTGTCCTTGTCTCCTTCATCTTCAACTGTCTCTACCACTTCAGTACCCTCTGCGGTCTCACCTTGATTTTTTTGTTGTTGCGTGCTCGGTTCATCAACCATAGGGTTTAAAAGTTTCTTTCCACTCCTTAGTAGAATGGCTTTGGCCTGGTGGTTCCCTCCTAGACCATTTGTGTTTCCTGGAAAACCTTGCATTGTGGGTTTCTTCAGACTTGTTATTTCAGCTGACATCTGTGCTCTAGATGTCTCAAGAGTCCTCATCTGGGCTCCATGACTTTGTACAGTTTGTCGAAACTGGTTCATAAATTCTCATTGTTGCTTAATTTGTTGGTCAAACTTGCTCATTAGCTCTTGATTCTACTTTATCACCTGATTGAGCAACTCATTGCTCTTTTCCTGTGACATGGGCTGTGGCTTAGCATCAAGATCCTGCACAAAATTATTTGGATACTTCCATGAAACCTTTTTGTCCTTTCTCCAAGAATAGTCATTATTTCTGTACCCTACTTGTTGGTGCATGAATTTCACTTGTTCCTCATCATCAGATCCTTCATCTTATTTGGCTAGAAGTCTCTTCACAATCAAGTCCATCTTGTCATTAAGTTCTTTGATAGCTTTTGCATCTCCTACAACTCGAACTTGTTCTAGTGCATCTCTGTCACCCCAGGATTGTTTCTTAGCCATATTCTTCAAGATCTCCCAACACCTTGTGTCTGTGTTGTTTAAGAAGAAACCTGAGCCTGTTGAATCTAGGTTGCTTCTGTCATGCTCATTGAGAGTAGAGTAGAAATTTTTTACTTGTTTCTCCTTGTCCAGCCCATGATGTGGGCACCTCCTCAGCATGATTTGGAAGCGTTCCCATGTCTCGGAATAGGTTTCTCCCTCCTTTTAGCTAAAATTGAATTTTCCTTTCTAGGTTATTGGTCTTCTCAGGTGGGAAAAAATTGCTCGAAAAAGACCTCAATCATTTGATCCCAAGTATCCATGATCTCATCATCAAGGTTATGCAACCATTCTCGTGCATTGCCCGCCATAGTGCAGGGAAACAGCTTCAAGTAAAGTGACTCCTGTAGAAACTGATCAATTTTTATCATATCACAGTTCTCTACAAAAGTGCTTATGTGGGCCACTAGATCTTCATTCTTCAGCCCATGAAATGCTTGAGATTTGACCAAATGGATAAGTGTTGGATCAATTTTATATGTAGGAATGTTTATTTCCTACCTTTTAATAGGACCCTTTGACGCAGAAGAGGAAGAAGCCTTAATCTTCTCCCATATTGTTTTTTCTTCAGCCATTGCTTCTGTTTCAGAATCTGAATCCACATCCTCAAACTGATTTTTGATGTTGTTTTCCTTGTCGTCTGATCCTGAAGAAGGGACATGTGATGATGACCGTGCGTAGTTTTTGTTGTGCGTGCTCACCATGCACTAGTACCTACAAAAAGATGGATTTTATTAAGCACAGTGCTGACGAAAGCAGATTGTGAAAGATAGATGATTAATTTCAAAAATTAAAATTAAAAAAATTGAAAAGAAAAAGTACCCTAGAGTGGCCGCCTGTAGCACTCGTAGTGCCGACAATTGCCGTTTCCCCGGTAATGGCGCCAAAAACTTGACACAATTTTACCGTGCGCATAACGCAAGTGCACGCGTCAATGTCATATAGGCCTTATGAGGCCCGAGTCGAACTCATTGAAACGGAATTCTTGGTAGACTACTACGAACTACTCACGATCAGCTAAAATGGTTTTAAAAGTTTGAGGATTGTTATGAAAAAAAAGAAAAAAAAACAAAAGAAAATAGAACGATCGATTAAATGGTTGGTTTAATCAATTGCAATGGAATCTTTAGGAATGCGGTTTCACCGCGGGTTCTCGTTGCACTAAGTTTTATACAATTACCATGCAAGGTCTCCTAATTCGAATAGTGGCCTGAAATAAGAATTGTTCACCTCCGCAATACAATTCACTACCTTAACCTAAGTTGGTTCCACATCAGTAGCAACCTATGTCTTAGATAAGGTGCATGCAATTTAGGTCTAAAGGTTCCCACCATTAGTCGTACATTACTTTTTCCAAGGAATTTATTGATTAATGTGATTTTCATTTCTTTTCAACTGTTAATTGTTCATCAAAAGCAATTAAGGGTATTAGATTATCACTATGGTGATCAAGCATAATGATATAATAGAGAAAACGATAGCATACCATGAATGTTAGAGACAAATTATGATAAACTATGTTGAAATTGTCATACCACAATCACCCGGGCTACTCCCGGTTCATCTCAATAGAAAGGGGATTAGCCCCGCATGTTCATCTCAATAGAAAACATGGTGAAGGAAAGAGAAAACATGGAGAAAACATGGATAGATGTGAAGTAACCCCTGAATAGAGAAGATCCAGGCGTTCCTCGGCGTGGGATGAGCGTTCTACAACCTTCCAGTGGTGGAAAACTCCTTCTACGGCCTCTAGAACAATCAGTATGTAGCTCTGGCTCGGTTCTTCCTCCTCTCTTCTCCTCGAGACTTGTGTAGTGGCTAATGACATGATCGATGGCTTAGAGCTACCGTTTTTAGGTATAAGCACCACTTTAGGCCACCAAAACATCACCACCATATGATTAGACTCGAGCTATAGATTAACCTGAGCTGGAATCGACGCGGGTCGATGGTATCAACCCACTCGGATACCGGCGGTCCTTTACTTTTCTGGGTTTTCTCTGACATGATCTTGATACCATCAACTTCTAGGTCAATGGTATCGACTCATTCTGCTCTTTTGCGGCTACCTCCCTGTGTCCCTGTCGATACTATCGACAGTCGTCGATGGTATCGACAGCTGTATATATCTATTTTCCCTGAAAATCAAAGATAAACTCGAATCAACTTTGATAAATATGATCATTCATACCAAATGAGATAAAACAAGGTAAATTTGATGCATAATGAGATTATAGGCTGAAGGAACTGAATCATGCAATATTTACCCTGAAAATGACCAATAATCACATAAAGCACATATGAAACTAGCCTATAGAAGTGACTCAAAATCCTCGCATCATTTACCTAAGTAAACACCTTGGATAAACCACCTATGAAGTCCTTGATTTTTTCTCTATAAAGAATCAGTATCTAATCTAAGACATCCCTTGATTAACAACACAAAATGTTCCATTTAAAGTAGGTTAAAACCCACAATCAATTGTTCATTTAAAACAAGCCATCCATTGTCAACAAGTAAGCTCCTTAAGTTGATCATATAAAGGAAACCATATAAATCACATTATTAGGATCAACATATTACATTAGACATAATTCCACTTTATTGGAGGGATAAACATTATATCTTGACCATTGGGTCAAATTCATATATTAAAACCATCAATTACAATATAGGACCGACCATTGCATCAAGTTACCCAAGAAACCATTGATTTAAGGATTAATTGATGCTAGAACTATATGATTAACTCACCATAGGTTTTGGAGACTTGATACACCATCATTAGTGACCATTAAGTCACCATAGGTTGTTAGATCAACACTATATTCATTAATCAACATCAAATATCAAACTAATATCACCATTGATTGATAGCATCATTAGGGTACTTTGTTGTTAATCACTAGGCTTCTAATTGGGCCAAAACATGACCTAAGGGGTGAAAGTCAGTTGACACCCTTGGTTACCACCATCAATTGTCATGAAGACAACAACATAGGGTTGTTGCAATGGTACCATCATCAGGTCATGGGTTTATAGAAGAAATCAGCTTAAACCCCTAAAATTGACCATTGGTTGATAGGTGCTTAGCACCATAGGTTGTCAAACCAACCTAATCCAAGTCATTTTATACCTTAGGAATAACGTACACATGATCACATGTTCATATATAATTGAAATCAGAAGAGGGAACATTATAAAAATCGAAATCCAAGTCAAGCATAGGTTTTTAGTGCATGGATCATCATTTTCAAGAAAGAACATGATCTAGAAAGCTTATGGTAAGCAATAAACGTGGAGAAAGTTATAAAAACTTGCCTCTAATGAGAATATGAAACCCCACATAGAATAAAACTCGAGCAGGTAGGGTATAAATTCCAAGAATAAGTTATGAATTCGTCCATCTAGCACCTTTCTTCATCAAATGTGCAAACCCTAAGCATAAGGAGCAAGAAAGGTAGGGTTTTAGAGCTTTACAACAATTTCTACCATGGAACAACAAGGTTCAAACCTGGAGGAAGGTCTAAGGAAGGAAAAAAGCAAGATAAATGGAGAAGGAAGGAATAAAATAACTTTCCTTGGTCGAAATCCCTAGAAGATGACCTTGGAAACCCTAGGTAGGGCTAAATGGAGCTCTAGGAGACCTTCTTCTCCAAAAATAGGTTGTCTTCTACCTTAGAGCACTTGGTTCCATAGAAAAAAAGAGTGGAGTCATTGCTCCAGGATATAGGAAAGAGAAATCAAGCAAAGTTTCATACTTGGGCAAGGGAGAGGTAAATATAGCCCATGGATAAGAATGGGAGCAAGCATGAGGTGTAAAAGTAGCTTCCCCATGTGTCTATGGCCTTAAACTATTAAGAATATACAAGCACACACACAAGAAGCTCGTCCAACCTCCACAGAGACATTCTTATCCCTATTTTCTTGAATTTCCAAGCAAAACAAATAACTCATTAGTTGATAGTTACTTAAGGTAGCTCATCCATGAAGGGGTAAACCCTAAAATACCCTTAGAGAAAACACATTCAAACCAAGATTCAAATAGGTGCCCCATGAATGAACAAGCTCAAGAATGATGATATAATATTCAAGGAACATAATAAAAGTGATAAATTACAAAGAAAACCTCTCAATTGATAAATTGCAGAAAAGTCCAACATGTGCATAAAATTGCATATCTTGCTAAAATAGTGACCAAATTGGACCAAATTTGAAACTTAAGCTTGTATTATGATTTCAAAGAATATCATAAGGTTATATTAGGGTTGTAAGCATTAAATTATGGTAATTAAGCTTATTCAACTCATTAAGCATTCAGTGAACCTAAAGCTCTGATACCAACTTGTGAGAACCCGTTACACTAAACAAGAGTACTCAAAACATTAAACACAATCAATCACTAATTAATCACATACCCAAAAATATGGGTAAATTAAAACCGATTTCAACATCAACACCCACTCAAAAACATTTTATTAAGAGCCCAACATCTTTCTTGTATCCATATTATGCCAAGAATTTGATACAAATTGTTCTATTGTCTTAGCCACAACATATATATACAGGAGAACAATAATCGTATATGCCACACAAACAAGCATTAATATGCTAACAAAAGTCTAATTTATTTGGATAAACCACATATGAAGTCCTTGATTTGTTATCTATAAAGAGTCACCATCTAATCCTGAACATCCCTTGATTAACTACACAAAATGCTCCATTAAAAGTAGGCTAAAACCCACAATCAACTGTTCATTTAAAACAAGCCATTCATTGTCAACAAGTAAGTTCCTTAAGTTGATCATATAAAGGAAACCATATAAATAACATTATTAGGACCAACATATTACATTAGACTAAATTCCACTTTATTGGAGGGATAAACATTATATCTTGACCATTGGGTCAAGTTCATATATTAAAACCATCAATTACAATATAGGTCCGACCATTGCATCAAGTTACCCAAGAAACCATTGATTTAAGGATTAATTGATGCTACAACTATATGATTAACTCACCATAGGTTTTGGAGACCTGATCCACTATCATTAGTGACCATTAAGTCACCATAGGTTGTTAGATCAACACTATATTCATTAATCAACATCAAATTTCAAACTAATATCACCATTGATTGATTGCATCATTAGGGTACTTAGTTGTTGATCACTAGGCTTCTAATTGGGCCAAAACATGACCTAAGGGGTGAACGTCAGTTTACACCCTTGGTTATCACCATGAATTGTCATGAAGACAATACCATAGCGTTGTTGCAATGGTACCATCATCGGGTAATGAGTTTATAGAAGAAACCGGCTTTAAACCCTAAAATTGACCATTGGTTGATAGGTGCTTAGCACCATTGGTAGTCAAACCAACCTAATACAAGTCATTTTATACTTAGGAATAGCGTACACATGATCATAGGTTCATCTATAATTGAAATCGGAACAGGGAACATTATAAAAATCGAAATCCAAGTCAAGCATAGCTTTTTAGTGCATGGATCATCATTTTTAAGCAAGAACATGATCTAGAAAGTTTATGGTAAGCAATAAAAGTGGATCAAGTTATAACACTTGCTTATAATGAGAAGATGAAACCCCACACATAAGAAAACTAGAGCAGGTAGGGTAGAAATTCCAAGAATAAATTATGAATTCGTCCATCTAGCACCTTTCTTCATCAAATGAGCAAACCCTAAGCATAAGAACAAGAAAGGTAGGGTTTTAGAGCTTTAGAGCAATTTATACCATGGAACATCAAGGTACCGACCTGGAGGAAGGTCTAAGTAAGTTTAAGAGAAAGAGAAACGGAGAAGGAAGGAAGAAAACAACTTGCCTTGGTCGAAATCCCTAGAAGATGACATGGGAAACCCTAGGTAGGGGTAAATGGAGCTCTAGGAGACCTTCTTCTCCAAAAAGAGGTTGTCTTCTACCTTAGAGCACTTGGTTCCACATATAAAAAGATTGGAATCGTTGCTCCAGGTTATAGGAAAGATAAAGCAAGCAAAGTTTCATACTTGGGCAAGGAAGAGTTAAATATAGCCCATGGATAAGGATGGGAGCAAGCATGAGGTGTAAAAGTAGCTTCCCCATGTGTCTATGGACTTAAACTATTAAGAATATACAAGCCAACACACAAGAAGATCCCACACCATACATAGAGACATGATTATCCCTAGTTTCTTGAATTTCCAAGCAAAACAAATAACTCATTAGTTGATAGCTACAAAAGGTAGCTCATCCATGAAGGGGTAAACCCTAAAATACCATTGGAGAAAACACCTTCAAACCAAGGTTTAAATAGGTGCCCCATGTATCAAAAAGCTCAATAATGATGATAGAATATCAACGGAACATAATGCAAGTGATAAATTGCAAAGAAAACCTCTCAGTTGGGTAAATTGTAGAAAATTCCAAAATGTGCATAAAATTGCATAACTTGCTCAAACAGTGTCCAAATTGGACCAAATTTGAAACTTAAGCTTGTCTTATGATTCAAAAGCATATAAAAAGGTTATATAAGGGCTCTAAGAATTCAATTATGGTAATTAAGCTTATTCAACTTATTAAGCAAGTTTAGGGGCTTTATAGTTCCAAACCACCTTCACAATATATCGAACTTTTTTCCCCTGCTACAGGACCATAAAGGACTCATGAAGTGACCAACACCCCCAGATAGGTTTTCCTTAGTCATTTTGGTGATCAATAGTAGTGGATGGAGATCTTAAGGTCATAAGTGATCGCCATAGTAGCACTGTACCCTAGACACTTGGAAGAAGAGCGAGCAGAGCACTCGCCTCCCATTGAAACATCACCAACAAATAATGATTGGACTTCCGAATTAATTTGGAGGATAGAATGTTGATCTGATGGCAAGGGAGTAAGCCTGGTCAGTCATGGTGTTGCGGGTGCAAGCCGGAGGAGGAATATTTCTTGGAACTTGGGGCTTTCTAGGTGGTTGTAGGGGCAGTCAGAGTAAAGCCAAAGGTGGGAGGGAAAGAAACTTTTTGGTAGTCAACATCCCACCACTTGCATGAGGGGTGTAAGGAGGATGTGGGCAGCGACCATCAAGTAGCATGACTCAGCCATGAAGAAACCATGTCCGCGGGATGAAGGAAAAAGATGGAGAGGCAGGAGCCAGTTGGCCCAGACTGGCCAGTCTAGGGAGGGAATAAGAGTTGGACCACATATCAACTTAACCACATGGAAACGAATCCCTATAGCATAGACCAATGGATGCTCACCATGTGGACATATGCTTGAGGTATAATGATTATTTAATTTAAATCATATAAATAGTTAGGAATACCCGAGTATAGTAAAATTAATTATTGGAAAAATGAGAGGAATCCAACTAAAATAGTTTCATAGACTAATTGTGCTTCCAATTCCAAAAGTGCCTTGAATACATGTCTAGTAGTTGATTAGTATATGGAACCCTAGATTTGGTATTAAAATGTTTGAATATGCAAAAAATGATTTTTGTTGCCATTATAGTTCATATTTTCGAACAAGATGAGGAATCAAGATTATCATGATGATATTGATGAGTACATAGGGTTTCTAATGTGAATAACCATGCATATGAACAACTAGGGTTAAAGATCCTAACTTGCTACATTGTTAAGGAAACTGGTCAAATCTAAGTGATCATCATGAAAGTATATGTTGTGCATATTACTTAGGGCTTCAAAGCATGACTAAAATGATAACTACATAACAAGGAAACCTAAAACCCTAGATTAGGACCCGAGTAGGGCTTAATCTGTTCAATATGATGGTGACACTTTAAGATTGCATACATGCAGATTAAATTTCATTACTTGGTTTGATTGGTTGATTGGATAATATGCTTGAAGTGCAATTGCAGAATGTGCATGGCTCACCATTAAGGTATATCGTTATGCCTATAACTACCCACTTCAGATTGTCGGTGTTTCTGAGTGTTTCTCAAAGATTGAACAACTAAACTGTTGGATGAATATATAATTTTGTGCAATTATAATCTCACTATGAGTATCATATAAAGAAAGATTATGTTAAGAAAATGCAAGTTCTTATTTGCAAATAATTGGTGGAATATGTGTTATTATGTACTTGCAAACCTTTGCATGCATCCCACGTACAATATATTTTGATATGCCAATTCGTTCTTTTGTTTCACATCATTTTAGGTACATTCTAGATAAGATGATATTGAGATATAATGGAAAGATGAAATTACATGAAGACTATAAAGTTAACTTGTAATGAGGATTATATAGATACTTTACAATTCTGATGATAGAAATCCATGTAGCTCCTTAGAGGAGCATTTTGTAAACAATATTTTAATTAATGAAATTTCTTTGCTATTATTTATTTTTTTGGTAAAAGCTCGATCCTTGGGAAAATTTTAGGTAATGGATCTCATCCTTTTGGCCTTCCTTAATTGGGGGTTTTTGAAAAATGAAGCCGTTACAATTGGTATCAGTGCCCTAGATTTTTCAAATAATATTTAATAGTTTATAATTTTAAGTAATCTATAGAAATATGAGGGAATTATTAGGGAATTTTCTAAAGATGATGGTATATAGAAGGGACCATGACTCAGAGGTTGGCAAAATTTTCCTCCACTATGCTACTCATCTTATGAGGACTCCCAGGCCCGTCCATCCTACCTAGCCATGGTCGGGGGGTTTTGCCCAAAGTAAAATGCCTTTAGGTTTTCTTCTCATCCTTATGCATCCACTTCTCATCCTCTTGTATAATAAAAACTAAAAGGAACTTCCCTCCTCATCTCTAGTTAGGGTTTTTTTTAAGAAGTAGGATTAAGGTATCCTCTCCCAAATAACATGCATGTAATGTGGAAATAATAATGCACATGTAATGTGGAAATGATAATGTACATGTAATGTGGAAATGATAATGTACATGTAATGTGGAAATAATAATGTATAACTAATGTGGAAATAGTAATGTACATGTAATGTGGAAATAATAATGTACATGCAATGTAGAAATAATGATAAAGTAAATAAAAATGGTTCTATGAGTTGTAAGGGTAAACTAAAGATGGGGCTAGGGTTGGTTTAGAAGAACCCTAGAAGGTCAAGGGACATAGAAACCCTAAGAGGTAGGGTGTATTCTCTAACATGAACCCAAAACCCTAATTATGGGGAATAAAAGTAGTGTGGTGATATAGAGAATGCTATCCATATCAACCTTGAAAAGGGATAAGAAAATATAAGTAAATGAGTTATGTGACTCATACTTCCATACATATGTGCATGTGGAACAAGACATTAGTTGTAACGACTACCACCAAACTGACAACCAAATTGTTACTAATTATGAGGAATAATCATAAGAAACGGATTAACAAAAAAATCACTAAAAATTAAAACCATTTTTTTGCAAAGAGATCCATTTCTAGGAAAACTCTTTAAGGAAGAACCAAAGCCTGATATTCACATTGATTATATATTGTACATACACTGTATCATTTCTTCTCGAGGATAGCATATAACAACTGTTTTCTCAAAACATATACTTAAAGCAACATCATACCTCGAGGCATACAAGCCAAAATCTCAGAGTGTTCATAAAACCAACACGTACAAAATACAAGGACCTGAGAGTACAGATACAACACATAGGACTTCTATCTACAAGACACGACAGACAATATACTCAACCTGAGCTATTACTACTATCCCTGCTATTGTTGTCCTTACTCTGTAGTACTCTCTCTACCCCCTCGTGCATGTCCACCTAAAAAAATGTGGATCCCATGGGGTGAGACAATTGTCCTAGTGAGAGATATAACTCTCTGCCAACAATGTTATTATCACAGTTAAATAGTATTAAACTGAGCAGAGGATAAGTCATTTAGAACATTCTCATCTTTTAAAGCATTGCAACTATCTATGATAGAGCAGTAAATCATCTATTCACATTATAAGGAATATGAAGAACATGTGTATCATTTACCCATCATATTATACCAACATTTCAAGCTTATCCTGTGATAATATCATCATGTTCCAGCTTTATACCAATCTTGTAAGAATACAACCAGGTATTGGATTGTACCAATCGTGTGATATTACAGCCAGGTATTGGGTTATCCCAATCCTGTGATAACAACCAGGTGTTGGGTTATTACCAACCCTATGATAACAGCCAGGTGTTGGGTTATTACCAACCATGTGATAACATTCAGGTGTTGGGTTATTACCAACCCTGTGATAATAGCCAGGTATTGGGTTATTACTAATCCTATGATTAACAACCAAGTATTGGGTTATCCCAATCATGTGATAACAACCAGGTGTTGGGTTATCCCAATCCTATGATGACAGCCAGGTGTTGGGTTATTACCAACACTGTGATAATAGCCAGGTGTTGGGTTATTACCAACCCTGTGATAACAGCCATGTGTTGGGTTATTACCAACCATGTGATAACATCCAGGTATTGGGTTATTACCAATGCTATGATTAACAGCCAGGTATTGGGTTATTACCGATCCTGTGATAATATTCAGGTGTTGGGTTATTACCAACCCTGTGATAACAGCCAGGTATTGGGTTATTACCAATCATGTGATTAACAACCATGTATTAGGTTATTACCAATCCTATGATTAATAGCCAGGTGTTGGGTTATTACCAACCCTATGAGATCAGAGCCAGGTATTGGATTGTACCAATCCTGTGAGTTCAGCCAGGCATTGGACTATGCCAACCCTGTGATATCACTTTGAGAGTACACCCAGACATTGGAATATACCAACCCTGTGAGATCATAGCCAGGTATTGGATTGTACCAATCATGTGAGTTCAGCTAGGCATTGGACTATGCCAACCCTATGAGATCATTTTGAGAGTATAGCCAAGCATTGGAATATACCAGCCTTGTGAGATCATAGCCAGGTATTGGATTGCTCAAACATTTTTCAAACATGACCAAATTTGAAACATAAGTTTGTAACCTGATAGAAAAACACTTTATAGGATTATATTAAATTTCTAACCAACTTACTTAGCCAAAACAAATAGGGTTACCTCATAACCCAGGTCAGTGTCATTAAAATTTATAAACCCCTAACAAGGATTTCGTCCCCAAAATCCCAGGTAAAGGGAGACAGATATTATTCATTCATCATATCATTAAGTCTCCACATAACATCTTAATGTCACAGAGATGCCATAGAACTTTGACCAGCACAAAGTTCTTTCACATAGGGTTATCATAGAATTTGTCATATAGGACACATACTCCATTATCCTTTTCATTATTAACTCTACAATCAATAATGAAAAGAACAGTGTCAAGAATGAAAAGGACAATGGAGTATGTGTCATGTATGACAGATTCTATGATAACCCTGTGTGAATGAAATTTGTGCAGGTCAAAGTTCTATGGCATCTCTGTGACATTAAGATGTTATGTGGAGACATGATGATATGATAAATGAATAATATCTATCTCCCTTTACCTGGGATTTCGAGGACGAAATCCTTATTAGGGGTTTATAAATTACAATGACCCTGAACTGGATTATGAGGCAACCCTATTTTTTTTGGCTAAGTAAGTTTCTTAGAAATTTAATACAATCCTCTAAAGTGTTTTTCTATCAGGTAACAAACTTATTTTTCAAATTTGGTCCTGTTTCAATAATGTTTGAGCAATGTTCTCATGTTTTGGCCCAAAATGCAATTTACCCAAGATAAGGGGTTATAGAGCAATATGTCATATTTTGAACATGCCTCATGTGTTTTAGCCTCATTATAGAGAAAATTATGTAAGGTGGTGGGTTGTGAAAAGCCTAAATTCCAAGTTTGAACTTGTTTGAATAATGCTAGTGACTTGTGTACCAATTTTACTACAAGTTGTAATTCACCCAAAGTATAGGGTTGATATGCAAATCACCACCACTAGAGTGTCCCTACTCCATCCTAGTATCTTTTATAGGAGAGATAAAGAAGGAGGCACTATGTTTGAATCATATTTAAGTATGATATTCATGGTAATGAAAAGACCAAGAAAGGGTTGAATGTGAAACCGTAATTTGAGCTTGTATCGGGTTGTAGAGTCCATATGGGAGTGCCTATCGGCCAAGGAGCCATAGAGGGGATCCCATATCGGTTTTTGGACTCTTGTCCTTGTCCATGATAGTAAAAGAACCTCAAGGAGGTGATCAATGTCGAGTTAGAAGCTACTTGCAAAAGTTGTATCAGTTTGCTTAATTTATGAGGTAAAGATGAGATATCTTATCAAACAAAATAACTAATGGCTGAAATATCATCTCTAGATTATCCTCTAGTGTTTTGTATGTCAATATAAATATGAGTACATGCAATTTCAGGTGTCAACCATGCATGGACACATGGCACCTAGTAGCTTAAAATGGTGACACCTCATATACACACTCTTTCATGAACCTCAAGTATATATACCCTTCCTTTAACCCATAAGTGGAATTTTTTTAAACCTATCACACCCTTTCTATTAGATATCATGCATAGAGTCTCAGTATAGTGCAAAGGTGAAGGGTTATCCTGCATAGGGCCTTGGTATCGGCCATAGCAAAGTGGTATCACCCATTACATTAGTGAAATTTTTTTAAGAAACATTAGAAACCTATGAATAATGCATTTATGGATGTAACCTACTCAAGCCCTATATCGATCTATGGTAAGATAAAGAGCATGGTCTGCATAAAGTCGTCATGGAGATGAGTGGTGATCCATCTTACAAAGGAAATCATATGTATGGTTATGAAATCACCTTGGGCCAAGAGAGGAAGGCCTATGTATGACATGTCCGTTATGGGGACCAAACCATTATAGAGGGTTCCCCATAAAGAGGCTTCGCTAAAGAGAGGGCACACCATAGAGGAAAGAGGATAAGGGTGGCAAGGTTAAAACAAGAAATGCTTATTTAGGTTGCATAAGAAGATAATAGTATGAAACCCTAAGTTCAACAGTTAGGGTTGGTGTTGTTGGGTTTTGCATGGTCGGAGTAGGCAGCAGAAACAAAAAATTTACTTGACCATAAACCCATAACCAACAGATTGCATCAACATCTATTTAATGGGAAGGATGTTTTTAGCAAGATATACTTGGTCCTGAGGCTTGCTCAGTGATAGTACCTCACAACTAGTGCGGTCTTCAACCACCTGTCTTCTACGACGTCTATGCAACTCTTGGTTTTGACACGGACTACTGTTCACTATCGTCCTCTTGAGCGGCAGAAGTCTCCCGCCTCTATAGACAGTCCACACAGACTACCGAGAACTCTAGTCATCCTGAAGAATGGACTAGAAGGATTTGTTGTCCCCTTCTGTCAGTGTACTAGTCACTGACACACTCTCCTACGACTAGTTCCTTTTCTACAGTTGTCTTTCCCTCGTTCTTCCTCCCTGGACGGGTAGAACTTTCTTGGGCTCTCTCGGTTACCACAACTAGAGAGGACAACAACATTTTAGAGCAACTGATATTCTAAGATTTGTCTCTGGAGAAGCCCCCTATACCCCTCTATTTATAGTAGAGGGCAGGGTCAGGGTTCCCAATCTATGCGGGAGTAGAAGGGTCCAGAATTTCCATGAACAATTCACACTTCAGAAGGCGAACCAGTCATTTCATAACTGAAATGGTCATTTGGCAAGGTGAGCCGATCGATTCACTAGTGAACCGGTCAGTTGGGAGTGTGAACCGGTTGGTTCACTTAGTGAATTGGTCATCTCACTTCCCAGACTCGCCCATAATTGACTTTCCTTTTTCATTTATAATTATTACAAAGATTAATTATTGTACCAATTGAATTGAACAAGTGAAATGAAAAACTTATTTTCACAAATCGGGACAACCCAACACTGCTTATTTGGACAAATGAACCAATTTGTTCATTGGAGTGAACCGGTCGTCTCATTGAACATGATCCGATCGGTTCATCCAATGAACTGGTTAGTTGGTGGTCTAGATTGTGTAGAACACAGTCCATTCAGTTCTCAATCAATCTGACACTTTAATCACTTGCTGCAACACTTGAATTTGATGATTCTGAGTCAAGTCTATTGATTGAATGTTTGATTGAGTACCTAAACACTTTAGTAATAAATCCTAACATCATTCATGGATAAAATCCTCTTCTAGGTTAATCGTTTATGTGTGACCATATAGGTCTCGTTTCACATTGGCAGTGAATGTCCATAACTAGCTTATGACATCACAAGCAAAGAGTGGTGCCTAGTCGGACATCAATTCTACCCAAGTAAAAAGGAAAGTTGGATAACAACTTTCAATCCTACAATCTGTGATTGGTGTAATAGTGAATGTATAATTCCTTTGTCTTTGATATCCTGAATGGACTCAAAGCATGGAGTTGTCATCCTTTCAACGTTCATTCAAGTTTCTTGAACTAGAGTAGACTGTCTGAGATATATGTGACATCAATATCATATATTGATTCACATGTGCATGTGCATGCCTTTCTCAGTCTCGCTTATCAAGTGGTCTGGACATCCTACTCCCTTAGGAGGGACAAATACCATATCTATCACTCATAGTCTAGCTCATCCATCAAAGCCACCCAATCATCACCATTATAATAACCCATGTTTTAGGACTGTGTTTGATGATGTCAAAGTATAGCCAATCACATTCGACGAGTGTAGTGATTTTAGGTCTAAGAATCACAATCACCACTATCACTATGAGAGATGATTATGACTACCATGTCATGGTTCCATGTATCACTCTCATGGTGGGTCTGTCTGATACACTATTCTCCAACATGTATCTGTGTGCTTCACACATCATGACTAATGAGACATTGTCATCAACCAACACACACTCTAATCTTGATGTGTCATTGTTGTCTATCAACCCTCCACAATGACATTCAACTAGGGACATACTTAGCATTTGTATTTTCTCATTGTTTAGGTCCTCAACCTGAAGACATACATCATTGAGTATTGTCATTTTTTAGACATTCATTCTACTCCATCATTTATCTCATAATCGATTGACCAAGAATAAATTGGAAGCTTTTTTTTTGGTAACCCAGGAGACTCATAAGGCTTGTGTCGAGCCCAACCTGGGGAGCTCAGTCCCATCCCATAAGGAACATAGCCCATTAAGTTCCATAGAGGCCGGCTGTGCTACGGGAGATATAATTCTGAACAACACCACCAGGGGATTAAAACCTGGGACCCTTCATGAGGGGCCCCGTGCTGTGACCACCTGAGCTACTGCTCGCTGACACAATAAATTGGAAGCTTGCCTTTAATATATATCAAATCATACATGATGTATGCCAATCAATTCATCATATGATTGGCTCTCAGGGCATACATACCAACATACTCCTTCTTGCACTTAGAGCCAATCACCTTTGAATCATATTCATAGTGATTTCTAAACATGTCCCACATGTTTGTATTGCGCTAGTGCTATCCCAGTGAGTTAGCAACACTTTGATTTAGTCGGTATATTGCATGTTTCACATCTCCTCATTGTACGAAATTTCGTATGAGATGGAGTTGTCATAAAATGCTATCTGATATTCCTTTTCCTAACAATTAGCTCCATATTTTGACTTAATATTTCTACTTTGTCATCAATGGTTGGAATATCTATAAGTTCATCTGTATGAACTTGTAGATCCATATAGTACCCTCTGGTGTTCATAACACAAGGATACTCGGCATTCCCTTTTAGAATAAAATGGCCTTTTAATTTTACTCAGAACATTTCCTTTTAACAAATCTTTTTCACTTTATAATTGAATATAACTTTTATATTTTGCATTTTGCGATCATTTTTCTGTCATTTTGGAAGCTTGCATCAGTGTAACTAATTTACACTCAACTCCTCCATTTATTACCATAGAACTAGTCCTTTAATACTTCATAAGTACTTAAATAAGTTCTTTATGGTATTCTAGTGACTCTCATTGTAAGTAGATAAACATCCACTCGCCATGTCTATTACATATGAGATAACTGGATGTGTATATCATATTGTCATGTCAAATACATGCAAGATGATGAATGCATATATATATTCTTGTCATGTCTGATACATACAAGATAATGGGATGATTACATACATGATAGATCCAATTGCGAATGCATAAGGAATCTATCTTTGTGTTCCTATTCTTCATAAGAATTTGGGGCACCAGGCATCTGAGAGACTAACTCCATGTAACATGGACAAGGTTTCTCCTAGTGAATCTTTGCATATTGAACCCTTCAACATAGACTTCCACTGTATGCTCTCTCTTTATCAGGTCAAGAGACTTTCGAGAACTATCTCTATAGATCTCTATTCCTATCACATAGGACGTTTCTCTTTATTCCTTTAAAGAAGGTATTTCCACACCAGTATCATTTTATTCCTCATCATCATGTGGAATATGAATACGCTCCCACTAAATATTTTTAATCACAGATCCCTTCTTTATTTCGATATATTAGTCAAACCTTTTTACTATATAATCAAAGTAAAGACTCTAGTTCTAAGGTGATTGTATTTAATCAATCATATTGCATTAACTCTTGTAACTCTTGTCACGTACACAGCCTCATGTTATTCCTTCTAGGAATGCAGTTTTAATATCCATATGCCAAGTTTCATAGGCTTCAAGTTCCAATAGGAAGCATGACCCTTTATGGCCTATAGCCACTGCAATTGTTTAAATAAATTCATCAGGTTCAACACCTTGAACTCACTTGAATTTATCTCAACTTATCAACTCTTTAAATTTCATCCATGTCAGTCTTAACTCTTTAGACCCAATTGCACTTATGGGTTTTATCCCTGTAAGTGCAACCATTAAGGTCATCCCTTATTTGGTTCACATGGAAGTCATTTTAGATCTTATAGCCATAACTCAAAATTTGGTTCCTCAACATCATCTAGATAGATTATTGGCTCATCATCATATGACCAATTCATCACTTTTGAGTTTGTAGGATATCATTATCCATCAAGCTCAAGGTGTTTTCTACTATATATATGAGGTGTATCTGTTACATAAGAAAGTTGAGATTCCACAATGTTTGTGATTCTTAATCTCCTTTTGTATGTTTGTTTAGTGTACAACATGTTCTTTAGAAGAATTCTAGAAGATTAGTTATTTGTTTGATGATCATGCTCTTACTATATAGAGTATGATTCCTTCTTTGATTAAGACATCATTATGCCTTAATCATGAGTTCTCTATTATACACTATCATAGTTACTCACAAGGTCCTCAAACATTTGGTTTAAGTACCTCATTCATTGACCATATCAAAGAGTTAATACTTTTACCAAGTTTGTTCCTCATTTATGATATTCTTGAACATTTCAAGATATTTATATTGGTATTTCATCAAATACCATATATGAAGTATTAGCATTTATTACAATAGGTATGGATATACATCAATATGTATTATACCTAATAGAATAGTCATTCTCCCACTACATCTAGTGAAGATTGACTTGTCATCATGCCCAATAAACAAAACATTCATATCTCTTAATGGTTCATTAACTAAGAGAGTCTAGTTTATCCATCAACATGGAACCTAGAGATAAATTTCTCATTCATTAGATGATAATGCTAACTTATTGTTTGAGTCATCAATAACTTATAGGTATTATTTATTTTATCTCACGCATACCAAGTACCACAAGATAAATAAGGCATTGCCATAAAAGATCATATCTTTGAAATTAAAACATGAATTTTATTGATAGACATCCTTGTCATTACAAGATGTAGAAATAAAAATGTTTCTATTTATTGGAAAAATGAAATAGTAGTTTGTAACTCTATTACATGCCCATTGGGATGAAATAAACTAAAGGTACTTCTATCAATTGCAGCAACACTTGCTCCATTCTTGATGGTTTTTCCTTTTTGGTCCTTTCATAAAGGCCATCACTTCTTTTTAGATCATGCACATCATATGTGTCAAATCTATATCTTGGTATCACATACCTAAGATAAAGAATCATTTTAAGTTTATTTCATAATACATGAGATGGTGACTTCCATCCCCTCCTTATTCTTTTTTAGTTCATCTATGTAGAGAGGGCAATTTCTCTTCCAATGTCTTGGCTCATGACAATGGTGGCATTTGCCTCCCTTGTTCACCCCTCCCTTGGCTTTGAGAGTTGAAGATGACTTGGGTTGCTGGCTAGCATCATAACCTTTCTTTGCTTTGCCCTTGCCCGTGCCTTTAGACTTTCCCTTCTTTCTACTGATCATCATTACAAATTTGAGTTTATCTTTCTTCATCTGTGCCTTGGCTATCCTCAACATGCCCAACAACTCAATCAGTGACCTGTCAAAGTTGTTCATGTTGTAGTTCATCACAAACTGACTGTAGGATTCTGGCAATGATTGTAGTATCACATCAGTAGCCAACTCTGGGCTCAGAGGGAATCCCAGTCGATTTAGGTTCTCCACATACCCAATCATCTTGAGTGTGTGAGGGCCTACATGATCTCCTTCTATCATGACACACTTGAACAATGCCTTGGAGACATGATATCTCTCTTGTCGTGCTTGGCCTTAATACATGTTATTGAGATGTTTAATCATCTCAATGACGTCCATGTTCTCATGTTGTCTCTGCAACTCATAGTTCATTGAGCACAACATCAAGCTCTTCACATCAATTACATCCTTAGTATGCTTCTTGTAAGCATCCCTTTCAGCCTTTGGTGTAGTGGGAGTGGGTTCTTCTGGCTCTGGTGTATCTAGGACAGAGAGATTTTGCTCTTGAGTGAGAACAATTCTCAACATCCTAAACTAGTCATGGAAGTTGTTCCCATTTAGCTTGTCCTTCTCAAGGACCGATCGCAATGAAAAGTAATTGTTGTTGGTAGCCATTTATTCTACAAAAAAAAATTAACAATTTTAGTCCAAAACTCTCTTTTTTTTGGGAGACTACTAGTCGTAGACTGGTTACAAGTTGGAGGGTGTTACACTAGGATCATTACACTGGAACAGAAAACAAAGAGCTTTAGCATGGAGATCATCTAGGATCTGATGCGGGTAGGATGACCAAACACCTTTATCATTCGGCTATTTGAGACACTACTTTGCTAGCCAATCTGCAAGTTTATTCTGGCTCTGGTTGATGAAGTGCACTGGAGGTGCAGTGTTGTTGGGTTTGAGTCTTCTAATAGCTTGGACTAGCAGCCTATATTTCCATGGTGTTTCTTCTTTGTCATCAATCCACTTTACCACCTTCATAGAGTCCGTAAGCACTATTCTGCTACGTACTGTTGCTCGAGCATGTATTCCATCCCATGCATGATCGCCATAAGATCACCTCGCATTGGATCTGAGCCTCTCCCTCTCCAAGTGTGCCCTATAATCCACTGACCATCAGGGGAACATGCAACTAGGCTCGTTGCAACTGAGTTGTCAATCTTGTTAATTGTAGTGTCAACTTGTATGAAGGTGTCACAAGCGCTGAAGGAAGTGTTGCTCCCAATAGGGCTGGTGGATGTCCCTACTGGGCTTTGGGTCTTCAAAACCACTTTCCTTTCTATGATAATGTCTGATCTGTAGTTGGTCTCCAACACTGCCAATGGAATCTAGTGGTGCTCAAACATGTGGATATTCTGGGCTCTCCAAAGCCACCAGTAGGCGATGGAGAAAGTTTGGGGCCACTCTGTTACTCTGCTCATCTCCTTGAGGTTATAGTTGGTCCACTCTGTTGTAGATGTGGATAGGAAGAACCTGGTAGCATCACGTGGTATCAGCTTCCGCCACAAAGCTTCAGATGCAGGGTAGTCTCATAGAGCATGGAGGGCTGACTCCATGTCATGTTGGCATCGTGGACAAGAGGCGTCCGTAGTGAGCTTCCTAGTGACCCTCATGGCATTAGTTAACAACCTGTTATGATAAGTAAGCCAAAGACTCATCTTGACCCTTTGTTGAACTGTTAAACTCCATAGAATGGGGAAAATATCAACCTGGGCAATGGGTGCACAATTTGTTAGACTTCTGTAGGCTGAGTTGGTGGAGAAAAGGCCATCTGTAGTGAGCTTCCAGATTCGTCTATCTCCTCCATAATCATGTCGAGGTGGTGGCATATAGAGGATGTCCTTCCCGGTTTCATCTGTGAACCAATGGTGAATGAAGCCTCGATCCCACTATCCCTCATCTGAGACCAGGCTCGCCACCTTTAAGTCATTAATTTCTTCTATGATTGTCCTGCCTGGATGTAGCACAGGTTTGTAGCCATCCCCAATCCACATGTCATTCCATACATTTATATCCTTCCCTGATACTGGGGCCATTCTTGAGTTGGTCAGAATGAAGTTGAGAAGGGATTTGATGCCCCTCCAAGTATGTGAACCAGTAGTGCTCCCAGCTCCTTGTCCACCATATTTGGCCTTCATCAGTGATATCCAGGGTGTTTGTAGATTCTATGTGTAGTTCCAGGCAGCTTTTTCCATCAATGCCTTATTGAAATCCTTTGTTGGTTTGATGCCTAGACCCCCCAAATAACGTAGCTGTGTGACCTTACTCCAAGTGACCAAACTCATCTTAGTAGCTTCATGTGAACTGCTCCAAATGAAATTTCTTGTGAGTTGGTCTATCTGGTCGGTTGTGGAGATAGTAAGGATGGTCATTTTCATTGCATAACAAGACTGTGATAGAATGATTGATTTTGCTAGAGTGACTCACCCTGCCAAGGATAGAAACATGTATTGCCAACTAGCGATCTTTCCATGGATTCGTTCTATAAGGTAATGAAAGTGATCCTTGCTCTTTCTTTTATGAATGATTGGAACACCCAGGTGGCGCCCAATGTTAGAGGTTTCTTTAATGTTTAGGACCCGACAGATTCTGGATCTTGTGCTACATGGGGTATTGGTGGAGAAAAAGATCGAGGATTTGTTGTTTGATAAGAATTTCCCAGATGCCTTGCTGAAAAGGTGTAGGCATCATTTGACCACTCTAGCTTGTCTCGGGGTAGCCTCCCCAAACAGGATAATATCATCTACAAAACAAACATGAGAGAAGGCGAGGCGTTATGGCATAAGCTGGATTGCTTTCCAATCACCCTTGGATACCATATCTTCAATAAGTTGGTTGAACCTTTCAAGACACAGAACAAATAGGTAGGATGATAGGGGATCTCCTTGTTTAACCCCGTAGGAAGGACTGAAAGAGCCTATGATGTCACCGCTCCACAACACAGATGTTTCGCCTGGTTGGAGAAGATGCAAGATGGTAGATGTCACATTGAGTGGCAGACCTATCCTTTAAAGAGTGTCTTCAACAAAGGTCCAGTTCATCTTGTCAAACGCCTTTATGAGATCAAGTTTGAGAGCAAAATAGTGATTGCGGAATTGTTTGGGTTCCATTGAGTTGATAATCTCTTAAACAAGGAGCACATTATCTCCGATCTTCTGCCCCGGCACGAAACTGGATTGGAAGGGTGAGATCCATCTTGACAGAAAAGGTTTTAACTACACAGCAATTACTTTAGATGAGTTTGGTGATGCCATTGTTCAACAAGATCGGCCTCAAGTGGCCAAAAATCTCCGGGTGGGGGATTTTAGGGATGAGCACCAGCATCGAGTTGGTGCAGCCAACTTGAAGTATGGCCCCATTGAAGGGGCCCTGTATGAATCGGGTAACTTGTTGGCGTAGGAGACTCCAATGCTTTTGTAGGAAAGTAGCATCTATGTCGTCTGGGCCTGGCACCTTCAATGGCACCATTGTACATGGTGATTTCCAGATCTCATCTATCTCTGGTATCCCTTGCATTTCGGCCACCTCCAGTGCCAAGAGTGGGGAGAAGGCCCCAATGAAGGAGGAACATGCTTGCTGATGGTCTGCTAATGGGGGTTCATGATAAACGTTAGCAAAAAAATCTAAGACAAGTTTGTTTAAGTTGGAACTTGCTTCTACCAGTGCTCCATCATCATTCTTTAGTTGTGTAATCTTGTTGCACCTCCATCTATCTTTTACAGTTGTGTGAAAAAACTTGGTGTTGTTGTCTCCAAGGGCCACCCAGTCGCATCTCGACTTCTATTGCCAGTCAGCTTCTTCACGTCTCAGGATGGTGTCAAGCTCAGATTGCAAGGCCACCATATCTTTTCAAATGGTCGGGTCGAATTTGATAGAAAGATGAAGTTGGTTCCATCGTATTTTGTGGCCCAGACAGTCTTTCACCCTGTTATCCTCCTTCCTTGTCTGGGCAGCCCATACTAATGCTCGACTAAGAAAGGCGGATCTAGCAGTGGAGAGTGATGCGTTGGTGTCCCAATTTCTCTATAAAAAGAGGTTGAAATCATCCTTCATGTTCCATCTAGCTAGAGTGCGGGGTGGTGGCTTCCTTCCTGGACTTTGTATAGCCGAAGAGATAAGGAGGGGGGCATGGTCAGAGTGATTCTTCTTGAGTACAGAAATCAGTCTAGCTAGAGGAGAATTTAGCCAGGCTGCATTGCCCATCACTCGATCCAAGCGCTCATGGAGAAGACCCCTTCTGAAGGTTGTACGTGGACCGTCTGTTCCAATATCAAAAAGCTCACATTGTTCATAGCCTCCACAAAATGTTGGATATTCGCACTGTCAAAGGATGTGCTACCAAATTTCTCAAATCTGAACATAATTACGTTGAAATCACCTGCTACCACCCATGGGGCACTGATGGATGAGAATGTGTTCACTAGATTGTTCGAGAGGGGTTTACGAGAGCATCTAGTTGTGCCCCCGTACACGAAGGTGATAAAGAAGGAATTGTTGATACAGTAGTGTATGAATTGCTTGTGTGAATATATGATTTTGAGGTTGATGGATGCTTTCCAAAGCACCCAGATCCCTCTGGAGAAGCCTACGGCCCCCACTCTATGGGATTGGGCAAACCCAAGCTTCTTGATGATGTTCATAGCACGGGATCCGTTGCAGCGAGTTTCGAATAGGGTTACCATTGAGACGTGATATCTACTAACTAGATCTTTCACATTGTTTTGGGTGTCTTCGTCACAGACACCCTAAACATTCTAATAGATAGCTTTCATTGATCTTCTTCAATCAGGGTAGAGTTTCCCGTCTCCTGCGCCTCCTTCTCTAGGTCCTGGAGCAAGGAAGGCTTCCCTCGCTTTCTCATTGATGCCCGCCCAGGGTCCGCTGCATTGATGACTTTCCTATTTCTTAAGTGGATTCCCATCGATGACTTTGTCGGGCTTCTGTATTTGACATATGTGCCGCTTCCAGTGCTAGTGTCACCCATGTGGAATGACGTTGTGAGGAAAGGATGGGTCGTGCCTTCACGTCCTTGTAGAACCGCATCTCCCTGAGGGGATCGCTGATGTGTGATTAGAACTGGAGCTTTGGACCTGGGGAACTCTGGGGGGTGTTCATTGGATGGTTCTTTCCGTGGTGGTTCCTGGTTGCTGCTTGAAGGGGGCACTTTCTTCTGCTGTTTCCTTTGCTTTTTCTTCACACTCCAATCAGTGTTTTCTGCAATTCTGACAGTGACGCTATCTGCGTCTATAACCTCATGGACTATGTGATCTTCTTCATTGTCTTTGAGTTCTTGAAACCTATTTGACGCATGTACAGGTTTCTTTGGTGGAGGGGTATCGGCTGTTGGCTTCCTAGCCCTCCTAGGAATAGGCCTTGCATGTATGGAATCTGAAAACCCTTCCTTCCTTGGAAGTTCTTGAGGGATGATGTGTCCTACTTCAACACTAGATTTCCTTACTTATGCCTCCGCGTCAATGTAGATTCTGCAATCCTTCTCTGTGTGGCCCGCCTTCCCGTAGTGTAGATAGATATACGAGATGTTTTCATATTCAATTATGTATTGGATGTCATTCACCAGGATTATTGTTACTAGGGGGTTTGCCATGTTGAGCTCCACAACTATCCATGCAAACCATCCCCTTCGCTGCATCTTTGTATTCATGTCAACCTTGATTGTCTTGCCCAATCAGTGGCTGATTTCCATGAGTAGAGCTTCTTGGTATAGGTGGATTGGCAGGTTCGGAACACGTACCCAAGCCACTATGTGAGGGGGTGTTGCGATGTCTGGGGAGAAACCAGGATACCATCTTTGAATGAAGAGGTATGAACCGAAAATAGGCCAAGGACCTCCTGCAAGTGCATTGACATAATCGTCCTCCGCCTGGAGTTGGACAATGAAGTAATCATGTGCAATGTCGATCAGATGGAATCCTCATAGGGGCCGCCACAAGGCCTTCAACTTGTCTCGTAGGGTGAGATACCCTATCTCGCGTGATAGCAGCTTGTCCACTACCGTATACTTCCAGGACTTGAGCAATTCTGCAAGTGCTTCTTCCTGTAGCACGATGCCACTGCTGTCCGCATCAATATGGATGAAGTTATGTGGGTTCGCCTCTATTGCTTTCTGCATCGCATCCACGTAGGATGGACGAGTAGTTTCAGTAGATGGATTCACGTTGCTTCATTCCCCGCCTGGTAGAGGCAGGAACTGTTGTTGTGTTCCTACGTCGTCCACCTCCATGGATGCGCCCTCCACAGCAGGCGGGTTTCCGCCTTCAATTCGTGGTTTGCCTTGAAGGTTGGAAGCATAATTGAGAAGGATTCCGGTTGCACCCAGCGGGATGGAACCTTGCCGCCTCATCGGATCACCATCGCCTTCATCATCTTGCGTAGCCTGTTCTCCACGGCCAGCGCCACCGATCGCCCAGGAGGCAACCCTAGGCGTCGTCATCTTGTCTCACCTATTAGTCCAAAACTCTTTTGATTTGATTTGATTTGAAGATTGACGATATAATTAGGTCTTTAATTAATTATCGCTCCCACTATTTTGATCAAATTCATAGCCCTCACCATCAATTCAGAAGATTGCAGCGTACAACCTTCTAGTGAGCAAGATCTTGACTTCCTATAAGTTATGGACCAGCGAGGGTTGTCACCCACAACCATATTCTTTCAGGTAGGCAACTCTTTCTAATTTCATCATATGCAACTCTTGATAGATGTCATGTGCAACTCTTTGCCATGTTCATCTTCATGGCTCAAGGTTCTTGATCTGATCAAGGTCACCTTGTTAAGTCCCACCCAAAAGCCAACACAGTGAATATGCACCCTGTTAGGGTAGACCCACATATTCACCATCACACTTCCATGAGATATATGGTGAACCACGCTAGGGCATGCCCACACTTAGTCGATCAAGATTTTCATGTGTGCTTCTTTTGGAAGACATCTTGAACTTAATATGTTTGTTGAGGGGTTTAATATGCTTATATATGCATATATGTAACCAATCACCACATATATAGTATGCATCA
Organism: Alisma plantago-aquatica; assembly: GCA_963693085.1. NCBI lineage: Eukaryota > Viridiplantae > Streptophyta > Magnoliopsida > Alismatales > Alismataceae > Alisma > Alisma plantago-aquatica. Next base: position 1,006,767,345 of record OY856412.1, read on the forward strand.
TATACATGCTATATCCCACAAACTAAAACATGCAATAATGATAAAGCGATGATTATGGCCATCCTTTTATAGTCCCTTTGATCCACAAGGAACTATAGTCATCTAAGGTCTACATCACATGCAACCTGTTGTTGATGAAGATCTGTGCTTAGTCCGTTCTGGGCTGATCAGCTCATCCTATGACTGATTGGCTCACCTCCTGGCTAGTCGGTTGGTTGTCACCAACTAATCATCTTGCTCCTCCAGATGGTCAGTTCTTCGGGTCGCTGGGCTCTTCATCAGGCCACCAACTGCTCCTCAATCAGTCATCTTGGTCCATCAAGCGGTCATATTCAGTGTTCATCATAACAAGAAATAAAGCTAATTCTATTTTACATAATCTTTGTGAAACCTCGAGTTACATTTGAGGGGAGAAAAGGTAGAAGAGAATCTCAAGTTATCTCGAGTTACATTTAGAATAGAAGAAGAGGGCTCGATACATAGACCAAGATGCAAACAACCATAACCATCCACACACATGCACATATGGTTTATGGGCCATAACCATGCTACACATCCACCATCAAAACCATCTTAGGGTGACGCATATCGATTACATACATATCATATCATATATGTATATATTAGTTTGGGATCATGTGGTATTAATCAGATATTTACATTAATCAGTTAAATATTCACATCATATGCAATAAATAAAAGATGGTAAAACCAAAATCCAATCATATCAATTATCCTAAAACATAGAGTATTGATGTTGCTCTGATACCACTGTTGGGTTTTGCATGGTCAGAGTAGGTAGCGGAAACAAAAATTTTACTTGACCATAAACCCATAACCAGCAGATCGCATCAACATCTATGTAATGGGAAGGATGGTTTTAGTGAGATATACCTGGTCCTGAGGCTTTCTCAGCGAAAATACCTCACAGCTAGTGCGGTCTTCAACCACCTGTCTTCAATGACATCTGTGCAGCTCCCAGTTTTCACCCAGACTGTGGTTGACTGTCTTCCTCCTGAGTGGCAGAAGTCTCCTACCTCTATAGATAGTCCACACTGACTACTGGGAACTATAGTCATCCTGAAGAATGAACTAGAAGGATTTGTCCCCTTCTGTCGGTGTACTAATCACTGACACACTCTCCCACAACCAATTGCTTTTCTGCAGTTGTCTTACCCTCATTGTTCCTCCATATACAGGTAGAACTTGCTTGGGCTCTCTCAGTTACCACAACCAGAGAGGACAAAAACTTTGTAGAGCAACTAATTTTCTAAGTTGTGTCTCTGGAGAAGCCCCTTGTACCCCTCTATTTATAGTAGAGTGCAGGGTTAGGGTTCTGGGTCTGTGTGGGAGTAGAAGGATTTGGAATTTCCATGAATAGTTTGTACTTTGGTAGGTGAATTGGTCATTTCATAACTAAAATGGTCATTTATAAAGGTGAGTCGATCGGTTCACAAGTGAACCGGTCAGTTGGGAGTGTGAATCGATCGTTTCACTTACTGAACCGGTCATTTCACTTCCCAAACTTTCCCACAATTGACTTTCCTTCTTCATTTATAATTAATGCAAAGATTAATTCTTGTCCCAATCAAATTGAACAAGTGAAAAGGAAAACTTTTTCTCAGAAATGGGACAACCCAACACTACTCATTTGGATAAGTGAACCGATTGATTCACCAGAGTGAACTGGTCATCTCACTGACCATGAGTCGATCGGTTCACCCAGTGAATGGTCGATTGATGGTCTAGATTGTGTAGAATACGGACAATTCAGTTCACAATCTATCTGACACTCTAATCACTTGGTTCAACGCTTGAACTTGATGATTCTGAGTCAAGTCTATTGATTGAATATTTAATTGAGTACCTAAACACTTTAGTAATCAATCCAAACACCATTCATGGATAAACTCCTCTTCCAGGTTAATCCTTTGTGTGTGACCCTATAGGTCCCATTTCATGTTGGTAGTGAATGTGCATAACTATCTTATGACATCACAAGCAAAGAGTGGTGCCTAGTCGCACATCAATGCTACCCAAGTGAAAAGGAATGTTGGAGAACAACTTTCAATCTTACAGTCTGTGATTGGTGTTTCAGTGAATGTATAATTCCTTTGTCTTTGATATCTTGAATGAACTCAAGGCATGGAGTTGTCATCCTTCCAACGTTCATTCATGTTTCTTGAACTAAGCAGACTGTCTGATATATGTGTGACATCAATATCATATATTTATTCACATGTACATGTGCATGCCTTTCTTAGTCTCGCTTATCAAGTGGCATGGATATCATACTCCCTTAGGAGGGACAAATCACATATCTATCACTCACAGTCTATCTCATGCGTCAAAGCCACCCAATCATCACCGTTATAACACCCCATGTTTCAGGATTGTGTTTGATGATATAAAACTGTACCCAATCACATTCGACAAGTGCAATGATTTTAGGTCTAAGAATCACAATCACCACCATCACTATGAGAGATGATTTTGTCTACCATGTCATGGTTCCATGTATCACTCTCATGGTGGGTCTGTTCGATACACTGTTCTCCAACATGTATCTATGTTCTTGGTTTGATATCACATATCATGACTAATGAGACATTGTCATCAACCAAAACACACTCTAGTCTTGATGTATCATTATTGTCTATCAACCTTCCATAATCACATCTGACTAGGGACATAACAAAAATGTACATACTCTTAGCATCTGTATGATCTCATTGTTTAGGTCCTCAACCTAAAGACATACGTCATTGAGTATTGTCATTCTTTAGACATTCATTCTGCTCCATCATTTATCTCATAATTGATTGAACTAGAATAAATTGGAAGCTTGCCTTTGATATATATCAAATCAATCATGATGTATGCCAATCCAATCATATGCAAGAGTGGGAAATGGACCTATGGGGGAGGAAAAACCATAATACCTTGGGTTCATGTTGTGGTTAGAGATCCTAACCTCCTCCCATGATCCAAGAGGGCACCCTAGGTTAGGACCTTCCCTAGAAGGGTGAGACGATAAATCAATTCAAAGATTGAGGTGACCTTAAAATGTCACCCTAAAGTGTATAGAATTAAGTATATGAAATATGAAAGAACACATATTGATTATGATTCTTTGAACCCAAGTATGACATATCTGAGAAACATGAGGAGAAGTCACTATGGACATGGCTGATAGTATGAGATCAAGCCCAGAATAGTAAGTCTCCATAAGCTCAATGAGGGGATATAAAGTGAATAATGAGGATCATAAGTGATGGAGGAAGTTTGGTTTAATGAATTAGATATGAAAATAATGTGCTCTCAATAAACCCTTGTGAAGGATAGATCCCTAAGTCAATCCTAAGGTCATGTTGGGAGTATTAAAGGTACATGGGACCGATTGGACTAGGAGTTGATCGTCCCTTAAATGTACAAGACAATATGGTCGGGAGGTAACAACTATGTTTTCCCGAGGCCCATGTATTAGGAGATTGGCCACCTTCATGATGTTCATGTGGCCCAATGGGTTGAATGTGAGAGACACATAATAGATGCATATGGGTGAGATCACTTTAAAAGTACTTGTATCGCTAGAGATCTCAGGGAAGTGGCTAAGGTTCAGAATTCATGAGGTATAAATATAAAAGATACAAGAAATCATGTAATAATGAAAGGAGTTGTGTACAAACTCAAGAGTGAAAAAGGCATTTGACTACATGAAATACAAGAAAATCATGGAATTAAAAAGTAAGTATCATTTAGAGTCATGTTGAGAATGATTCAACCTAAAATATGAAATGTTTAGATAATGTGTGGATACACCATATCTGCTCTTGGAATGGGATGAACTTTGTATTTGGCTTGTAGTAAAGTGCTTAGTTTATCTCATTATGAGGGAGAGAGATTGGGGTAGCATTATGCTATGCTTAAAATTGACATATGAGAATGAATACCTTAAGTTGAACTTAATGACATGATATTTACCTCACTCTTATGTAGGACTAGATGAACAATAGGTTCGAAACCTAGGTGAAAAGGTGATCACAAAGTGAAAATAAAATTCAAATAGAATTGTAATCACCAAATGCTAATGTCATGTAAATGCTAAGGATGTGTATGTACCTTCAATTGAACTCAGCTACCAATATTAGTGGTAATGTGAGAAATTTGCATATAAATAAAAGATGTTAAAGTTATCTAAGTAAGATTTCTAACCCTAAAGTTTTAAACTAAGATGAGTTATCATTCACCTTAAGGTTACTATAATTAAATTTTTGGGACAAAATTCCTATTAAGAAGAGGTGAATGTAATATCCTCAATTTTGGTAAAATTGAATTATATAAATGAATTGAGTTTTAAATTTCCCAGTGATATTTTTGATAGAATGATAATGTTACTTGTGAGATTATTTGTGTTGCAAATATGTCCTTGGAGCACAATACAAAGAAATAAGAGTTTTTGTGTACAAATAAATATGAATGGCTTTGTGAATTATGGGATAATATAATTATAAGTTAATATGCAACTTTCCAAAGGAAAATAAAATACATGGTGCCTTAGATAATTAAAAGAATAATTATCTAGACAGTTTGACAACATATGTTGTGAGACATCAATTATTTATATTTTTTATTTAACTTTTGGTATACTTGAAAATAATAATAGACAGAGTAGAATTCAAGATTTTGGAAGAAAAAGGATATTCCATTGAATAATGGTAGTTGTTTTAATGGTATGCTTAAAAGTATGGAAGATATCCCAACAATGTTAGAGATAAAATGGGAATAATATTAGTGAGTTCCTATAATTGATGTCGGGAACATATTAAAGAGAGAAGTTAAGAATAATCTAGAATTCAAGACTTGAAGTGATTTCTAATGGTCAAAGGATTAAGTCCTTAAATGTGTACCATATAGAGATGTGGTTCCCTGTATGACTTTTGGTTGTCAATTCCAAAATAGAAAGGAGCAAGTAATATTTTATGGTTTTATATTAAGGACATATATAGCCGTGAGAAGAGGATAAGGAATGTTGGGGAGGTCAGTTGTTACCTATTTATTAAAAAAATTTCCATCCAACAGAATCATGTATACAATTATCACCTAAACAATGTATATGTAGGAATGGAAACTAGACTTCCTCATGTGCCCACCCTCTACCTCCCCCTTGATTTTACCCTATGTAGGAACCAGTAGGGTTTCCCAAGATGTCTATAAATTATAAATCCCTCACCAACTAGACATCTTGACCCAAGCCACGATAACTCATGGTTTTATCCTCGGGAAACTGTTCGAAAGGATTGAACCTGTGACAGAGGAGTTGAAGAACAAAGGGATTGACTTCTTGCATTGGTTCAAGCCCGAGAACTAGGATGCCACCCACATCATCATCTTCCTACTATGTTTCAAACCACCTCCCCAATCTATCAACCTTCTTTCCCCTACTGCACAATTGTCAAGGACTCACGAAGCAACTAACACCCTATGACATGTTTTCCTTAGTCATTGTGGCGTCTAATAGTTGTGGCCAGAGGTCTTGAGTCCATGAGTGGCCACCACAACAACACCATGCCTCATGCACCTAGTGATATATCCAGAGGAGCACCCACCTCCCATCTCAGTAGTGTCAGTGAATGATGCATGCATGTGGGATGAAGTTGGAGGATAGAATGTCAGTTTGAGGGAAAGAAAATAGGTTGGGTTAGTCATGGTGTTGTAGGCGCAAGTCGGAGGAGGAAGATTGTTGGGAACTCATACCTTTCTGGGTGGCAGTAGGGGAAGACAGAATGGAGTTGAAGGGGGAGGGAAAGAAACATGTTGGCGGTCAGCATCCCAGCCGCCACATGATCGGTGTTAGGAAGACACAGACGACAGTTGTTACAACCCCAATTTTTGGGTTCGTTCATCGAGAAATGTGATTTCTCATATTAAGGATATTTGAACAAATAATGATATAATTTGGTTTGAATAAATGGATTTGGTTACAATAGCCTTGTTGTTTGTGTTGTGGGCTTTATTGGCTATTGGGCCCAAATAATAAGAAAATTCAATTAGTAAATGAATAATTGAATAATTGATAAAAGAAATATGTGGAAACCTCTAGAAGGCAAATACAAAGAGGATTTAGTGCCTCTTGGGTTCCTTGGGTTCCAAGAAGTCCAAAGTTGCATAAAGAAAGCAATAAGAAAAAAAAAATTAATTAAGTATTTCTTTATTAAGAAAGAAATTGAAAATAATGTTAAAATGTGGAAAACAAGTGAGAAGAGATATAATTGAGTTATCCTTTGTGGAATTTCGTATCCCAAGGATTACTAATGATAAAAGGAATACCAATGAGGAAAATAAAAGAGAAATAAAAAAATCCTCAAAAAGAGATATGTTAATAAGAAATAAACAAGATAATGTGAAATAATGCATGTAGATGCATCTAGAAGGATAATAAGTATCCTTAAAAAGTAATTTCGAAATAATGGAATGTTTTGGGATCCAAGGAGTCCCAATAAAGAGGAAAGAGAGAGAAAATACAAAAAAATTGCAAAAAAAAGAGGATAATGTGATGCATTATTAAGGAATTAAGTAATATTGATGAAAAGGAGGTATTTTCTATTAAAAGAAACACAATCTCATGACCAATGATTAAAAGGCAAGTGCAAAGGATATAAAATAAGTTATTTTCGAAATCTTAAGATCTAAAGCATAAAGAAATATCAAGGAGATAAAATTCGGTTTCCTTAAAGATTAAGGGATATGAATTAAGGAAATATTTAGAAAAAGAGATGTTTTATTTGTGGTCAAGGAAAGGAGGTTTCCCATTGATTAAGGGACTTTCTCTCCTCGTGGGTAGGCATGCTAGTACGCTACTGCATATCCCTATAAAGGGGACGGATCCACATGCTCACGTTTTCCCTTGTCTCCCACTCTTCTCCTACCATGCCACCATCCAAACCCTAACCAAGGGAGGAACACGACCCCCTGGTATGACGAGGTGTTGTGGAAGGAGTGATGAGGGAAGCTCGATGCTCCTATGATGCCGGAGAGAAGCAGCACATCCATGCGCAACGCAGCAGGTGGCTGCAGGCCGATCGTGCTTGCAGGTCTAGTGGTCGTGAATCAGCCATCTTGGCTGCAGTTTGGTGGCATCACAGGGTTCTCAGAGGCACGCCGAAGGAAGAGGAACCGGCCATGGTGGCCGTCAGGTCCTGGAGAAGGTGGGGGAAGCCGCGCCATAGAAGCTAGGGTGGCAGCCTTGGGGCTGCACTTAGGCATTGAATAGAAGATCAACCGAGCTCCGGTAGCTGCACTAGGAGTGCTCTGGGTGGCGCCCCAAGGGCGGCGAAGATGGGTCAGCCCTTGGTGCCAACCCCCGGTATCTGAGGGAGAGAGGGCGCACCCCCGTTGTGCGCAGATCAGCGGCCGTCGGCGGCCAGAGCGGGAGCCAAAGGTTGAAGACAACCTAGGAACACGATGGACTGAAACGCCCCTCGGGCGTGTGAAGGATCGATGACTTAACCAGGGGCAAAGTCGTCATTTCGAAATGTTCCCAGATCTACAAGTCACGTTGCATGGAAGGACGACGTGGCGCCATCTGATTGGTCGAGAGGTACATTTCTTTGCTAAAATCATAACTAATTCTAGGAAACTCGGATGGAGACAAATCTTATATGAAAATTGATCCTCAGAACGAGGGGAATTCAATAAAAATATATTTAGAAGCTAATTCCTCTTGCTATGTGAAAAGTAGTGTAAATCATCATCTTTAATGAATTAAAGATTAAGAAACCCTATTTTGATATGATTAATGTGTTTAATAGGGTTTAATGGATCATTAGAGTTGATGTTAACCTGTTAAATGTAAAAAGGTACATTATGTTCAAAAAGGAAGAACTTTTCACAGGATTAGTTTAATTTAGAGTTTATGTGCTTGAAAGTTGAAAAGGGCATAAAGTTATCATCTTTAATGTTTTAATTAAGGGAAAACCCTTAGATTTGATGATAGATGGTCTTAATGATGTTATTTGGATAATTCAAGCTAATATTAACATGTTGTTAATAAAAGGGAAAATAGGATCTAAAAAGATGATCTTTTTATATAATTGGCTTAATTTAGGGTTTCGTGCATGATTATGCACTAATGAGCTTGAAAACCCTAATTTAGATGAATATGTCTTTTAATTGTTTAAAAGTTCAAATCCATGAATAAATAGGGATGTGATGATCCTAAGTCAATAAAAGGCTATTAAAATGGATAGTTGAGCAATTAAGGTTTATAAATATGGAAAAGGATATTTTAGGGTTTGTTAACCTAAAAGGGATAAAGTTTGAGAACTTGATCTAAGAAACCCTAATGAATACTAATGAAACCTTAATGCGGATTAGAAATCCTAGAAAGTGAATCCAAGTCAATAAAGTAGTTTCTTGATAAAGTGTGTAATAAATAGAGTACATATTTATTTCAGGAACTATGTGATGATTGAATTACTTGCTTGGATCTGTTGATTGACTTGATTGTATACACATGAAGTATATGTTGAATAATGACTCATCAAATCAGGTATGGGGTTACGCTTATGAATAATCGCTCTAGTTTTACGGCGATTCTCGAAGTTTTAATCGGTTACTTGAAAAATAATTGTTGGATGTTTAATTATTTCATGCAACTATAAAGTGACTGTGATTATGACTATAAATGTGCGTATATAACTGACTAGATCCGGGTCCACCTCTATTATAATGAAAAGGCTAATAAAATAAGGGGTAGTCCTAGAGCAAGGTCTAGGTTACCGAGAGTTAGAAACTGGTCTACCTACGTGTAGTGCCATGAGACTCATTAGCCTGTCATGAGTTAAGGAGTGGGCTACTTACGAGTAGTGCCATGTGACTCAACCCTAGAAATTGGTTCACTTATAGGTGGATCATGAGGGGTTTAATGGGGACAACATAGAGGATAGGGTACTCTTGGATCGCGGAGTTATATCTAAAATGTAATCTTGGTTGTTAAATGATTTATTGAATGATTACATTGTTAACGTATTTACATGATTATTGTTTCCCCCACATACCAGCTTTGGCTGACCGACGTTTTGTTTGTCAGCGTTTTAGGTACAAGCCAAAAGGACAAACAGTAAATCGTCATATTGTGAAATACATGAAGTAAAATACGAGGAGGATTAGTTAGAGTAGAATCCTTAAGTGGATAGAAGTTTAGAGATCCAAGTTTTCAAAAAGGTATGCAAAAATTTATTTTCTTACAGCTTTCAGTATAGTATGTTAAAATTTGATAATTATTCTTGGTTAATTATCGAACATTTGATCTGGAAGTCAAGGGTGCAGCTTCGACCTCTCGGTCTCCCTTAATTGGGGGTTATCGGGAGGTGGGGTCATAATAGTAGTAGCCGTGTATCATGACTCAGCCCGATGAAACCCTATCCGCGGGATGAGAGTGAAAGAAAGAGAGGCAGGAGCTAGTTGGCCCATATTGGCTGGTCCATGGAGGGACCAATGGATGCTTGCCACGGGGCCATATGCTTGAGGTATAATGTATTATTTCATTTAAATCATAGAAATATCCATGAATACCTGAGTATAGTAAAATTATATCTCAAATCAATTATAAAAATGAGAGGACCGAGATAAAATTGTTTCAAAGTCTAATAATGCTTCCATTTCCAAAAGTTCCTTGCATACATGATTAGTAGGTGATTAGTAGATGAAACCTTAGATTTGGGTATTATTATGTTATACTAAAAATGACTTCTTTGCCTTAATAATTGATATTGTTGGACAAGATGAGAAATCACGATGATCATGATGATGATGATGTTGATGAGTAGTTAGGGTTTCTAATGTGAATAACCATTCATATGAAGAACTAGGTTTAAAGATCCTAACAAGCTACATTGTTGATGAAATGATCGAATCTAAGTTATCACCATGAAATGGTATATTGGCCTTAGTACTTAGGGTTTCGAAGCATGACTTTAATGATAACTCGATAACAAGGAAACCTTAAACCCTAGATTAGGACCCAAGTAGGCTTAATTTGTTTAAAATGATGGTGACACTTAAGGATTTGTATGCATGAAGATTAAAATTGATTACTTGGTTTGCTTTCTTCATTGGGTAATATGCTTCAAGTACAATTACATAATATGCATGACTCACAATTGAGCTATGTGGTTACGCTTATGACTTGCCACTTTAATTTGCCGGTGTTTTCAGAGTGTTTTGTGAAGATTGAACAACTACATTTTTGGATGTTTATTTAATTCTATGCAGTTATAATGCCACAATGAGTTTCACATAAAGAATATGTGAAGAAATGCCAATTCTTATTTGCAAGTACTTGATGAAATATATATAGTTATGTACTTGCACACTTTTGCATGCACCCCACCTACAAAGTATATGTCGATATGTTTATCTATTCTTTTGTTTCACGACATTTTAGGTACATTCTAGATAAGATGATATCGATATATAATGGAAAGATGAAATTACTTGAAGACATTAAAGTTAGCTAGAAAGGAGGATTAGATAGATACCTCTTTTCATATGTATGATTCTAATGATAGAAATCCATGGAACTCCTTAGAGGATCATTTGGTAAACAATATTTGAATTAATGGAAATTATTTGCTATTATTTTTGTTTGGTAAAATATGGATCCTTGGGAAAATTTTAGGTAATGGCTCTCATCTTTTTGGCCTTCCTTAATTGGGGTTGCAGAAAAATGAGGTGATTACATTTGGTATCAATGCTCCAGATTTTTCAAATAATATTTAATAGTTTATGATTTTAAGTAATCCATAGAAATATGAGGGATTTAATAGGGAATTTACTTAACATGTTGGTGCTAGAAGGGACCACAACTCAGGGACTGGCAAAAGTTTCCTTCATAGCACTAGTCAACTTATGAGGACTCCCAAGTCATGCATCCTACCTAGCCATAGTTGAAAGATTTTTCCTAAAGTAAAATACCTTTAGCTGCTCTTCTCATCTTGATTCTTCCACATCTCATCCTCTTAATTAATAAAACCTAAAAGAAACTTCCTTCCTCATCTAGAGTAAGGGTTTTTTAGAAGAACTAGGATTAAGGTATCCTCCACCAATTAACATAGATGTAATGTGGAAATAATAATGTACACGTAATGGGGAAATGATAATGTACATGTAATGTGGAAATAATAATGTACCTATAATGTGGAAATAATAATGTGCATGCAATATGGAAATAATGATGTACATGTAATGCAAAAAAAATGATAAAGTAAAGAAAAATGATTTTATGTGCTGCAAGGGTAAACTCTAGATGGGGCTAGGGTTGGTTTCGAAGGACCGTAGGGAGTCAAGGGACATAAAACCCTAAGAGGTAGGGTGTAGTCTCTAACCTGAATCCAAAACCCTAATTATAGGTAATGAGAGTAGTGTGGTGATATAGAACACATTACCCATATAAACCTTGAAAAGGGATAAGAAAATATAAGTAAATGAGTTAGGTGACTCAGTCTTCCATGCATATGTATGTGGAACAAGGAATTAATGAGAAAAGTTTTAAGAAATAAAAGAAACCTTGAATAATGCATTTATGGATGTAACTTGCTCAAATCCTATATCGATCTCTGGTGAGTTAAAGAGCATGGGATGAATAGTGTCATCACGGAGATGACTGGTGATCGAGCATACAAAGGAAATCCTATGCATTGTTACGAAATCACCACATGCCAAGAGAGGAAGACATATGTATGACATGTCCACTGTAGGGACAAAACCCTTAGAGAGGTTTCCCCATTAAGAGGCTCCCTAAAGAGAGGTTACACCATTGATAAAAGAGGATATGGGTGGTGAGGTTAAAACAAGAAACACTTATTTAGGTTGCATAAATAGATGATAATATGAAATCCTTTGTTCAAAAGTTAGGGCTAGTGTCCCGACCTACCGTGGGTCAACCCAAGAATGGGAAAAGGACCTATGGGGGAGGTAAAACCCTAAGACCTTGGGGTCAGGTTGTGGCTAGAGATCCTAACCTCTTCCTATGAGCCAAGAGGGCGCCCTAGGTTAGGACCTTCCCTAGAAGGGTGAGATGATAAATCAATTTAAATATTGTTGTAACCTTAAATATCACACAAAGTGTAAAGAATTAAGTGTATGAAATATTAAAGAACACATATTGAGTATGATTCTATAAAACCCAAGTATGCCATCTCTAGGAAACATGAGGAGAAGTCACTATGGAAGTGGCTGACAGTATGAGACCAAGCCCGGAAGAGAAAGTCTCCATGAGCCCAATGAGGGGACATAAAGTGAATAATGAGCATCATAAGAGATGGAGGAAATATTTTTTAAAGAATTACATATGAAAATAATGTGCTCTCAATAAACCCTTGGGAATGGTAGAGCCCTATGCCAATCCTAAGGTCAAGTAGGGAGTATTAAAGGTACATGGGACCAATGGGATTAGGAGTTGACTGTTCCCTAAATGAACAAGACCATCTAGACAAGAGGTAACAACTATGTTTACTCTAGGCCCATGTGTAGGGAAATATAGGCACATAGTAGGTAGAAAAAATAAAAATTTATCTATCCATATTTCCCAGAATAGAAAGATCGCATCAACAACTATGTAATGGAAAGGAAATTTTAATGAGTTCATACCTAGTCCTGGAGCAAGTTCAACACTATAACTCATTGCAGTAGTGTGGCACTCCTAGTTGCTCTGGGACTTATCTGAAGTAGCTCATGGTCTCCACCACATACAGAAGACTCAGACGGTGTCTGCAACTCCTCCTCCATGGACTGTAGGTTGATGTTTCCCTCCTACCGATGGGAAAAGGCCACCTCATCTCTATGGTAGTCTACACGGACCACCTAGAACTCCTATCGTTCTACTAGAACTGATAGGAAGGAGTTGTCCCTCTCGTTGGTATACTAGTCACCAACTTGCTCTCCCAAAATTATTCTCCCTTCCTATCCTTCCCTTTATTGGGTAGGACTTGCTTGAGATCTATATTGGTTACCATAACCAGAGAGGACAACAATTGGCAGAGGTAATTGAGTTGTGTCTTTGGAAATCCCCCAATACCCCTCTTTTTATAGGAGGGGTTAGGGTCTGGGTTCCCAATTTGTGTAGGAGTGGAAGGGACTGAATTATCTCAAAATTCACAACCTACGAGCGGTGACCCGGTCGGTTCTCCAAGTGATACGATCAGTTCACATGCAAGCTGATTGGTTCGCTCAGTGACCAGTCATTTCTCCATGTTTCCCAATTGCATATGAATTGTTAATTTGAATCCAATTAATACACAATATGATGTCAGCACTAATTCTTGATGCAATAAAATTTCTCCATGGACCAGGCATCTCGATATTGTGAGTTGGTCATCTCACGGCCCCAACTAATCAATTCACTAGGTGAATCGGTTAGCTTGCGCCCCTGATTAAGGCAAAACATAGACAATTCAATTTGTAATAAACCTGACACTCCAACCAGACATTTCATCACATGAGCCTATCAGTTTGGAGTCCAATCAGCTGATTTTTTGCTCAAATTGAATATGTAACACTTTAGTAATCAATTCAATTATCACTCATGATTAAACTCCTCTTCTAGATGAATTCCAATGTGTGTGACCCTATAGGTCATATATCACATTGACAGTGAATGTCCATAACTAGTTTTTGACATCTTAAGAAAAGTGTGGTGCCTAGTCACACATCAATGCTACCCAAGTGAACGGCAAGTTGGAGAACAACTTCAACCTACAATCTGTGTAAGGTGTGACAATGATTGCATAATTCCTTTGTCACTTATATCAAGAATGAACCTAAGGCATGGAATCATCATCTCTTCAATGTTCAATCCATGTTCCTTGAATCTAGAATAGACTGTCTGAGATATAGGTGACCTCAATGTCATATATTGATTCACATGTTCATGCAAGTGCTTTTCTCAATCTCTCTTATGAAGTTTCCAAGAAATAAAACTCTAGTAGGAGGGACAAATCCCATTTACATCACTCGCAGTCAATCCCCATGTGTCACAACTACCCAATCATCACCATTAAGACAGTCCTTATTTAAGGTTACGTTGGATGATGTCATCATTTACTAAATGACATGTGAAGAGTGTAGTGACATCAGATCTAAGAACCACAATCACCACCCTCACTATGAGAGTTGACTACGACCACCAATCACAGTTTCCATATGTCATTCTAAAGGTGGGTCTATCCCATACACTGTTCTCTAACAAGTATTTGTGTGCTTAGTTTGATATCACATATCATGACTAATGAGATTTTGTCATCAATCAACACGCACTCCAGTCGTATGTGTTATGATGTCTATATAATTTCTAGAGTAACAATCGACTAGGGGCATAATAAGAATGTCCATAATGTTAACATCCATTGAGTTATTGTCATTCTCTATGCATCCATTATGTTTCCTTATTATCTCATAACTGAGTGAAACAGAATGAATTGGAAGCTTGCCTTTATTATTATTAATCAAATCCCATTATGTAATATTCCATCACAATCATCATATGATTGGCTTTCTGGGCAAACATACCAACAGTTTCACACTTGCATTTAGAGCCAATCACCCACGAATCTCATTCTTATAGATCTAAACATGTTCATCATGTTCCTTCTATGCAAGTGCTGATCCAGCGGGTTAGCAACATTTTGGTAAAGTTGGTATATTGTATGTTTCACATATCTTTGTTGTACAATTTTTCATATGAGGTGAAATTGCCGTAATATGCTATCTAATATTCCTTGCTTAACCATTAACACCATTGTTGTCATAGTATCTCTACTGTGTCATCAATGGTTGGAACATCTTTAAGTTCATCCATATGAACTTATAGATCCAGATAGTATCCACTATGGTGTTCAAAACACCAGGATACTTGAATTCTAATGTAGAATTCAATTTAATGGTTTGTAATTCAGAAGCCTTCCAACTTACAACTCTTTTCTCAACATTAAACATATTTTATATAGCGATCATTTTTTTTCATTCCAGAAGCTTGCATCTATGTAACCCGTTACACCCAACACTTCTATGCAAGGTATCCATCCCAAGGATCACATCAAATCCGTGCATATCAAGCGGCATAAGATCCACTTGAATGTTGTGTCCCGAGAAAGAAAGAACGCAATATGGAGACACCTCCCCCAACTTGGTGGAACCAACAAGAGGGGTTTCTAATTGAAGACTATCAGATCTACTACATAAAAATAGATTACAACTATATATCACCTCTCTGGTGATAAAAGAGTGTGTTGCACCAGGTCAACCAAAATAGATACATAAGAAGATGCAAACAAATCAGAATGAAAAAGTTCCAATCTGAACTGTCACGACCCATGGACTGACCAATCCCTCCAGATGACTGATGGCTTAGAATCAATCTATCACTTGTTTTCATTTATGAACCCTCCCACGTGGTCCAAAAGATCCTGTCTCTGACGCCTGACCACATCCTCTACCACCACCACTGCTAAAATGACACTAATGTGAACCTTGATGACTCTATGTCACCTGATGCATCACTTCCTCATTCCTCATAGGACACACCCACTTCTCATGATTGACTTCCCCACACATGTAGCAAGTCATAAAGAGGTATTATGGTTTAGGCATCCCTGTCACAGATACTGACAATGTACTCTAATCTCTTGCTAGCAGAAAACTATGACTTATTCCCTTGCTCGGGGACCACTATGACTATACATTCGATCTTGGCTCAAAAAAGACAAGTATCTTCCATGACTATGGTGAAGAAAACTTTGGCTTATTGAAGCCTCCTGAAGACTGCCCCTGGAACTGAGTTGGCCTCTTCTTAGCGTTGGCTTCACGGTGCTATATGGCATACCATTCGATCCTCCTTACTGGACTCCACAAAGGTGGAAAACCTCCCTATTTTCCAAAGCAGACGATGTTGTCGTCAACTCTGTGCTCAGGCCCTTCTTGAACCTATGAATCCTTTCCTTACTCATTGATAACATATAAGCACAAAACCTCAGAAGCTCCATAAACTTAGCATCATACTCGTTGATGATCATGGATCCTTGGTGTAACTTCTCAAACTGTGGGATCTTATCATCTAGATATGTATACATGAAGTATCATCTGACAAACTCTCATAGAAAATCCTCCCAACTTATAATTACTCTCAGCCTCTTCTCTTCTTCTATGGTTCACCAGTGGGTAGCACTGCCCTTCAACATGTAGACAACATGCTTCACCTTATCCTCATTGGGGATGTTGAGGATCTTGAATGCCTTTTCTAGCTTCGTCAGCCACAAATAAGCATCTGTCGGGTCTGTTGTACCCTCATACTCAACCTCATTAATGCGTCTCAACTTCTCAATCATCTTTCCGGAACCTTGGGATCCCGCATTTGGGATGGCTTCCCTAGGCTGAGATACAAACGCTCCGTCCACAAAATGCATAATTGTGGTCATCAACTGTCCAAACATGGACTGCAATGTGGGATTGGCCATGGTTGTTGGGTCCAACTGAGGCATCGCAAGCTAGTCTGGCCCTATCTCTAGCACTCTCTCATCTCATGCCTACCTCCTAGAGCCAACTCCTAGTATGATGTAGCTTCTCTCTACATGTTCTCCATGCTCTCTAGACATATCTACATAAGCATTAACCCTGATCAGATATGTTGGATTATATAAGAATAGTCACAAACCCTAGTCATATGTCGCTATAGACTCAGTGAACCTAAATATCTGATACCAACCTAAATGTGACACACTATCATAGTAAATGAGATTACTCAAAACCAAAAGCACAATCAACTACTAAACTTCAAGAAAACAAGGTAAATTAAAACTGATTAAACTTTACTAATAAGAATGGAAATGTTTATGTAAAGGTCCCTAAACTTTTCATAGCAACATATACCATATCAGGTATTTACGTCTTTGTCCAGTGGCATCGGCCACAACCTGTATACAAAAATTGTTTTCCATAATTACATGCCATATATTACATTAACATATGCTAAAACTTTAGTCATTGTATACATATCATCTACAAGACAACCATTTCTCAAACTTGAGAGTATAGGGATGAGTCTAGGACTCTGCCTATGTCCCAGCAAGAGATATAACTCCCAAGTAATGGTTATTGCTAACAAGATGTTAGGTTATTAAACATGATAAGCAGGTTTAGGCAGTTTTAAGCACATAAACAGATTAAGCAGATTTAACAGATAGTACATCAATTACTTGATTAACAAGGTACAAAGGAGAACAAATGAGACTATCATTATCTAAGCATTTTTACAATATAGCAACTAAGCAACATACTATAATAAGGCAAGGGTAAACAACCAATGTGAATCATGTTTAACCCTAAATAGATATACTACATGACATGATTACATCTTTTTTAAGCCCTAGGGAGAGTGAGGTATACCACTCAAACTCCAACTGACCACTAAGAAGTGATATTCAATTCTGTACAAGATTTAGAAGTACCAGCATCCTAAGATCTCCCACCCTCAGTCAGGACTAGTGAAAAGACAGTGACATAATAGTCAAATTGTCTATACTGACATATAGTCAAGCTACTAAACACTGGCCCATACTTGGTATAAAGGTCACGATGCCTGAAACTAGGGTATATACCACCCTATCATCTGAGGTACAACCATAGTTGTCCTCAATCACATATGTACAAGTATCAATTGTTCTCACACCAAGACATAACCCCAACCATCCTCTGAAAACTTGAGATGTAGATGTCAAGGATGTACACTCACTGCACTCCACATACTCAAAAGTATGTGCTATGAGGTTCCCATAGGAATATTCATTTCCCTGTTCAACAAGTCTTGACACTAAATGGTTATACGTCTCAGGGAAACTACATGATTAAGGTTTCACTTGATTAGTTATTGCCAATTGGGTGAATTTAGGTTGCATCATTCAAGTGGACATACAAACCCTAATTCATTTCTAGCATGCATTGGTATCTAAAAACTTCAAAAGATATAAAAGTTATGAGATAAGTCTCTTTATCACAATACGACATGATACTATTTCACTGCCATTCATGAGACTATAATTGTCAACACATCATAACAGGGTATAAATCCTTGTCACATCATGAAGAGGATTACACCTCAATTAGGGATCAACCATGCCCAAAGGTCATTTAGACCATCACATCATTCCCAGTAAGAACATCATTATCCTTCCATGCCTTGAAACAAGGATCAACAAATCATTCCATGTAGTTCATATAGCACCGTATTAGGGTTTCAACAATAATTAAGATAGTATGTCATCATCATAGTAATCATATAAGAAGATAGGAATGATTAATTGACATCACTTATCTGCATTTAGCATTAGGTGTAACAAGGTATGATACATTAGTGTTACACATCACTCATTATGGTGACTATTAGTTTATATACATAAGAGGGAAAATGTAAGACTACAAAGTTATAGGTATTGAACCATCCATTCTTCATCAATAAAACCAAACTCAAAAACATGAGCTTCACTAAGACCATCGGATGTTGGATAAAAAAACCATTGGTTATAAATCCAGAAAGACCATCAACTTTGAAAATAGTCCAACCATTGGTTGATGAACCATCGAGTTAGGGAAACCATTGGTTGATAAACCATCAAGTCAGGGAAACCATGGTTGATGAACCATTGACCTAGTGAGTCCATAGATTGACACCATCGACCCAGTGAGGCAATTGATTGACACCATCGACCCCATGAGGCCATTGGTTGACACCATCGACCCAGTGAGGCCACAGGTTGACACCATCAACCCACTGAGGCCATTGGTTGACACCATCAACCTAGTAAGGTCATTGGTTGACACCATCGAGTGTTGAAGCTAGAATGGCCATCGAGTTTGGTCAACATGTGGTGAAGCAAGCTTCAAAAACCATCAAATCAGCGGGAAAAGAAAACCATTGAGTTCACTACCCAAAGGGGAACTAATAACATCATTTCTTTAGAACAAAAGAGTCCAAAAATAGAAACTAAGTCATGTCCATCATTTGGCATAATAAATACTGGAAAACCAGCACCAAGAGTAAAACCATCAGTTTGCAAAACAAGAAGGAAATCAGCTCCATAACCCTTAAGAATTGACCATTGTTTGAGAGAAAAACCATCATTTGAGACATGCAAGATAGATCTAGACCTTCGTATACCATGGAAGGTTTGTGAACAAGGTGTAGGGTACATCCAAGAAGATAAATCAACCATGAACTACCATCTAAGCATAAACCCTAGGAAAAGATGTTACCGTTTTACTTAGAACTTTGTTTAAGCAAGATCTAGCATATGCAACCTATATGTAAGCAATAACGTGGAGAAAGTTATACAACGCACCTCTAGGATGAAGTATAAGATCCAAACAGAAAGTTATCCCAAGAAAAAGAGGAATAAACCCTATCTTAAGCACTCCTATCGGCCAAGCTAGCTCCTTCTCCAAGAAAGGAAACAAACCCTAGGTTAAGGAAGCAAGAATTAGGTGTTCTTTAAGCTCTAGAGCAAGATTTACCATGTAAAACCATAGCCAAGACCAAGAATAAGGAGTAAGTAGGAAGGAAAGCAAAGAAAAATAAGGAAAAGAGAGGTAGCTTACTTGCTTAGGTCAAGAACAAGTAAAGGAAGATCCACAAGCTCCAAGAGAGGGTAGATCTGAACCCTAGATGCACATGCAAGGAGATCGACCACCTTCTTCTACCTTGGGCACCTTCTTCTCCACCAGCTCAAGGAGTAATAAGATCTAGACAAAAAGGAAGAGAAAGGAGTCCAAAAGGTTTGTTTGCATGGATGGTAGGAGGTTGATATAGCTATGGGTGAGAGAGAAGAGAAGGCTAAGGTGTCCTGACATGTTTGCCAAGTGTCCATGACCAAGGGACATCATGTCCATGCAATAAGAAGCTCTATCAGTCATGGAGTCTGGTAGGCCATCAGATCTTGTCCCTCCCAGGGTATCCATCGAGTTTCATCACTTGGGACCATCATTTGACGAAACTCTAGGTCACTAGGTGGAAAACCATCGATTGGTCACGCCTTCTAAGAAAACCATCGACTGAAGGGATCCTAAGAGAGAATACCATAAGCCTACCACATATAGACGTCAACATAGTTTTCTGACACCTAAGGATGACCACCGTTTGTCATCCATATAAGGGGAACCATCATTTGATGGCCCCTCAAGGTAGCTCATTCCATGAGAGCAAAACCCTAACTCACCCTATAGAGGTGTCACCATCAAACAAGGTGCACCAAAGTGTCCCATGCCTAAAAAAACTCAATATTGATATGAAAACATTTAAGGAACATAAACAATGCAAGAAAAACCTCATATGTGGGTAAATTGTAGGAAAATCCAAAACATGCACAAAATTGCATAACTTGCTCAAACACTATCCAAATTGGACCAAACTTGAAACTTAAGTTTGTCACACGATATCAAAGAACATGAAAAGTTTATATTAAGGTTTTAAGCATCCAATTATGATAATTAAGCAATTTCAACTATTAAGCAAGGTCTGGGGTCTTACAAAAAAGGACAACCAAGACTAGGAGAATTTCAAGCTTAGCCTGGTGGGGTTCTATTTACTAAGACAATCTAGAGATTTAGATAACATTTAAATTATGGTTAGTCATGTTACCAAGTATATTAGATTTCATATATGAACGTAATGTAGTTTTCTTTTGCCAAGAACTATGTATGAATTTGATTCATTAATGCAAAGTGTTTCATTTACTTTAATTGCTAAGATCAGCATATTGTATTGTGTATTTTATGTTGTGTAAAGTAGGGTGTTACAATTAGCTACTTTTCTGTCAAGTCTTTCTAGAAGAGTTCAATGTTTGAAAGTCATATAAAGGATCGTTACTTCAAGGTCCTCCATATTGGTTTTGCAATAGCTTCTATAAACTACTCACAGTTTCCCTATTATCCATTCTAACATTCTCACTTTCTCTTATATTGCTTTCAAAATCCCCTAGGAAAAACCTCGAGAAATCATACGACACAACAACACTAGATAGTTGATTCCATAGTATTCACCTCTTGTTTTGTTTGGTATTTTTATAGACAAGAGTAATGTGTACCTTGTTATTAATCAAATAGTGGAAAATTTATTTTTCGGATGACCAACACTTCCAGCTTCCCTAGTCTCATTCTCTAAATTACCTAAATTCCACCAAAGAAATAATTTGCCTCTACCCTATGAAAATAATTGAACCCTAGCTTATTTGCAACCCTATCGGCTTGTGTGCCTCTAGTTCTTTGTTCAAGAATTTCCATTATATCAATCTTCTAACTAACAACATACTCCTTAATTTCCTTAAGTTTCTTTAATGAGAAGATACCTTGTACACTCCAAGATGCACAAATCGTTAAAGAGTTTGACATTGTTCCTCTAAACTCTCCTTTCCAATTCCAACATCTTCTGGAACTTCAACATGAGCTTGTATCCTTCTTTTCCTCAACCTAAGATGGAGGTCATTTTAGGCCTTTATCTTCCCATTCCTTAAGTGTATCCCTATGCTTATCCCAAAGCCTTATGTTGTTGTTTTGGCTCCCATCTCTACCAGAGCCTTAGACATGTCAAAGAGTATGCACATTCTCCTTTCCTCCTTCCCATGTCTTTCCTTGCTTTTGTTTGCCTCTTTGAATCTATGGATTGTGGACACCATGTAGGGGCTACCTTCTTTTTACTCCCCTTGCTAGTTTCTCCTTAGGATATTCTTGTTTTGCTAATGCCAATCTATCCCCTCAATATGATGGGATACTATACGGATCCATTGTATTCCTCTCTTCATCTTCTTCTAAGTTCAGGTTACTGAACTTGTTATTCACTTCTACATTATTCTTGCTCGTTGTTGCTAGTTGTTTCTTTTTCCTACACTAGAAAGGATTGACATATAGGGTCTCTGTGATGTCACAAAGTGGTAGTAGTTTGTCCACCTTATTGCATGATTCCCTTCCATGGCTTGTTGTAATGCTTCTTCACTATCCCATTTGATCTACATTCACATTCCTTATGCCCAATCAGACCACAATGCACGCAAATGCATGACAAGTTTTCATACTCCAATTGATACAAATCTCCTTGACCATGATTTTTGTAAGAAGGGGGTTGCTTGTGTCCAATTTCATTACTACCTTTGCGAATTTTACACTTATCTTGAGGCCCATATCATCCCTTCACTCCAACCCCCATTGACATTACTGTACAACATACGATTGGACAACTACAATTCAGTCAAACAATGCTCTTTCTAATAATTATCCTTATGCAATTGAGAATAAACGTGAATACTCCCCACATGTTGAAACATGGAAACCTAACCTTCTTGATTTCAATTTTTTTCCTTGGTGTACTGATGTATGCCAAGCCATCCAAGATACATTTCAAGACACACAAGAAAATATGATGGAATGGTTCCAACGAAATAAATCAAGTCACTACCACAACCTTTCCTCCTCCTCTGCTCCCCCACCGCCTTACTATATGCCACCTCTGTGATCTTCATCCCTCCCTATCGGGTTTAAGTTTGGTTTGGGATGAGTAAAAGTCTATGTCGGGGGTGGAGGTGGGTGCTACGATTCTATTCCACCCCTATATTTTCTCTTATTTTGTTTATTTTTCCTTTTTATGTTTTGAATGCATATCATCAAATTTAATATCAATTTCCTAAACTTTGAGGATATTACCAAAATAGTCAAATTTGCACAAAAGACACTTTCTACATTCACTTTCCTTTAAATACAAATATCATGAAAATTGGATGAAACTTATTGTAACCATAATCCTACCATAAATTGAATTCATCAATAACTTAATCATGTGATTACTAGGTTGCAAAATTAGGGGTGTGACAATACTATCCACCATTTTGAGAATTTCATCCTCAAAATTTGACTAAACTATAGACGGTTGCCCACTTTAGGGTTTCACCTACCTTGTTTACACCAACTCTTGACAATTGTGATAAATTCTCATAGGAACCCTCAAAGTATGACTTTCTTATAGATAACTAGCCATGTCTAACAACCTTATCAAACTAGCATGTACAACCTCATGGAAATATGTAGGA
Source organism: Alisma plantago-aquatica (assembly GCA_963693085.1). NCBI lineage: Eukaryota > Viridiplantae > Streptophyta > Magnoliopsida > Alismatales > Alismataceae > Alisma > Alisma plantago-aquatica. Next base: position 1,006,790,465 of record OY856412.1, read on the forward strand.
ACATCTAAGCATACAGGAGTACTCTTTGTTTACACTTAATTCTTTCTTTTTACTAATCTATCTCTAGAGACTTGTACTTTGGTACATGGGTCTCATGGCCAACATGAAGGTGTTTGAGTCACATAACCTACACATAGGTCATGATTCATGTCTCTTGAGTTGAACTACACTAAGACTTAGGTCTAACTCCATAATCTTTTGTCATCATACTAAATTTTATCTTATATGAATCTTAATGCATCTATACCTCATGGTTTTACAATGATATCAAATCTTAAATCTCATTACACAAATCTTATAAAATCCTTCTTGCAAACTTAATCATATATAATGCATTCTAATCTTATAATTATACCATATACTTAATGTTTAGATCTTAATCATCTAAGAAATATTGATAACATATCTCTACTTGAGATATTAGGAACATGTAAGGACATAACCAGGATTACATGCATGCATGATGAAAGTCTTACTTATGTTAATATTATTCTTTTGGTTCTCTTCATCTTATCATGGTTCTCTAGGTCGGGTGAACCCAAGGTACTACAAGTCACAACTTTCTCATGAAATCATTCTTATCCCCGCTAAAATTGAATCAAACCTTAGTCAACCAACCTATCTTGGCTCTTTCTCGTGTGAAAATCATCTAAACCCAATATTATAGTGATCCAAGATTATTGATCCATACTATCACGTATCGTATCACCATATGTTTAAAAATTCTAATGGAAAACCTTAAAGACTTTTTTTTTCTTCTCTAGCAATCATCATACCTTTAGCTTACACTCAATTAATATTACTATCATTAAGAATTTTCCTTAACAACCATCATGATTTAACTTATGACTGCAATTCCTACTTGGAATTATGGTCCTAAGGACATCAAGAGTTGTCTAATTCTCATCTTGTATTGTAGCAAACGACCTCATCTCCCTCCAATCATCATTGCACTTTAAAGCTAAGTTACTTATCTATTAAAAATATCTACATTTGGTATACATTCTAGGGTTCTAATAGGTATGCAATTAGGCTTAGGTGACCATCTACCTCAAGCTTTTGTGTCAACTTTTTTTCTTGACACCTCTCGATGCATGTAGGACAATCATACATTTGAAAGTACCATGTCTTATCATATTTATCTCATCTGACAGTACACAAGTCCCATAGAATATGCACTAGAAAGAATAACATAATCATAATAAGTTTAGATTTATGCATATAGCTTCCCCTTTACAAAAACCCATAAGCTTGTATCCCATATCATAAACATGTGGGAAGAAGAGAGGGGATACTATGCACAAATCTAAAGTTAACTTAAAAAGGTCTAATGTAGTTGGACACTAATCCTAATACATATCTCAACTTCCATTGCATGACCAAACCTCTAACCTAGATTCTACTATCTTTAACTCACTTACTTTATAACTATGGATACTAACTATCTTTCTTAGTCTATGTAGTCTCATTTGTTTTCTAACGGGAAATCTAAACTAAGAATATGAGAATTTTCCTAATAGTCATCTACATCATTGCTCTAATACCATATTGTAATACCCCAATTTTATAGTCACATGAGTGGAAGCAATTTTCTTACAAGGAGTGTCACAAACATGATGTAAATAACAATAATAATAGATAAAAGCATTACAAACTATGTATGAAATGAATCTTCATCATATTCTCAGAAAAGAAAATTACATCAAACTTGATAATAAAGTCTACATACATGATACTAAAACCTATACTCTATCTTAATAAAGTCTACATCATATTGTCACACCCCTAATTTTGGAACCTAGTAAGTACACAATTAAGTTATTGACGAATTCAATATATGATAGGTTTATGGTTACAATAAGGTTCCATCAAGTTTTCATGATATTTGGATTTAAAGGAAAAAGAATTTAGAGGGTGTCTTTTGTACAATTGTGACTATTTTGGTAATATCATCAAAGTTTGGGAATATGGTATTTAATTTGATGATATGGGATGATAACTAAAATAGAATAGTGAAGGAAAGGTGATGACTCTAGTTAATGGTTTGAGCCCTAACCTAGTTATGATTTTAATATTTAGAAAGAAATGTAATGTTGATCAAATGTATTATGAGGAAACTTCAATTGAGGAAGTTTGTCAGTTCAAACCTCAATTTTTCTAATCGAGGGTAGGATTAAGACTATGGATCCTTTGAAATACCATGGAATGGGCCATGTTCCCCAGAAACCAACTAAAGTCTAATTAGGCCAATTAAGATTCACAAATGGCTCCTTGGAGTACAACTTTGGGAATGGAGTATTTTGTTCTCATAATAATTTTTTCATATTTTTTGTAGATAGATAATTTGAATTCAAAGATATAGGAGTAATTTCACATAATTTCCAACTTATCTAGTTTCCTAGGTAATTAAATTTGTAATAGTCTAATATTTACTTTGAAAGATAATTTTAGAGTGTCTACCCAATGGTTTTTGGCCTAATATCTTGTTTAAGAAAAGATAATGACAATATATTGGTGACCCCACAATTTTGGATCAAAAGGAGTCAGGATGTGGTCTAAATAAATATTTCTTTAGAATGAACTTTTATCTAAAAGAAAATACAAAAAATAAAAATAAAAGGGGGTTCACTATCCCTAATCTAGAAGAACATTGATCCAAAATAGAGTGTGTGGTCTAGGACAACTTTAGAGTGCGATCCAAGGCAGTGGGGGCTTTAAGAGTCTTATGTTATAAATTCTAAGGATGCAACAAGTTTGTAACTAGGGCTTTGGCTCGAATCGAGGGCAAGAGAAGGAGAACGAGGAAAAAGATAAAAAGGAGAGGACTGGGCAATCATGATGTTTTTTTGGGCAACGAAGGGGAGTTGTAGATCTTGAATACTGATCGCATCTTCTACATAGACCCGACCGCCAATGATCAGAGCTGAGGGGTGAACCCATCTAGGGATTTTCCCCACAAAAAGGCAAATCGGGGGGCAGGGGGTGTGGTTGCCAGACCTGTGTGCTTCCTGCTTTGTTCCCAACCAAGAATAATGGAGCACAAATCAATACAACAAAGACGTGAGTGAAAGCATCAATAGATCAAAAATGTTGGATCCCAGATTGGTGATGGACATTCTTCAACAAAAAGGTAATTTTCAATAAATTGAATCTTGAGATATAGATCTTAGTTTGAGACTAACAACAAATATATCGAAAGCTCTTAGAGAGTACTATCTCCTAAAAATATTTTTAGAATATGAATTTGATGTCTTATATTTATTATATGTTGGGTATTCAAAACTATATGATTTTGATGTTTTGTCAAATAAAAATAGCAAACGGATTTAGAAATTCATGCCAATTTGACTAACTGTGATACTTACATATGTTATATATTACTATAAAGCCTGATCACTCTAATTTTAAGTTTCACCAAGGTTTTTGATGTAAATCCCAATAAGGTCATTATGGGTATTTCACCCATTATTTCACAATGAAATGATTTGAGATTTTTACCTAGACCCTAATATACAAAGTTCTTACCATTCCTTGAGTTTTGATGGTGTTTCATGTATTATTGTATTAGTACTTTTATTTTGGGCCTAATTGGGTATTAGTCAAGATAACTGATAATTATTTATGAGGCAATATGGGGTATGTATGCATATTTTTTATGGAACATGATTTGAAATTTTATTTTCCTATAATGTCATAATTGAATCAATAAGATTAGTATATGAGACTATGTTCGAGATTTATTCTCATTATAGATGTGTATGTCCATATTAGTGCATATAACAATTTTTGACTCATTTGAGTATAAAGATTATATCAATCTATTATAAGAGTTTTGATGTAATTTCAACATCAAAATTTTATGGTAATTTTAGATCAGGGTTACGTTTAGTCTAAATAAGAACCCAAATTTAGTTCAAGAGGATAGGGTGATGGGTGTTGAGATTTAAGAACGGAAATGGGAAATAAACATGGTCTTATAAAATGTTGATGATGTCCAGGTAGATATGTTGTGAACCAAGGAATGTAGACTATGTTAAGGATCTCCTCAAACAAGGTAAGTGGGCCATGTCCACTAAACTTTATTCTTATTACAATTCAGCCTACACCTTCAAAGTAACTTACATATTAAGTTATTTTTAGACTTTATTATTTCATATACTGCCGTGATTTGAGTAATCAAATTTAAGGTTCATCTTGAATTATGTTGTAAGATTATCATATTTCAAGTATTTGAGATTTATATGACTTTCAGATACTCAAAACTTGCATGTTTAGTTCAATTTATTCTTCTCAATCCTTTAGACACATGTGTCATATATCTGACATCAGAATGCAACTAAATCATCTATTAAATAAGAGTTTTAGATTAAGACTTATTCAAATGATAAGAATCTAGATTTCAGATTTTATATTTAGATTACTCATCATGAGTAGTCATAAATTATATCCATATACCTAATATGAGTCTCATATACAATCGCAATTATCTTGTAATTTAGATACATATTCAGATTTAGATTTTAGAGTCCAAAGTTAGATTCAATTTATAATTTAAAATAGAGATACATAGTCAGAGATAACATATTGAAATTCATAGATAAGAAATTTAGAATAGATTCAAAGATAAGTGATTAAGATTCAGAGATAAGAGATTAATATTTAGAATAAGAAATTAAGAATAGAGATAGAAACTAACATCAAAATATTAATTATATACATTATAGGATAAGTTCTCACCAGTGAGTCCCAAGACGATTCAGAGGGTGCGCTACACTAGACATTGCAGGTGTCACAGAGGACATGTGCCAACAGAGATTGTGTTGCACCATAGAGGTCACTTCGGTGTCAGTATAGGGAACATTGTGCCAACAGAGGGTGCATTGCACCATAGAGGACACTTTGGTATCAACAAACGACACGTAGTGCCAACAGAGGGTGCATTGCACCATAGACGACAATTCGGTGTCAGCAGAGGAGGACTTATCATATAATGGTGGCCAAAAATTAGATAAAAGACATCAATAAAAGACATATCCATCAATATAAATTTACAACTCTTAGATATTAGTTCGACTTTCAGTTATAATATATTTATGATTATCTTATTAGAAATTGAATGCCACTTACTCTAACATAGGTTTCCCTTTGTGCATGGCTGGTGATGAGATGTCCGTAGGTACTCATATTTTGGAAGATCATTCAAGATAGAGGATTTTCTTGGTGGGGCGCCATCTACATGATCTGAGACGTTAAGAAAGGGTACATGTTTTAGTATCATGTATGTAGACTTTATTGTCACGTTTGATGTAAATAAGTTTCTTTTTTGAGAATATGATGCAGATTCATTTCATGCACAATCTGTAATGGCTTTTGTCTATTATCATTGTAATATACATCATGTTTGTGACACTCCCAGTAAAACAAATGCTTCTGCTCATGTAACTATAAAATTGGGGTGTTGCAGTTATGGACAACCCTAATTCTATATAAGTATGCCACCTTAATGATGTATATTAATATGTAAGAAAATCTTGTTATATCAACATCTCAAAAGAGGGACCGATGTAAGAATCCCTTATTCACATTCTAATATGACTTTTCTAAATATATAGGACCTGTTTCAGATTGTTATATTTTTATAATTTTTCTTCCTTTCTATGTAGATGTCTCATGGCTTACAAGTAGTGAAGAAAATTCGTTCACTTCAAAAGAAAACTTAGTGTGAAATAAAATGACATAATGATATTTTGTTAATATCTCGTGCTTGTTTTCAAAAAACATCATTCCAACTCTTGTTGTTTGAATGTGGTGGCTCAAACCATCCTATGAATGCCATGATTGTTGCAGATAGCATGTTCCTTGTTGTAAGTTATTAATACTTGATGCTCATTTTAAGGATATGAAAAGGATATACTTTCTTGCAATAATCATTATTACATCTTTTAGTTACTTACAACGGGCACCAAGGATCCCATACTTGTCACAAGAATCCCCATAATATATGAATGAATCTTATTATTGATTCAATCATCTACTTATGTCTTTTATATGAATTTCTATGTTTAGATGATCAAGTTAGCATGATGATTGTTGCAAAAAGTATGATGATTGCTACAAGTAGCATGAAGAACTTATTGAATATGATAAGTTGATGCTTATTGTGAATTTCCTATTTAGACGACTTTATGTGAGAATCACATTTTTTAGAGCACCATACCCCATACGATCACTTTACACATACCATATGCACAAACTAGGCCACTAATCATATCATCTATTTATCATTTTTGTATGAATCTAGTGGTATTAGTGATCATGTAAGCATTGATTGTTGCATATAGTATGGTACTTTTTGTGAGTAGTATGAATACTTATATTCTTGTAGGTAAACATATGAGTAGGTGATGTTTGTTTCCAACAAGCAATATTCCCTCTTCATACTATTATCTATATAAAACAAGGTCCCATGCCATATGTGAGAAGTCATATTCTATTTCCATGAAGATTTAGGTTGATAGTATCATTTGATTATACCCTTCTGTTAATGTAGTGGAGGCTAATATAATCATAATAATGAACTAATTTACATAAGAAGTGAGACAATAATTGCAAAACATAGCAAGGACTCATATTGGTTTCGACAAGCAATGCACTACCTATGTGAATTAGACTTCATATAAGATCATTTGTTTGTACCCCCTAAGTCAAAGAATGAGTATATAGAGGAAAAATGATGAAGAAAAGAGAGAATCTAACCAAACCACATACCACATATTATGCATCATTTTGTTAAAATAGATTTACCAATGGAAATATGATTTAAATAATACACAAAATTGAGATTATAACTAGTAAGTGATGAACATAGAAACAATCCAAAATATGAAAATTATATATTTAACATAATGTGACATAGACCATACTTAATATATACCTATATATGTATCTGTAACTCAAGATAAACCACAAATAATTAGGAATAACTTGACCTATATTATACGTAATGTTACCTAGTTTGGAATGAGGTGAGGTATGATGATCATGAGTTGAGATGACACAAGGTTAGATGACCATAATTTGACTTAAGGCAAGAAAAATCAAAGAAGGATGAGAAATTATGAGATGAGATGAATATAATGTCACCTACTTTTTCCATAATCAAGTCAACAGACATAATTAGGTCTTAATTTTAATAAATCAATATAATATTGTGCAAAAGTACCTATGTTACCCTACATTCCTCAAAATTGATCTAAATTAGACCTCAATTTATCTAAATAAATCCTAGTTTATTAAAATGATACATAGTTTGACCTCAGTTACATCTTTATTTACCTATATTGGACCTAGGTCTCTTTGAATACAACCTTATCTTGTCAAAATAGTCATTTTTTTAGAAAACCAGACCTAAAAACATATTAATGCTCATATTACTAAAATGCACTATACCAACAATAGAGAAAAACTAATAAGTAGGAGGAACAATGAAGAAAAGCTAACGTAATAGAAGCAATTGATCTTTAGCAGGTTCTTTTGCACCAGTTTCTATAGCTACTACTGCTACTTTGATTGTTATACTACCATTATGGATTGTATAATTGGTTATTGGTATTATTATTACTTTTACAATCAACACGCATGTCCTATTAGGATTTTGAGACAACCAAATATGTTGATCACTATTGGAATGGAGATTTATCTAGTCATTAGGATGAGACTGATGACCGTCGAAAGTGAGAGAAGAAAGAGACAATGCATATTAGAATGGAATCAATCCCAATAGGAAATAGGAATGCAGGACAAACAAATAGATAAGATATTCTAGGGCATGGAATCACATTGTCTTACTAATGACTATCTAGTTTGAGAAGGAAGTATAAGAAGACTGAGGGGGGAAGTGTCACACCCTGCCCAAAAAAGGGGGAAATAGAGACATATGAGGAATTATCTACCCTTTTGTCTAGTGAAATTTCACAAACTAATAGAGGGGTTTTTGGAGTCTCCACCACATTTTATAAAGAAAACAAGGAAAAATAAGACAAAGCATTGAAGCCATAGTTTAAATCTGATCTATCATCCTAGTTAGGTAGAAAAAAAAATAAAGTAAAACAATCCATAGATCAAATTTGGAGTTCTTATTATGAGTGGGGAAGGATTAAAACCCATATCCCACCTGGTAAACTGATATCAAGATACTTTCCATTTCAAAGAAGAGAGTGATTCAAGAATGTTAAAGAGAATTCAGATAAAAAGACATAAAACAATTTTTATTGGTGGACGGTTGTTAGTGTTGGAGATGGTTGTGCATTTCCCATCATTGCCCTAAAAGTCTTAATTTTGGGGGGATTGGGGTCTTAATCACCTCAGGACCCCCAAGATGGAGATTCCTCATAGGTGATTAGGAGTGATGTGTAGGATTTAGAGGCGACTAACAGATGAAAGCTAATGGAGAAGATCTGATTTTTCAAATGAAATAAACAACCAAAGTTATAACAACAATAGAGAAATTATAGTGATAGAACAAATCAGATACAATAGTTAGAACATATGCAATACTTATAGATCAAATATAGTAGTTATAGTAGGTATAGTAGTTATACCAATTAGGTGCAATAGCCATAGAAGTTTATTTTTCTAGAAATGCTAATAGGGAAGGAGATGTCTGAGTAAGGATCCCATGATCAAGGGTAATGTTAAAAAATAAAAGGGGAGGTAGTTTGATCCTATGGTTTCAGGAGTTTCAAAGGGGGACTGACATATAGATGATAAGGAAGTGGTTATTTATAGGTCAATATTAGGGTTCAAGGTTCTGAACATAACTTCTAGAAGAGGTGACAGGTCATCAGGATGCTCCATGCATGACAAACATGCGGATGGAGGTGATCCACCATGTGGCATGTGACAAATTTTATAGATCCTTAGGTTCTCTCGGTTGGTTAAAAATTGGTTTCTCAATCTTCCAATAATTTTGCCAATGTTATAGAAAAAGTAAAGAAAGTTGTGGATAAAGTCAATACAAGACTATTTCTCATATTTATATAGAAAAACAATTTAATATCCTTTAAAAAAAGGAATATTTTTATTTTAGATAATTTAACTGGGAAATTTCTAAGATTATATAAAGAAAGATTTATGTTCGATGCCAGAGCTCAATTGTTAATTTTGACCCATTTATCTTAACACACAATTTTAAATTTTTGTTCAAAGGTTGCAGTCAAATGCCTATAGGATTGGTTTCTATGATGGATTAGCCCAACCCAATACACTTTTATGCCTAGATGGAGTATATCTGACAATATAGTGGTTGTCCAAGAACTAATCCACACGATGATATGGAAGAATTTGACCTAGATGATGGCCATAAAGATAGACCTTACTAAAGCATATGATAAGATGGCCTGGAGCTTTGTAGATATTACTTTACAAAAGACAGACATACCTGATAATATGAGGATGTACATGATGAATTCCATCATGAAAGGAAGGTCTACCATTTCTTGGAAAGGCCAAGTATCTACCCTCTTCAAATTTTCTTAGGGTCTAAGGCAAGGTGATCCATTGAGCCCTTATTTCTTTGTGTTGTGCATCGAGCGTCTCAGTCTGTTGATTAAAGACCTTGTAAATAGGAAGAAATGGCATCCTATGCGACTTGGCAGGAAGGGACCACACATCACTCTCTTATGCTTTGCGGGAGATATAATCCTATCTACTAAAGCTAATGAATAGAACATGCATACAATTATGAAATGCTTCAAATACTTTGAATTAGCATCTGGCCATGCCATTTTGGTCAGAAAAACCTACAGTTTACTACTCGAGAAGTGTTGGTAAATTGGAGGAAGACATGATCTATGAACTCATTGGCTTGAAGAGAAATCAAGAGCTTGGAAAATAATTGGGAGATCCAATCCTACACTCCAAGGTGAAAAAGAACACCTACAATGAAGTTCTACAGACGATGTTGAGTAGAATCAATGATTCGGTATTAAGGAGTCTTTCAATGGCCGATAGAGTGTGACATAATATGTGGATAAACCAGGAGATTTGTATGGAGTGGAGGATGTAGTAAAAGGGAAGAAGTGCACAAAATGTTGTGGAACCGAATTACAAAATAAATGGCAAACTCGGCCTCAAATCCATGAGAGACTGGAATCAATCCTTAATTATGAAACATAGTTAGGACATCTACATCAGTTGTAAGACCTTATGGTGTAAGGAGATGTCTAGTGAGGTGTTAGGAAGCATGGAGGATATGAACTCCAATTTTTTGAGATTGGCCCCGAACATGATGCAGAGTAGAAGCTTCATGGAGACCAATACGTACCTGAGTCACATAAGTGGGGAAAGTACCAATGCCTAGCATGATAACTGGCTACAAATTGCTACTATTTTGAGGGAAGTTGCACTACACCCCACCCCTAAAGACTTGGAGGATTTGAAAGTCAGTATCCTAGTCAATCTGGAGGGGCAATGAGATCTTGATTGTCTAGAAAATTGGTGCCCCATAGACATTGTGAATGAAATTGACAAAATCAACCCACCAGTAGATCTTGGAGCAGAAGATATCAGAGTATGGAAATTCAACACATGTGATATATATTTAGCAAAAACAACCTACAGTGATTTTCAAGTAAATACTAGAATAAAAAGAGAAGGACATTGGAGCCTAATCTAGAAATCTAAAATTGTAGTCTGAATTAAGCTATTCATGTTGCTAGCGGGGAAAAATTCTATACTCACTAATAGGAAAAGGATGACATATGATGATGGAATCGACTTGTAGTAGGTGTAATGGTAGAGAAGAAACAAACATGAACGTCATACGAGATTGCAACAAGGTTAGCCTAGTATGGTAGGAAATCATATCAACTAACACATCACCTAATTTTTGGGTAGTAGACAACTTCGATCAAGTGGGTTAGTAAGAACCTCAAATCAAATTAGGAGAATAAATCTATGTTCCTTATAGCTTGTTGGAGCATGTTCAAGTAGAGAAATCAATGGATCTTTAAAGGTAAAGATACCTAACATCAACATCAAATCTACTTTATCACAAAGGAGGTGTCCATGTTAGGCATAGCTTGGGATACACACTCGACTCTAATGACCCCAAACACCCTAGTGTGTTGGTGCAGACCTAAACTAGGGTGCAAGAAGATAAACATAGATGCAACATTGAAAGGGATGAGAGGTACAATTGCAGCTGTTACCAGAGACCACAATGGGACTTGGCTAGGGGGTGTCGGCCAATCTATTATAGCGGAGAATCCTCTTGAAGTAGATCTAAAAGCCATTGGGCTAGAGATCAAAATCATAAAGGTGTGTTCATTAGATAATGTTGTAGTTGAGATAAATATCTAGTAGGATTCCCTAAAAAGAAAAATTTGAAGAGCAAACTGCACATTTGGTCTGAAAAGAAGGTTTCTTCAGCGAAAGTCTGAATGGAGTAAAAGCTGGTGACAATGTATGAGATAAATGAGAGGTAAAATATCAAAATTTGTGGATAAAATGATAGATATAGAAAATGGGTGGAATGTGCAATGGAATCAATTAGTATACAAAGAATTCACATTAATCATGAACCTCTACCAAGTGAGAAAAAATGAGGTGTCAACAGTTTGCCCCTCTCCAGGAAAGGTTCAAGATAAGAGCTAGAACTACATGCTTGAGCTAAGTTTGACCCTAGTTTTTGGTCACAGATGGAAAAAAAGATTTCACTCATCAAGGATGTTCCAACAAATGTTGTGGAGGGTGGAAAGCAAAGGTGATATCCTTTTCTTCTTAGGATGTGGAGGGCGGAAAGTGAAGGTGATGTCCTTTTCTTCTTAGTATGAGTTAATGATATAATCATTCATAAGAATTGAGAGTGAATGATTTGTAAGGGTAAAAATCAACTAAGACATCTACCTATGTTTGACCAATCGTTCATTCCTCTGAAGTTCTGATGAGGCATAAGAGGTTTTTAGGCTGCAAAAGTGACTCTCATCATTGTTTCAGCTCTTAAATCAACATATTTGATTCTATTACTAACTCATGTCTTAGTGAGAAAAAGGTGTATCTAAAAAAATGAATGTCAATTGTGGGTTGTCAAAAGAAATTAATATCAGGAGCTTGTGATTATTGAAATATACCCACAATTACTCTACCTGCAAGAAGATCTTTGAGAAAATAGTAATCATCCTTCTTCCTACACATCTTTAGTTATTTCCTTTGCGAGAGTAGGCCAATTTAGTGTAAGGACCAGAACTCTAAAGAGGCACAATATGACGAGTGGCCTATCCAAGATAGAGCTTGGATTGTCAGGATTTTATATTGAGTGCTAGACATGATTTTAGACTTCTGGTGGACTTTTTGTTAGTGATTGTATCAACTAGATGCCTATTATCTTTGATTGAGATGAAATAGGGTGATTAGGAAAGTATCCAATGGAAGGTTTTACATACTCTTCTACTAGTTTTCCCTCCTCCCTTTACAGTGTAGATGGATGATTATCCTCAATTCTCTACTTCTTTGTGTTGGAAATTGGAGATTCAAGCCATAGCTCAGGTCCATAAAGTGGTTCTAGCAATTCGGTTCATTTTGAGTCATGATATGAGATTTAGAAGGATATATGCATGAAAGAAAAGTTGGTTCTATGGTCATGATCCTGGTTAATTTTCATGGTCATGAGTCAGGACCTTACGTATATATAGAAATGGAGGTTTGGGTTGGCTTAGTTTTAGGCCATAATCCAGGACCCGAAAATATTGAAAACAACATGTATGGTTCATCCAGTTTTAGGTCATAGTCCATGACCCTAGAATATTTGAAAATATGAAAATATTGTTGGTTCAGTTCTAGTTCATGGTCTCAGACCATAAAATATTTGAATTTGATTAATGAGGTTGGTCCAGGTTTAGTTCATGGCCCGTGACCTTGAAATATTTAGAATTGACGAATGGTGTTGGTTTAGTTTTAGGTCATGGCTTGGGACCCTAGTGATCATAGTGAGATGATAAATGTTTTCTTTGAAAAATATTTGAAGTTTCAACTATTTAAGTCAATATTTGACTCTTGTATGTTTGTAATTTTTTTTCGTATTATTTATGTTTTTCTATTTTTTCTATAATTTTTTGTGATATTTCTAAGGTTCATGAAATTCTATTGAAAATCAAAGGAATTGTTTACAACTTTTGCAGAGGTTTTTTATTTTAAAAGAGGGGAATTTGGAGGAGGGTCAAACACCCTTCTCATTTATTCCTCAATCATGAAGTAGTGACAATAGTGACCAGCTCGAGGTGATTAGGGTGACGACAACAATGAGAAGAGAGAGAATGAAAGTCAATGGATTGATTTTATCCACAATCTGAGACTAGTAGATCACATTGTTCCTCCAAGATTCTTCAAAAACATTGCAGGAAGTGTCTCTGTGCTGGCAGAGGTGGCTTTGATTTGACTGCTCAAATGGCATTCCAATGAAAATTTTAGCTACACTCTATCTCAGGGAAGGTATAATTCTCATGTTTGGAATTTAGTTTTTTGGCTTCCTGACATTCTTGGTGTTCTGGAGGTTGTAGATGACATGGATGCACTTTCTGATTTGTGATTTGGCTAATTTGGTCATTTTGTTGTTTTTTTGGTTGTCTATTGTCTGATTGAGTCGATTTCTACTATTAGGGAAAGCTTATGGTGTTTCCATCATGTTTGTGTAGATGGAGGATCACAATGGGAATGAGGATGGTCTCATCATGTATGAGAAGGATGTGAGTGACGATGCTTTAGGACTAAGGCATATCCATATAGGCATGCAACTCTCCTCATAAAGTTTGCATTTGGTTTCCAAGATCTCTAATTAGTGTTTGTTCTGAGCAGGCGTCGCACCAATGTGAATAGGATAATGTGGGAGATTCTCCCAACTGAGTGGTATGTCCATCATCTAAGCATGTTGTGGATGAATTTGCATCATCGAGGTTATTGAGGGGGTGATGAGGTATAACCTGGAAATTTTGCTCCATGTTATTTTCTTTCTTCTTGAATCATGTTTTTATATGTATCAACAGTTTTGACTTTGTCTTTTGTGTTGTGAATTTTAGGGTCTTAGATTTACGAATGTATATTAGAGGACCTGTTGGAACGAGCTGTGATATCTATATTGTTAGAATAATAAATATTTATTATGAATTATTCTTGTATTATATTCCTTTGTATATATGGGATTAGTCCCATACTATGTAATTCAGTGATTGAACATTGCCCATGTCCATATTTATAGGTATTCCATGTGAATACAAAGACACAAGTTTATTTGCCTCATTCTATTCTTATTTACATGGTATCAGACAAAGTGTGCTAATCCCAAAGAGAGAGAGCCATCTAGAGGGTTCCACCATCAAAGGAGTTATCTCCATCATCCAACCTACATTCTCCTCTTCTTCTCCATGGTGGAATTCATATACACAGCCACCTCTGTCTTCTCTTTGCATTCATGGTAAAATGTTGTGGGTTTTATGTGGTCAGAGTTGGTAGTGGAAACCAAAATTTTACTTGACCATAAATCCATAACCAGCAGATCGCATCAGTATCTATGTAATGGGAAGGATGGTTTTAGCGAGATATACCTGGTCTTGAGGCTTATTGTGGGCTCTGATCTCCAAACCATGACATAAACACGATTAAAACTTAGCGGAAGCGAATCAGTAATCAGCGGAAGACAAAAATCACGGGAAATTAAAACTTTTCGAGATAAGAACTTGTATCCATAAAAACTCCTTTCATAAAGAGAGGTAACTGTTTACATCTCAGGATAATTACTTCTTGAGTAATTATATACATCAAGATACAAAATCTCAAGATCACATAACACAAGACTCCAAGACCTGAGAGTACAGAGGACACATAGGACTGACTCTAACTACACCACATGGCAGGACAAATCTCCACCTGAGATTACTGCTGCCCCTGGTGCTGCTGCTGCTGAGACTGGTCACCTGCAGGTTGGTTCCTTTGTCTCCGACGTCCACCTAAAAAGTTGAAGCCTACGGGGTGAGACAATTATACATAATTGTCCCAGCGAGAGTTATAACTCTTCGCCAGAAGCTTTATTATAACATCAAAGAATATTTTAAGCAGTAAAGCCTTCAAAGCATTCTATAACAGTTGCAGGTATAACAAGATCTCTACAATTTAGGAGATATGGAGAATATCAACATTATTGCAATGTAACATCAATCAACTAACTTGGAGTCATCTCTAACAAGTTATACTACATGGTTGATTATGTTTTACAAACAACATTATGCCCTGTGGAGATGAGGCTTACCACTCAAACTCCAACTGATCGCTGAGAAGCCGCATCAGTATCATACATAGGTCATTAAGAGAGCTGGATTCTCATGACCTTCACCTTCCTCAGTCAGTAAGAGGATCACTTGTAGGACATCTCGTGTCTCTACTATCATAGCTCACCAGGGTAAACTGGTCCTTCGCTATTCTAGAGTCACAGTGGCGTTCTGTACTCTCTTCGTCATCAGGAGGTTCCATATTTACCTACCACTGATACGGATATCTGTGTTGTCTTCATCATCAGGAGGTTTCATGTTTACCTACCACTGATACGGTATGGAACTATAGTGAAGGATGGATGGATTACACATCTACATCACTTTCCTACACTAGGATGTAAGGTTCTACACATCCATGTACCCCACATACTCAAAAGTATGTGCTCCAGGAGTTCCCTAAGGAAAACCTGTTTCACCATCACTTAATTTCTGACAATGATGGATCTATGATCAGGGCTCTACATTATTCTTGATTAGTTAGGTACATTCAGTATTCTTTAACAGCATACACGTTCCTTCAAACAATAACAATAGCATAGCAGCTATAAAAGAAGAATACTAAATGTAACAAGCCTAACTCATATTAATCATCATTTCTCATTATCCTCATCACAAGTCATCTCTAAGGCATGACCTTGATGGTATTCATGGCTCTCATAGCCCAGTATCAGCATAGGATGCCACTGGCAAGGCATCAGATTACATTACTTATTCATAAGGCTAACAACATGCCTTTAATGAATATAACATCAACATCCATACCTGGATATGATTACCTTCATATCAGAACATGCATGGTTAATACATCTGATAAAGGTAATACAACAATAAGGAATGTACTTCCTACTTTTGTCATAAGAGTTAAATCTTTAATTCTATTCAAATAGAGTTTATTGCTCAAAAGCATGCCATTACCCTTGAATTAGGGTTTACTATTCACATCAAGGTGAATTAAACTCATAACATCATCATGTATGAGTAACATCTTCATTGATGCTCTTGGATTAGTTAAAGGTTCATCATTTATCATAATTAGGGTTTCTATGATCTCACACAGGTGGATCATACCCTAATTATGCTCATTTCTGTGTATTGGGGATGCTTCAATTGAGTTTCCATTTAAAAAGGGTACTTTCTCTCTCTAGAAGTACTTTCTCTCTCTAGAAGTACTTTCTCTCTCATCATAAGGTTAGGTGATGTCAACATCACTCTAAAACAGGTTGGGTTGAGTCATCATAGGCTTACATAGCCAAAAACATCACCATTAAGTGATTAGAGTTACTTTCTCTCTCTAGGGTACTTTCTCTCTCTAGAGTACTCTCTCTTTCATCATACTAATGGTTGATGATAACATTAGACTAGATCAGGTTAGATAGAGTCATTATGACTAAAAACATCATTTTCATGTAATTAGGGTTTGAAATGAGCAAGGTATAACTCAATTGACCCTTCAGGGGTATATTGGTAATTCGCCCCAGTGATCATCATCATAGTCAAAAACCTTGGTCAAATAACCCCTTACTATCCTAGATTATCATTAGGGTTTGATTTGGGCAACATTGAACCATTTACATCTTCAAATGATTGAATGAGGTCAACCTTGAATCACATTGATTGATTTCAATCATTAATCATCAATTGGGTTGAGATTGGTTGAAAGTGTTGACCGTTTGCCCACTTTGACCCTCCAAGACCGCGAGCCTCTTTCTAACCCCAAGACCGCGATCCCCCTTAGGCTTCAAGACCGCGAGCCTCTTCAGGGGTCCAAGACCGCGAAGCCTCCCATTGGTTCAAATTAAAGTCGAGACCGCGAAGACTAATTTGAGTTGAGTCCGCGAAGAGGTGTTGACCGTTTAGCTAGTTTGACCTCAGGACCGCGAGGCCCTTCGTGGTCTTGAGACCGTGAGCCTCCTCTCGGTCTTGAGACCGTGAGCCCCCTCACGGTCTTGAGACCGCGAGCCCTCTCACGGTCTTGAGACCGCGAGGCTCTCATGGTCTCAGCCGCTTGGTCCTTCAACAAGGCTCAAAGATGCAACCGATAATGTCAACCCATGTTGAAGCACTCAAATGGTCAAAGCTATGTTGACCACTTATGGATTTAGTCAATTAAGATTATGCTTGATCACTTGGTCATTCAATTGACCCATAATGGTTAACCAATTATGGTTGAAATTGATTCAATTAGGGTCTATCAATGTTCACCCATCAACACTCAACAATGTGACTCAACACAAGGTTGAACCTTTCAATTGAGCTCCAATTGGGCCCAAACTTAGCCCAAACGGTCTTGAGGTCATGTGGGTGGACCCCACATGGTCTTGAGACCGTTTTCCCAAGATTTCATCAAAATCTAAGGTGATTTGATAGGGATTGAACCATGATTGAGTCACAAAACAGAATTTTGATTAAATTAATAACTTATTTGCAATTGGGTCCTCAATTGGTCAAAATACTCAACCCTAGACCTTCAAACGGTCTTGGGTGATTGTCCTCTCGGTCTTGAGACCGTTTGGATGAGTTCCAAACGGTCTTGAGACCGTTTGCCCATCCAAAATTTTGGATTCTAGTGCAAATTCATCAAGGTCTGACCCATTGAGTTGATGATCATGTCAATATTTAATTGCAATGTAATTTGGTGTAATTGTACCTTCAATTGGTCAACAAATCTTGACCCCAGACCTCCAAACGGTCTTGGTTGATTGCCCTCACGGTCTTGAGACCGTTTGGTGACCCCCAAACGGTCTTGAGACCGTTTAGGTTAATCAACCCTAAAAACCCTAATTAGGTCACCATAATTTCAGTACTGATTTTATCTAGGGTTAGCCCTAGTATTCACCCTTCAACTCTTAGCCCGTTTGGAATTAGACCATCAAACTTGGTGAGTTGTTAATTAACATAATTTTGAACAGTAATCTCATACGGTCAACGCTTAGTCAACGACCTTACACGGTCTTGAGACCGTTTGCCCAAAAAGGCAATTCCAGACCGTTTGAAAATCAGCAATTAATGCATTTAAAGTTGTGACTTAAAAAGGTCATATCTCCCGATTCCTTTGGAGTTAGTCTCCCAAATTTTGAGGGTAATTAGCCTATATAATTAGGAACAGGTTTCGTATACGGTCCACGCTCGGTAAATGGGGCCAAACGGTCTTGAGACCGTTTTCCCTGTCGCGGTCTCGAGACCGTTTGCTCACCTCGCGGTCTTGAGTCCGAGAGAGCAAACTGTTAGGACCGTTTAAGGAAAAGAAAAGCGGTGGGTTTTCCTTGGAAATCACGCCATCATCTTCTAGCTCAAGAACAGTACAGATATCCCACGGGTTTGCTTGCAAAATAGCAGGGAAAAGTAGGGAAATACTAAGAACTATCATTAAAACGCATACAAAGATACACATAGTAAAGCATGGGTTTAGAGTTATAAAACCCGCCTAAAGCTTGCTTCTTGAGCTCCAAGCTTTCAAGCTCCAAGCTCTAATGGCGTCCTTGAGTTCCCACAGGTTGGCCAAGGTGAAAACTCCAAGGAAGGATGAAAAGAGACGGCTAGAAAGGTAGGGTTTTCAAGAGTTAGCCATGAAGATGACCTTGAATTTGAGTTCTAACCATGGAATTAGGCAAGAAGAGGGGTTTAGACCTACCTTGCACCCCTTGGTCGTCCTCCTTAGCTCCAAGGCAGTCCTTGGTCGTCTTTGGTGAAATGAAACAGTAAGGGAACGAAGGGTGAGTTCCCTTGCAACTAAGGGAAGGAGAGCTTATATACATGGGGTAGGATTTTCAACATTAGTTCATAAGTTGTCCATAATTCCAACTAGGTCCCTCCTTCTTTACTTGATCGTCCCTTCCTCTTTATTCTAAGGACAAACCTTCTCTTAAGGTCTAGAAAAGAAGGCAAGGAAGAACAATCTAATAATAAAGTTCATACTTAAAGGGATATTGCACATATACCCTGATTATTCAATCACAAAGCCTATTTCTTAACTTGATAACTCAATTGAGGTGAATTCCTAATAATTTCTTCTCTAAATAATGGCAAGAGTCTAAAAGATACTTTAGATGACATTCTTTACAAATTGCATCCCATCATTTGGGTAAATTGCATTTTACCCCAGATTAGGGTTTCAAGCCCTGGGATTGCTTCCACAGCTGCACCTTGGTGCTCTAGCTTGGGAAATCCCTCAAACTTTGCCAAAGAGATTCTCATGATGTCTCAACATCAGAGGAACATCTCATCATGTGCAAATTGCAAGCTAACCCTTTCAACTGGGTAAATTGCACATAGGTCCCTGTATATCAAAACAATGCTATAACTTTAAATAAAAAGGAGCAAATACTGAAATATACGTTTCTGAGAAACTTAATTACATGCTCAGAGTTAATCACAAAGATTTAATTACATATTTAGGCAAAACACCTAGGGTTGACTCATAACCCAGGTCAGGGATGTTACACTTACTCAGTAACAAAACCTCATAGCTAGTGCAGTCTTCAACCACCTATCTTTGACGACGTATGTGAAACTCTTGGTCTTGACCCAGACTACGGTTAATAGTCGTACTCCTGAGCGGAAGAAGTCTCGCACCTCTATAGATACTCCATACAGACTACTGGGAACTCTAGTCATCATGAAGAATGGACTAGAAGGAGTTTTCCCCTTCTATCGGCGTACTAGTCACCGACACACTCTCCCACCACCAGTTGCTTTTTTGCAATTGTCTTTCCCTCATTGTTCCTCCCTGGATGGGTAGAACTTGCTTGGTCTCTCTTGATTACCTCAACTAGAGAGGACAACAACTTTTTAGAGCAACTGATGTTCTGAGTTGTGTCTATGGAGAAGCCCCATGTACCCCTCTATTTATAGTAGAGGGTAGGGCCAGGGTTCCTAGTCTGTGTCAGAGTAGAAGGGTCTGAAATTTCCATGAACAATTTGCACTTCGACAGGTGAACCGGTAATTTCATAACTGAAATAGTTGTTTGGCAAGGTGAGTCGATAGGTTCACTAGTGAACCAGTCAGTAGGGAGTGTGAACCGATAGGTTCTCCTTGTGAACCAGTCATTTCACTTCCATGACTTGCCTGCAATTGACTTTCATTATTCGTTTTTAATTAATGCAAAGATCATTTCTTGTCCCAATCAAATTGAACAAGTGAAACAACAAACTTTTCTCACAAATTGGGACAATTCAATACTGCTCGTTTGGTCCAGTTGAACTGATCGGTTCACCAGAGTGAATTGGTCATCTCACTGACCATGAGCTGATCAGTTCTCCCAGTGAACCGGTCGGTTGGTGGTCTAGATTGTGCAGAACACACTAAATTCAGTTCTCAATCAATCCGACACTCTAATCAGTTGGTTCAACACTTGAACTTGATGATTCTGAGTCAAGTCTATTGATTGAATGTTTGATTGAGTACCTAAATACTTTAGTAATCAATCCAAACATCATTCATGGATAAACTCCTCTTCTAGGTTAATCCTTTGTGTGTAACCCTATATGTCCCATTTCACATTGGTAGTGAATGTCCATAACTACCTTATGACATCACAAGCAAAGAGCAGTACCTAGTCACACATCAGTTCTACCCAAGTGAAAAGGAAAGTTGGAGAACAACTTTCAATCCTAAAGTCTATGATTGGTGTTCTAGTGAATGTATAATTCCTTTGTATCTAATATCCAGAATGAACTCAAGGCATGGAGTTGTTATCCTTTCAATGTTCATTCATGTTTCTTGAACTAGAGCAGACTGTCTGAGATATGTGTGACATCAGTATCATATATCGATTCACATGTGCATGCACATGCATTTCTTAGTCTCGCTTATCAAGTGGAATGGACATCATACTCCCTTAGGAGGGACAAATCCCATATCTATCACTCACAGTCTATCTCATGCATCAAAGCCACCCAATAATCACCGTTATAACAACCCATGTTTCAGGATTACGCTTGATGATGTCAAAGTGTACACAATCACATTCGACTAGTGCAGTGATTTCATGTCTAAGAATCACAATCACCACCGTCACTATGAGAGATGATTCTTACTACCATGTCATGGTTCCATGTGTCACTCTCATGGTGGGTCTATCTGATACACTATTCTCCAACATGTATCTGTGTGCTTGGTTTGATATCATATATCATGACTAATGAGACACTGTCATCAACCAACACACACTCTAGTCTTGATGTGTCATTGTTGTCTATCAACCTTCCACAAAGATATTCGACTAGGGGCATAACAACAATGTACATACTCTTAGCATCCGTATGATCTCATTGTTCAGGTCCTCAACCTGAAGACATACGTCATTGAGTATTGCCATTCTTTAAACATTAATTCTACTCTATCATTTATCTCATAATTGATTGAAATAGAATAAATTGGAAGCTTGCCTTTGATATTTATCAAATCAATCATAACATATGTCAATCCAATCATCATATGATTGGCTCTCTTGGCATACATACCAACAGACTCCCACTAGAACTTAGAGCCAATCACCTTCGAATCATATTCTTAGTGATCTCTAAACATGTCCAAGATGTTTCTATTGTGCTAGTGCTAATCTAGTGAGTTAGAAACATATTGCTTTAGTCAGTGTATTGCATGTTTCACATCTCCTTGTTGTACAACATTTCATATGAGATGGAGTTTCTGTAATATGCTATCTGATATTCTTTGCCTAACAATTATCTCCACAGTTTGACTTAGTATTTCAACTTTGTCATCAATGGTTGGAATATCTATAAGCTCATATGTATGAACTTTTAAATCCATATAGTATCTTCTGGTGTTCATAACACAAGGATGCTCAACATTCCTTTTAGAATCAAATGGCCCTTTTAATTTTACTCAGAACATTTCCATTTAACAACTCTTGTTCACTTTAAAATTGAATATAACTTTTATATTTTGCATTTTGCAATCATTTTTCTGTCATTTTGGAAGCTTGCATCAGTGTAACTCATTTACACTCAACTCTTCCTTTCATTACCATAGAACTAATCCTTTATACTTCATAAGTACTTAAATAAGTTCTTTATGATACTCTAATGACACTCACTGGAAGTAGACAGACTTCCACTCGTCATGTCCAATACATACGAGATAACTAGATGAGTATATCATATTGTCATGTCGAATACATACAAGATGATGAATGAATATATATATTCTTTTCATGTCTGATACATACAACATAATGTGATGATTACATACATGATAGATCCAATTGTGAATGCATAAGGCAGCTATCTTTGTGTTCCTATTCTTCATAAGAATTTGGGACACTAGCCATCTGAGAGACTAATTCCATGTAACATGGACAAGTTTTCTCCCACTGAATCTTTGCATACTAAACTTTTTAGCACAAACTACCAATGTATGCTTTCTATTTATCAGGTCAAGAGACTTTCGAGAACTATCTCTATATATATCTATTCCTATAACATAGGGCATTTCTCTTTATCCCCTTAAAGAAGGTAGTTCCACACCAGTTTCGTTTTATTCCTTATCATCATGTGGAATATGAATATGCTCCCACTAAATATTTGTAATATCAGTCAAACCTTTTGACTATGTAATCAAAGTAAAGACTCCAGTTCTGAGGTGCTTGTATTTAATCAATTATATTGATTAATCTCTTGTAACTTATAGACTGCATTTGCTAAATCAAGAGTGTATCATAGAGAACTCATGATTAAGGCATAATGAGTTGAAGGCATTTGCTAAATGTTTGAGGACCTTGTGAGTAACTTCAAATATATTGGTTTAAGTATCTCATTCATTGATCATATCAAAGAGTTAATACTTTTACCAAGTTTGTTCTTCATTTATGATATTCTTGAACGGTTCAAGATATTCATATTGGTATTTCATTAAATACCATATTTGAAGTATTAGCATTTACTCCAATAGGTATGTATATACATCAATATGTATTATACCTAATAGAATAGTCATTCTCCCACTACATCTAGTGAATATTGACTTGTCATCATGCCCAATAAACAAGACATTCATATCTCTTAATGGTTCATTCACTAAGAGAGTCTTGTTTATCCATCAACATGGAACCTATAGATAAATTTATCATTCATTTGTTTAGATGACAATGCTAATTTATAGATTGAGTCATCAATAACTTTTAGGTATTATTTATTTTACCTCATGCATACCAAGTACCACAAGATAAATAAGGCATTGCCATAAAAGATCATATCTTTGAAATTGAAACATGAATTTTATTGATATACATCCTTGTGATTACAAGATATAGAAATAAAATGTTTCTATTTATTGGAAAAATGAAATAGCAGTTCATAACTCTATTACATGCCCTTTGGGCTGAAATAAACTAAAAGGTACTACTATCTATGGCAGCAACACTTGCTCCAATGTTGATGAGTGTTCCTTCTTGGTCCTTTCACAAAGGCCATTACTTCTTTTCAAATCATGCACATCATATATGTCAGATCTATATATTGGCATCATATACCTAATATAAAGAAGCATTTTAAGTTTGTTTCATGATACCTGAGGTGGAGATTTCCATCCCCTCCTTCTTCTTCGTAAGTTCATTTATGTAGAGAGGGCAATTTCTCTTTCAATGTCCTGGCTCATTACAATGGTGACATTTGTCTCCCTTGTTCACTCCTCCCTTGGCTTTGAGAGTTGAAGATGACTTGGGTTGCTGGATAGCATCAAAACCTTTATTTGCTTTGCCCTTGCCCTTACCCTAAGACTTTCCCTTCTTTCTGTTGATCATCATCATAGATTTGGGTTTGTCTTTCTTCATCTGTGCCTCGACTATCCTCAACATGCGCAACAACTCTGTTAGTGACTTGTTAAAGTTGTTCATGTTGTAGTTCATCACACACTTACTGTAGGATTCTGGCGACAATTACAGTATCACATCAGCAGCCAACTCTTGGCTCAAAGGGCATCCCATTCTATTTAGGTTCTCCACATACACAATCATCTTGAGTGTGTGAGGGCCTATTGGATCTCCTTCTATCATGACACACTTAAACAAGGCCTTGGAGACATCATATCTCTCTTGTTGTACCTGGTCTTGATACATGTACTTGAGATGTTGAACCATCTCCAAGATGTCCATGTTCAAATGTTGCCTTTGCATCTCATAGTTCATTGAGCACAACATCAAGCACTTTACATCAATCGCATCCTCAGTATGCTTCTTGTAAGCATCCCTTTCAGCCTTTGGTGTGTTGGGAGCGGGTTCTTCTAATTCTGTTGTATCTAGGACATAGAGCTTTCACTCTTGAGTGAGAACAATTCTCAACGTCCTAAACCACTCGTGGAAGTTGTTCCCATTTAACTTGTCCTTCTCAAGGACCGATCACAATGAAAAGTGATTGTTGTTGGTAGCCATTTATTCAACAAAAAGGAAGTTTGCAATTTAGTCCACAACTCTTTTTATTTAATTTGATTTGAAAATTGATGATATTAATTAGGTCTTTAATTAGTTATCAATCCCACTATCTTGATCAAATTAATAACCCTCATGTATCAATTTGGAAGATTACAACATACAACCTTATAGTGAGCAAGATCTTGACTTCCTCTAAGTTATGGACCAGGGAGGGCTGGCACCCACAACTAGATTCTTTCAGGTAGGAAACTTTTTCCAATTGCATCATATGCAACTCTTGATAGATGTTATGCTTAACTCTTTGTCATGAACATATGCATGCCTCAAGGTGCTTAATTCTATTAAGATCGCCTTGTTAAGTCCAACCCAAAAGCCAACACAATGAATATGCACCCTATGAAGGCAGACCCATATATTCACCATCACACTTTCACGAGAAAGACGGTCTTCCACGCGAAGGCATGCCCACACTTAGTCGATCAAGCTTTTCATGTGTGCTACTTTTGGAAGGCGTTTTCAACTTAATATGTTTGTTGAGGGGTTTTAATATGCTTATATATGCATATATGTATCCAATCACCACATATATAGTATGTATCATATACATGTTATATCCCACAAATGAAAACATGAAATAACGATAAAGCAATGATTATGGTCATACTATTGTATTTCCTTGGAGCCAAAAGGAACTACAGTCATCTAAGGTCTACATCACATGTAACCTATTATTGATGAAGATCTATGCTTGCCAATCTGGGTTGACTGGTTCAACCTTTGAATTGGTCGACTTGCCTCTTGGCCGGTTGGTTGGTCTCCTCCAGCCAGTCATCTGGCTCCTCCAGATGGTTGGCTCATCCGGTCATCTGGGATTCTCTTTGGTCCACCAACTGCTCCTCAGTCGGTCATCTCGTTCCATCAAGCGGTTATCTTCAGTCTTCGTCATAACAAGAAATAAGTCTAATCCTATTTTACATAATCTTTGTGAAACCTCAAGTTACATTTGAGGGGAGAAAAGGTAGAAGAGAATCTCAAGTTATCTTGAGTTACATTCAAAATAGAATAAGAGGGCTTGGTGTGCAAACCGAGATGCAAACATCCATAACCAACCACACACATGCACATAGGGTTTATAGGCCATAACCATGCTACACATACACCATCAAAATCATTTTAGGGTGACACGTATCGATTGCATATATACCATATCATATATGTATATATTGTTTTGGGACATGTGGTATTAATCAGATATTATGTAATAAATAAAAGACAATTAAACCAAAATCTGATCATATTGATTATCTAAAAACATAGAATATTGATGTGGATCTAATCCCACTTGAGGATTTTACGTGGTCATAGTAGGCATCAGAACAAAAATTTTACTTTACCATAAATCCATAACCAGTAGATTGCATCAATATCTATGTAATGGGAAGGATGGTTTTAGTGAGACATACCTGGTCCCGAGGCTTGCTCAGCAACAAAACCTCTTAGCTAGTGTGGTCTTCAGCCACTTGTCTTCGACGACATTAGTGCAACTCCTGGTCTTCACCCAGACTTTGGTTGACAGTCAGCCTTCTAAGCGGAAGAAGTCTCCCACCACTATAGATAGTCCACACGGACTACTGGGAACTCTAGTCGTCCGGAAGAATTGACTAGAAGGAGTTGTCCCCTTCTATCGGTGTACTAGTCCCCAACACACTCTCCCACCACCAGTTGCTTTTCTATAGTTGTCTTTCCCTCATTTTTCCTCCCTGGACGGGTAGAACTTGCTTGGGCTCTCTCACTTATCACAACCAGAGAGGACAAAAACTTTGTAGAGCAACTGATGTTCTGAGTTGTGTCTCTAGAGAAGCCCCCTGTACCCCTCTATTTATAGTAGAGGACAGGGTCAGGCTTCCCAGTCTGTGCAGGAGTAGAAGGGTCTGGAATTTCCATGAACAATTTACACTTCGACAGGCGAACTGGTCATTTCATAACTGAAACGGTCATTTGGCAAGGTGAGACGATCAGTCCACTAGTGAACCGGTCGGTTCGGAGTGTGAACCGGTCATTTCACCTAGTGAACTGGTCATTTCACTTCCCTATCTTGCCTACAATTAACTTTCCTTATTCATTTCTAATTAATGCAGAGATTAATTATTGTATCAATTGAATTGAACAAGTGAAATGACAAACTTTTCTCACAAACTGGGACAACTCAACACTGCTCGTTTGGTCCAGTGAACCGGTTGGTGGTCTAGATTGTACAGAACACAGTCAATTTAGTTCTCAATCAATCTGACACTATAATCAATTGGTTCAACACTTGAACTTGATGATTCTAAGTGAAGTCTATTGATTGGATGTTTGATTTAGTACCTAAACACTTAAGTAGTCAATCCAAACATCATTCATGGATAAACTCCTCTTCCAGGTTAATCCTTTGTGTGTGACCCTATAGGTTCCAGTTCACATTGGTAGTGAATTTCCATAACTACCTTATGACATCACAAGCAAAGAGTGGTACCTAGTTGCACATCAATGCTACCCAAGTGAAAAGGAATGTTGGAGAACAACTTTCAATCCTATAGTATGTGATTGGTGTTCCAGTGAATGTATAATTCCTTTGCCTCTGATATCCTGAATCAACTCAAGGCATGGAGTTGTCATCCTTTCAACATTCATTCATGTTTCTTGAACTAGTGCAGACTATCTGAGATATGTGTGACATCAATATCATATATTGATTCACATGTGCATGCACATGCCTTTCTCAGTCTCTCTTATCAAGTATCCTGGACATCATACTCCCTTAGGAGGGACAAATCCCATATCTATCACTCATAGTCTATCTCATGCGTCAAAGCCACCCAATCATCACCATTATAACAACCCATGTTTTAGGACTGTGTTTGATGATGTCAAAGTGTACCCAATCACATTCGACGAGTGCAATGATTTCAGGTCTAAGAATCATAATCACCACCATCACTATGTGAGATGGTTCTGACTACCATGTCATGGTTCCATGTATCACTCTCATGGTGGGTCTATCTGATACACTGTTCTCCAACATGTATCTGTGTGCTTGGTTTGATATCATATATCATGACTAATGAGACACTGTCATCAACCAACACACACTATAGTCTTAATGTGTCATTATTGTCTATCGACCTTCCACAATGACATATGACTAGGGACATAACAAGAATGTACATACTCTTAGCATCCGTATGATCTCATTGTTTAGGTCCTCAGCCTGAAGACACACATCATTGAGTATTGTCATTCTTTAGACATTCATTCTGCTCTATCATTTATCTCAGAATTGACTGAGCTAGAATAAATTGGAAGCTTGCCTTTGATATTTATCAAATCAATCAGAACATATGTCAATCCAATCATCATATGATTGGCTCTCAGGGCATACATACCAACAAAAGTCATCTCCATCGTCGTCATCCTTATAGTGGTGGAAATCTTCTCCATCCAAATCCTCTAGATCTTCATCATTTGGCCTTGTTATCTCTATCATGGTTGAAGTCATATCCATAATATGGATCTGAATCATCATCTCTAGTGTGGTGGAGGTCATTCCCATCACTCAAAATATCATCTGTTTCCCTCTCCTCCTCTATGTCTACATCAGGAAGGCTTATTTATAGAAGATAGGTCATCCTTGAATCTTAGGTTAAACATGATTAAATGTTTTCCCACAACCTGCAATGGCAGCATAGAGTACAATGTATTCCACATACTACCTGCCATGCACTTTATCCAAGAAGCCCAAGGCTTGTCATCCAGAATGCTTTGGACAACGTCTTGGATTTCAACATGACGTGTTTATAGAAGGTGCGTTTACACCTGCATGCCATGTCACTTACATACATGCAACACCTACTATGATACATGTTGTGTACATCCTACATGCCGTGTAGATAGTCATTGTCACTATGTTTGAGAAAAAAGACAATGTGAATGTATCCATGACCCCACTCCTTATTTGTGAATAGGTTATCACTACTCAAAAACTCAATGAAAAGAACTCCACTCAATGAAACCAATCAACCAAGATCTAGTTCAAAGGAGAAGGGAAATATAAACATTTCAAGGAAGGTCCTACTAATGATGTCACTCTAGAGCAATGGGAGAAAACCAATGCAAATCTTCTATCTATTTTGTTGAATTCATAGGTGTATGTTGCCGACCTCTAAAACCACTTTGAGAGATAGAATGATGTATGGGATCACCTTAATCGTATGTATGAATCAAATATCTCATATATGTATGAGATGTCTCTGGAATGTATAATCTTCAACAGGATGACAAGCCTCTAACTCAATACTTTGGGAAGTAGCCTAAATCGTTGGTGATTTCATTCTTTACTTCCATTGACGATGGATCTCAAAGAACTCCAGAAATAGAAAGATCAAATATTGGTGATAAAATTTATAGCTGATTTCCAACATGAATGTGAAGGAGTTCACAATCGAATCATTGATGAATCTGAACTTCCTAAATTATCTTAGGCATATCAACGAGTGTGTCGTACCTTTCTAGATCCTATTAAACACACGTCTTTAGATAAATATGTCACAATTTCTATAGCAAATAATCATACCAATACTGGTTTTGCTACTCATGGATGAGGATAAGGAGCACATGGAGGAAGACTTCCTAGAGGGTGATGCTACAAGATGCACCCATTGTGGAAAGATGGGGCACTAAAAAGAAACATTCTTTGAGATCCATGTATATCCTCTAAAAACCCAATTTTCCAATATTGCATCCATTAAAAACATACTATGAGATATCACCTGCCAAATTCAGGTGACTAGTGATGAGTACAATAAGTTCTGCCAGTACAGGGCATCCCAACAAGCTTCATCATATGTTGTAGGTATGTCCTCCATCGCCCAACATCTTAGTGATCATACTGCATGTGGATCTTAACCTTCTTATACATGCTCATCTTTTTAGGTTCTTGACTTGGCTGTGACAAAAACATTATAGGTACAAGAACCCTCATTTCTAAACTATCCACTAGAAGATCATCATTACCACCAATCACCATTTCCAATGGTCCAAAAGTTCTTGTACAAGGCATAAGAACCATCAAACTTTACCTATCAGCACACTATCATCAACCTTATTTGTTCTTGAGTTTCACTTTATTTTACCCCCATAGGGAAGTTAACTCATTGCAAAGAGTGGGACATGATAGGGGATCCACTCCCTACTAAAAATTTGAAGAATAAAACATCCATTATAAACACAGTCAAAAGGTATGTTGGAATAGGTGTAAAATTTTCGAACCTCAAATAATGGTATATAAAAGACCAAAGTATAGTAGCAGAATAAAAGTTCCATGACTATAATCAATTTTACAAAAGTACATCATAATCTCCCATATACGATTTACATGGATATTACATCATAAGGATCTAGTAGAGGGAAATCTAAATCGTATCAAGTTTGTCTCCAAGCATCAACTCCTTAAGCTAGGTCCATTTTAGGATTCCATGTCCTCCATGTCCTACACTAGAGGTTGGAAGCATGCCCCCACAAGAGGAGAAAACTAGATGACATCAAAAAAAGGTTGGTATGTGCATACTAAATATGGATTGAGAAATATTATGAAATAAAGCGCATCAAATACTCAAGGCTTCCCATATAAAAGTAAAGGACTGCAAAAGTGGGTTTCAAGAGAAATGAATTGCAACATAAGATAATAAAAGAGATACTTGCCATAAATAAAACATAAAAATTGTGCTACACAAGCACATATCAAGAATTAGGGCACACAACCCATCTAGGTAAAAATTATCAACCTGCATGCATGTGAGATAAGCATAGCACTAGAATAATATAAAGACAATGGAGGCCAAGCCTCATAAACTTGAAACTTGATAGCGAATGACATATTTCCATACTCCCAATATATATAAAAAAATGGGCATCACCACTTGGGTATGGGGCACACGATCTCGATCCCAATAATAATACATGGGCACACAACTCAAAAACCAATATACTTTCACTGCTCTAGGGCTACTGAATCACGTAATATGCTTAATGTAGAGGCAAGTAAAAAGTATAAGCATAATAAACAAGATCGGCATCACATAAATGGACAATATAAACATCCACCACAGAAGTAGGCATCAATTGTACTTATCACCAAGTATAGTTCCATCAATATCAAAGTATAAGATAGAGTCAAAATAATATCCTTTAGAGTAGAATGATTCAAAAATCAGAACCAATTAATATATTCTTAATAGAAAGAGATATTGTTTATGATGTTGTACACATGACCAAGAGAAAAATTAAAATAGGTGTATTTCTCAAAAGGAATATTAGGGGACGTAAACATACATGAATAGAGAGGAACTAGAAGTTTCTCAATATAAAAATAATGTGGGATACAACCATAGCTCACTTCAGAGTATATAAAAGTCCCAAGTCAGTCCTAGGTCCAAGCCAAGGCCTCCAAAGCACCTATTAAGCATATATGTAGATTTAGGATTAGCTTTACATTAATTACTCAAACCCTAAAAACCACCATTTTAATATCAGTGAATTAGTATATCAAAACCACACAATTATTAATTTATATTTTTATGAGTTCATAACATATTTTATTTTATTTTTCTGACTTATAGATTATTAGTTATGAATTTTGCAAGTTATAACCAATTAGGAAAAATCCATTAAAATTACATATCATTTAGTTTGGAATTAGGTGATAAACTGATGCCATTAGATAGAAAAACTTTTTTTGAATCCAACAAATATTTATTTGTAATTCTTGTTTAATCAGAGAATTAGTTATCAATTTTACAAATCTAACCAATCACAAAACTCAAGAATTCCAAATAAGCATCAGAGACCAAACCACAAGAAAGGGAGAGGGGGTGGGTGCTGAGATCACCTAATCAGAGATGACCAACTCGGCCAGTTCCACTGCCATCACAATGGATAGAGGGCGCAAAACAAAGAACAAAAATTGAGGCCAAAAGACCTCTATACCCTTGGTTGAGAAAGAAATAAGCAAGGTGAGGCGAGGGGCAAATGAAGAAAATAACAAGGGTTCATCCCCTTCCCACGACCGGGTACCATTGCTACCGAGCTAAGAAGTAGTAGTGGTAGACCAAATTGGGTAAAATCTTAACTGTCGACTACTCGTGAAAACAACTCCACGAACACGAAGAATAGAGGTCTTGGATACTCACCACTTGAACAATTGAGTTGCAATAAGGCTGAGAGTTGAGCCTACAGGTAGTTGCAAGCTCAGATCAGAAACTCAATTAGGTAGCAGTGCAAAATGCAACCATGAGCGAAATTAGCATGAGAGAAACATCATGTGGCATGAGGGGAAGGTTGAGGCATGGTTATTTATAGGTGAGTTAGTGTTATGGGCCATCTGGGTATAGCAGCTTTGAGATGTTTGGAGAGGATGATTGGGTGTTTTACCAAACTAGGAAAGTAAGGCTCATATTAGGGTTCTTTGGAAGAAAGACTCTCTCATGAATTTGTTTCTTCAAAAATCACAAAGAACGGTGGACCATGGAGGAAGAAATATGCGAAAAACCAAGCTATGGGTGTGGGTTTACTGTTCCTTTGCACGACGTCTCCTACTCAAGTTAGGAGACGTAATATCTACCATACATTCATGATCAGATGGCTCTCACATGATGTGAAACTGACTAAGTTTCCAGAACGTGGCACGTGACATAAATGTAATTCAAATCCGATTTGAATAAAGTGACATGTAAATAATATCATTTGATCTCTCTCTAAAATTGAGGGTCCACACCCGATCCAATTAATATGAAATTTTGCACATAGGCTAATTGAAGCATGTAGAATCTGATTTTGGCATGAATTTTCACATTTGGAAACTTTTAATATGTTGTTTAATTCTTTTAAAGCAAATCATATTTTCTCTTTCCTAATGTAGTTAAGGCATATAGATTTACTCAATTAATGTGAAACTTCACCCTCAAGCAAACTCTAACATATGGAATACAATTTTGCCATAAATTTCATCTCTTGAGATTATTAATCACATTATTTAATCTTTAGGGCTTTTACACACTCTCTCTCCTAAACAACACTTAAACATTCAAGGTTGTTTAAATTAGATGAAAATTAACACATAAGCACATTTTAACATGTAGATTACAAATTTGAGATTTTTTTTCCTCTTTTGGAGCCATTTAATGATTTTTTTAGATCCATTAATGATTTATTTGCTATTTTGTAGAAAAACTCATATTTTCCTTTCTAAAAGAATTTGGGATAATTATTATTGTGCAAATAAGGTGAAACTAGACTCCCAAGCTAATTGGGACCCAAGGAACACAATTTTCACATTAGATTTTACTTTTAAGATTTCCTTTCATGAGTTATGCAAAATTATTATATGTGGCCCATCATTATTTTAGTTATCATATTATTTCAAAACTATTATTATCATTCTTCCAATTATGTCACATACCTTCACATTATATCCAAAAGTGTTATATATTGTTATTTTACAAGAAATTCTTTATTTTTAACATTTTACTCATTAAATATATACTAATTCTTATTTATTTGAATTAGGTACCAATATTCTCAATTATGGACACCTAGTTCTTCTATGGATATTATTTCTCTTAACATCATACCTTACATTATCTCATGTGACATATTTTGTGGCTCTATATATTGTTATGAGAACATTAGGTTATAATTGTTTTGTGCATATATGTTAGGGTGATTTATTCATGCCTTACCATATTAGGGTTACAATTAACTACTATTAGGTATATGTTCATCCTTGTTTGTCTAAGTCCAAAGAATCAAACTTTGTATCCTACAAGGCAAATGATTAGGGTCAGGAGGCTAGGTTTTAGTTTGTTACACTCATTCTCTTAAAGACTTAGTACATTTAACCCTGTTGGTTGTGTTATACATGACCTCCAGACACAACATGTGATTGGTAGAGGGTATGAATTTGTAGGTCTCTACAATCTCGCTCTGACTTCCTAAGTGTATGTAGCATCTGCTACACTTTATATCCATGGTTGGATTGGAAAAATGTCTCCAAATAAACCAAAGATTCTTCATGCTTGACTATCTAGTCTTGGTAAATTAGAATGTCGGTTATGTTATATAGGAAAGCACCATTGATCCAACTTTATGGCTAAGGATGAGATGAGTGTTAAGCATAGTTTGAGACTATTCTTTCTGATTTTTGGGGAGCGTGTTGTTTCATTTATTTATGACTTTTCTGAAGTCACATGGTTATATTTAATGAAAGATTGTTTGAAGTTTTTTTATCTATAATCCTATGGCTTTACAATGATATTGAAACATAGTTTTCTCAGTGTATTTGTATTCTTTGAACTGATAATGCCAAATAATATTTTAGTCATGATCTCAATAAATTTTTATCCTCAAAAGGATTATAAAACAATCATCTTTCCTACATACACCCAAAATGGGGTGTTTGTACAAAAGAACCATCATATTTTTGAAACAACCCACACTCTTCTTTTATACATGAAAGTCCCAAAAGAGTTTTGGGGCAAAGTTGTTCTTACCCCTACATATCTAATTAACCACATGCCATCATCCACCTTAAACAACCACATGCCATTCCAAGTCCTTTATCCAAACCATCCCATTTATAATGTTTCTCCTAAAACTATTGGATGTGTTTGTTTTGTTCACAATGTTGGACCCGGTAGGGATAAACATAGTTTGAAGGCTTCTAAATGTGAGCTCTTTGGTTATTCCAAGACTCAAAAGGGATATAGATGTCAAAATTATGTTGAACGCAAATGTATAGTATATGTTGATGTCACCCTTTTTTAAAGAAACTCCATTTTTTTAGAGGCTCAGCATGTCGAGGAACTTGGGGAAGCTCTCTCACATCCCACATTTATTGAAATATTGTCTCTGACCCCCCTGTCCAAGTTGAATTACATGTGGAGGCAAAAAGTATAGAGAAAGTATTAGACTCCTTCAATCAATACTTAGTCTGCAGACCCTATCATCAACAATAATTCTCTTAATCTACCTATTACACTTTGGAAAGGAAAATAGTCATATAATATACATCCTATTTCCAATTTTGTTTCCTATGACTATTTATCTTCCTCATACAAAGTTGTTATCTCATCCATTTATGATATTACTCTATCTAGTTCTATATCTATTGCAATAGGTCATCCAAGCCAATGTTTTGATATGGAAGATGATAAGAATTTTCTCTGACTAAATTACACATGGAGTCTTGTTGCTACTCTAAAATACAAGGCTATTTTGGGCTGCAGATGGGTCTTCTCAGTAAAAGTAGGGCTTAATGGTTCTCTTAATTGTCTCAAGGCTAATCTAGTAACCAAGGGATATACTCAAGTATCAGTAGAAGACTACCTTGAGGCCTTTTCTCTACTAGCTAAATTGTCATTTGTTGACTTTTTAATTCTATAGTTGCTCATTTTTTTGGCCTCACATTAGCTTGATGTTAAGAGTGATTTTCTCCATGGTGAGGAAATTTATATTGAGAAATCTCTTGGGTTTGTTGCTTAGGGGGAGTCGCATATTGTTTATTGGCATAATAAGTCACTCTACGGGCATAAACACTCTACATGAGCATGGTTCATCAAGTTGAATCCCACAATCCTAGAATTTGGTCTCCTATGATTTGATCTTGATAATTTAGTATTCTATCAACAAGGGTCCTCATGTGTTGTCCTCCTTATTGTGTGTGTTGATGATATTGTTATCACTAGAGATAATCAACATGGTATTCTACAACTCAAGCACTTTCTTCAAATTAAATTTCACACTTAACATTTAAGACACCTAAAATACTTTTTGAGTATCAAAGTAGCAAGATCTCCAGATTGCATTCTTATATCACAAGTAAAATACACTCTTGGTCTACTTAAAGAAAGGCCATGTTGGAGCAAGACCTGTGGATACTACAATGGATCTTAGAGTCAAGTTATATAAGGAGTAGGGGAGCCACTTGAATAACCATGCAGATATAAAAGACTGGTCAGAAAACATAATTATCTTATTATCACTCATCCAGATATATCCTTTGCTACTAGTGTGGTTAGTTAATCTATGGATAAACCACATACTAGTCATATAGTTACTATCATCCAAATTCTTCGATATCTCAGAAAGATTCTAGGCAAAGGAATATGGTACTCAAATCATGGACATCTCAAAGTACATGGATTTTTAGATGTTGATTGGGCCAGATGTGTGAATGATCACATGTTTATTTTCAGATACCATGTATTTAGGGGAGGCAATCTAATATCTTGGATAAGCAAAAATTAGACCATACTAGCATGATCTATGCTTAATCTGAATACCAAGCCATGGATCATGCAATAGTGATCTCTTATGGGTCACATCCTCAAAGAACTTGGGTACAACCAATCTGAGGCATTGGACCTCCTATGTGATAAGAAAGATACTTTCCACATTGCTTCCAACCCATTTTTTCTTGAATGATCTATTCACACCAAGGTTGATTGTCATTTCATTTGGGGAAAGATACAAGCTAAGTAAATCATGCTTGTTTCAGTCCCATCTAAAGATCAAGTAGAAGATATATTTACTAAATCCCTTAATGGTTGTAGGGTCAAATTCTTATGTAACAAGCTTGGTGCCTATGATATATATGCACCAGTTTGAGGGGGGATGTTAATATAATATGTATTTATAAATCACTATTCTTTTATTCTATTCCTTTGTATATATGTGATTAGTCCCATAATGCATGATTGGGTTATTGCCCCTCACCTAGATCCATATATGTATAGGTGTGCCCTGTTAATACAAAGACAAAATGTTATATCCCCAATTTTGATAAAATTGAATGATATAAATATAAAGTATGATTGGATAAATAATTTTTTCCAATGATATACTTGATCGAATAATAGTGTTAATTGCCTTTGTGGCATGGGTGCTTGTGGAACAAGATGAATAAATAAAATGAATTCATACATGAATAAAAGATAATGATTTTTGAAATATTGCCTAAAAGAAATATGGAACAATATGTAAGTTTCCATAAGAAAATTAAGTACATAAGATGAATATTCTAAAAGTGGGAGGAAAAGGACATTGCTTAGGACAATGATAATTGTTTTAACTAAATGTCTAAAAGAGCATGTTTTGTATGAAAAACATATCCCATAAATCCCACTCACCAAATAGATGGGAAAGGAGTTTAATGAATTCGTATTTTGGGTTGAACAGATATATCAAAGAGAGAAAGATAGGGAGTTTACTTGGTGGTGTTTCGTAGAATCAACAAGATAACTCTTGATAATAAGAATAAAAGGATTGAAAACCAATAAGGAAAGAAGTGATTTTGGGTAACTTACATTAAAGTTACTATCAAGGCTTATGGAGGCGGAGTTGGTAGATAAAGTATGGACTCTTTTAGGTTTTCCCCTAGGAAGCATATCAATATATAGAGGTCGTGGGGAATCCTCATCATAACCATGAGACCAGTGGATAGCCTTGAACGCCAGGAGGATGGCTCCCCGTAGAGATCAACTTCTTGTGAGTAGGGCACCCACCAAGCCCTACGTCTGATGAACCGCAGAACTAGTCTGCAACCTGATCCCCGACAACTCCCATGATGATCGATGCATGGGATCCTTGAGAAGTTCACGACAGCACCCCAAGCTATTCCGCCATCCTGTCTTCTTCTCCAAAACACTGGAGTGATGGATGCGACGACCCCATGCCAACCCAAGAAGCGCAAGGTTATGCCCCAGTTCATGGACCTTCCAGCGCGAAGGAGGCTTTCCTTGCAATCTATTTCCTCAGGGCGGAGGAGGAGAATGGTAGCACAGGATGCCTACATCATGGTAGAGACACATCGCTCCCGTCAAGTCAACCCCCCTCGATCTGTCGACGATGAAGCCTGACGGATGAGGCTGGCTGGGAGCCTAACGCTGGGTGATGGCCGCCACAGATGGAACCCAGGTTGAGGTCGGCGTACATGATGGCTGCAGTCACACCGACTGGCATGGTGGTGGCCCTTGGCCATTGGCTCGCTCGATCGAGAATCCAGCAGCGGCGTCGCCTCATCCTCGGGACAACGAGTCCAACCGGTGAAGTCTGCCAATGGTGGGAACTAGGTGAGGGAGGAAGATATGAGGAGGGCGGCTATGGAGGGAAGGGTCGAAGAGACTGGTTGGTCTTGTATTGATCGCATGGTAAGGAGCGCTAGCCGTAAAGCGAGTCTGCATCTACGAACGGCGGGCAGCGCCTCGTGCAGGATTAGAGAGAGAGAGGGAGGCCTTATTTTACAACCCCAAATTTTGGGTTCATTTGTTGAGAAATTTAATTTCTCATAATAAAGATAAATGAACAAATAATGGATGAATGCATGGATTTCATTTGCAATAGCCTTGTCGTTTGATTTGTGGGCTTTATTGGCTATTGGGCCCAATAACAAGGATATTCAATTAATTAATGAATAACTGGGATTTTGAGATAAGAAAGGTGTGGAAACCTCTAGAAGGCAAATCCAAAGAAGATTTCGTGCCTCTTAGATTCCTTGGGTACCAAGGAGTCCAAAGTTGCTTAAATAGAGCAATAAGAAAAGAAGAGATCTATTAAGTATTTCTTTATTAAGAAAGAAATTAGAAATAATGATAATAAATGAAAAGAGGTATATTTTTGAGTTATCCTTAGTGGATTTTCGTATCCCAAGGATTCCTAATACTAAAAGGACTTCCAATGGGAATATAGAGGAGAGGTAAAGAGAAATCCTTAAAAAGAAAATTGAAAAGGAAAATAAATTGATTAATAAAAGGGAAATATGAGAATTAACTATTAAAAGAAGATAATGCTAAACTATTATTCCCCAATATGGGAATTCGTGCCTTTGGGTTTCCTTGAGGTCCAAGGGACCCAAATTAAGAAGATAAAAGCAAAAGAAATAAGGATATGAATTAATTGGGAGTATTTAATAAGAAATCTTGGGAGAGAAGAAATCCCGTTCATACATTGCTTTTTGATTCCCAAATTTTGTACAAAGATAGACAATTTTAAAAGGAACTTTCCTTTAAAATTTGAGACCAATCAGAGTTAGGGATTGAGTGATATTAATTTTACAAGATATAGCCAATTTGGGAATTTCCCTAAATTAAATAATAAATGAATCTGCTTTCCTTTGAACGTGAGCAATCCAGCCCATTGGATCTTGATCCAACGGAAATTGCTCATCGTCTAAGTCCCGCTGGGACTAGGACTCTGAGGTTTATAGGTTGATTTTGTGATCCATTTTTCTCGCGATCCTTTGATCATGCAAGCTGGGTGTTGGTCCCATTGAACTCAGGAGAAGGAATCGTGAAGATTCCACCCTGGTTTCTCTAAGTTTCATCGCCAAGCAAGGAAACGCCCAACTGGGCAGGTCTCTGCCTCGACCCTATAAATAGGGGAGGGCAATAGAGGGCACCGTCATCCCATTTCCCTAGTCCACACCCAGCGGCGGAGCATCAGGAACCTATTCATGATTTCAATTGCACCAAAGAGCCTGACCTACACCCCCGGAATCTCTGTGACCCTCGCCGGAGTCCGGCGAGTAGGGGACAACCTCGACGAAGCTCGGGTGGGCAATTGAGGACCTCGACGTGTTTGACGGAGCAAGGCGAAGCTCCCTGGCCCATCACTTTGCTCACAGGAGGACGACAGCCCTGAGTCAACTCCCACGTTGACCCTCGGGTCTCCTGTGTGTGGCGCAAGAAGGAAGACGAAGACCCCTGGTCAATTACCAATCTACCCCTCCGCGCTCTACTATCGGGTAAGGAAATTCCGGTCCTTTGCATCTTTTGACCGCGTGTTAAGGTGCACGTGATCATGGTCGCTGGATCCTAAGTGGACCACCGGACCATTGATCGTGCGATCCACGTTTTTCCTAATTAGTTGATAATTGGATAAAAATGATTTATCTTAGAAAAATTATAACTGGAGCTAGGAAGCTCGGATGGAAAAACTTAATACATGAAAAATGACAAGAAAAATATGAGGGATTTAATAAAAATAGTTTGAGACCCTGAATCTGACTCGTTTTGTAAAAGTATATTTCTAGAATAGAAAAAGGGTTAATTTGTGGATAAAAACCCTAATTGTTGATAAAAAGGGGTAATTAGTCTTGCAATTAAGTTAATTCGAGTATGGTTAACTTATTTTCTATTTTAGAGAATTATTAACCTATTTTGATGATAGAATTACAAGTTTAGGGTTTATGTGGATTTAAAAAGTTGGAAACCCTAATTTAGAAAAGAAATGATAAAGTAATTCGAAATTAGGGTTTAATGGACTAAGTCTGATCTTAGGAATCTTGATGGATGATAAATTAAGAAAATTAGGGTTTGATGTATAATTTGATAAAAATAAGGTAAAAGGAATAAAAAGGAAATAAAACCCTAATAATGGTCAAAACCCTAAAAAGGGCAAATAACCTAAGAAACCCTTAGAAT
The DNA here is from genome assembly GCA_963693085.1 of Alisma plantago-aquatica. Lineage (NCBI taxonomy): Eukaryota > Viridiplantae > Streptophyta > Magnoliopsida > Alismatales > Alismataceae > Alisma > Alisma plantago-aquatica. The sequence goes on from OY856412.1 coordinate 1,006,830,686, forward strand.
TATTGAATCATAATGACATGATTAATAATAGAGGAATTAAATGCCTTTTTCAGGGGCTTGTGTGTGTGCTTGCTTGATTTCCTGGTCGATTAAGTTAATTCTGCATTCAAGCCTACATAACAGGTATGTGGTTATGCTTATGACTAACCGATGTAGTTTTCCGGGATTTTGTCGATGTTTTCATCATGAACTGAATTAAACTGTTGGATGTTTTAATTCAAGCAAATTATAAAGTGAATATGATTATCACATAAGAAGTTATGCCTACTAGCTCAGATCTCAGTCCCTCCTGTAGTTTGATGGGTGACCTAGTAAAAGGATACTAATGGGGTAGGCCATCAGGTCTGTAAATGACTTAGTAAATGGCTACCAAGGAGGTAGGTCCATCAAGTCATATCGAGTTAGAGATTGGACTTCCTACGGGGAGTGCCATGCAACTCAACCCTAGGTATTGGTCTACCTGCCAGGTAGGATCATGCAGGGTATAATGAAGATCCACCAAGTGAGAATGGTGGTATCCATGTCCACTGCAGGGACACTACAGGGATAAGGGATAGGAAGGGATTGAGTAGTACTGCTTAAAATGTAATTTGAATGTTTAATGATAATTGGTTACCTACCTTGTTACTATAGTTGAACCAATTTTTGTGATCCCCCACATACCAGCTTTGTGCTGATCGTGTTTTTGTTTGTCGGCGTTTTAGGTATAAACCCTAAAGGAACAAACAGTAAATTGTCACATTGCCAAAAATAAAAAGTAAAGTGCCACGAGGATTAGATAGAGTAGATTCAAGCAGTGGATACTTAGAATCTCCAAGTTTTTCAAAGGTAAACAAATTTTAATTTTTTTTCCTGCCAATATTCAGTTTAGTAGTAGAATTTTATAATTATCATTGATTATTTGCTGGACCTTTGATCCTGTAAATTGGTTAATGGCTCTGACCTCTGGGTCTCCCTTAATTGGGGGTTACCGGGAGGCGGGGTTGTTACAATTGGTATCAGAGCGTAGGTTCACCATCTAATAATTAATAATTATTAAATTTTACAAATTCCGTAGAACCGAGGGAGTTATTAGAGGATTTTCTGAAAGACTGAGGTGACTAGAAAAGGATCACATCCGGGGGCTGGCAAAATTTTCCTCCGCACCGCTAGTCAGAATACGAGGACTCCCGGATCGTGTGACTGCATGGTCGATGTCTTAGGATAAGACTCAAAATAAGATACCTTTAGGACTCTCTCATCTTGTTCGTCCCTTCTCAACTCAAATTCTTTTAAGGATTTTAAGGATTAGGGTTTTCTCTCTCTTTCTCATCCTCATGTGACATGGGTAAGCAAATTAAGGATTAAGGAATCCTCCACAAAAAATTAATAAAAAGCATGTAAATAAGATGTCATGGACATAAGCTTAATAGAGTAAGCGTAAAGAAATAGATACATGCTTAGGCCTGATGACACGAGATGTCATTGCCCTCAGGAGAGACCTGAGGATGGACCTCCTTGTTAGGAGGGTGAGTAGAGAGAGAGTTAGTCTTGGAGGTAGAGACCTCCATTAAAAGTAGAAACCTAGCACATCCTTTGAGGATGATGTTAACCCTAACCCTAAGTGAAGGTCATAGAGAAAGATGACATGATGAGTTAGATATCATTGTTGACCGAGTGTTTGGTTGGACATGTATTTGGGATACCATAAGAGGTTAAATGATCAAGTACCATGGCAACCCAACCCTGGAAAGGGTCATGCATGTTAGAGTGAAGGATAGCTCCTTCATCGATAAGGTTAGAGAAGAACCTATAGTTACCCTATGGGCTGTTGCAAGTAGGATATAGCTCGCACCCCCGAGTACGTCAGTAGTGCTGACAGTAAGATGAAACCCTGGCCAGAAGGGCACAACGGATGGCTTATGAAGTAAACATAAAGAGCTAATGATGATGTTGAGTCAAACAGGAGTTGAGCAAAGGCTTCACCCAGGCAGGGATATGCTCGTGAGCTTGATCCAATTTCATGGAGAGATGACCTCCAGTTGTAGGACTGGAGGTGGAGTTAGCTCTGGAGAGAGAGAGCAGGAGTTGAGCAAAAGAATCCCAAGACATGAGGAACAGTGGGCAGTTGAGGATGATGCGACCTAGGTGAATGATAGCGGTTGCCTTATGCTTGACCCCTGAAGGCTGATGATGTCTTGGTTAGCTTGAGAGTAACCAAACCCAGGAGAGAGGGTGATGCTTCTATAAGTGATTACCTACTGGATGAGATAAAGAGTGCTTTAGACCCTAAGGAGGTTAAGTCACCAGTTGGGAGGCTTTATACCTAGTTAGTTGTCCTAGAAGAGGTATCAACTCCAAAGTGTTAATTGAGTAGGAAGATCATGGGAGTACATGACATACCTTGGACATGCTTGATTCGTGGTTAAGAGATTGAGCATGCAGTTGGATACCCAAAGGAGAACCTAGGGTTCCTAGGCCTAAGAGGGGAAGCTGTGTATCCGATGCTCATAATGAGGTTTGAGTCTCTATAGTTTCAAGCATGGTACTCTTAATGTGTAGAGGTAAAGGAAACCCCTCGAGGTAAGGGTAGGTTTGATGAACCCCTCACCGCTAAGTTGGTCTAATGCTGAGAAAAAGAACAAATATGACCTAGCATGGTTTAATAGGTGGTCTTCTTGTACCTTAGTAGCTGCTGGGTTAGGCATGCTCATGAGAATGTAAACCCTATGGACGGTTGTGACCTTGTTGTCAAGAGTTGTAGTTTCCTCCCATCCTGGGAGAGGGATCCTTTGGTAGGAAGTTTACCAGTTTGGTTGGTTTTGAGGTAACCTGAGGAGGTTTCATAGGATCTTGAGAAGCTAAGTGAAAAGTACATGGCATGAGGATGAACCTGTAGACCCATACATAATCATCTCTGAAGTGCATGTGGATGCGTTACCATGGAGGTAACCGATATGGGGCCTGACCAAGGTAGGCAGGTTGCCATGACCCCTATGAAGGGATGGAAGACAGTCATGAATGCAGAAAGAGAGATGATGAAGACTTGGGTAAGGTTCTAAGTTAAACATGTACTATGATATAATCTTAAGGCTATCCTAGGGTCAGGTAGGGATAAGACCGATGGAAGAAGGAGTTGCCTACTTCCCAAGTTGCACATGACCATAGGGTCGGGAGGTAACAGCTATCATTGTCTGAGGGCCATGGGTTGGGAGATTGATCACCTTCATGAACTCATGTGACCCAAAGGGCAAATGAGTAGGGCACTCTCTGGTGCATATGGGAAGAGGGATGACCCCAAAAGTGCCAGCTCCCTATAGACCTAGAGGAGATGACCCAGGAATGTGCTCAGACCAAGTAAGTTCGAGGCCAGTTTTCCATGGAAGTAACTCTGATATAATGATGATTGTGATATAGAGACATGAGTTGCACGTTTCAACGGAGATTTGAAGGTGTACTGGCGAGGTGGGTTGTACCATCCCTACTCTTGGAATAGGAAGAACTCTGTATTTGGATGGCCGCCAAATGCTTATTTCTTCTTGTTATGAGAGTGGGAGATAGGACAGTATGCATGCCACACACCAAGGACAAGGATGTTGTGAATTGTGATAACACCCGAATTTGCGCATATTTTCTATGCATTTTATCTATAGTTTTGCACCACTTTAGTCTTAATATGCACTCTTTTGTTCATGTTTTATGTTTTCTGTCTCTCCATTAGATAATATAGTGAAAATAACCAATAATGTAGCTAATTAGTCTGTTTTAGACTTGCAGGCACTGAAACTAGCCAATTTTGGGACTCTCAAGTACCGAACCAGAAAATACAAGAATTCCAGCATCTGCATGGTCTGGCCGATACGGCCGCACCGCCCGACACAGTTGCGCTGACCGACACGGCCGTGCTGACCGACACGGCCGCGCCGCCCGACACGGCCGCGCCGACCGATACGACCGCGTCACCTGATACGGTTGCGTCGCCCGATACGGCTGCGCCGATCGATACAGCCCGCCGCCCGATACGGCCTGGCCAATACAGCTGCCGGAATTCTTGTCGACACAGTCTCCGGGCGACATTCATATTTGCCCACCTGATGCCTCAAGATCGAAGCCACGGATGAAGGACACGTGGACCAATAAAATCTACAACTCCCATCAGCTCATTGCCTATAAATAGCAGCTGCCTACCTACAAGAGCGGGAGAAGAGCCGGAGGGAGGACCCTGCAAGAGCTAGTGCCTAGACCAAGGAGCTAGTGTGTTGGGTTCCCCAAGAGTCTACTGCCTGATACGGTCGCGCCGACCGATACGGCTGCGTCGACCGATACAGCTGTGTCGCCCGATACGGCTACACCGACCGATACGGCTGCGTCGCTCGATACGGCTGCGTCGACCGATACGGCTGCGTCGACCGATACGGCTGTGTCAACCGATACGGTTGCGCCGACCGATACGGCTGTGTTGCCCGATACGGCTGTCGCCCGGTACGGTCTAGAGAGAGAGAGAGAGAGAGAGTCGAGGAGTCCAGAGGGATGAAGAGAAGACCTAAAGATCGAGATCCGGCCTACACAGGGGCCGAGGAGCGAGAGCCACCTCTCCTCTACGGGCTATATCTCTTCCCTCTTCTCTTTCATTCTACTGCATTCCTTTGTTTCTTGTACAAACGATGTTTATCCATCTTTGTTCGGTGCCAGCTATGCTTGTCTATGGCTAGTTAGCTCCTTCTTGGCTATGTGGCCCAATCTGGGCATGTTTATATACTTTTGCCTTAAGCAAGTAGATTCATATCAGATCTAGTATGTTGCATGTTCTATTTTCTCTTTCCAAGTTATGATTGCTAGTTTGGTTGATCTCTTACTCGCTTGAACTGTTGTTTCTGCCTGTATCGAGAGATCTGTTGTAGGAATAGCTAAGAGATGATAGTTTGGATCTGAACCTGAGAGGAGGATGATCCAAGGTATTCTGTTCCTAACACCCCAGAATATCCTAAGACCTGAGAGGGAACTTAGTATATTCCGCGGTGTTGATATGTCATTCCTTGAGAGAGGGTCGATGACATATCGTTGATGGTTTTAGTCACGCATCGCGAGAGCGAGTGGGATGACCCCACATGACAGATGCCACCGTGCATACTAGATGCTTGCTTGGGTGTTCGAGGGTTGTCTACGCCCGAGAACGAGTGCATAGACTGCCCCATTTGTGGTTACATAGCCAGGAACTCTCTTTCTCTATTTAGTAGACTCGCGAGCTCTGTTTTGTTTTGATTTGTTTTCTTTGTTTTGTTTTATAGCGTGACAACCCGCTAGACTAGTTCTAGCAATTACTTTTATCACATATTGTTTCGGCTTATCTGACTATAGAACAAAAATATGTTGCGTCCTAAACGTCACCACATCCCTGTGTTCGACCCCGTACATCTACTTCGACCCCGTAATAACGTTGCGGGGGCCTAGAAGGTTTCGGGTTATAAATTTAAAGCTTGATTCCTTCCTTTGTCCCGCGTTCGTTTCCGAACGTGTGAAAAAGGCCGGTCAACTTTTGGCGTCGTTGCCGGGGACGTAGTTTTCCACGTTTACACGCCTAGTTGATTTTTGTTCTGTCACTATAAGTCTGTATATACATGCATAGTTTTCCTCTTGCTTTACACATACTTGTTCATATATACTAACTCCCTTTTCTTTTTTCTCATACGTTTTTCAGCCATGGACCTTGCTTCCGCAAGACAAGTCATCTTGTCCACCTGTCCTCCTGAGTTTTTCTGCAGTTCCGACTGCTAGCAAATAATTGAAGGACGTGCTCTGCAACTAGTCGAGTTATACTCACCTCCACCGTCGTCATATGTTCAAATTCCAACAACGGAGACCGCCAGTCAGCCCTCGACCCCCATGCTATCATGGGATCAAGTACTGATTAAGACGGTGGAATTAGCTGGAGAAAGTGTCAAAGCACCCACCTCCCTAGTTCCTCATGTCCAAGAAAACATCGATCCACTCCAACAGTTATTAGACAAGTAGGAGCATCATCTCAAAGTAGCCACAGAGGCTGCAGACTGCAGTAGAAGTCTACTTCAAACTGTTGAACAAGGATTCATCCTAAAGCATCAGTTTGATACAGTGGGTTCCCCTTATATGTGCATGGCAGAATCGACAGATCTCAAAAGCATTGCTGCTCAAGTACAACAACTTCATGATAAAGATGTTGAACAAGGAAGGAGGCTCCAAGAGCTCATCGATTTGGTTAATATTCAGTTACAACTGCCATCACAAGACAATAAAGACATTAGTCATCAAGACCATTCCATTGGGTCTGAAGTGGAGTATGCACCATCATCCTATTCAGACCATCAACTAGATTCACCAGGATTTTTCTGTGAAGACCAACCCACTTGGGGAAGCCCTTCATTCTATCTAGATGACCCAACTGATGAACCAATGAGTCATAGACATGAATGGGTCTATGATGACGATGATGAAGACTCGAAAAGCCAATCGACCTCACAACCAAAAGGTTGGTTTGAGGAACCAGAGTTAGATATTGAACCAGACCAGAGTGACATTTCTCATATTGAGACTTGTCATTTCGCTTTGAGCAGTACACCAACCATGGTTTGGAACAATTTGTTTGACGACGACGATGACAGCTGCTCGACATGGAGCAGTGAGTATAGTAACAAAGACGAGTTGGAGCAGCACGAGCCATCATTCGCCACCACCCCTTTACAAGGCTTGGTGGATGTCAAGGGGGTAGGATGGACGGTTCACTACAACATGGTTGTTGAGCATGAAGACACCCCTGACTCCACGCCAGGTGATAAGCTTGGGGTGGTAGAACCACAAACAGATTCTTCAGGGGGTACTTTTTGCTCAGAAGATGATTGCATGACTCAAACGGTACATGAAGATCTATCTGAGCATCCAACCTCAAGTGCGGAGATGGAGAGAGAGGATATGAGTCCTCAAGATAACGTCCAACCTCTCTCATCTATCTCATCCTGTGTCGACATCCCAGGACCTTCATTTTCAGAATCATATAATGAAAGGTACCCTGAGGATGATATGCCGAAGAATTCATCCCAGTGCAGTTCAAGCCACTTCCAGCACAAAGATGACTTCACCGAGTCGCCGGATTTCACTTCGCTTCTTCGGACTCGGCAGGGCCAACACATCCGCCAATTCTACTCCTACTATGAGGCGGAACCCGTCGGCAAGACACAGGTGACACTGGTCCCAAAACTTAGGATTTGGGATCCCAGTGTCGGTATCATGGGGCAACCACCCCCTTTTCTTTTACCCACCCTCCCACCCTTTTATTACAATAATTTTTGACTTTCATGTTCTTGTTAGTTAGTTTCTTTCCTCTAACCGTTTTTATATCCTTGCATTCATGCATCATCTTTAGAAATTCAATAACTGTCGTTAAGATCATGCATTCCTGCCTCACTATCTCAAGTTTAAGTCTTGCTCGAGGACGAGCAAAACTTTAAGCTTGGGGTGGTAGGCTCTGCCCTTCTTTCTCTTCACCCTTCTTGCATGCATGTCTATTTCCTGCATTTAATCTTAAATTTTCAAAATGTTCAGCTTTTTATCTTTGCAATTATGGCTATGTGGTGCGAATCTAATAGATAAATGCTTGAATGTATGCATAGACGCACAGTTTTCATCTTAAAAATTGCTTGACCTTTTGCTTGACTTGCTCTTTGACTCTTTCCTTGAGTTTGGTAATAAATCTAAGGTTATGTCCCTTTTTCATAGCTTAAAGCTAAATTCCCTTGATCTATGTCGTGTATGGCAAATCCATGGTAAAGGACCGTTGGAATGAGCTAAATCATGATTAAAGTCTCCTAGCTGTGAATTTCACAAGCTTGCCTCTATTCTAAGGATTCTTAAATCATAATTGCTACTTCTCACACATGTATCAAGCGGATTATGGTGGGCTTTGAGCTATGATCAAGATGAAATGTTTCTCCTTGATGGACTACGTGCCTTCTCACATTAGATTGAGTCAAAAAGATGAAAATATAAAAATGTGCAAAAGAGGCTTGGCCGCCCAAAAAATCCCAAAATATCTATATAGTTCTCACCCAAGCCTACAAATAGAATGCAGATGATAAAAGCCTAAATGTGAACAATAAATGAGTGCTTGTTTTCTCTTTTAGGAGAGTTGAGGATGGTGCCCAGCCGGTGTATGACTGCGCTCACGAACGCGGGTATGTCGCGCCTGGTAGTATCACTCCAAATGCTCATTAGAGAGTCACTAGGAACCCCTAGGAGACCTATGAGATCATCTCAGTAGCAGGGTTGGTTTGAGCGCAGTACGAGGAGTTCATCTCACTGCTTTGGACCAACTGGTTCGGACTGCAGGGACTGTTGCTCGCTACATGGACCAACCTGACGCAGATCGGGATCCTCAGAAGTCATTAGAGTCTTTTTGCTTTGTTTCTTAGGACATGAATAAGTGAGAGGCGTGGTATTCCTGATTGGTTTCCATGGATTCATGGTGATGGCTCATTGCTCATCACTCGCGTGATCACCTGTGTGACAACTCTTTCATGTTTAAACAAATATGATCCAAACCCTCATGAGTATCACCAGGTTGTAGTTAATTCACTTAATCTTGCTTGGAAGCTCTTTGATCTTGCTTTGGCAGGATTGTGCCTGAAAGGTGGGGGTTTGTTCTGAAACGACATGGATCAGGAGAATTGATGTTTTAAATTGTTTTTCTTAACCTTAGCATTTATTGCCAAGCTTAATTTGGATGTTATCTTTTTGTTCTTTGAGCCCAGTTTTGCTTGAGGACAAGCAAATTTAAGCTTGGGGTTGTTGACAACACCCAAATTTGCGCATATTTTCTATGCATTTTATCTATAGTTTTGCGCCACTTTAGTCTTAAAATGCACTCTTTTGTTCATGTTTTATGTTTTCTGTCTCTCTATTAGATAATATAGTGAAAATAGCCAATAATGTAGCTAATTAGCCTGTTTTATACTTGCAGGCACTGAAACTAGCCAATTTTGGGACTCTCAAGTACCGAACCAGAAAATACAAGAATTCCAGCATCTGCATGGTCTGGCCGATACGGCCGCACCGCCCAACACAGCCGCACCTCCCGACACGGCCGCGCCGACCGATACGACCGCCTGATACGGTTGCGTCGCCCGATACGGTTGTGTCGCCCGATACGGCTGCACCGACCGATACAGCCCGCCGCCCGATACGGCCTGCCCAATACAGCTGCCGGAATTCTTGTCGACACAGTCTCTGGGCGACATTCATATTTGCCCACCTGATGCCTGAAGATCGAAGCCACAGATGAAGGACACGTGGACCAATAAAAGATACAACTCCCATCATCTCGTTGCCTATAAATAGCAGCTGCCTACCTACAAGAGCGGGAGAAGAGCCGGAGGGAGGACCCTGCAAGAGCTAGTGCCTAGACCAAGGAGTTAGTGTGTTGGGTTCCCCAAGAGTCTACAGCCTGATACGGTTGCGCCGCCCGATACGGCTGCGCCGACCGATACGGCTGCGTCGACTGATACGGCTGCGCCGACCGATACAGCTGTGTCGCCCGATACGGCTGCGTCGACCGATACGGCTGCGTTGACTGATACGGCTGTGCCGACCAATACGGTTGCGCCGACCGATACGGCTGTGTCGCCCGATACGGCTGCCGCCCGGTACAGTCTAGAGAGAGAGAGTCGAGGAGTCCAGAGGGACGAAGAGAAGACCCAAGGATCGACATCCGGCCTACACAGGGGCCGAGGAGCGAGAGCCACCTCTCCTCTATGGGCTATATCTCTTCCCTCTTCTCTTTCATTCTACTGCATTCCTTTGTTTCTTGTACAAACGATGTTTATCCATCTTTGTTCGGTGCCAGCTATGCTTGTCTATGGCTAGTTAGCTCCTTCTTGGCTATGTGGCCCGATCTGGGCATGTTTATATACTTTTGCCTTAAGCAAGTAGATTCATATCAGATCTAGTATGTTGCATGTTCTATTTTCTCTTTCCAAGTTATGATTGCTAGTTTGGTTGATCTCTTACTCGCTTGAACTGTTGTTTCTGCCTGTATCGAGAGATCCGTTGTAGGAATAGCTAAGAGATGATAGTTTGGATCTGAACCTGAGAGGAGGATGATCCAAGGTATTATGTTCCTAACACCCCAGAATATCCTAAGACCTGAGAGGGAACTTAGTATATTCCGAGGTGTTGATATGTCATTCCTTGAGAGAGGGTCGATGACATATCGTTGATGGTTTTAGTCACGCATCGCGAGAGCGAGTGGGACGACCCCACATGACAGATGCCACCGTGCATACTAGATGCTTGCTTGGGTGTTCGAGGGTTGTCTACGCCCGAGAACGAGTGCATAGACTACCCCATTTGTGGTTACATAGCCAGGAACTCTCTTTCTCTATTTAGTAGACTCGCGAGCTCTGTTTTGTTTTGTTTTCTTTTCTTTGTTTTGTTTTATATCGTGACAACCCGCTAGACTAATTCTAGCAATTACTTTTATCGCATATTGTTTCGGCTTATCTGACTATAGAACAAAAATATGTTGCGTCATAAACGTCACCACGTCCCTGTGTTCGACCCCGTACATCTACTTCGACCCCGTAATAACGTTGCGGGGGCCTAGAAGGTTTCGGGTTATAAATTTAAAGCTTGATTCCTTCCTTTGTCCCGCGTTCGTTTCCGGACGCGTGAAAAAGGCCGGTCAAGTTGGAACGTTGCTATAAGGAATAAGGATAGAGATGTGGAAGGAATGATACATGGATGGTTCGCAAACACTATGAGAGGTAGTGTAGCCATCTTATGAGGATGTTTTATCAGGAACTATGTGGAATTTGCAGATTAACCAAGGTCGAGTTCGATCACAGTGAGTATGAGCTTAGAGTTTCTTGATGAAGACAAACTTAGAGTTTGAGATGAGATGATAAGTAGAATACATGGAAGAGTATGTCTTCAACGTTACTTATTACCGAAGGATGTGAAGTGGTAATGGATGCTCTGGTGGAGATAGTGCTACCTAGTTTGGCTAGAAGGGAGTTGTTAGGCTAACCCTACGTTGGAAAGAAGATGTGTTTTGGCTAACACTCAGATGTAATGAGATAGGTTGAACAAGTTAATGATTGTTTGGTTAGTCAGTCTAGTCCTTGACGTAGTGAAAGGATGGTTTAGAGCCTCAGATGCACTTCTCTGGAAGGGAATGTGATGAAACCCTGATTAGAATGGTTTAGGGTTTCCGAGGTATCAAGCTTGAGGGATCATGACACACTGGAGATCATGATTTTAAGATCACCATATACCATGGTATTACTGAGATGGTAGCACTTTGGATGCTTAAGATGAAGATGCATGTGGCTTGTGGCCATGCATGATAAAGGTAAAGGACGAATACCAGTAACCCAGTGTACCAATATAGAGGATAAAAGAGTCCTTGAAAAGGAATGAGAGTTCATCACTATGGATGATGTGGAAACTCTCCCCTTAACCAAGGAAGATCAATGAGGGTTATGGTAGATCACCTTACCTAGATGACATGAAAAGAAGAGTACTGTCAAGTGACAGATCGGGTTGAACTACTTATAATAGAGAAAGAAATGGTTCAACAACACCATGATGCGAGTTCAAAAGTTCTTAGATTTGACCAAGGTTCGCTTCTATGAAGTGGAAGTAGGTACATGACAAGCTTGATGATAGTATATCACCCCTAACTAATGGTTAGTATGAACCAGACTAGAGGGTCTGATGAGCGCATGTGTGCTCATTCAGGATGATACATAGAAATAGATCTTATGATGTGATGTTAACCACCATAGCCTTTATCGGGATGTAAGAAGCTATATAAGGAGGGTGTGTCGGTCACCACTTCATTATAATGATGTTGGTAAAGGAGGCCTCGTGAAGGTCATAAAAGAACCACAATGTGTGCAGATGAAGTCGCTTGATCGTGTAATGGCTGAGAGAGAGCCAAGGGTGACATGCGTCACGAGCTAATACAAAGCAGCCTAACATGCAGTTCACTGTGGGAGAATATGTGATGTGAAAATCCGACCACTCTAAGCTAGAGCTATTAAAGCTGAGTCCCCGATAAATGGGTCCATTTGAGATGGATGGGTGGATATGTTTGTGTTTAGCTTGCCCCACAAGATAAAATGATGTGTAATGTGTTCCATGAGTCCGATCTAGAGCACTATGTGAGGTACCCAAGCCATGTGTTGAGCCCTGAACCTATTCAGCTTTTGAGAGGCTGAATTATCCTGAGTCACCTATGAGGGTACGATATACCAAGGTAAGAAAGAACTCAGATGGAAGAATATGAGATAATGAAGGTTCTTGGAAAACACCATGGGAAGGGGTGAATCCACATGGGAGTCATGATGGACTTATGAGGGGCTTATCATGTTTGTTTGCTTGCTTGATGGAATTTTGAGGGAAAAATTCTCATAAGAGGAGAAGGATGTTACAACCCCAAATTTTGGGTTCATTTGTTGAGAAATTTAATTTCTCATAATAAAGATAAATGAAAAAATAATGGATGAAGGCATGGATTTCATTTACAATAGCCTTGTCGTTTGATTTGTGGGCTTTATTGGCTATTGGGCCCAATAACAAGGATATTCAATTAATTAATGAATAACTGGGATTTTGAGATAAGAAAGGTGTGGAAACCTCTAGAAGGAAAATCCAAAGAAGATTTCGTGCCTCTTAGATTCCTTGGGTACCAAGGAGTCCAAAGTTGCTTAAATAGAGCAATAAGAAAAGAAGAGATCTATTAAGTATTTCTTTATTAAGAAAGAAATTAGAAATCATGATAATAAATGAAAAGAGGTATATTTTTGAGTTATCCTTAGTGGATTTTCGTATCCCAAGGATTCCTAATACTAAAAGGACTTCCAATGGGAATATAGAGGAGAGGTAAAGAGAAATCCTTAAAAAGAAAATTGAAAATTAAAAGAAATTGATTAATAAAAGGGAAATATGAGAATTGACTATTAAAAGAAGATAATGCTAAACTAGTATTCCCCAATATGGTAATTCGTGCCTTTGGGTTTCCTTGAGGTCCAAGGGACCCAAATTAAGAAGATAAAAGCAAAAGAAATAAGGATATGAATTAATTGGGAGTATTTAATAAGAAATCTTGGGAGAGAAGAAATCCCGTTCATACATTGCTTTTTGCTTCCCAATTTTCGTACAAAGATAGAGAATTGTAAAACGAACTTTCCTTTAAAATTTGAGACCAATCAGAGTTAGGGATTGAGAGATATTAATTTTGCAAGATATAGCCAATTTGGGAATTTCCCTGAATTAAATAATAAATGAATCTGCTTTCCTTTGAACGCGAGCAATCCAGCCCATTGGATCTTGATCCAACGGCAATTGCTCGTCGTCCAAGTCCCACTGGGACTAGGACTCTGAGGTTTACAGGTTGATTTTGCGATCCATTTTTCTCACGATCCTTTGATCATGCAAGCTGGGTGTTGGTCCCATTGAACTCAGGAGAAGGAATCGCGAAGATTCCACCCTGGTTTCTCTAAGTTTCATCGCCAAGCAAGGAAACGCCCAACTGGGCAGGTCTCTGCCTCGACCCTATAAATAGGGGAGGGCGATAGAGGGCACCGTCATCCCATTTCCCTAGTCCACACCCAGCGGTGGAGCATCAGGAACCTATTCGTGATTTCAATTGCACCAAAGAGCCTGACCTACACCCCCGGAATCTCTGTGACCCTCGCCGGAGTCTGGCGAGTAGGGGACAGCCTCGGCGAAGCTCGGGTGGGCAATTGAGGACCTCGACGTGTTCAACGGAGCAAGGCGAAGCTCCCTGGCCCATCACTTTTCTCGCAGGAGGACGACAGCCCCGAGTCAACTCCCACGTTGACCCTTGGGTCTCCTGTGCGTGGCGCAAGAAGGAAGACGAAGACCCCTGGTCAATTACCAATCTACCCCTCCGCGCTCTGCTATCGGGTAAGGACATTCCCGTCCTTTGCATCTTTTGACCGCGTGTTAAGGCACGCGTGATCATGGCCACTGGATCCTAAGTGGACCACCGGACCATTGATCGTGCGATCCACGTTTTTCCTAATTAGTTGATAATTGGATAAAAATGATTTATCTTAGAAAAATTATAACTGGAGCTAGGAAGCTCGGATGGAAAAACTTAATACATGAAAAATGACCAGAAAAATATGAGGGATTTAATAAAAATAGTTTGAGACCCTGAATCTCACTCGTTTTGTAAAAGTATATTTCTAGAATAGAAAAAGGGTTAATTTGTGGATAAAACCCCTAATTGTTGATAAAACGGGTAATTAGTCTTGTAATTAAGTTAATTCGAGTATGGTTAACTTATTTTCTATTTTAGAGAATTATTAACCTATTTTTATGATAGAATTACAAGTTTAGGGTTTATGTGGATTTAAAAAGTTGGAAACCCTAATTTAGAAAAGAAATGATAAAGTAATTCGAAATTAGGGTTTAATGGACTAAGTCTGATCTTAGGAATCTTGATGGATGATAAATTAAGAAAATTAGGGTTTGATGTATAATTTGATAAAAAAAAGGTAAAAGCAATAAAAAGGAAATAAAACCCTAATAATGGTCAAAACCCTAAAAAGGGCAAATAACCTAAGAAACCCTTAGAATTATTGAATCATAATGACATGATTAATAATAGAGGAATTAAATGCCTTTTTCAGGGGCTTGTGTGTGTGCTTGCTTGATTTCCTGGTTGATTAAGTTAATTCTGCATTCAAGCCTACATAACAGGTATGTGGTTACGCTTATGACTAACCGATGTAGTTTTCTGAGATTTTGTCGATGTTTTCATCATGAACTGAATTAAACTGTTGGATGTTTTAATTCAAGCAAATTATAAAGTGAATATGATTATCACATAAGAAGTTATGCCTACTAGCTCAGATCTCAGTCCCTCCTTTAGTTTGATGGGTGACCTAGTAAAAGGCTACTAATGGGGTAGGCCATCAGGTCCGTAAATGACTTAGTAAATGGCTACCAAGGAGGTAGGTCCATCAAGTCATATCGAGTTAGAGATTGGACTTCCTACGGGGAGTGCCATGCAACTCAACCCTAGGTATTGGTCTACCTGCCAGGTAGGATCATGCAGGGTATAATGAAGATCCACCAAGTGAGAATGGTGGTATCCATGTCCACTGCAGGGACACTACAGGGATAAGGGATAGGAAGGGATTGAGTAGTACTGCTTAAAATGTAATTTGAATGTTTAATGATAATTGGTTACCTACCTTGTTACTATAGTTGAACCAATTTTTGTGATCCCCCACATACCAGCTTTGTGCTGATCGTGTTTTTGTTTGTCGGCGTTTTAGGTATAAACCCTAAAGGAACAAACAGTAAATTGTCACATTGCCAAAAATAAAAAGTAAACTGCCAGGAGGATTAGATAGAGTAGATTCAAGCAGTGGATACTTAGAATCTCCAAGTTTTTCAAAGGTAAACAAAGTTTAATTTTTTTTCCTGCCAATATTCAGTTTAGTAGTAGAATTTTATAATTATCATTGATTATTTGCTGAACCTTTGATCCTGTAAATTGGTTAATGGCTCTGACCTCCGGGTCTCCCTTAATTGGGGGTTACCGGGAGGCGGGGTCGTTACACCTTAAGTCAGTAGAATGATAGCGAGGGGAAGTCTTGGGGTGGCACCCTCGGCTGAGAGGCCCGATGCCAGGGAACGCTAGGGCATCACCAGGAAGGGCGGCGAGTTCGTTCCTCGCAAAGGTGACGATGCGGAAGGCAGGTGTTCTACAGTTCACGTGGAATCATGCGCGTGAGGAAGAAGAAAGGACCTCGTTTGGGTTGGTGGGTAAATGGATCAAAAACCTGATTTGCGAGTTAGTGAAAGTGGTAATTGAAGAGGTAGCAAGCTCGCTGATGTGTCAAGCCCCGATTGGCCCAAATAAGGTTAGTTTGCAAAATTCATAGATAATGACTGGTAATTCGGAATTAGACAAACTTTATATGAAAATTGATCAAGAGAACGAGAGGAATCCAAATAAAATAATAGCAGAATCCGATTATGCTTCCTATTCTAAAAGTATGTACAATACATGTTCTAATGTGTTTACTGTAAAAGAAAGCCTAGTTTTGGTTAATATGATGCGTAATTGGACATATTCATTTATGTTAAGATAATGCCTGATCTAGACATGTATAATGAAGAAATCTTTGATAATGATGAATAATTGGACACTTTTGGGGAACACGCGGTTCATTGCAGGGAGCTCCCAGGTTTTAAATACAGACACGATCTTGTAAGAGACGTTCTATTTGATGTACTCAGACGTGCAGGTGTTGCCGCAAAGAAAGAGGCACCTGTGAACTTTTTAACTGATCCACAAGAGGGGAGATCCACACTGAGGCCTGCTGATATTTTGATTTTCGGATGGGTCGGAGGAAAACATGCATGTGTAGATCTGACAGGAGCTTCTCCATTGGTGGGATTGAAGAATGGGGTCTTCACAGCGGGACATGCTGCCCTTAAAGCTGCTTCATCCAAAGTGGTCAAGAATGAGAAAGCGTGAATTGAGAATCAACACGCCTTCATCCCTTTTGGATTTGATACTTTTGGATTTTTAGCACCCGAAGCTGTGGAGCTTCTGAAGAGGGTCCAAAAAGTTATGAATAGTAATATTATGACCCCTAAGTGTATGGATGTAGTGTTTCAAAGGATTGGATTTGCAATCCAAAAAGGATTAGCGGCACTGCTTATTGCCCGCTTATCTTCTATTTCGATGTAAAAAGTTCTTGTCTCTGCTAAATAAAAGTGATGAGTTTCCTTGTATATTAATAATCTTACATATGTTGTTTTAGGGTTTTGAAACCAATGTGGACATCTTGCTATGATCATAATATTAGTAATATGATTTAGGTTTCATGAATAGCTTAATATGTTTAAGATGATGATTAGGGTTTCACCTAATACGCATAACTGAGTTTGTAATCTTAGATACCACGATATGAAGGAATTAGGGTTGGTATCCCTAATCCTTGGTCCAAACATGAGATAACCCTAAACCCTAGTTTTGGAGCACATCTACATCTGAGTAATGTAATATGAATACATGGTGACACATATGTAGTATGCTTTGTTTCAGATACTTATTGATTACATGCTTTGTTGCTTGGATGTTTGGATGCATTCTTAAAGTACATGTGATATATTCTGCATGGTTTCTGCAATGGCATAAGGTACGTGGTTACGCTTATGAATACATGTATCGAATTCCAAGGTTGCCGATGTTTCTCGATGAGATTGAATGACAAATAAACTGCTTGCTTGTTTATTTAGTTCTTGCAAACTATAAAGTGCATATGAGTATCATGTAAAGTAAATAATAGTATTCTGAACCCTGGGTTAGACTGATCTTAAGGGTAATGCACACGAGCCCCAGAGGGATAGTGATTACACCTGAGGTAGTTGACCAGATATGGGTTAGAATATGAAAACAAGTTTATTTTCTTATATTCAAGATAAAGATGTTTGCTTATATCTGTACTTGTAATTATTGTTTGAACCCACATACCAGTATAGCAATATACTGATCACATATTTGTTTGTCGGCATTTTAGGTATCATATATACTTGATTCGTGGACATGAGGGTACAAATAAAGATGTTGAAGACACTACAGTTTAATCATGAAGGTTTAGTCTTAATGGTTTATCTTTACACCTATAAAAGTTAATTCTGTTCAAAAGTTATGTAACTCCTTAGAGGAGCTTTTTATCTAAACATGTAAATATTTGATCATTAATGGAAATTGTTTACTATTTTGTATTATTTCATGAATCTGATCCTGGAAGTTATGATTAACGATCTACGACTTTAAGGTCTTTTAGACACTCAAAAGTGCGGGTCGTTACATTTGGTATCAGAGCACAGATTTATCAACTAATACTTAATAGTTTATAATTTCAAATTATCCTTAGAAATTTTAAATAGAAAAATCAAGTTCCTCATCTCACATTTTCATCTACTTCTCAACTCGTGCTTAAAATCTTTGAAAAGAAAATATTAATAAGAGAATTAAAATTTGAAAATTTAAAATCGGTAATCAACATGGTGTGGTGGTATGGGACACTACCCATGTGAAATTTAAAATCGGTAATCAACATGGTGTGGTGGTATGGGACACTACCCATGTGAAATTTAAAATCGGTAATCAACATGGTGTGGTGGTATGGGACACTACCCATGTGAAACTTAAAATCGGTAATCAACATGGTGTGGTGGTATGGAACACTGCCCATGTGAAACTTGAAATCACGAATAAGAAAGATAAGGGATGGTTTGGGAAATCCAATCTCCCATGCATATGGGCATGAGGAGCATAAAACTTATGTGATAAGTCTTTAGAGATATAAAAACCCAATAGATGTATATATATAACAAAATGAAAAGTTGGAATATAACTTGCTCAAACTCCTCATGTTGTCTCTAGAAGTTTAGTGATGGTGGCCAAGCCCCTGGAGGGGAAGGCCGAGGTAGCACCAAGCTGAGGAGGGAAGGTGACCCAAGTTCATTGAATGAACAGAGACCATGAGAGGGTATTCCAGAGATTGAACAAACATGAGTTGATATGTTATAATGATAAAAGTTATACTCAATGAAAACAAAAAGATATCTATAAAACCTTTAGGGTTAGTAAAACAACCTGGGGCGGGTCAAACCAAAGAGTGGTAAGATGACCTATGAGGGAGGCAAAACCTAGATCTTGGGATCAGGTTCTGGCTAGAGAGCCTAACCCCCTCCTATGAGCTGAGAAGGCACCCTAGTCTAGGACACTCCCTTAAAAGGTAAGTGAATAAATGTGTTTAAGTATTGAGATAACCTTAATCCTCACCTAGAGGAGTGAAGAGTTAAAGATATTAAAAAAAATGAAAGTACATAAATTCTTTGAATCCAAGGATGCCAACTCTGAGTGACACAGCTAGTCAAGCCCAGGAGGGAAGACCAATAAGGCACCAAGCCCAGGAGGGAAGGTGGCCTAAGTGGACGACCAAGCCCAGGAGGGAAGGTCATGAGATGGTCAAGCCCAGGAGGGAAGACCAGGCAGGCACCAAGCCCAGGAGGGAAGGTGGCCTAAGTCCACAATGCAGTTGTTTAGGATCAAGCCCCTGGAGGGGAAGATCACAGAGGTCAAGCCCAGGAGGGAAGACCGACATGGCACCATGCCCTGGAGGGAAGGTGGCCTGAGCCCAATGATGGGACGACACTGCATTATGTGTACTCAAAAGAGAGATATGAAGGCAATCTGGGTAAAAGAATTAAACAAGATAATAATGTTTGACATCTCAAAAGAAACCCTTAGGGAGGGTAGAGTCCTAATGCAATCCTAGGGTCAAGTAGGGTGTATTAGTGGTACATAGGACCGATGGGTTGGGAGTTGATTGTGCCCTGAATGCACATGACCATGTTGTCGGGAGCTAACAGCTAGGTTTATCCAAGGTACACGAATCAGGAGATTAGCTACCTCCATGATGATCATGTAGCCTAATGGGTGAATTTGAAAGGCACTCTCTTGATGCATAAGGATGAGATCACTCCAAAGGAGTACCTATACCCCTAGAGACCCCAAGGATTTGGCTAAGGCTCATAATGATACATGAAATGTAAATATAAAAGAAGTCACGAAAACTTGAGAGAAGTTGTTCCCTAACTTAAGGGTAAGAAAATGGACACTTCACTTCATGGAACATAAGAATTCTATGAAATTAAGAACAAGAAAGTTTAGAGTCATATAGAGTATGATTCAACTTAATATGTGAAGTTGAAAGGTAATGTGTGAATGTGCTATCTCCTCTCTTGGAATGGAATGAACCTTGTGTTTGCGCTACAGTCAAATGCTTGTTTCATCTCATTATGAGGGAGGGAGATTGGATAGACACACGTTATGCTTAAAAATCGAGATAATGAGGATGAATATCCTACATTTAATGTGTAATTATGTGACCTAGGGTTAGAGGTGTCACCTCACCCTTGTGTGAAAATAATGAATAATAGGAAACCTAGGTGAAAAGAGAAATCACCAAGTAATAATGAAATCACCAAAGAGAATGAAATCATCAAGGGATGATGAGGTGTGAACACTAGAGATGTGGATATACTTGAATTTCAATTCAAATGCCAATCTTAGTAATAAAATGAAAATTGATACACTAAAGAAAGGTTGTTAAAGATATCTAAGTGGGGTAATAATCCTAAGATTTGAAGGTAATATGAGTTATCATTCAACTAGGCTTAGTGGGCCTGAATTTTGAGGACAAAATTACTTTTAAGGAGGAGTGAATGTTATATCCCCAATTTTGATAAAATTGAATGATATAGATATAAAGTATGATTGGATAAATAATTTTGTCCAATGATATACTTGATGGAATAATAGTGTTAATTGCCTTTGTGGCATGGGTGCTTGTGGCACAAGATGAATAAATAAAATGAATTCGTACATGAATAAAAGATAATGATTTTTGAAATATTGCCTAAAAGAAATATGGAACAATATGTAAGTTTCCATAAGAAAATTAAGTACATAAGATGAATATTCCAAAAGTGGGAGGAAAAGGACATTGCTTAGGACAATGATAATTGTTTTAACTAAATGTCTAAAAGAGCATGTTTTGTATCAAAAACATATCCCATAAATACCATGCACCAAATAGATGGGAAAGGAGTTTAATGAATTCCTATTTTGGGTTGAACGGATTTATCAAAGAGAGAAAGATAGGGAGTTTACTTGGTGGTGTTTCATGGAATCAACGAGATAACTCTTGATAATAAGAATAAAAGGATCGAAAACCAATAAGGAAAGAAGTGATTTTGGGTAACTTACATTAAAGTTACTATCAAGTCTTATGGAGGTGGAGTTGGTAGATAAAGTATGGACTCTTTTAGGTTTTCCCCTAGGAAGCATATCTATATATAGAGGTCGTGGGGAATCCTCATCATAACCACGAGACCAGTGGATAGCGTTGAACGCCAGGAGGATGGCTCCCCGTAGAGATCAACTTCTTATGAGTAGGGCACCCACTAAGCCCTACGTCTGATGAACCGCAGAACTAGTCTGCAACCTGATCCCCGACAACTCCCATGATGATCGATGCATGGGATACGTGAGAAGTTCATGATAGCACCCCAAGCTATTCCGCCATCCTGTCTTCTTCTCCAAAACACTGGAGTGATGGATGTGATGACCCCATGCCAACCCAATAAGTGCAAGGTTATGCCCCCGTTCATGGACCTTCTAGTGTGAAGGAGGCTTTCCTTGCAATCTATTTCTTCAGGGCGGAGGAGGAGACCGGTAGCATAGGATGCCTGCATCACGGTAGAGACACATCGCTCCCGTAAAGTCAACCCCCCTCGATCTGTCGACAATGAAGCTTGACGGATGAGGCTGGCTGGGAGCCTGAACGTTGGGTGATGGCCGCCACAGATGGAACCCAGGTTGAGGTCGGCGTTCATGATGGCTGCAGTCGGACCGACTGGCATGGTGGTGGCCCTTGGCTATTGGCTCACTCGACCGAGAATCCAGCAGTGGCGCCGCCTCATCCTCGGGACAACGAGTCCAACCGGTGAAGTATGTCAATGGTGGGAACTAGGTGAGGGAGGAAGATATGAGGAGGGCGGCTATGGAGGGCAGGGTCGAAGAGACTGGTTGGTCCTATATTGATCGCAGGGTAAGGAGCGCCAGCCGTAAAGCGACTCTGCGTCTACGAATGGTGGGCAGCGCCTCGTGCAGGAACAGAGAGAGAGAGAGTGGGAGGCCTTAAGTCAGCAGAACGATAGTGAGGGGAAGTCTTGGGGTGGCACCCTCGACTGAGAGGCCTGATGCCAGGGAATGCTAAGGCACCACCAGGAAGGGCGGCGAGTTCATTCCTCGCAAAGGTGACGATGTGAAAGGCACGTGTTCTACTGTTCATGCGAAATCATGTGCGTGAGGAAGAAGAAAGGAACTTGTTCAGGTTGGTGGGTAAATGGATCAAAAACCTGATCTGCGAGTCAGTGAAAGAGGTAATTGAAGAGGTAGCAAGCTCGCTGATGTGTCAAGCCCTGATTGGACCAAATAAGGTTAGTTTGCAAAATTCATAGATAATGACTGGTAATTCATAATTAGACAAACTTTATATGAAAATTGATCAGGAGAACGAGAGGAATCCAAATAAAATAATAGCAGAATCCTATTATGCTTCCTATTCCAAAATTATGTACAATACATGCTCTAATGTGTTTAATGTAAAAGAAAGCCTAGTTTTGGTTAATATGATGCGTAATTGGACATATTCATTTATGTTAAGATAATGCCTGATCTAGACATGTATAATGAAGAAATCTTTGATAATGATGAATAATGGACGATTCCATATTAGTAATCTTACATATGTTGTTTTAGGGTTTTGAAACCAATGTGTACATCTTGCTATGATCATAATATTAGTAATATGATTTAGGTTTCATGAATAGCTTAATATGTTTAAGATGATGATTAGGGTTTCACCTAATACACATAATTGAGTTTGTAATCTTAGATACCACGATATGAAGGAATTAGGGTTGGTATCCCTAATCCCTGGTCCAAACATGAGATAACCCTAAGCCCTAGTTTAGGAGCACATCTACATCTGAGTAATGTAATATGAATACATGGTGACACATATGTAGTATGCTTTGTTTCATATACTTGTTGATTACATGCTTTGTTGCTTGGATGTTTGGATGCATTCTTAAAGTACATGTGATATATTCAACATGGTTTCTGCAATGGCATAAGGTACGTGGTTACGCTTATGAATACATGTATCGAATTCCGAGGTTGCTGATGTTTCTCGATGAGATTGAATGACAAATAAACTGCTTGCTTGTTTATTTAGTTCTTGCAAACTATAAAGTGCATATGAGTATCATGTAAAGTAAATAATAGTATTTTGAACCCTGGGTTAGACTGATCTTAAGGGTAATGCACACAAGCCCTAGAGGGACAGTGATTACACCTGAGGTAGTTGACCAGATATGGGTTAGAATATGAAAACAAGTTTATTTTCTTATATTCAAGATAAAGATGTTTGCTTATATCTGTACTTTTGATTATTGTTTGAACCCACGTACCATTATAGTAATATACTGATCGCGTAATTGTTTGTCGGCATTTTAGGTATCAGATATACTTGACTCGTGGACATGAGGGTACAAATAAAGATGTTGAAGACACTACAGTTTAATCATGAAGGTTTAGTCTTAATGGTTTATCTTTGCACCTATAAAAGTTAATTCTGTTTAAAAGTTATGTAACTCCTTAGAGGAGCTTTTTATCTAAACATGTAAATATTTGATCATTAATGGAAATTGTTTACTATTTTGTATTATTTCATGAATCTGATCCTGGAAGTTATGATTAACGATCTGCGACTTTAAGGCCTTTTAGACACTCAAAAGTGTGGGTCGTTACACAAAAATTTCTTTGCGTCATTCTATTCCTATTTACATGTATGAGAGTTTTGTGGCTGAGGAGGTAGAATTGTTGGAGAGGACCTATTTTGATCACATCAATCAGTGTGGGATCATAAGAAGATCCTATCCCTTTCCTCTGATTGAGTAGTTTTTCTTGGATGCTAGCACATTTTGTTTTAAATTTGGTGAGTTAGTATCACCCCCAATGAGTTTGTTGGAATCACTAGGTTAGTATTTGGTGGGACACCTACCATTTTATGATTGATCGATAGGAGTGGGGACATCACCGTCTAGCTAGGATTCTAGTAGTGAACCCCGAGGATATTGATATGGACTCCATATATGAGTCAACTTTACTTGGTTGACAACCACCTTCTTTATGGGGGTGAACGAAAAGCTATCAGTGATCCTTTTATGTAGCCATGAGGGTTAGGGTGTTCTTGTTTGTCTTGATCACTAGTTTCTTATTTACCAATAACACTGGGAATAAAGGAGATATTAGTTGGTTCTCCTTGCTTCTGTACCTGGATGTGATTTCCTCCTTTAACTGAGGTGGCGGCATGTATGATGATTTGCTAACTCAATGTGAGGAGGTATCTAATGGGAAACTTCGAGGGAGAGATGGTCCATGATATGAAGTGTTGTGGGGGTTTCATATGATTAATTCACATAAGCATTTTCTACATTTTTTGTTTTTAACCATCTGCAATAGTTTACTACCCTAATTTATTATTTGCATCTATGGGTTTATGAGTACTTTTTACTTCATAGGCTCATCACCTTGAGTGGTCGAGAGGGTCATATTCATGCACCCCTTCCTACCTGCCACCACTGGGATGGATGTAGAATTAGGGTAGGATATGATCAGTGGAGAGGCGAGCTGGAGACAATGATTGTTCCTGAGGTATGCATAGTACTTTATCATTGTATACTTTATGCATCTTTACATTAGATTACTCCAACTCATTGTTGTTCTCAAGCTTGTTTCAGGACCTGTCTAGATTCTATTATGGCGAGGAAACCATGTCTTGTATAACCCATTGGGAGCATTTATTTCTGTATGTTTATCGGATCTAGTTCGTGTGACTTTCAGGGTGTGTGATGTATATGAGAAACATGCTACATCATTGGGATGGTGGCTAGAACATCCCCATCGATGCTTTGTTAAGGATGATCCCTCATGGTCTTGGAGTCTGTCGAGCTTCTCGAGAGATGATGTATGGTCAGGTGACACATGAGGAGTACCTACAGTAGTACTATGTACATGAGGGTATTATCATGTTATATGTCCTCTAGTGGTATGTATCTGAGTCTGGTGATGTTTTTGTCTGCTTGCATATGCATTGTTGCAAGTAATTGACTATGATTCTATTAAGGATTATGATGACCAAGGGTAGATTTTCTTCATCCACTTGCTCCTAAGGTGGTGTCTTCTTCTGAGGCTCCTCCCTCACTTCCTGTTGATGCTTGTGGCTTTGATGACTTCCCCAAGATGAGGCTTCATCATGATTTTAGCATGGGAGGCTCGTGCCACTTCCCGAGTGATGTTGGTTGAACCTCATCTTTCTAGGAATAGATAAGGCTTCAGATACAGTAGGTGAACTCTTTGGCTCGAGTATCCTACTTGGATACAGGCACAATCAGAACTTTGGGGGATCTTATGGTGTTGGCAACTTCTCCTCATATGCCCCATTTCAGGAAGCATATATGCTATCAACTAACATTGTAGCAAGCTCCTCATGTCATAGGGATGCTTCTCTGGTCATGGAGGTGCCTTCTAGAAGCTCCTATTTGGGTCATTGGTGGTCTACCAGCTGCATTTGCTCTCACACAAGTAGAAAGCATCACCCTTCCAAGTCTTCTTATAATGATCATCGTACTTTAACCAAGCATTTGACTAGGGGGTTGATGAAGAGCTGAAGAAGTACCAATAGTCTTTGGCATTTTTGTTTCATGATGCATTTTACTTTCCTGCAAGAAAAACCATGTATTATCTATGTTTGTGTTGGTACAAATCTTCTAATTTTGAACAAAAGTCTTAATTTAGGTTAAATAAAATTATGAGGTTTTGTGATCATTGATTTAGAATCAGAAGTCGATAGTTTGACCTTTGGAAAATCTCTTGAATATTTGGTAGATTGCCTTGATCCATGTGCCAACTGTGAGTGGCATATTGCAACAATATTTTAGCTTGTAGGACATAAAGTTTTGCCATCTCAGGATACATGTCCATGTTTTGTTGATGTATGAATATATGTCAGATCAAATCATTGTACTGGGTTAAAGGACATGATTCATTTTATCTTTAGATTGCAAATCTATCATGTGCATGGCCTACAAAAAAGCTACATGATCTTGTCTTTTATGTACATAATGACTTTCATGACCTAGAGTCATGAGAGAGAGGGAGATAGAAGTAGTGCCACTTTTGTGCCTTGCTCCCATTAATATGTCTTTAGGGTGTCATTGCATTACATATCTCTTTGAGACTAAAGAAGCTAAGCTACAGAGCTTTGGTGTTGCCCGTCATTTTTGTCATTTGGTGTATGTGCATATGGTTGAATAGTTGATCTCAGTAGTGATCCCCTTCTAGGATCCTATGAGTCACTCATCCCAATTTAGGGATGTCATTCTGACTCCCATCTTGGAAAATGTGGCTAAAATTACCCGACTTCCTTTGCATGACCATTGGCATGTGGTACTGAAGAATCCAAGTTGGGTTGCTGAGATGGCAAACTTATTGGTGTAAAGAAGTCCCACACAACTCGATGGTTGACTGATGATGGATTCTTCATCAAGATGGCCTCCCTATGTGTTTTGTTTAAGAGAAAAGTGTGAATTGGTGTTGACTCACCTGATATGCCTCCCCTGTGAGCATATACTCCAGTTATCTTGACAAAGTTGTTCCTTGGAGAGACTATCGGGTGATTGGTAACTACTTCTTCTGGAGTTGTGGCCATCCTCAACTGGAAGGAAACCATTAAACCTTTGATAATGGATGAGTTGTATGGATCCTTAGATGAAGCAAAATTGACCATAAAAATGTGAGGACCCTCCAAGATCCTCTAGATTTATATGGTAATGGGTATTATCTTACCAGATTGACTGTCTTTAAACCCTCATTATAGCGGGGCAAAGCAAGTTATATCAAAGAATATCTAGGTTTGTGAGCTGCTTCATTGACATGGAGATATGGCTCGATGGCTTTTGGGTCTAACGTCCACAAACATGCATTGGGGATGGATGTAATTTTTTTCAATAACTTGCCATGTGGAGTGGCCATGCATGATTATCAGTGGTTGACCATCCTTCCAGCTCTGAGGGTTTCATCATATACTAACACGTGTCAGTGCTGAGGCACTTCAATCATCGGCAATGTGTGTATCAAGTTGAAGCTTTCCCCTTTATTTTAAGAAGCTAGTGGTAGATTCCCAAAAAGTTCATGAAAAGTTGGTACAGATGTGATTGAACCAGAGGATGATGACTCAGGATGCTTTCCATGTAGGTCTAGATTGCTCCCCTGAATATTTGGAGTGACTTGCATCAACACCTTCAGTGACAGTGGCTTGTGATTCTTGTGGAGAACCACAATGAGGATTTTTTTTATATTTGTTTGTTTATTTACATGATAAGCCGAGTTTTTTTTATTCAAATTATCTATTTATGCTTTTAAAATAATTGTTTTTTGTTCTTGACAGCTACACCAATCCCTTCATGACATTTACTGATATGTGACAGGACTTTTGTCCTTGGGGTTCATATCACTATGAGTTCCATTATAACAAGTCAATAGATCACGAACAATCTAGATCTCCTTTCTATTCATTATCAAACATCATGTATGATGTCGAAATCACTGCATTCTCATCCACATCCTTGAATGAAGTCTGAAGGTCAAAATCCCAAGTGTTTTAAGATATGTCCCAATTTTATTTGATGATATATGTTTCCTCCCTCCAACTATTTATGACTTTTTTTGAAATGAGGAGGATTCTCATTTTAGGGGAAATGATGTATAAAAATCTCTACTAGATGTGGGTTTCATACTTAGTGCTAAAGCCATGCCATGTAGTGGGTGTATTAGAGACAATTCCATACCCAGTTGGGACAAGGCTCCAAGTGTCATATATTGTGACACCACGAGGCCACACAAATGAGATTACTTAAAGCAAACAAGTGATAAACAACTAAACACCAGATTACCAGAAAATAGGTTAAATTAAAACCAATTAAAACATTACTATTAAGAGCGGAAGTATTTACATCAAGATCCATAAAAAACATATACCGTATCAAGTATTTCACATCTGTTCCCTAGACTTAGCCACAACCTATATACAAAAGTTGTGTTCCATATTTACATGCCATGTACAACATCCACATAAGACAAAAACTTGAGTCGTTACATACATCATCTAAAAACACATCCCCTGCCCTGACCTGAGAGAACAAGGCCGACTCTAGGACTCTACAACTACTAGAACTACTAGCCAACTTGTAGCAACTTCTATTCTCCAAACTACTCCTCTTCAACACCTCTCACCTACCCATGCCATTGATGACCACCTAAAAAGATGTGGTAACCCACGAGGTGAGACCCATGTCCCAATGAGAGATATAACTCTCAATAATGGTTATTGTCACCACATATATATAACTATTAAACATGATGATCACATTTAACTAAATGAATTATTTAAACTAATTACACATGTTAAGCAGGTTGAGTGGCTGTGAAAGTTAAGCAGAGTATCATATGTAATTAGTAGGAATACAAAGAACACGTATAGCAGTTAACATCTATTACCACGTTACATAATAACTAAGCAGTTTAAGAAACACTACTACATCATAAGCAACTAGCAGCATAAGAAATAATGCAAGGGTAGACATCCAACATGAAGCTTGTTTAACCCTAGCCAATATACTACATGGCTATATTACTTCTTTTATTATACCCTGAGGAATTGAGGTATACCACTCAATCCCAAATGTCCATTATTAAGTCAAAAATAGTGACATTCAAGATCTTTGGGGGAGCCGAACCCCAAGATATCCCACATGTATGGTCAGTACGAGTCCACCGCAATGACATGTAACGTCAAACTACAAAACACCTAGCATGCCTTAGTATATAGACCACATCTCTAGACACTAGGGTACTAAGCCCTACCACCAAGGTAAACCTATCGATGTCCTTCAAATATCATATATATAAATACCAATATATGACTGTATCCATTATCACACAGGGCCTGGACCATAGTCATACTCCAAACATCTGTGATCAAGATGTCAAGGACATAAATTCACTTGCACCTCACATACTCAATAGTATGCACTCTGAGTTTCCCTTAGGAATACTCATTTCACCATCTAATAAGTCCTAGTACTATAACGGATATATGGAACATGTAAACTACATGATTAAGGTTTAACTTGATTTGTTAACTGCATTTAGGTGATTTGAATCTGCATCAATCAAGTTATTTACACACCCTAAAAAAATATTCGAAAAGGATAAGGGTGGGTTGCAACTTCAAAAGATATAAAATGTATAAGGTAAAAGCTTGTCACAACATCACATGGTATTATTTCACTACCACACATGGAACCATTGCTATCCTCACATCACCATGATATACCAATTCCATTGTCAAATAAGCAAGGAGATTATACCTCCATTAGGGTTCAATCATGTGCAAGGGTCTTTAAGACCATCACACCATGATCACCTATAAGAACATCATTGTCTTTTCACACCTTACCAAATGCTCAACTAACAATCACCATACTTGGGATACATATATTTAGAATAACATTGTAATGAAATTTTCAACTCACAATAAACTAGAGTTAGAACATCATTGATAGTATATTCCATCACCACATAAGTTCCACAAGAGAGATAAGCATAAGTAATAACCATTATTGGTTTTATTAGGGTTAGGTGTATCAAGATAAGCTAGATTGGCATTACATATCATCTTATTATGGTGATCATAAGTGTGCATTCATATGAGGAAAAGGTAAGACTACATCAATGAAGACACATCACCATGGGCTCTACATCATCAAATTCAAACGAACATACCATAAACATCACCCCCAAATCCATTGGATGTGAGAAGGTAAAACCATTGGCTATAACATAAGTAAACATCTTAAACAAACCACTTAGAGAACCATCAAGTTGTGACCTAGAGAGAGTCACCAACTACACCTACTCAAGCCATCGTTGATCATTCAAAGAAGCCATCAGTTGAAGACATGATAAGTACCATCCATTGTTGACTAAAAGAAAACCATTGATTGTGGGAATACAACCCACCGTCTGTTGTCACACAATGGGTCACCATCAATTGACACCATCAAGTTTTAGGTCATAATAACCATCAATTGGTGATTATAGGTCATTAGAACATCGAGTTTGGGGGTCAGAGAAACCATTGGTTGATGGACCAGGAGGGCCATTAGTTGTTAGACTCAAGACTCCCATCGGTTGTCAACAAATAGGTGAGAAAACAAGGCAAAACACAAGAGAAAAACCATCATTTTGTGAATGAAGAGAAAGCCATCAGTTGAAGCCACACTAGGGCACCAAGACCATCAATTATTTAGCATCAAAGAATATAAAATAGAACCTAAGGAAAGACCATAAATTGTCATGGGAAACACAAATAAACAACACCAAAAGTAGATCCATCGGTTCTAGTAAGAAGGAAAACCATCAGGTTTAGCACAGGGTGGAAAACAACCTTAAAAACCCAAAGTAAACCCATCATTTGAGAGACACTAAGAACCATCGTTTATCAAGAAAGAAAACCCCAAAGCATCCTCTACCATAGATAGATAGTGCATAATGTCTAGAACACATCCAAGAAGATAAACTGCCAAAGAACTAGAACCTAAGCTCAAACCCTAGGGAAAGGTGGGATCTTTCTACTTAGAACTAAGTTCTAGAGCAAGATCTAGCATATGCAAGATACAAGTAAGAAATAAACATGGATAAAGTTATATAAATTGCCTCTAGGAAGAAGAACAAGCTTCAAAAAACAAGGTAGCTTGAGTGCAAGAAGAAGGAAACCCTAGCTCATCTTTCCACACAGCCAAGCAAGCTTCTTCTCCAAGAAAGTGAGCAAACCCTTAGTCAAGGAAGAAAGAAAGAAGGATTCATAAGCTTTTGAGTAAACTCCACCATGGAAAACATGTCCATGACAAAGAAGAAGGAAGAATGAGGTAGGGAAGAAATGGAAATGAAGATAAAGGGGGAGAGGCTACCTACTTTGGTTAAGAGTAAGCAAGGAAAGCTCCACAAGCTCCAAGAGAGGGTAGATCTGAACTCTACCTGCACATGCAAGGAGATCGACCACCTTCTTTTACCTTGGGAAACTTCTCCTTCACTACAGTAAGGAGTACAAACTTATAGATAGAAAGTAATAGAAAGGATTCCAAAAGGTTCATTTGCACAGAAGGTAGGAGGTTCATAATGAAATGGGAGAGGGAGAGAGAAATGAAGGCTAAGGTGTCCTAACATGTTCTCCAAGTGTCCATGGC
Organism: Alisma plantago-aquatica; assembly: GCA_963693085.1. Taxonomy (NCBI): domain Eukaryota; kingdom Viridiplantae; phylum Streptophyta; class Magnoliopsida; order Alismatales; family Alismataceae; genus Alisma; species Alisma plantago-aquatica. Next base: position 1,006,861,697 of record OY856412.1, read on the forward strand.
TAAGGGACATCACGTCCATGCAAGAAGTAGATCCATAAGTTTTAGAGTATTATACTCCATTGGAACTCGACCCTACCATGGTGTTCATTGAGTTTAATCACTTGGAGACCATCATTTAATGAAACCCTAGGCCACTAGGTGGAAAACCATTGATTGGTCACCCCTTCCAAACAAACCATTAGATTAAGGGACCCCAAGAGAGAATACCAGTGAACTACCACCTCTGAAGATAACCATCAGCTGTTCCCACCTAAGGATAACAATCGGTTGTTATCCATCTATGGGAGCCATCGGTTGATGGCCTCTCAAGGTAGCTCATATACGAGGGATAAACCCTAACTCATCCTATAGAAGTGTCACCATCAACCCAAGGTGCACCATGGTTCCCCAAGCCAGAAACAACTCAAGAAATGTATAAAACATGTAAGGAACATAAATCACATGACAAATTTTAAGAAAAATCTTAGATATGGGTAAATTGTAGAAAAGTCCAAAGCATGCATAGAATTGTATAACTTGCTCAAATAGTGTCCAAATTGGACCAAACTTGAAACTTAAGCTTGTAACATGATACTACAGAGCATAAAAATGTTAGATTAAGGTTTTAAGTAATTAATTAAGGAGATGAATCATGTTCAACCACAAAACAAGGTTTGGGGCCTTACATGTACTCCACATTAGGCTTTACTCCCGACAAGATTTAGGGTAGCGATTCAGCACAAGCATGTTTCTACCTATTTAAAGGGATTTCATATTATTTTTGTAAGGTGTCCACCAATCATAGATCTTTTTCATTGGAATATTTTGGTTGGCCTTGATGCTCAAGGATTTTGTAGTGATAGTTTGAGATTATGTGCAGAATGAATGAGGTATACCTAGCGAGGGTCACCTATGTCATGACTCCTAGGTTAGTTTGTATAGGGTTGGGTCTTACCTCTTTTTAAGAGATGCATCAAGGATGGATGCAAGGGAGTTCAAACTATGCCTCCTCATAATGGTCCATCCCTTCTAGGTTAACCCTGATATATGTAGAAATTATGGCACACTCCTTGGTATAGGTGTCAAGATGTTGATTGTGAACAACATATCTAACTTGTCAATGTGGGTGTATTTTATTAGGGTGGGTGATCTGCATATTTTATATCATATTTTGGACCATGTTTGGTTACATTTCCAAATCAATTTCACCAAAAAATCACTCTTTTTCAAGCTAGATTCTTCACCTTTTTAGTTATTAACTTGTTTCATGGTTTAAGTTGTAGGCACCATGATTGGACACCAAAATGGGGATAAATTGGCCATAAGTTGATCTTCATAACATCACCCCAAAATGCCTAATCTTTGAAGATAAATTTTGCTGATTCTAACAACAACATGTCATGTTGGGCACCCGACATGGCATGGACATAATAGGAAAAATCATTCCCTACATGAAGTAGTTCACATGTCATGTTGACATATCAAGTAAATATAGGGTCATTCTAACTACCAGGAGGGATGTAGGACACAAACCTTTGTTTTGTTATCACTAGTATGTTTGAATTTTGTTGCTCTTGATGTTGTGATATGGAAGTGAAAACCTATTCTCAAGACGTACTAATATAATTGTGATATTTGAATAAAGTGATTCTTGATTTAGCTTTTTTCTTTCTAATTTGTTTTTATTTGCATGAATCCAAATTTACTTCTTATAAAGAAATCTAGATTGTTAAAGTTCATTACTCTTGAGTTTAACATAACCTTGCTCCTTGGACGATCTCGTACATACTAGAGACACATGTATCCTTGTGGGGTAGTGCACATGTTATACATTACGGCTTTTGAACATGACTAATGATTGGCATATTTTAAGGAGTTATTTTTAGGGTGGAAACAAGATAATGGCTATTCTCCTTCCATCCTAGGCCCTAGGTTTTACTTTGATCTTTCTGCTTTAGGGTTCACAAAGAAACATTATTAGGTGTTTGTGGTTTTTAAGTATTTTTAAAGGGGCAATAGATTTTGGCTCTCTTAAATAGCTTCTTGCAAGATATTTTCTCATTGTTATAGTCTAATCAATAGTAGCAACATTTTACAAGGATGGAGTTTTTTTGTGATAAAGATGAATGTTTCTATCCATGTCCTTGAAGAACAAACAACCAAGTCGTAGATATAATGGATTATGTAGGGTCCCTACCATTTAGGTTTGAACTTGAACCTAGAGTTCATATTTTGGATGACACACAACACCAACCCACACTTTTGGAAACTATAAGGTCGAACCTTCTTGTTAAATGCTTGAGACGTTCTTTCTTGGTAGCATTGTGCATGATAAAAGGCTTTTGTATGTCATTATTCAAGAGTGTTGAGGGAGTAGATTTGGTCTTGAAACCAATTTTCCTCTAGAATATCTACTTCTTGTAGTATGCAGGGAAAACTGCATCCATACCATATGTAAAAGAGTAAGGTGTAGCTCATGTGGAGGTCCTGATAGAAGTATGATAGGACCACAAGGTCAATGGAAGTTGTTCATGCCAGTTGGCAATAAAGTTGATGGCCTTATTAAGAATCTAGGAAAATTATTGTTGGAAAGTTCAACATCTCCATTCACATGAGCCTGATAGGGTGATGTTCCATGATGTTTGATGCCCAAAAAGATTAGGTACTCCTTGATTACCTTGACGATGAAGTTTGTACCATTATTGGAGACGATATTGTGTGGTATCCTTCATAGGAATATAATGTTGTTCTTGGGGAACTTGAACACCTATTAGGATGATGTGTTGGTGATAAACACTACTTCTACCAATTTGGTAGTAATCAATAGTGACCAGAACGAAGCAATTTCCATGTGATTATCTAGGATTGATCTTACCAATCATGTTTATTCCCTTGGCTGATAATGACCAAGGCATGGTCATGTTGTATAGTTGATTTTTAAGTGAATGAATCTAGTTTCCATGGATTTTCCAAGTCCGACATTTGTGGATGTATTGGAAGTAATCTGTGTCAATGGTATTCCATTCGTACTCCAAAATGTTCTTGGATAGAATGACTATGTTCATGTGTGTGCCCCATAATCCTTCATGGACCTCCTTCATGAGAGTTTCTGCTTTGATTTTTCAATGTATCGAAGAAGAGTTTGGTTTTAGGATCTTGACACAACTATTATGCCCCTATAATGTATTGAGTGACTCGTCGTATGAGCATTTGTTGTTCTCTTTGGAAATGTTTCTTGGGAATGACTTGTTATGATAGATACATCCTTTTTTCATGGAACCAAGCCTTTCTTTCTTATTGGATGCATTGTCAATGGAAATTCAATAGGTGGATGAGAGAGTGTTTCAGTATCAAAATACAAGGTGTATCCTTCCTAGTTGTCGATCCATGAAGCGAGGGAAGAATTATGCTCTCTTTTGATGAAGTGAAAAGAGATGTGCTCAAAGTCCCAAGACAAAGAATAGGTATGGTCTTAATATGGAACCAGACTCTGATGGTGTGTCTTCTAATTGTTTTGGACTTGAAATATTACAAAAGCAAAGTTTTTTTATACATGTAATCATGTATAACTTCATCAAAGAAGGTTGTCCCCCTATATAAATCCGGAAGAGTTTTTGTGTCTGGTGGATTGATCATCCATATGTCATTGTCTAGGAACTCATATTCATGTGTTGCTTCCTCCAGAAGTGGGGTGTCAACTAGTTGACTGGAAAGGGCTTGTGCTTTGACTACCTTCATTGGAAGATTAGTAATGTTGAACTCTAACAACATTAACTGCCATTTAGCACATAGTCTGGTCAGTGTAGGGATATCACACAAATGGCATAGTGGATAATGCTTGGTGATTAGATGTAGAGGATAGGTCATCAGACAGTGTCACATCTTTTTCATTATGTGGATCAAATTCAAGCAATATTTTTCAATTACAGTATAGTGATCCTTGGTGTCCTTGAACTTATTGGACATATAGTAGATTGCATGCTCACTTTCATTTTTCTCTTGACTAAGGACTCCTATCAATGTTTGGGAGAGTGATAGTGAGGTAGTCTTTAAGCTTATAAACTGCTCTCTTGCATTTTTTGTTCCATCCCGTGTCAAAGATATTCTTTAAAATCTAGAAGATGGGTTCTTGGATAGGCATGAGCTTAGAAATGAAGAAATTGATGTATTGGAGAGGACCGAGTAGGCCTCATATCCCATTTTCTATTCTTGGTGAGGGAATTTCTTGGACGGCCCAAGCTTTCCCTAGGTCAACTTTGATTCCTCTTTAATTGACAATGTACCCAAGTAAGTTACCTAATATAACCTTAAAAGTACATCTAGCAAGATTCTTGTGCATGGATAGTTGTTACAATTGTTGAAACAAATTCTCAAGGTTGATGATGCGGTATTGGTTGGACTTTTATATTTAGAAATCATGTCATCCACATAGAACTTTAACTCTTTGTGCATCATGCCATGAAAGAGGGTGATCAATGTCATTTGTTCTATAGTCCTAGCGTTCTTGAGACTAAATGGCATGAAACAATTGCAGAATACTCCCCATTTTATGATGAAGGATGTCTACTCTTTATCTTCCTTGGATATATTGATCTGGTTGTAGCCAACAATTCATCTATAAAATTGAGAAGTGCATGGTTGGATGTGTTGTTGACAAGTATGTCTATGCGTAGAAGTGGGAAATTATCTTATAGAGATGTTATGTTGAGGTCATGATAATACATATACATTCATACCTTTCCATCCTTTTTTGGTACTAGTACAATGTTGGTGAGCCATGTACAGTAACTGACTTTCTCTAAAATACCAACATTGTACTGATTTTGAACTTCTTTCATAATCTTTAGACTCCATTATGGACGCAATCATCTAGCCTTCTGCTTGATAGGACAAATGTTCAAGGATGATAAGGCAGATGATGAACAATGATTGCCTCATCCAGACAAGGCATGTCGACATAGATTCATGCAGACATGTTGACGTAGTGGCGTAGAAGCTTTATCAGTCAGTCTTTGATATCTTGTAATAGACACACCCCAACTTTGACTCTACATTTCTCAAATCTCGAGTTGAGATTCACTACTACTCTCATCTTCAATATGTACAGACTGATGTTCCTTTATCTTATACTCCATGATATCATGTATTTGAATTTGGTGTCTTTGTCATCATAGACATGTGCTACTTCAGTGAAATAGATAGAAGACTCTTGGAGAGCCTTTTCATCTTTAGATCTTTTTAAAGTTTTTGGGATTTTGCTAGTTTTGGATTTTTTTTGTTCTGCGGGGTGAGTGTGGATGTGTCAGAGAGTGTCTAAATATCCAGTGTGGGATCTCCAGCACATTAGGGTGTTATTCCTCTAAGATTTTTTGGGTGTGCAATGGAACCTGGTCCTTTGGATGTTTCAGTCCTCTACATGTCAATTTTGGGTTCATTGATCCTGAGACATGATAGATAAGAGTTTGAGGGTCTTTTGTGAACTTTGTATCAAAGATGGCACTAATTCTCTATCTCTTAATCATGCCATAGGCTTCATCATATCTGTCCCATGTGACATTTTAGTCTTTCTCCATGTCCTCAAGATCTACAATATCGACTTTTTCTTGATTAGGCTAGTCAAGGTAAATCTTGAGAGGATCATAGGTGGTTGTTTTGGGTGGCACATCCATCTCTTAAGATGTTGTTTCAACAATTTTCATCTAGACAACATGATAATATTGGTGATATTTGATGTCTTTTCTGACGTCAAAATGCTCACGACATGGTTTTTTGATGGTATGAGTAGGCACCCATATGATTGCTTCCTTGTTTGGAGGGATGATCTTGTCTTTGAGATGTAATCTATTATGGGCAGTTCGGTTTCCCTAGATGTATTTGGTGATGAGGGAAATCTCACCAATGGTGACTAAAATCACGTTGTAATTATCTTGGTTGTCGTCATCAACCTCTTGTACAAAGTAAGGCAATGTCATGGGGAAAATATCCTTGGAGGCATCTGTATTTTCCTCGGTGATAGTCATAGTGCAAGGAAAGTACGGATGAGGATCCCTATTCTCTAGAAGAGGTCAGAATGATATAGCACCCTGAGTCAACTCTCTTCACCTAGTCTAATTTTTTGAGCTTCATGAATCAACTCTCAAGATAGTGGTAGACAATAGAGGTAACCACTTCATCTCAGGTCCCTCATAGTATTCCACAATGTTGTGGGATTCCAATATGGTATCCACCTTATGATCCAAGGGCTTGTTTAGGATGGTCTAGGGAACCCTAGGCCCAACTTGTTTTGTCCTGGAGTAATCTGGTTGATTTCTTTTCACCCTTGTCATTGGGCTCACAATCCTCAATCTAGATGGTGTGTATCTCTTCTAGACATTATGCAAAAATGATAGATTTTATGGGAGATGATGATTTCTTCTTCATGGTGGCACCTAAATGATATTAGCAACATGAAGCATATCAAAGTGAACTAGGAGATCATCATCCTCATTGCAAGCTATGGTTTCAGGACTATCAACCTCAACGGTTACAAAGGCATGTTCTAGATATTACTTCATTTTTTATGCAGTGATGAGGAGACTACCCATTTATGTTGAATTAATGACCTTCCTAGGAGGAGGCTGAAGGAAGGACTCAACTCCATGACCACCCATGGGATTGAGAACATATGTGGCTCAATCTGTAGCTCTAGTGATATTTCTCCTAAAGCATCTTTGATTTATCCAAATGAGGTTGCTTTCTTTATTGTTGAGTGCAGGTCGGAGGGATCCTTCCCCTGGTGGATGAGTGTCTTGATGAGATGATTTTGAGTCGCATTTAGAGACCTATTTCATATGTGTTTTGTGCCTTAATTACTCATTTTTTATGGATATTATTGCATAATTCACTTTATTTGGTCTTTGCTATCATTTTATATCAAATCCCCTTTGTTTTACTATTTTGAGCATTATTTATCATCTTATTATAAATTGTGTGGATTTACTTGGTCTTGTTGTGAAATTTCATGAAAAACAAGTATCTGCTTCTGTCGATACCATCGACGGAAGTCGATACCATCGACCAAGCCACAGGTTGTCAGCCGAGAACAGCAATACAGAGTCGATACCATCGACACTTAAGTCGATGGTATCGAGATCCCTTCAAGTTGCTGGCGAGGAAACTGTTGATACCATCGACCCAAGTCGATGCCATCGACACAAGGGGAGCTACAGCGTCGCTAAACGACAACAACCGACGCTAAAGGAGTCGATACCATCGACACACAAGTCGATGGTATCGAGATCACCACAGGCGCTAAGAATAAAAGAAAGGAAAGCTGCCGCTAATCTGCCAGGTCGATATCATCGACCCGCGTCGATGGTATTGACGCCGACAGATATGCGTTGGATCTGTTTTGATCTCGATCAGACGGCTGTTGTTATTTGACGACCTAATTAGGGACTTATACCTAATGACGGCCACCGAGAGGAGATCATATCTCATTTTTGGATTGCACGAGTGCCGAGGAGGAGAGAAAGGAGAACGGAGGCCGAGAAGCTCATCCCGGGTGATTCGGACGCTGCCGAAGACGATTTCCACCACCGACAGGCGGGGGAAGCTCGTGTTCTACGCCAAGGATCCACCGGTTCTTCTCCGTTCAGGGGTTTTCCCATTTATTTCCCATTTTTCTTATGAATTCCCCAATTTCTACCATGTATTCGTGTGAGATGAACATGAGAGGCTAAAACCCTCAATCTTTAGGACCGGGAGTAGCCCGGGAATGCATTGTATGACATTTTTATATCAATAATTCATATTTTTCTCTCAAATCCGTGGTATAAATTCGTTTTCTCCATTTCTATTGTTATGCTTGATCACCATAATAATAATTTAACACCCTTAATCACTTCGACAGAAGGATTAACGGTTGAAAAGAGACGAATTCTACATTAATCAATAAAACCCTTGACAAAGGAGTTGTAAAATTAATGGTGGGAACTGAGAGACCGTTTATACTGCACTTAGTTTAGGGGAATGATTACTACGACGGTGGAATCAACCTAAATCTAAGTAGTGAATTACACCACGACAGTGGGTAATTCTGTTTTCAGGCCACTACCCGGATAGAGAGACAAGTGTGAGGAATTATATAAAACCTAATACAATGTTGACCCGCGGTGAAACCGCCATCCTAAAGATATCCCTTTGAATTGATTAAATTAACCTTTAATCGATTGTTTTCTTTGTTTGATTTTTATTTTCTTTTTAATTTGAACACAAAACCCTACTTTGTTAATCGGTCTAGCTGATTGCGATTAGTTAGTAGAAGTCTCCAATAATTCACGTATCCCTGAGTTCGACTCGGGCCTCACAAGGCCTATATTACTCGACGTGTATACTTGCGTTTTAGCGCGTAGTAAAATACACGTCAAGTTTTTGGCGCCGTTGCCGGGGATACGGCGCATTATTGGCACTTTGAATGCTAAGAGCGGCCATTCTAGGCCACATTTTTTATTTATTTTAAAACAATTTCAAAAATTCCTTTATTTCTCTATAATTGTGTTGACTCGTTCAAAGCATTGTACTGAACCCCTATTTCCATATTTCAGGTACTTTGCATGGTGCACACACGTAGTCGAGACTACGTGAATCGCACACCTGAGGTTCCATCTGCGGGACCAGAGGACGAGGACTACTACGAGGAGGAACACCACAGTGATATAAATTCTGAATATGAGCAAGAACAAGAAGAAGTAATGGTTGAAGCACAGACAATATGGGAGAAGATCAAGGCGTCTTCTTCCTCGGCATCAAAGGGGCCTATAAAGAAACAAGGGCTGAACATTCCAACCTACAAGATCGATCCAGCACTGATTAACCTGGTTAAATCAAACGCATTTCACGGATTAAAAATATGAAGATCCAGTGGCCCACATCAGCCAGTTCGTGGAGAACTGCGATATGGTGAAGATAGATCGATTTCCGCAGGATGTGCTCTACCTCAAGTTATTCCCGAGTTCCTTGGCTGGAGTGGCAAGAGAGTGGCTTCATAACCTCGACGACGAGTTTGTTGAATCATGGGATCACATGGTGGAGGTTTTCTTCGAGAGGTTCTTCCCTCCTGAGAAGACCAATGATATGATCCGGAAGATCCACAATTTCACCCAACAGGCGGGTGAAACCTATTCTGAGACTTGGGAGCGATTTCAAGTCATGTTGAGGAGATGTCCACACCATGGACTGGACAAGGAAACCCAAGTGAAGATCTTCTACTTTGCTCTCTCCGAGCATGATAGAAGCAATTTGGACTCGGCCGGTTCAGGATTTTTCTTGAACAACACTGATACAAGATGCTGGGAGATATTAAAGAACATGGCTAGGAAACAGTCATGGGGCGACAGAGGTGCAGTAGAACATGTCAAGGCTGCCGGCGAATCCAGAACAGTTAGGGAGCTTAACGACAAGCTAGATCTTCTAGCCAAGAAGCTGCTAACTAAGGAAGATGCATCTGAGGATGAGGAAGCCCAAGTGAAGTTCATGCAACAACAGGGCTATAGAAACAATGACTATGCATGGAGAAAGGATAAAAAGTTTTCATGGAAGGATCCGAATAATTTTCTGCAGGATCCGGATGCCAAACCACAGCAAAGAACCGAGGAAAAGAACACTGAATTGCTAAGTCAAATGGTTCAGCAAAACCAAGAGATGATGGCCATGTTTGGTAAACAATTACAATCTCAAGGTGACATTTTAACCAAATTTGGGCAGACGCTGCAAAGCCATGGAGCACAGATGCGGGCATTAGAGACCACCGTGGCACAGATTTCAAATGAAGTGGGGGCCATCAAGCACGCCAATCAACAGAAACCAGCAGAGAATGTAAATGTGGCCCAAGCACACCATCAGGTCAAGTACATGTCTGTGGTCAGCACTGAGGAGGAATCTCAGGTGCAAGAAGTTGTAGAAGAAAGAAAAATGACTTTCAATGTGAATGCAACACCGGCGATACCATATCCACGCACTTACTATAGATTGTCGGGCGGAAACCATTTCTTCAGAAAATCAGAGAGAGTTGTGAGTATGGTACCTCCATCTAGGCAAGAGGAGCAGGTGCAGGTTGTTTGTGCACATGTGGAGACATTTGAGGCGAGAGAGGAACCAAAACAAGCTGCTACTAGTGATGATGTCTCGCCAAAGACCACGTCCAAGGGAGTGATTGAAGCAAGCTTAGGGGAGGTACCCCTGAAAAGCTCTTATGTGCCACCTCATAGGCGTGTTGATGCAGCTGATGTTTTGGATCCGGTAAATTCTAAGTCCAAGAAAGAGCATCGTCACTTTAAGAAATTTCTGGAGATATTCCGAAAACTCCACATCAACGTTCCGTTAGTGGAGATGATCGAGAAAGTACCCGCCTATGGGAGGTTCATTAAAGAAATCATAAATAAGAAGAGGCGGATAAAAGACGATGAAATTTATTGGATGAATGAGACGGTGAGCTCTATGATCCAAGGGAGTTCACCAAAGAAGAGAAAGGACCCAGGAGGTTTTTACATACCGTGCTCAATAGGTGGTCAACATTTCCTTAAAGCGCAATGTGATTCTGGCGCTAGCATAAATCTCATGCCTCTGGCGACATTTCAAAAGCTGGGGTTAAAAGAGATAAAGAAGTTGGCCGCAGCAATTGAATTGGCGGATGGGTCTACTGTGAGACCCTATGGAGTATGTGAAGATGTTTTAGTCCAAGTGGACAGATTCATATTTCCGGTGGACTTTGTCGTCATGGATATGCCACCACTCCACAGTTGTGAAATTCTCCTAGGAAGACCGTTTCAAGCAACGGCAGACGTTGTGACTGCCTTAGGGAGAGGTACTATGTCTTTGGGCATTGGAGGAGATCGTGTTGAATTCAAATTACCGCATGATCCTCTAAGTGCAGTCCCCAAGGTAAAAATATGATGACTGTCATATGTCTAGCCTAAGATGTTAAATAAGGGCGCTTGTTGGGAGGCAACCCAACCATCGGTACACTAGGATAGTTTAATTTTAGTCATAGATTGCTTTTATTTCGTTTGAATTTTAGTTTAAAAATGATACCTTGATCCGTTTGTTGAATGTGCAGGCACAGGCAGGGTCGATACCATCGACACACCCGTCGATGGTATCGACATGGGTTCAGGTTGACACCAGCAGAAATCGCACTGCGTCGATACTATCGACACCCCCGTCGATACTATCGACACCCCCGTCGATGGTATCGACATGGTCACAGACAGGTCGCAATAAAAGTGTCGATGGTATCGACACCCCAGTCGATACCATCGAGATCTCTGGAGATATTCAGATGAATTTTGCTCAGTCAACTCGATACCATCGACGGCCTCGTCGATGGTATCGACATCATCATAGGTTGAATGCAACACAACGGCGGTGTCGCAATAAAAGCAAGTCGATACCATCGACACCCGTCGATGGTATCGACGGACATGTCACCGATCCGCACACAGACATCGACGACGATCGCAACAGCCACGTCAGCGATCCGGGTGCTGCGTCGATACCATTGATTTCCGTCGATGGTATCGACCCGTCAGCAATCCGGGTTTCTCGATCCAGCAAACGTCATCCGTCGATACTCGCGAGGGAGGCGGATACCCGCGAGATGTGTCGATACCATCGACCCGCATCGATGGTATCGACGGGTCAACAGGGGCGCCGATCAAGCCTATTTAAGGGGACTTGCAACGTCACTTGACGTCACACCTTCAGAGCAAGTATCCTCCTTTGCGCCGAGCACTCCCCCGAGCCCTCCAAGACTGCAGAGAAGCGTCATCGAGCGGAGATCTTCATCGAGCGGAGAATTTCTTCTCCATCTTCACCGAGCTCTTTTCTTCTAATCCCATCTTTTCTCGCAACCATGGTGCACACCGCCAGAGCGTCGTCCTCAAGCGCTCACCCTATGGAGATCGAGGAGTTTGTTCCTCCCCCACCCGCTTCCATCCCTCGTCCACGCCTAATTCATGCCAACATGGATGTGAGGAAGGTCTACGAGGATATTATGAAGCGAAATTTCGATCCCACCCGGTATGTGGACCGGGGCATGATCCAGGAGCTAGGGTTCGAGGCCAACTTGGCCTATGTGTTGGCCGGGCAAGCGCGGCACACCAATCGCCTTTATGAGATCGACTGTCATGCGGATGGGCAGCCGTTTTTCGGCGAATGGCCCACATACAAGGAACTGGTGGCTGAGTTCATGGTGTCTCTTGATATCTGCGTCGTACCAAATGACGTGGTACCATCGGACCAGACGTGAATCAGGGGAAGGGTGTCCTTCCGACTCTTCAACAACAATTACAACATCACGTTGAAGCAGTTCAACGACATCTTCAACTGGAACCACAGCCGCAACGATCACCGATGCCCCGACGCCTGCACCGACTACGACCAAATCTTCGCCGAGCTAGTTACAGTGCCGGCAGGAAAGACTGTGAGCTACCATAATGCAGCGGTAGCAGATTCTGAGCACCCGTTCGTCCGGGTCCTGCATAGGATGTTGAGCTTGACTTTCTTCGCTCGAAGCGATCTTGCTTTGAGCAAGTTTCAGGAGAGTGACCTGTTCTTTCTCTACGCACTCCTGAAACGTCAAGAGTGCAACTGGGGGGCGTTCTGGCTATAGCGCGTCCTGGCGGTGAAAAGGAGTACAAGGAGGGCTCCAATTCATTTTGGTGGTCTTGTCACCAAGTTGGCGCTTTACTTGGGGCTGAACCTTCAGTCCATGACTCCGATTTCTACGAGGAGCAAGGTGAACGTGCAACACTTGCACCGTTCAAACCTTCTTCTTTTCCGGGACGGGTTGGCGTACGCTCATTGCCACGTCAACCAAGCTTATCAGGAGAGCTCCCTACCGGACGACGTCTTCAACATAGAGGGCAAACAGCACTTCCGGTGGCCAATCATAGCCATCGAGTCCTCCGAGGAAGACGGCGGTGGTGACGAGCAAGAAGGCGAGGCTGTAGAGGAAGAGGAGGCTTACACACCTCTTCGAGCACGTGTGGCACCACGGAAGCATCCTAGGATGCATTCGGGTGCATCTTCATCATCTCAGCCCCCGCCGCCATCACCACAGTACGAGCAGCCATCCGTGGATCCCTATTCCATGCAGGGGATGTACACCATGCTACAGGACATCCAGCAGACTCAGCAGCAGCACATGGGTATGTATACCGGCATTCATGAGACTACGAGCCGGGTACTTGACAACCAACGGTCTATGTTCGAGAACGAGCGGCTCATCCTCGCCAACCAAGAGCAAATGCACACCCGGTTGCAGTGGATAGAGATGCAACAGGAGCCCTTCTTTGACCATTATTGGAGTCAAGACTACTTTGGAGGCTATCCACAGCCTCCGCCGAGGACCCAATATGATCCAAGCTTCCAGGGTGAGTACCCGTCTTGGGATCCTACGGCACCGCAATACCCACCACCACCTCCGCAAGATTGATCAGGGTATCACTGTTCCACCCTTAAGTTGGTTTTTGACTATGAGGCCATAGTCGAATTCAAGCTTAGGGGGGTGGCTGGAACAGCTCTATCTTTTATCTTTTCTTTAGTTGTTTTTAGTTTCTGCTTTGTTATTTGTTCTTGCAATTTTAGTATTTGTTTAGGATCCACATCTATCTAGTGTAATCGTGGATGTCTTAAAAAATTGTCATCTCGCTGTTTTCATGGGAAATTTAAGGGATTTTAAAATTTTTTGTGTCTTTTGGATAGCTTAACTTGGTTGTCCTTGGGAAACTTGTCCTATGAAAATGATTGATTATGTCAACTTTGAAGCAATATGTCACACCTACACCCCCATTGACTCATGAAAAGTGGATAGTAACGGTTGTTTGAGCCTAACCTAATCAAATGGTAATGAGACCTTAATTGGATATACGAGAAAGAACCCTTTTTAACTACTACACATGTCAGTAAGGAGGGACACATGATATTTTTCTAAGGTTCAGTAACTTAATCTTGTGATCATTCCACTTCATATTTTTCCCTAATCCACCAAAGAATTGGAAGTAAAGTACAGTTTTAATTCCTCCTTGCGTGCATAGCATGTAGATAGGATTTGCATTGTTATTTTCATATTTTTGCATAAAATGAAAAAAAAAAATGTATAGTGATTCATGCACATTACCTTTAGGTGCATGTCATGTAGTTGCACTCATAACTTTCATGATTTTCAAGCATAAGTACACCATGTACCTCAGTTTGTCTTGAAAAGTGATCTAAATTGTTCCATATGTTCCATACCCTCGAAATAGTACAAAGATTTCCAATCATGAAGAAAATAGCCTAACACATGTATCTCTAAGCAATTATGAATATGTGGGCTAAGAGGCTAAAAGAAAAAAAATCTGAAAATCTGAAAAAAATATTTGAAAAAAAAGAGAATTTAGAAGGAAATGGAATAAGAGGGAGAAAGGAACATAATATCACTTACATAACAAGGAAACTGAGTACATGATGTGGCTTAATTAGATTTCTATCTCTTTTTGAGGTGGAAGGTTAGTGCATGCATCATTCCACCCAATTTTAAGCATTAGGGCATTTTCAATGTGCATTGGCATCAATTAGGGCATTTTGTTGTATGCATTTTGAAACTATGTAATACTTCCAAATTCTTCCATGAACCACCCATTCTATCCACCTGTTTCTCGGATTGGTAGGCCACCGTGATTTTATCCTCACTCATGTTTATCAGGAGAACTGCTTCCATGTAGATGGTAGTTAGGGCGAGCAACGTAGTGTAGGCGATCACAAGATGAACTAATGTTGAATCGGCAAATTTTATTATGTTAACTGCCTTATGTGATAGTGTTCATCGGTTTGAAGGATAATTTCTTTTATTGATGATTATTGTCGCCTGTAGGGTAATTACTGTTCTGTGATTAGGAAAGGCCGGTTTGAGAATGTCCAGTGGGAGTCATGTGGGATGTGGGGTGATGTGTTGATTGTTAGTTGACATCTACAATTCTATTCTAAGGATTAGTTGCTCGAGGGCGAGCAATGTTTAAGCTTAGGGGAGTTTTATGCGATGATTTTGAGTCGCATTTAGAGACCTATTTCATATGTGTTTTGTGCCTTAATTACTCATTTTTTATGGATATTATTGCATAATTCACTTTATTTGGTCTTTTCTATCATTTTATATCAAATCCCCTTTGTTTTACTATTTTGAGCATTATTTATCATCTTATTATAAATTGTGTGGATTTACTTGGTCTTGTTGTGAAATTTCAAGAAAAACAAGTATCTGCTTCCGTCGATACCATCGACGGAAGTCGATACCATCGACCAAGCCACAGGTTGTCAGCCGAGAAGAGCAATACAGAGTCGATACCATAGACACTTAAGTCGATGGTATCGAGATCCCTTCAAGTTGCTGGCGATGAAACTGTTGATACCATCGACCCAAGTCGATGCCATCGACACAAGGGGAGCTACAGCGTCGCTAAACGACAACAACCGACGCTAAAGGAGTCGATACCATCGACACACAAGTCGATGGTATCGAGATCACCACAGGCGCTCAGAATAAAAGAAAGGAAAGCTGCCTCTAATCCGCCGGGTTGATACCATCGACCCGCGTCGATGGTATCGACGCCGGCATATATGCGTTGGATCTATTTTGATCTCGATCGGACGGCTGTTGTTATTTGACGACCTAATTAGGGACTTATACCTAATGACGGCCGCCGAGAGGAGATCATATCTCATTTTTGGATTGCACGAGTGCCGAGGAGGAGAGAAAGGAGAACGGAGGCCGAGAAGCTCATCCCGGGTGATTCGGATGCTGCCGAAGACGATTTCCACCACCGACAGGCGGGGGAAGCTCGTGTTCTACTCCAAGGATCCACCGGTTCTTCTCCGTTCAGGGGTTTTCCCATTTATTTCCCATTTTTCTTATGAATTCCCCAATTTCTACCATGTATTCGTGTGAGATGAACATGAGAGGCTAAAACCCTCAATCTTTAGGACTGGGAGTAGCCCGGGAATGCATTGTATGACATTTTTATATCAATAATTCATATTTTTCTCTCAAATCCGTGGTATAAATTCGTTTTCTCCATTTCTATTGTTATGCTTGATCACCATAATAATAATTTAACACCCATAATCACTTCGATAGAAGGATAAACGGTTGAAAAGAGACGAATTCTACATTAATCAATAAAACCCTTGACAAAGGAGTTGTAAAATTAATGGTGGGAACTGAGAGACCGTTTATACTGCACTTAGTTTAGGGGAATGATTACTACGACGGTGGAATCAACCTAAATCTAAGTAGTGAATTACACCACGACAGTGGGTAATTCTGTTTTCAGGCCACTACCCGGATAGAGAGAGAAGTGTGAGGAATTATATAAAACCTAATACAATGTTGACCCGCGGTGAAACCGCCATCCTAAAGATATCCCTTTGAATTGATTAAATTAACCTTTAATCGATTGTTTTCTTTGTTTGATTTTTATTTTCTTTTTAATTTGAACACAAAACCCTACTTTGTTAATCGGTCTAGCTGATTGCGATTAGTTAGTAGAAGTCTCCAATAATTAATGTATCCCTGAGTTCGACTCGGGCCTCACAAGGCCTATATTACTCGACGCGTATACTTGCGTTTTAGCGCGTAGTAAAATACACGTCATGTCTTTAAGGGACACACGTTGATACATGCACCATTATCAACAATATAGGAAGGTATCTTAAGGTTGTGTATATTGTTTTGATCAATAAGGGCATTCCTTCACTTCCGCAATTGGTATCTTTTCAGAGAATGATATCATATGAGGGGTGGTGATTAACCTGATTGTGTTGCAAGAGTTTCCGACCTCACATCTTTGGAGATGTAGGCCCCTTGTGGGGTCTTCATGACTACTTCCTTGTGTGATGGGGAATTTTGCATCAATTCAACTAGTGACACCTCCCCTTCTTGTTTACTCAAGAATTGGGTAGTATCTGAGCCCTCCAAGTTGGTTTCATTGTAGAGCTCAGGCATCGACAATACCTTCTTTGCATTGATAGCATGAAGAAAGTCCTTCCTTATCTCCTCTTCTCTCATGCTGGTGGGAACTCCTATGTATCTAGTTATCTTCTCCTTAATCTGGTTAAGAGGTAGTGATACTTTTCATAAAGTAGAATGGCGATCTATCGTTATTGTGAATGAAGAGAGTACCTTAGTTGGTACTTCTACCACAAGCTGAGGTGTCGTGGTTTGTTTGGTGTTTCCTGGTCCTGGTGTCTCTGGGACCCATATTGTCTGTACTTTTAACCCAAGGTAGGCTTCCAGTATCACAGAGAGATCCTATCATCAAAATCAACAAAAAGGCCATCATTGACCAAGATCCAAACAGATCAATGTCGAACAACTAAATTTTATGCCCCTGGTGAGATCTTGGTATGATATTGACCTGCTGATGCTTACTGGGGGTACTACTTTCTTTTCATGGACCCAAGCAATGATCCAAGTACTTTGAGGCCAGTTCTTAATTTCTTGTTCTAGAGGAATGATGAGGATGCATGATGAGTCTCACAGTGGCGAGATAATAGCCATTTTGTTGGACTATGAAGGCATCTTTTTAAATGCAACCTTGTTGACCTCATGAGATTCAATCAAGTCTTGTAGGGTGTGCTTGAGCATGATGATTGAATCAATCTTGTGTCCTTTTACTCTATGTAACTCACAAAAGGCATTGTCATTGTAACTTTTTGGTAGGGGATTTGGTGGATTTTGTATGGTTGGGAACTTCAACGGGTACCTAATTTCTGGAAGTATTATGTTGAGGGAGGCTACCAAGGGAGTGAACTTGTGACATCCCCAGATTTTCTAAAACTTAATCTGATGTGTGACGTCCAAATTGAAACCCTCACCTCAATGAGAATCCCAATTTAAACACCCCACACCAGGATAAGAAGAAGAAAATCAGAGGAATTCAAAAGGAAACACAGTAGCACATGCACATGAACAATAAACAAACCACAACACATGTTCACCATTCAACATATAATTACAACATGAATTGTTACAACATTTGATATTACATATTGAACAGCAAACTTATACATACACATGTACTACATCTAAACAACAGGATCTTAAGACAACAGGTCCACCTGTACATCAGCTCTCTATACAACTCTCAACTATCCTGGATCTTCAAGAGCATAACCATAACCTATACAAAAAATTACATGTAGTACACGTCAGCACAATATTCAAGAATATTGTATTGAGTACGCCTACGTGTCTTTTATATACCTCTCATCATATCATGGCAATAAGATAAAACTAATACTTGGCAGTAACAGAAGAATATAAGAAAAGCGTATACTTGCACAAAGATATTCATTAGCAAAGAGAACACATATTTTTAATCACATTTCCATCATATATCTCATACATCTGCCCCCAAGGGCTTTGATGTTTTTAGGCCTTGTCATATAAATCGTACATCTTCCCTTAGGGCTTTGATGTTACATCTGCCACCAAGGGCTTTGATGTTTTGTCAATGCACTGTACTACCAAAGAGTTTAGTTCTATCATATGATGGATCAGAATATTTTACGTTTCATGTGTTCATAGCCATAAGTATGGAAAATCAAGCAAGATATCCTACAAGATCAATCATATCATCCAATATCATATGCCAAGAATTTTACTACACATATAATACAAGCATATTATATAATAAGCCAAGTAAGAGGTAATGGCGTACCTTGATCAAGAGAAACCTAATCATCATGTCCTCATGTCATCTATAACTTATTAAACATGATTAAGACAAGATCATACACTATCATCAGATTCTAATCATCATACATCTCATCTTAACCCTATTCGTGTTCATTAGGGTTTCCATTATCTCTTTAGGATATTCTCATCATTACTTGCATTCTTGTCTTAGAATTATCATACTGATGTCATTTTCCAGATTACGGTTCATTATCTGAACATTAGGTTCCATATCCTTTTTGGTGGACATATTAACCCTAGTTTATATACATCATTCAAATTACGGTTAAAACCCATGTATCAAGGTTCATCTTCATATAACATGGATTTTTTTCATCATTATGATCTCATAATTAAAATTGAGGTTCCATATACTGATATAAGCTTAATCTGTGAATTTCACCATTTATTGACCATGTATGCATTTATTGTATATTAATTAGGGTTATAAGCCCTAATTAGCAACATTAAGCAAAAGGCATGATTTCATAAATCAACATGGCCATATCTAACATCATATGCATTATAAACATGAAATATGATTTACATGTAATTTCTCATAATTTTAGGGAGTCGTTTGATATTTATTATCCATCGTATGAGCATTTCACATCTTACATGATATCACTGATATTAATGCATCAAAAGCCTAATATTATTGTTCCATCTTGTTCTATGCATTTTTTTTAGAATTTCGGTATATTATTTGTATTTTTTGGACATGAGAGTTATTTTCTATGAATTATATAAGATATGGGCAATATCTGAGATATTTACCTTTTTCAACCAATCAGGGACACCCACGTGGCTCCTAGAGCCTGTGCACATCCCTTGCTGCTGCGGCCGGTTCTTTCTCCTGGCTCACACTGGGCCGGCTGGTTCTGGGTGCTTGGACCCGGTTCGATTTCTTTTCTTTCTTCGGTCCACGCGAATCTGACCCCCCGTTCTCTCTCGATCCACACCCAAGGCATCACATCATCGGTCCGCAGAAGTCTGTATCCCGCTAGCAGTAGCGCCGCCGTGATGGAACTGCTCCAAAGAGAAATCAACCTTCCTCCAGTGCTCCTCATCGGATCAAAACACCGCCAAGAGCTTCGGTGTCATCTTCTTGACCGACACGGCTGCTCAGGCTCACCCCGATGCCTCTGATCCTCCATCCCCACAGGCCCGGCGCCGCCTGGTCTAGGAATTAGCAGAGAAAAAGGGGCAAAGTGTCTCACGTCCATGAAGCTCTGAAGTAAAGCCTTCGAGGCATTCACAAGACCTCCATAAGCTTGACTAAGGTGTCCTCTTGCAGTGCGATGCACTCCTCGCACCTCCCCGAGCTCCACCTTGAACTGGCAGCAAAAAGCTCCTCGTTCGCCATCCAAACGACCATGACTATCCACGGGAACAACATCTATTGAACTCCCCAGAGCTCTTCCTTTCTTCATGTGTTCTCTTTTTCCCCTGATATCCCTTCTTTCTCTACTTCACCCCCCCCCGGTTACCACCTACATATCACAGTGGAGAGGTACTGGGAAGAAGGAGGTTGTTCTCCCTCATCACTGGGTTGTTCAAAATGAAATAGGGGTTAACCCAACTCGTTGGAAGGAGGCGAGTTTAACTTATTGGTTAGCATCACATTCAAACCCACGATTCGCACGTATTGCGACATCATGATCGCTACCTTCGGTCAAGGTTGTAACTGCAAGGTAGGAGAAGGTTTCTCCACCGTCCGATGGCATCCCAAGGGCTAGGAGCATCCCGCACCCATGCCCAATCTGTGGCTCATCTAAAGTGGCTGTCACTACAACTAGATTGGATACCTAGGGCTAGGATTCGGTCACGCATACCCAACTCAACTAAGGGGGCATGTGACATCACAATCAAGCCCAACTTAGGTCTATAAACCATCAACCAAGCACATTATTTCCCTAAAATCAAACCTCAATAACTTCCTCTAGGAACCTCCAAATGCCACCAAATTTTAACCATAGCTCCCATACCTCTCGAGCTACCTTCTATTCAAATTTGGTGACCAAACTCATCTGTTGGACCACTCAATAAAATTCCTCAAAAAGGCATTAAAAGAGAGATCTTAATCATTATATAAATCTCAATCAACATTCCAACTTTACTAAAACACTTGGAACTCTCATTATAACTCAAGATATGGATTCTAATATGTTATTGGAGATTTATGGATTTCAAAAATCTACTCCATCACATCCTAAACACCTTAAAAGATATTTCGTCCTCGAAATTAAGCCGGAAAACCCACGTTGTCACATCATATACATCTTAAAAGAACTTTCGTCCTTGAAAGTTAACCATACTCGTACTTCTAGGGAAAACCTAAATGTATTCATCCATATGTAGGAACCATTCTATGTACAACATAATCAAAATCTCCAAAACTGTATCTAAGCTACTAGGATGTTTTTCAAACATCTAAGGTGATACCAAGGTGGACCACTAATCATATAACACAGTTTAGGAGCTTAGGTTACATCATGATGTATCACATATGTTTGGATTGCATCTTTATTTTTGCCCATGAAATAGGGTTCCCACGTCATATTACCATGTTCTTAAAGAGATAACTAAAGTTATCCCATTATGTCAAAGTATCATAAACATTTTATTGAGCTAATTATTAGAACATGTTCAACATTAACATGTCTTTTAGGAGGGAGTTAACTAAAGTTAACCCACTTTATCCATCTAGATCATATGAAGGTGTCGTAATCATCATGTTGTGCTAATTGTCAAACTATACTTTTCATTTTTATTATGCACTAAGATTAACACCTCATGTAACATGTTTCATTCATATGATCTTATTTCATTGCTGATAATAATTTGCAACATTTACTAGTGATTTCATCACAAGATTAACCAACCATATTACATTATCATCTTTATTCATGTATATGGTTAACCATTTATGCATTGATATCCATTAAACCATCTCTAGGTTTTCATTATATCAAATCTATATATAACATCTCAAGATTAGATCACATCCTTACATACATTAAATCATGGTTGTTCTAAACAAACTTATGTAAGTGGCTTGTCAAACATGTATCAAAACTTTATATAGTCCAAATGAGGTTCTTCTAACCCATACTGTGAGGGAAGTGTCGTACTCAATCTTTCTGAGCTAACTCAACTCTATGAGTATCTCATAAACAAAAACTTATCTTCCCTCTCTTAGTCTAGGGTTTTTCGGATTACCTCATTGGCACTAGCCACATAGCACAAACCAAAACATGATATGATATTCTCATCATAGATCTCTACCTATGAAACATGCTTACCCAAAACTCTCTTATATACACCACTAGATTCCTATGTGGGAAACCACCAACCCGAGCATGAGGCTTCACCCAACTAACATAGATACCTCCTCCAGGGTCTTGGGCTCTCTCCCTCACCCAGATGGTAGGCACTCATATTCATGTTCGCATGTACATATATATAACCAGCCTCTCTCTATCTCTAGGGTTTGGTCCTCCCAAGGACATCTAGGGTTCAAAATAACTATAGGAATCATGCATAAAGCGACTCAACTCAATCACTTAGGAGTATTCTAGTTTAGGACATATCATATCACATGTTTTTATTATTTCTCATATCATGGAGTCTAGGTTCTCTGACCTTTTCCCTGTGGGTCTTGCTCTCTCTTGAGCTAACCCCAAACTGGTCCTAACACTAGAGGTCCTCCTTTGTAAAAGAGATTGAGGCTCATGCTGACTCACAACCTTGTCTTAACTTAACTTATCTCATCTCATAAAAGAACTCATACTTGCATCATCAAAACTTATCTCAAATCCGCAAACAGAACTTAAGTCATCAAAGATAAACATAAATCATCATGACCATCTTACATCATCTCTATCAACTTACATCATATCATCAAAACTTATATCATCTATTCCATCTATCATATATATATACAACAAGGCTCTAGACATCTAATCTAGAACTACTCTCTCTTCTAGACTGATGTCATCACTTTCACTTGGGTTGCATGACCACCTCCTACTCGTACATGTGTGGGGACACATTTTTGTAATACATATACATAATAAAATATTATATAGTTTTTCTCCGATAAAACAAGCGTCAGAGAAAACTATCGAGGTTCGATCCGTTTGGAATCAAAAACCAAAACCAGAAATGAGTGTCCCACACATAGTAGAGAGTCCAGTGTCATGAAAACTAGTGAAAAGAGTGAGAACATGGTGTAGACTAGTGTAGCTATCCTAGACAACGAGCGCTATATGTCTAGGATTTCTCTTCCCTTGATGCACATCATTTCCAAATAGTGCAACGTCCCATACCGCTTCACTACAAGGAAAGAAAGACATCTAAGGACTTGCTACTCAACAAGCACCAGTCTAGACCTAGTTCTCAGACATCTAGGTGCTAACCTAGAGGCTAGGTCAGATCTAGTCTCTAAAAGATGACTAATCTAACCCTAAAGATTATTCAGTTCAAGGTTCTTTAGTTTCAAGTTGCATAATGAGCAAATGTCAGGCTTTACAATTGTTCATGCTCTGATACCACCTGTGACATCCCTAGATTTTCTAAAACTTAATCTGATGTGTGACGTCCAAATTGAAACCCGCACCTCAGTGAGAATCCCAATTTAAACACCCCACACCAGGATAAGAAGAAGAAAATCAGAGGAAGTCAAAAGGAAACACAGTAGCACATGCACATGAACAATAAACAAACCACAACACATGTTCACCATTCAACATATAATTACAACATGAATTTTTACAACATTTGATATTACATATTGAATAGCAAACTTATGCATACACATGTACTACATCTAAACAACAGGATCTTAAGACAACAGGTCCACCTGTACATCAGCTCACTATACAACTCTCAACTACCCTGGATCTTCAAGAGCATAACCATAACCTATACAAAAGATTACATGTGGTACACGTCAGCACAATATTCAAGAATATTGTATTGAGTACGCCTACGTCTCTTTTATATACCTCTCATCATATCTTGGAAATAAGATAAAACTAATACTTGGCAGTAACAGAAGAATATAAGAAAAGCGTATACTTGCACAAAGATATTCAATAGCAAAGATAACACATATTTTTAATCACATTTCCATCATATATCTCGTACATCTGCCCCCAAGGGCTTGGATGTTTTTAGGCCTTGTCATATAAATCGTACATCTGCCCCTAGGGCTTTGATGTTACATCTGCCACCAAGGGCTTTGATGTTTTGTCAATGCACTGTACTACCAAAGAGTTTAGTGCTATCATATGATGGATCGGAATATTTTACGTTTCATGTGTTCATAGCCATAAGTGTGGAAAATCAAGCAAGATATCCTACAAGATCAATCTTATCATCCAATATCATATGCCAAGAATTTTACTACACATATAATACAAGCATGTTGTATAATAAGCCAAGTAAGAGGTAATGGCGTACCTTGATCAAGAGAAACCTAATCATCATGTCCTCATGTCATCTATAACTTATTAAACCTGATTAAGACAATATCATACACTATCATCAGATTCTCATCATCATACATCTCATCTTAACCCTAATCGTGTTCATTAGGGTTTCCCTTATCTCTTTAGGATATTCTCATCATTACTTGCATTCTTGTCTTAGAATTATCATACTGATGTCATTTTCCAGATTATGGTTCATTATCTGAACATTAGGTTCCATATCCTTTTTGGTGGACATATTAACCCAAGTTTATATACATCATTCAAATTAGGGTTACAACCCATGTATCAAGGTTCATCTTCATATAACATGGATTTTGTTCATCATTATGATCTCATAATTAAAACAGAGGTTCCATATACTGATATAAGCTTAATCTGTGAATTTCACCATTTATTGACCATGTATGCATTTATTGTATATTAATTAGGGTTATAAGCCCTAATTAGCAACATTAAGCAAAAGGCATGATTTCATAAATCAACATGGCCATATCTGAAATCATATGCATTATAAACATGAAATATAATTTACAGGTATTTTCTCATAATTTTAGGGAGTCGTTTGATATTTATTATCCATCATATGAGCATTTCACATCTTACATGATATCACTAATATTAATGCATCAAAAGCCTGATATTATTGTTACATCTTGTGCTATGCATTTTTCTGAGAATTTTGGTATATTATTTGTATTTTTCGGACATCGGAGCTATTTTCTATGAATTATATAAGATATGGGCAATATCTGAGATATTTACCTTTTTCAACCAATCAGGGACTGCCACGTGGCTCCTAGAGACTGCGCACATCCCTTGTTGTTGCGGCCGGTTCTTTCTCCTTGCTTGCACTGGGCCGGCTGGTTCTGGGTTCCTGGACCCGGTTTGATTTATTTTCTTTCTCCGGTCCACGCGAAGCTGACCCCCGTTCTCTCTCGATCCACGCCCAAGGCATCACATCGTCGGTCCGCGGAAGTCTGTATCCCACTAGCAGTAGCGCCGCCGTGATGGAACTGCTCCAAAGAGAAATCGACCTTCCTCCAGTGCTCCTCATCGGATCAAAACACTGCCAAGTGCTTCGGTGTCATCTTCTTGACCGACACGGCTGCTCAGGCTCACCCCGATGCCTCTGATCCTCCATCCCCATAGGCCCGGCGCCGCCTGGTCTAGGAATTAGCAAAGCAAAAGGGGCAAAGTGTCTCAGGTCCATGAAGCTATGAAGTAAAGCCTCTGAGGCATTCACAAGACCTCCAAAAGCTCGACTAAGGTGTCCTCTTGCAGTGCGATGCACTCCTCGCACCTCCCCGAGCTCCACCTTGAACAGCCAGCAAAAAGCTCCTCATTCGCCATCCAAACGACCATGACTGTCCATGGGAACAACATCTGTTGAACTCCCCAGAGCTCTTCCTTTCTTCATGTCTGCTCCTTTTCCCCTGATATCCCTTCTTTCTCTACTTCACCTCCCCCCCGGCTACCACCTGCATATCACAGTGGAGAGGTACTGGGAAGAAGGAGGTCATTCTCCCTCATCACTGGGTTGTTCGAAATGAAATAGGGGTTAACCCAACTCGTTGGAAGCAGGCGAGTTTAACTTCTCAGTTAGCATCGCATTCAAACCCACGATCCGCGTGTATTGCGACGTCATGATCGCTGCCTTCGGCCAAGGTTGTAACTGCAAGGTAGGAGAAGGTTTCTCCACCGTCCGATGGCATCCCAAGGGCTAGGAGCATCCCGCACCCATGCCCAATCCGTGGCTCATCTAAAGCGGCTGTCACTACCACTAGATTGGATACCTAGGGCTAGGATTCGGTCACGCATACCCAACTCAACTAAGGGGGCGTGTGACATCAAAATCAAGCCCAACTTAGGTCTATAAACCATCAACCAAGCACATTATTTCCCTAAAATCAAACCTCAATAACTTCCTCTAGGAACCTCCAAATGCCACCAAATTTTAACCATAGCTCCCATACCTCTCGAGCTACCTTCTATTCAAATTTGGTGACCAAACGCATCTGTTGGACCACTCAATAAAATTCCTCAAAAAGGCATTAAAAGAGAGATCTTAATCATTATATAAATCTCAATCAACATTCCAACTTTACTAAAACACTTGGAACTCTCATTATAACTCAAAATATGGATTCTAATAAGTTATTGGAGATTTATGGATTTCAAAAATCTACTCCATCACATCCTAAACACCTTAAAAGATATTTTGTCCTCGAAATTAAGCCGAAAAACCCACTTTGTCACATCATATACATCTTAAAAGAACTTTCATCCTCAAAAGTTAACCATACTCGTACTTCCAGGGAAAACCTAAATGTATTCATCCATATGTAGGAACCATTCTATGTACAACATAATCAAAAGCTCCAAAACTATATCTAAGCTACTAGGATGTTTTTCAAACATCTAAGGTGATACCAAGGTGGACCACTAATCATATAACACGGTTTAGGAACTTAGGTTACATCATGATGTATCTCATATGTTTGGATTGCATCTTTATTTTTGCCCATGAAATAGGGTTCCCACGTCATATTACCATGTTCTTAAGGAGATAACTAAAGTTATCCCATTATGTCAAAGTATCATAAACATTTTATTGAGATAATTATTAGAACATGTTCAACATTAACATATGTCTTTTAGGAGGGAGTTAACTAAAGTTAACCCACTTTATCCATCTAGATCATATGAAGGTGTCGTAATCATCATGTTGTGCTAATTGTCAAACTATACTTTTCATCTTTATTATGCACTAAGATTAACACCTCATGTAACATGTTTCATTCATATGATCTTATTTCATTGTTGATAATAATTTGCAACATTTACTAGTGATTTCATCACAAGATTAACCGACCATATTACATTATCATCTATATTCATGTATATGGTTAACCATTTATGCATTTATATCAATTAAACCATCTCTAGGTTTTCATTATATCATATCTATATATAACATCTCAAGATTAGATCACATCCTTACATACATTAAATCATGGTTGTTCTAAACAAACTTATGTAAGTGGCTTGTCAAACATGTATCAAAACTTTATATAGTCCAAATGAGGTTCTTCTAACCCATACTGTGAGGGAAGTGTCGTACTCAATCTTTCTGAGCTAACTCAACTCTATGAGTATCTCATAAACAAAAACTTATCTTCCCTCTCTTAGTCTAGGGTTTTTCGGATTACCTCATTGGCACTAGCCACATAGCACAAACCAAAACATGATATGATATTCTCATCATAGATCTCTACCTATGAAACATGCTTACCCAAAACTCTCTTATATACACCACTAGATTCCTATGTGGGAAACCACCAACCCGAGCATGAGGCTGCACCCAACTAACATAGATACCTCCTCCAGGGTCTTGGGCTCTCTCCCTCACCCAGATGGTAGGCACTCATATTCATGTTCGCATGTACATATATATAACCAGCCTCTCTCTGTCTCTAGGGTTTAGTCCTCCCAAGGACATCTAGGGTTCAAGATAACTATAGGAATCATGAATAAAGTGTCTCAACTCAATCACTCAGGAGTATTCTAGTTTAGGACATATCATATCACATGTTTTTCGTATTTCTCTTGAGCTAACCCCAAACTGGTCCTAACACTAGAGGTCCTCCTTTGTAAAAGAGATTGAGGCTCATGCTGACTCACAACCTTGTCTTAACTTAACTTATCTCATCTCATAACAGAACTCATACTTGCATCATCAAAACTTATCTCAAATCCACAAACAGAACTTAAGTCATCAAAGACAAACATAAATCATCATGACCATCTTACATCATCTCTATCAACTTACATCATATCATTAAAACTTATATCATCTATTCCATCTATCATATATATATCCAACAAGGCTCTAGACATCTAATCTAGAACTAATCTCTCTTCTAGACTGATGTCATCACTTTCACTTGGGTTGCATGACCACCTCCTACTCATACATGTGTGGGGACACATTTTTGTAATACATATACATAATAAAATATTATATAGTTTTTCTCTGATAAAACAAGCATCAGAGAAAACTATCGAGGTTTGATCTGTTTGGAATCAAAAACCAAAACCAGAAACGAGTGTCCCACACATAGTAGAGAGTCCAGTGTTATGAAAACTAGTGAAAAGGGTGAGAACATGGTGTAGACTAGTGTAGATATCCTAGACAACGAGCGCTATATGTCTAGGATTTCTCTTCCCTTGATGCACATCATTTCCAAATAGTGCAACGTCCCATACCGCTACACTACAAGGAAAGAAAGACATCTAAGGACTTGCTACTCAACAAGCACCAGTCTAGACCTAGTTCTCAGACATCTAGGTGCTAGCCTTGAGGCTAGGTCAGATCTAGTCTCTAAAAGACGACTAATCTAACCCTAAAGATTATTAAGTTCAAGGTTCTTTAGTTTCAAGTTGCATAATGAGCAAATGTCAGGCTTTACAATTGTTCATGCTCTAATACCACCTGTGACGTCCCCAGATTTTCTAAAACTTAATCTGATGTGTGACGTCCAAATTGAAACCCTCACCTCAGTGAGAATCCCAATTTAAACACCCCACACCAGGATAAGAAGAAGAAAATCAGAGGAAGTCAAAAGGAAACACAGTAGCACATGCACATGAACAATAAACAAACCACAACACATGTTCACCATTCAACATATAATTACAACATGAATTGTTACAACATTTGATATTACATATTGAACAGAAAACTTATACATACACATGTACTACATCTAAACAACAGGATCTTAAGACAATAGGTCCACCTGTACATCAGCTCGTTATACAACTCTCAACTATCTTGGATCTTCAAGAGCATAACCATAACCTATACAAAATATTACATGCGGTACACGTCAGCACAATATTCAAGAATATTGTACTGAGTACGCCTACGTGTCTTTTATATACCTCTCATCATATCTTGGCAATAAGATAAAACTAATACTTGGAAGTAACAGAAGAATATAAGTAAAGTGTATACTTGCACAAAGATATTCATTAGCAAAGAGAACACATAATTTTAATCACATTTCCCTCATATATCTCATACATCTTCCCCCAAGGGCTTTGATGTTTTTAGGACTTGTCATATATATCGTACATCTGCCCCTAGGGCTTTGATGTTACATCTGCCACCAAGGGCTTTGATGTTTTGTCAATGCACTATACTACCAAAGAGTTTAGTGCTATCATATGATGGATCAGAATATTTTATGTTTCATGTGTTCATAGCCATAAGTATGGAAAATCAAGCAAGATATCCTACAAGATCAATCATATCATCCAATATCATATGCCAAGAATTTTACTACACATATAATACAAGCATATTGTATAATAAGCCAAGTAAGAGGTAATGGCATACCTTGATCAAGAGAAACCTAATCATCATGTCCTCATGTCATCTATAACTTATTAAACCTGATTAAGACAAGATCATACACTATCATCAAATTCTCATCATCATACATCTCATCTTAACCCTATTTGTGTTCATTATAGTTTCCCTTATCTCTTTAGGATATTCTCATCATTACTTGCATTCTTGTCTTAGAATTATCATACTGATGTCATTTTCTAGATTATGGTTCATTATCTGAACATTAGGTTCCATATCCTTTTTAGTGGACATATTAACCCTAGTTTATATACATCATTCAAATTAGGGTTACAACCCATGTATCAAGGTTCATCTTCATATAACATGGATTTGTTCATCATTATGATCTCATAATTAAAACTGAGGTTCCATATACAGATATAAGCTTAATCTATGAATTTCACCATTTATTAACCATGTATGCATTTATTGTATATTAATTAGGGTTATAAGCCCTAATTAGCAACATTAAGCAAAAGGCATGATTTCATAAATCAACATGGCTATATCTGACATCATATGCATTATAAACATGAAATATGATTTACAAGTATTTTCTCATAATTTTGGGGAGTCGTTTGATATTTATTATCCATCCTATGAGCATTTCACATCTTACATGATATCACTGATATTAATGCATCAAAAGCCTGATATTATTCTTCCATCTTGTGCTATGCATTTTTTTGAGAATTTCGGTATATTATTTGTATTTTTCGGACATCAGAGCTATTTTCTATGAATTATATAAGATATGGGCAATATCTGAGATATTTACCTTTTTCAACCAATCAGGGACTGCCACTGTAACATACCGAAATCTGGACATTTTGCCTTTTGGTCCTCTTTTTCCATCTTTTTCTCTCATTTCTATCCTCTTTGTATGTTCTATTTATTTTGTGGACAATATGATGGTTTAATGAACATTTGTTCACCTTTGATTCCAATATTTGGGTTTATGCACAAATACCTCAGTAAGACTTTAGATAATGGGCCTAAAATGCAAATTGCACACTAAGCAATAAAAAGAATAAAATATTTCATCCTAGAACTTTCTAGCACTTCCTAGAATAAGAGAAATAAGAGAAAATCCGAATTTGAAATAAAGGAGAAGATAAATGCAATAATTAAAGGTAATGTGGGAATTAATGGGTAAAGAAGATAATGAGAAAGATTTTGCACAAAATATTATAATTGGAAACCTATCAGGATAATTTGATACTCAAATTCATTTCCTTGATCAAAAAGTAACTTAAGGGCCAAGTATCATTTAAAGTGGAACATAATATAAATATTAATGACATTATCAAAAGAAAATAGGAAATATGCCAATAAAGTGAAATAAAATACTAAATGTTCTCAAATCAGAAAAATAACTCCAAATTCGTATTCTAAACACAAATATAATCTTTTGGGCAAATTTCCATTTAATTTGGTCAATGTTTAATATTTTATTTTATTCAAGAGAGAGAAAATGACTTAAAGACCAAAAATAATAAATATATATTAATAAAAATTAATTAATGTCAAAAACGTGTTCCTAACGTTTATTATTACTTGTAGACCAAGTTTTATATTTTTAGGAAGTTTCTAGATGTCTCTAATAAATTAAAAAGATAAATAGGTGGTAAAATGTAAATGAATAAAATAAAATAATAAAAGTCTTCAAAAAATATATTAATGTCAAATTCGTGTTCTACATGTTAAAATAGACCTTTGGATGAATTTTGAATCAATTTGGAAAATATTTGGTGAGAACGTGAATTTAGGAGAGAGAACATGTGTAAAATATTCAAATCATTAATTAAAATAATTAAACAAATGAAGTTAATAACAAATTCATGTTCCAT
Organism: Alisma plantago-aquatica; assembly: GCA_963693085.1. Lineage (NCBI taxonomy): Eukaryota > Viridiplantae > Streptophyta > Magnoliopsida > Alismatales > Alismataceae > Alisma > Alisma plantago-aquatica. The sequence continues at coordinate 1,006,893,194 of OY856412.1, forward strand.
ATATTTTGTTTTCCTTGAGAGTGAAGTTGCACATTAATTGATAATTATATGAGTCTCTAATATATTAAGAAAGAGAAAATATGAATTACTTTAAAGGAATTAAATAAAATACTTAGAATTCCCAAAAAAGAAAACTGATGTTACAATTGGGATCTACATGTATTAAATAGTATAGGGTTAAAATTTTATATTTAACTGGATAATGCTTACTTTCCCAATTGAATTGGTATTTAAAATCTTAATTATCATAGGCTTTGAAAGTGGTATTTGATTAAACAAATTACAGTTTTCCTAAAGCAAACGTAAAACAACGCTGCGTTGCTTCCTCTCCCTCACGTTTCCCCCCTTCCAAAACGGGCAACGCCCAACCCTTCCTCTACGTATCCTGTTTATATATCTTCCTCCCTTCATTCCTTTTCTCCTCAAACACATGAAGCCCTAGCCGCCCAGCCTACTCTCACCTTGCGTCCAACCATGGCGAGCAACACCAAACAGAGTTGAGAATCATTGGGTAGCGTCACCTCCTCCTCTTCTTCTTTCTCTCCCCGAACGACGCCTGAAACTCGACGCCCAGCAACCCCGACGCTGCGTCGGCGTGGTTAACACCTTCACATCTGACCTTTGACGTCCAGCAGCCCCCGACGCTGCGTCGGCGTCACTAACAACTGCCCAACCGATGCCTCGACGCTGCGTTACGTCACTACCACCTCCCTTCTGACGTTGTGACGCCCCAACACCCTGATGCTGTGACGCCCCGACGCCCTGACGTCCTGATGCCGACAACACCACTTCCAGAGCAACCCGGAGACCAACACACACTGACAGCAGGGCATCGTAGCCACCAAGTGCAATGTCGTCGACCTTGACAATGACGTCGTCATTCACAACCACTAGATCTGCAAGACCATGACATTTGCAAACACCTTCATTCAACCTGACAATGGTGACTCATTACATGTTGCGTCTTCCTCGGTCACATGATCATAGAGAACGTGATGATGTGTTTGGGTCCCCATCTCGTTGTGAATCAACCCGACGTGCAACCTCCATGGTAACTCTAGACATGTAAGCCTTCATTTCATTTTCAATAGTTTTGTTTTAGAAAATAGATTATAAAGATGAGATAAGAATGGAGTAAGGATAATCTAGTTATTTAAAACCATAACATGAAATACTCAATTATCTTACCTATCAACTTTGTTGTATACAAATGTAAATATTAGATTGCATGAAATCAAACCTGTAATGATACGTTAAAGTGGAAACTTGATATTAAATAAAAGATGTTGTATAAGAACCGGGTGGATTGATTTCCAATATGATTAATGAATCACCCTAATTTCTTATTGTATACTTACCAAACTCTAAGAATCATTAATGGTGTATCCTTGTGTTAATGTAACCTTAACATTAGAAATCATATATATAGGTGCATTACATGATAATTAGAAATACATATGGATCTAGGGAACACTCTCATCTTAATTAATCCAAGGGAACTTGAAATCTGTATAAGAATTCATCTAATGATATTGTCTTCTTAGGAATTAAATAGTAAAAAGAAAAAGAAAAAAATCTGTAAAGGAATATACTTTTTGACATGTTAGTTGGATCAAAGCATGTGTATTCTAGTGAACCTAATAAATATTCATATGGAATATACTTACACCAATAAACATGGTAAGCATGATGTTAGGAATAATATGGACTCACATCATTAAACCTATATTGGAAGCATATATATTATTATCCACATATATAAGAGTTACATAAACTTATGTGACTAAATATTGGTAACTAGAACTAAGATAGATATTTAAAGCATCACATATTATCTCAACAAAGATTAAAATCATAAACCCTAACATGACAGTACATGGTCGGGAATTGGGTAATAATAATATAAAAATACAATAGGAACGAATATGTTCACTTTGACTTGGCTAATATACATAATGTGTTTCTAGGATGAAAAGTTGACTTTGTGGACCAAAGTATACTATTCAAGTTAACATTTATGTGTGAAAAGAGGTATGTGTTTTGTATGTGCATCTACTCTTCAGTTGGGAAAACTTTATACCAATACCTATAATTCCTAATGAGGCTTAATTTGACCTTAATCCTTGATCCTTGAAACCTAAATTGTTTATTGCCTCAAAATTAGTTGTAGTATTATCTTGTTTGGGTATTCATACCCCACTGCCATGTTACAAAATATTTTGCTTAATCTTGCCATAACTCTTTTGATAGCATGTAATTAAATGTTCTATTTAATTATAAAGTAGTGGTACTTATGTACAACCACCCATAGAGGGCATGTATATAATCGCCCTAGGGGAATGTTTATAATTCTCCCCATTACAATTTATAGGTGACTGGGAATGTCTTATTCTCCCCTCACCTAAGGTTAGAGGTCTGGTAGGTGCCTCAACCCTACTTAGTTAGGTAGACATATTAGTTTACATGCAAATCCTTTATTTACTTTTCTTATTGGCAAGTTTCCTTAATTAAAGCCTCCTACTCTTGATGTCTCATCTTATGATGAACCCTATCCTGCTTTTACATACTTTTCTTATCTTACTGCTTTAGTATAGTTTAGTGACACATACTATTATTTTTCCTTCCCTTTTTGCTGGGTGCCTTCCCAACCACCCAAATGTGGAGCAAGGTGATGAATAGGTCTTGAAGATCTTAGCTTGGCTTGGACTTAGCTGATAGATATGTTGCTTGGAGACAAAAGTGGAGTAGTCTAGTTTCCCTCTACTTAGATCCTCTTTTTTGTATAAAGCATGTACACCCATATTGGGGAAATTTTTATGTACACTTTATTTGAAATTGAATATAGTCAAAATTTTATCTTCCGCTGCTTCCCAATTGGATTTTGTTTACCATTGTTTTTAGTAGAGAGGTGGATTGAATTCACTTCTTTACAGCCACGTGTCTCCTAGAGCCTGCGCACATCCCTTTCTACTGCGGCTGGTTCTTTCTCCTGGATCGCACTGGGTCGGCTGGTTCTAGGTGCCTTTACCCGGTTTGATTTCTTTTTTTTCTCCGGTCCACGCAAAGCTGACCCCCCGTTCACTCTCGATCCACGCCCAAGGCATCACATTGTCGGTCCGCGGAACTCTGTATCCCGCTAGCAGTAGCGCCGCCGTGATGGAACTGCTCCAAAGAGAAATCGACCTTCCTCCAGTGCTCCTCATCGGATCAAAACACCGCCAAGAGATTCGGTGTCATCTTCTTGACCGACACTGCTGCTCAGGCTCACCCCGATGCCTATGATCCTCCATCCCCACAGGCCCGACGCCGACTGGTCCAAGAATTAGCAGAGCAAAAGGGGCAAAGTGTCTCAGGTCCACGAAGCTCTGAAGTAAAGCCTCCGAGGCATTCACAAGACCTCCAAAAGCTCGACTAAGGTGTCCTCTTGCAGTGCGATGCACTCCTCGCACCTCCCCGAGCTCCACCTTGAACTGGAAGCAAAAATCTCCTCGTTCGCCATCCAAACGACCATGACTGTCTACAGGAACAACATCTGTTGAACTCCCTAGAGCTCTTCCTTTCTTCATGCATTCTCCTTTTCCCATGATATCCCTTCTTTCTCTACTTCACCCCCCCCCCCCGGCTACCACCTGCATATCACAGTGGAGAGGTACTGGGAAGAAGGAGGTCGTTCTCCCTCATCACTGGGTTGTTTGAAATGAAATAGGGGTTAACCCAATTTGTTGGAAGGAGGCGAGTTTAACCTCTCGATTAGCATCGCGTTCAAACCCACGATCCACGTGTACTGTGACGTCATGATCGCTGCCTTCGGTCAAGGTTGTAACTGCAAGGTAGGAGAAGGTTTCTTCACCGTCCGATGGCATCCCAAGGGCTAGGAGCATCCCGCACCCATGCTCAATCTGTGGCTCATCTAAAGCGGTTGTCACTACCACTAGATTGGATACCTAGGGCTAGGATTCGGTTACGCATACCCAACTCAACTAAGGGGTGTGTGACATCAAAATCAAGCCCAACTTAGGTCTGTAAACCATCAACCAAGCACATTATTTCCCTAAAATCAAACCTCAATAACTTCCTCTAGGAACCTCCAAATGCCACCAAATTTTAACCATAGCTCCTTTACCTCTCGAGCTACCTTTTATTCAAATTTGGTGACCAAACTCGTCTGTTGAACCACTCAATAAAATTCCTCAAAAAGGCATTAAAAGAGAGATCTTAATCATTATATAAATCTCAATCAACATTCCAACTTTACTAAAACACTTGGAACTCTCATTATAACTCAAGATATGGATTCTAATATATTATTGGAGATTTATGGATTTCAAAAATCTACTCCATCACAGAACTTCTATTTTGGCTTGGAAGCTTCTTCTAATGATGTAACAACAATTTTTGGCTCGACTTGAGGTGTCAAGTTACTTGGTATCATAGGAGTGTTTATAACGCTTACTGCAAAAGTGGTTGGAAAGGAAGTGGAACATATCCATAATAGTTGCTTGGCAGTCATGAATATTGTGGGGGCATGCACTGAGGTTGATAGTTGGGTTGCACCACATGTGCCTGTTGTTGTTGGTGTGTCATTGCTTTGACTATATGAGTTGCTGATGTCTACACGGATGAATCATGGATGGTTGGATACTGTCACTTACCACCTCAGATGGGGATGACCACTTCCCTATAGTTTCATCTATGGTCTTTTCCTTTATCCACTTAGGCTTCTGACTGGCTATTATGGAGGCAGATCATGTCTGGAAAGTGAGGCCTATGTTTATATAGACCCCCCTCTTGATGAAATTTTCAATCCATACTCCTACTTATTGAGTTATGAGAAGGTATTATACCTCTATAAATATACAAGAGAGATGCACAACAAATCTGATCACCATCTCTAATTCTCTTTATCCATGGGTTTGAACTGTAGCTAGGTAGCATGCTCCCTCCATCGACCAATGAACTTAGAGAAGCTAGCTCTCATTTGCCTTATGATGTAATGCTTCCATGTCTTACTTTTTCAGGAACTGGTCTAGATTCCAAGCTTACTCGTCCATCATGGCCCTAGTGGTGATGGTGTTCCTGTCCTTCTTATGTACCACACCAATGTAGGACCTATCAGGGTCTTTGTCAAGCAATATATTAGTACATTGTCTCTATATTGGACTTTCCACCATATTTGAGTAGTATACCTTGACATGAGCCATGTGATCTCCTTTTTGGAGTATTCATTGAACTTTGACATGTTGGAGTTCTCATCCAACTTTGCATCTAGAAAGTGGCAAAAGTCACCAAATGTTTTTCCATTGTCTTTCTTCCCTTCTATTTGTTTGACCTTTTATAGTTGGGGGTCTATAATAGTGGGTTCATGTGCAATAGCTTCCTAAAAAACAAACACCACTGGTATCAATGATGATCTAATTATCGTTGGTGGTGTCATGTGCAACAATTGTGGGAATCCATATCCTCCTCCTATATACAAGTTGTACCACGAGTGGGGTCGTAGATATAGAGAGTGAAATATGGGGGTTGGTTTTAGTCCATATATATGTTGTGCTTAAACTTTCATGATAGTGTTCTCCTTCTCATCCTCTTGGGGATATCCCTTTGCGGCTTCTTCTTCTTCTTCTTCATCTTGTTTTTCTTCTTCTTCTTCTTCTTCTTCTTCTTCCCTTTGCTTTCTCCATTAGGACTCAAGATAGATGTGCTACTCCTTAAACTACTGGGACTTTCCCCAAATTAGTGAATGGTGGACCTTGATAGGGACCTAGATGGAATGGTTCCAACTGAGATGGGTGGGATACCCACACACCATAAGGGAAGAATGGCATTGATGACCCAGAATGTGTAGCTTCCTATCTGATGAATGCCAGATAATGCCATCATCTTGCATATCATGAGCTTAGTGGATGTTTGAAGAGCACATTGGGTGTTTGTACTTGCAAAGGACATTACCAAGAGGCAGACATCTTAGGCACCACCATAGATTCCTTGTGCTTTTCCATTTTTTTCATTTTTTTTCCTTGCTTGTTGTGGATGGAATCCCCCTTGGTGCCACTGTTTGATTGACAATCTACACTGCTTCTCCCTGTCATTTGGGCTAATCATTGGTGAGATAATGTCAAGTATAGGCTTATTGATCTTCTCGTGGTGTCCTAAAATTCACAATACTAGGATTCTAAAGTAGGGTGTAATATAATATGACAATATACTTTATGTACATGGATAGGTCCCACCACTCACATTATATCAGGCAAGAAATTAAAAGAGTTCCCTCTTTTTCTAGGAAGTGCATAAAAGGAATACTCCTCAACTTATTGAAACCTTCTAATGATAGAATACACCATCAATGTTTTTTATATCCATTTTGGGGAGATCATACCTGCCCTAAAACTAGGTGAGATAGAAATAGTTATTCACTTTGGTGAGAGATGTGCTTGCCAATGCCATGGCAGAAAATTAAAGTATGGGAACATGATGTTACTTAGGGAAGTTTCTCAAAAGAAATATTTCAGAAAAGGATGAAAGGTGGGGGTTCAAATGATTGATAAAAATTAAGGTACCCTCACTAGGACAATGATTGTGTTTAATTAATCACGTTTATCCCCTAGCCTGTCCTCATTAAGTGAGGCTCCCAAGATGAAACCCATGGAAGCATCCATGGAACCCTATTGTCCTCGTAGTTTGAGGAGCTTCTCATGGGGGTCCTTTCCTCCTTGGGAGAGATGAGCACTTAGGAGGGAGGGATTCTTGTCTTATCTTCTCTATATCCACTATAGAATTGGTACATATTGTGGTCTAATATATGATCATACTCTAGGATCGTAAATATGGGCATGAAAAGCACAAGGTGGTCAAGTTAAAGTCATAGTCTAGGACCATGATTCTGAACTTGAAAGGAGCTAAGTGGTCTAGTTTTAGGTCATAGTCTAGGACCCTGGATAGGATGATAGAGTGCCTTCTCGGTACAATTTTAGGTTATAATACATGACCAAAAAAGGATTTATAAGATGAAGTTGGATTAGTTTAAGGTCATAGTCCAGGACCATGGCAGGGGAAAACCCGACACTGATAAGAAAAATCTTATTCATTGTGGAAGAATTGTCCCATTCAACTAGGTTTTGATGGAAACACTCCCCTTCTGGGATAGTGAGAGCTCATTCTCATAGTGGAATAGTTGTTGCTTTAAAAATGAATTGATCCTTTTTATAAGGTATTTAGTATGACTTTTGAGGGAATTATTAACCTTTAAAATATTATTTTTTATTAGAGATTGGTAATCTTTGAAAGATCGTTTAACCCTATGAATATTTACAATATCATTTTTTTAGATTGTTAATCTTTACAATATTGTTTTGGATTATTAATCTTTAAGTAGATTGTTTGATTTGAGATCATTAATCATTTGAATGATTGTTGGATTTGAGATTGTTAACCTTTAAAAATTTTATTTTATTTGAGATTTTTCAATATTTAGATAGATTTTTATTTTAGATTTTTAGTCTTTTAATTGATTCTTTAAGATATGCACATGTAAAGATTAGCAACAATCTCAAATGTTCTGATCATCCAAAACAAGGCATACATATAGGAAGTAAATGACCCTTCCCTTTTAGGCCATGAGTTTAGATCCATTGTTACATACTCACTCAAACATGATCTCCATGGATGGGGTGGGTCCTTGTCTTCTCTATGGGTAGATGGCACTCGTTGTGGAATAATCTAGGTTCAAAGGATAAGGGTACTACTCTCAACACACCTCATTACTATGAAAACCATAATCAGTCATGAGTTCTAAGAGAGTGGTATGCTTTCAAGGCATTTGGACGTCCATCATAATGCAACATCGATACTATTACTAACATCCCATACCACTTATAGAGAACCAACATGGGGTTGGAACTTGTTACATGATGCATAGGTTTTTAGGAGTGTAAAGTGTATGTGATGGGTTTTAGCATTTTCATAAGCAAGCCCACAAAGCATGAAAACAAAGAAAGAACAACATTTATTTAAAGATAGATTAGGTTGTGCCTCCAACCAAAACCGCTATTCACCCTATATTTTGTTTTTTATTTTTGTTTTTGTTTTGACACAAGGGAAGCAAACATGAAAGCCTAAAAGGGAAACATTATTGAAACACTTAATAAATAGGGAAAAGAGAAAGCAAAAAATAGAATGAGGTCAGAACCACTAAACTGACTAGAGATAAACATGGCGAGTTGGGAAGACAAGATACCACTATCTAATAGACAAGAACTTCCAGATAAGAGGGCTTTTCCACCCTACTCCTAGACAAAAAAGGAAAAAAAATAAAGAAGGAAAACATGAAAATGAATATAAAAAAAATACAAAATGTCCTGAAGATTCTCAAACTTTATAAAAGGACAACAAGAGTTTAATACAGTTCATTTTGACTTCCCCAACAGAGTCTCCAATGTATTTCACCCTGCCAAAAAAGGGGGAAATAGAGATAGATATACGAGGAAAGCTCTACCCTTTTGATAGTGAAATGCCATAAAATAAATGTTGGGTGTTCTGATCGCCACCACGTTTTATATGGAAAGGGAGGAAAAACGAGACAACAACTTACAGCCACAATGTAAATCTAAGTTTTTATTTGAGTCAGATTGATAAAAATTAGAAATAAAGAACAAAACTAGAGATCAAATTAGGTGGTCTTGTTATAAGTGGGGAAGGACTAGCAGTCCCATCCCACCTAGTAAATTAGTTTCAAGACACATTTTGTTGCAAAGAAGGGAATGATTCAGGACAATTATAGTGAATTTAGAGAAAAAGACACAAAGATGATTTTATTGGTGGGTGGGCTTTTAGGGATGGATATGACAGTCACCTTCCCATTATTTCTCTGTAAGTCCTTATTTTTAGGTGGATTGGGGTCCTAATCACCTCTAAAATTTCCACAGTGGAGATCCCTCATGGGTGATTGGGACCGATGCGTAGGATTTAGAGGTGACTATCACTGCAAGCCAAAGGAAAAGATGTGATTTTTTAGAAAAGTTAAACAATAACAATATTTATAAAAGCAATAGAGAAATTATAATGATTGAACAGATCAAATGTAGCAATTGACTAGATTAGATGCATAAATTATGGATTAGATATATCAGCTATAGTAGGTATAGAAGTTATACTAGGTTAGGTACAACAATTAAAGAAGAACTCAGACGTCAATGTATCACTTGCCTAGTCTAACATTAAGGATGACCATTTTGCCCAAGCTATTCAGAGTCTCTCTTCTAGCAGTCTTGCACCTTATGATCCCACAACTCGGTCAGATCTTAACTCCAAGAATACAAAGCTTCCACCTCCTACAGTTCCATCATCTTTAGATATATCTTCATCTCTAATCGTTGCTTCTCATAGTATAGATGATGAATAATATTTTATCTTTCCATAAAGGACATCATGTACATGTGATGACCTTCGTCATGTGCAACATCTTCCTGACAGTATGTGGGGTGTGGCTATTGAAGTAAAAGACTCTCTTAGATGTTATATCTATTATTGTTGATCTCTTGTTGGCTGGAAGTTTTCCTATCTCTTTGGATCCTTATGTTACTAGTGCCCCCATTGAATCCTCTTCCTTTTCTTAAGCCTAAAAACAGCATTCATCCAATTGAAGTTGGCATCATTTGGCGTCACCTTGATTCTATGATCGTAACAAAATGAGTTTTTTCCATATGTAGTATCTTATATTCGAGATCATTAGTTTGGTGTCAACATTTCTGGAGGTGCGAAGCTCTTTTGCATGCCATGGCATGCCTTGTTCATGACAAGCAACATGTTCATAGATACACTTTGGCTCTTGTGGACTTCTTCAATGCCTTCAATATGGTTGACATGTCCACCATCTTTCGATAAGTCCATCTTTGGTGTCGTGCAATCTTTCATTGGGTTGAATTTGCTAATGTTTAGCATCTCATTTTACTTAGATCAGGATGAGCCTATTATGTCGTCGACAGGGGTCCAACAAGGTGACCCACTTGGTCTGTTTATTTTTTCCTGGACCTTACCCCTTTTTTGCACTTAAAGGATGATTGTCATTTAGATTTATTATCTTTCTACCTAGATGATGGGACTCTCATTGGTGGCACTACTAAAGTTCTAAGGCCTTATCTCTTCTGCAATCTTTGGACCCATATTGTGGCCTTCATCTAAACATTACCAAGACAGACATATTTTAGCCTTCTTATGACCTTGGAAGAGCACCAAGCTAACATAGTTTGTCCCATGGAGGGCGTGAAGCTTCTTGGTGGTCTAGTTTCCTTTGACCCATGCTTGACATTGGATTTGTTAAGGAAGCATATGATCAAATCCTTAAATATGATGGATCTCCTTGCCTTGCTCAATGATCCAAAAAATGAACTTCTTGTCCTCAGGTCATGTGTTGGTATGCCCAAGTTGATGTCCTCCCTTTGAAAAATTCCACCTGATTGTATTGATTTAGTCTTAGAAGATTTTGATCCTGAACTCCCTCATTGCTTGTCTGACATTGTTGTTGGTGAAGGCCACAGTTTTGGAGATTGAAAATGGCACCTTACCACTTTACCCATGCAGCTTGGAAGTTTGGGCATTAACACTTCTCAGGATGTTGGTAGTTATGCCTTTGTTGCTTTTTGAGTTCACATCATGGAGCTTTAATAGCATACTTTTCATGAGGTTGGTCCCATTACCATTGGAAACATGTTTGACACTACTTACGAGTCCTTTTGCAATCTTCTATCATCCTTCTGTTGGTCCAAGATATTTAGTTCACCTTCTACCACCCCAAAGACATAGTCTTTATTAGAAGACATCTACTAGAAAATGGTCTTCCAACGCTTCAAGGATTCTGAGCTGACTCCAAGACAACATAATGACCTTGCTTCTCTATAGGATGACCATACACAAGATTTTCTTCTCACTATTTCTAATGAAATGTAATGATGCCATAATCAAAATATTTATATTTTGTCTTTAGATATTTGGGGTTGGCCATCCAAAAAGGATTGGCGGCCAAATTTGTAGCTCATGCCTCTCTGAAGGCATTTCTTTAGATTTTATATTGAACACTAGATAAATTCACTTTCTTTATTTGTAATAAAAGTAGTGTACAATTCTACAAATGCTAACATGATAGAGGTATGAGAGGAAGGATTCTTTGATCACGAGTAATATGGAAAATAAAAAGGGAGGTAGTTTGATCCTTTCTCTTCAAGAGATTCGAAAGGGGCTCTAATAACGGATGATATGGGAGGGTGTTTATATGGATATTGGGGTTTGGGTTTCTAGAAAAAATCTTCCAGAAGAGGTGGAAGATCTACACGATGCCCCATGTAGGCGGGGCACATAGATCGGGGAGATCCACCAAATGGCACATGGAGGACGCCTCAGATCTATCAGGCTTCCTAGTTGGTTAAAAGTTGGTTTCTCAATTTTATAGTAATTTTAGGAATGTTTTGTAAAAATCAAAGAAAATTGTGAGAAAAATATCTGTTACAACCCCAATTTTTGGGTTCATATGGTTTGAGATGCAATTTCTCCCATGATATGTATGATTAAGAAATTGTATGATTTATGTGTAATGAGTGGATTTCTTTGTTAATATTTCCTTTAAATGTATGATTTCGTGGACCTTATTAAGTTAATGTGTCCAAGATGATAAAAAGAGAAAGGAAATCGAAGGAAATCAAATAATGCATAAATAAGAAAAGAAATTGAGATAATAATGAAAATATGAGAAATATTTGGAGAGATGTATGATTGAATCATCGTGGATGAGATTTCAAATCCACATGGTTTCTAATGGAAAAATGAATCCAAATAAAAGGAAAATAAAAGAATAGGAGAGAGAAATTATGCATAAAATATGCCTTAATAAGTGATAACTTTCTTATGAAGAAAAGTCACTAACACTTTCAAATTTGAGGTCTCCAAGGTATCTTGTGGCCTAAGTAATTTATTTGATATATATTTGATTGTGTCTTAATAATCAAGTTTTGTGTATGTAAGAGAGTAATTAAGGAATATTCCTTTTCCCAATGAAAGATAACAATGTGGATGGAGTTTTCCTCATTTTCTGATAAGGAATTGTTTTCTTGGGAGAGAGATTTGAAATTGGGTTCTAAATTAAAAATAGAAACCTTATTGGGAAGAACCTTTCCTTTTTAGAACCAATAGTACTAAACCCTATCGACTCCTCCTCTCTTCCCTGGTACCCACGGCTTATATAAGGACGGAAGGCTATGAAGAACAGAGTCAATCGAGCCTTGTAGCATGGCCCAGACCATGGATTATGATCCAGAGACTCCAAACATGGTTTATTCTTTCTCACAACGAAGCAAGCGAGAGCATGCCATGAATTGGCTCCAAATTGAGGGCCAAGGGAGGAAGACTTCTGTGAGGTTCCCCTCTACTAAACCGACATGTAAAACACCAAGGTAAGGGATCCTACTCATTGTTCTACATTTCAATCTTCTAAAAACCCTAACAGATAGGAACCCTCTCCTCATCCCTTCCCTACTCATCTCTGGTCATACCCGAGCACCCTCTCAGGTCTAGAAGGAGAAGCGAAGCTTCTCCAACTTTTCCCGTGGCCTCTCCACCCAAGGCCTAGCAAGGGAAGCTCACGGACACACCACCAGCGACGAGCGTTAGGGTTTTACAAGGTAGGACACGGGTTGGGGTCAAAAGACTCAGATGCCCCGATCTAATACGTAAAGCACATAGGGCACCACTATCTTTTTGCAATGTGTAAAGGACCGTCCCAATGATAATTTGATATATTTGGTACTTATTGACGTGTCACACTGTGATTGGCTAAAAATGCAAGTAAACTATAAAAAATATAGTAACTAATTGGTAGCTTGGATTATGACATGTTATATGTGAATTTTGATCATAAAAATGCAAGGAAACCAATAAAAATATAATGAAGGCCTGATTTTGCTTGGAATACAAAAAGTACATAAAGTTGTCACCTTTAATGGTGTTATTAATGAAAAACCCTAATTTTGATGTTAATAAGATTGAGTAAAGTGCTATGGGTAATTTAAGATGATATTAGCCTGTTGTTGATAAAAAGGATGTTTTGAATCTAAAAGGATGATCCATGTGCTTAATTGGTTAATTTAGAGTTTCATATGATTAATATGCATTAATGGGCTTAGAGACCCTAATCTAAGTGTTAATCGGTTTGAATGAAAAATGTTTTGAGATTCTTTGTATAAAAGTGATATTAAGTTAATCCTAAGCCAAATTGGTGATAAAGAGGTTTGAATAAGAATAAGTTGAATAATTAGGGTTTTGAACCTAGAACTACCGTTTTAGGGTTTTGTGGACATAAAAGAGGAAAGTTGTAAATAGATCTAAAGGAACCCTAATGTAACCCTAATTCAGATTAGAAACCCTAAAAAGTAATTCCAAGTCAATAAAATAAGTTTTTGATAAATATGTAGTAAATAGGTTGTGCATGCTTTTTAGGATTCTGTTCTTTTGTGTGATTGGCTTGTTTTCTTAGTTGGATTGCCTAATTGGATTGGATTGTGCTTATTTCTTATGAAAATCTCCTAATCAGGTATGTGGTTATTTATGAGTACACACTTTAGTTTCTCGATGTTTCCCGATGTTTTAGCGATTGCATGTAAATAAACTATTTGGATGCTTTTATTTCTGTAATCTTTAAAGTGAATATGATTATCAAAAATTATATATATATATATATATATATATATATATAACTGGCCTGAAACTATATACCATCTCTAAATGTATGATGCGAGACCAAGCCTTGGAGGGAAGACCACTGGGCACCCAGAGAGGTGACCCCAGGTACCAAGCTCAGGATGGAGAAGGTAGCCTTAAAGTCCCTTGTAAGGACTAAACCCTAAGAGAGGGTATCCCAGAGTATGAGTAAAGGCGGTTGGGAAGTCATATTGAAAATGTAATCTTGCATTGTTAGCAACTACTTGATATGCTTAGATTGTTAGAACTTATGTGCAATATTTTGGTTGTCACCACATACCGGTATTATCATTTATACAGACCGACATTTTGTTTTTCGGTGTTTTAGGAATATCTAAAATTGGACAAACGGTAAAGTGGAACTTGTGAAGATTAAAGTTAAATCATAAAGGAGCATTTACTTAGATAGAATTCTACTGTGGGTAGAAGTCCTAGTTTCCTATTTTTTTGGAAAGGTATGTGAAAAGTAACTTTTTATCCTGTTTCATGTTTAGTGTTTCATAGAACTTATTAATTATTTTAGATTATTTGCAAAACCATTGATCCTATTTTTGATATAATGCCTCTAATTTCTTGGTCTTCTTTAATTGTGGATTACCGGGAAGCTGGTTGTTACAATTGGTATCAGAGCATAGTTTTCCATTTAATCTCTAATAATTATTAAATTTTACAAACTCTTTAGAACCCAAGGGAGTTGTTAGAGGATTTTCCAATGATGGAGGTGTCTAGAAAAGGATCACAATTTGGGGGCTGGCAAGATTTTCTTGCGCCCCGCTAGTCAGTCTACGAGGACTCTCGGATTCTGTGTGACTGCCTGGCCAAAATTGGAGGATTTGACTCGAAGTAAGATACCTCTAGGAATCTCTCATCGGTCTTCTTCCTTTCTCAACCCTAATTCAAGTAGAACTCTAAGTGCTTAGGGTTTCTCTCTCTCCACACCTCTCATGTGTTTGGGATAAGGGTAATAAGGAATAAGGAATCCTCCACCAAATAATGAAAATCATATAAACAAGATGTCATGGACATAAGTTTTAATAGTTTAAGCGTAAACTAAAGATGAGTTACATGCTTATATTGCATGGCATTTGTTTTCATGCCCTCATGAGAGATATGAGGTTAGACCTTCTTATAGGAAAATGAGGAGAGAGTTAGCCTTGGAGGAAGAAGCCTCCAGGAAGAGGAAGAGACCTGACGCAACCTCTGAGGGAGATGCTAACCCAAACCCTAAGTGGTAGTTAAAGAAAGAGATGACAAGATGAGTTGAATACCTTAGTCTTCTATACCTTCAAGTACGTGGGTTAGACATACATGCTTTACGTAAAGGTTTTGAGTACACATGAGAACCACAAACTATGTGTGGTTGTTTGACCCTAGTGCCTTTCGGGTGACCCGACCGTGAGTGGGTCATACCTATTAGGGGTCAGTGATAGCTCCCGCATTGAGAAGGTTAGAGGTGACCATATAGGAACCCTAACAGATATATATGAGTAAGAAGATAGTGGAAACAAGGGTGGCAGTTGATTGAGACCTAGGTCAGAAGAGTTATGTCTCATAGTTCATGAGATGAACATGTAGAGATTTGGACGGTCTTGGCCAAATAGAGGTCTTGATAGTATGTTTTACCCAAGTAGGGATAAACATGTATCCTTAAGAGCTTGACCTATCTTCTGAGAGAGAACCCCCTATGGTAGGACTAGTTGTCAGTTAGCTCTAGAGAGAGAGAGTGAGACCCGATGAGAAAGGTTGGAGACCTTGACTCTAAGACATGAGGAATCATGCAAAGTTGGGTATGATATGGCTTAGAATGGATGACCCTAATTAGATATATGTGGTTGTCTCAAGCATGATCCTTGGTGGCTTGTCGTACCTTGGATGCCTTTAGAAGAACCAAACCCTAGAAAAGAGAAAGAGGCTTCTGGTACAAATACACAAATGATATTAGCAACTACCTTTTAGGTGTAGGAGGGAGAGTTCCATAGACCCTGAAAAGGTATGGTGACAAGTTATGTGGCCTCACACCCAGTTGGTTGTCCTAGTGTGGGATTCTGAAGGTTGTTCATGTGAAAGAGTGTTAGGATGTTTATGCCCTATCTGGTATGGGTTTGGTTCATGATGGATCAGATGAGCATGATGTTAGACAGTTGATGCATAGGAGGTGAACCTGGGGTTCCTAGACCAAAGAGGGGAAGTAATAGAACATGGTGCACGTGATGCTCATGAGGTTGAGTGAGTTCGTGGAAATTGAGCATGACACCCCCCCTTGTTTTAGAGCAAAAGGAAACCCCATTTGAATGGAGTTGTTTGTTTGATGAACCACTCACACAAGTTGATGACATATGCATGTATGATTTTGGTCCAACTTCAAGAAATAAGGAACAAGTATGATATACTAAGGAAAAAGTATGATATACTAAGGAACAAGTATGATATACTATGAAATAGTAGGTTGTCTTCTTGCTAGCTACATGCCTAAATAGCATGATAAGGGATAAGCTTATACATGATGATGTAAACCTTGGAGGTAAGGACGTTTGTGACCTTTGTTGCTATCAAGAGATAGTTTTCTCCCATCCTGGAAAGGGACCCTTCATGTAGGGTGAGTACCAACTTTCATTTGGGTTTGAGGTAACCTTAGGAGGTCACTTATAAGAGCTTGAGGAGCTGAGTGAAGAGCACATAGTATGAGCATGAATCTATGGACCCATGTGTGACCATTTCTAAGGGGTAGGAGGATATGTTGCCATGGAGGTAACCTGTATGGGGTTGGACTGAGATAGGTAGGCCGCCAAGATCCCTATGAAAGGATGTAAGTTTAACCTGAGTTCCTAGAGTGGTGACGGAGATGTGGGAGAGGATTCAAGATTGAGATATAGCATGATAGAATCCTAAGTCAATACTAAGGTCAAGTAGGGATAATACTGATGGGAGTAGGAGTTGTCTTTTCCCTAGATGCACAAGACCATAGGGTCGGGAGGTAACAACTATCTTTGCCTAAGGACCATGGGCTAGGAGGTTGACCTCCTTCATGAGTTCATGGGACCAAAGGGTTAATGAGGGAGGCACTCCCTAGATGCATAAGGGGAGAGGGATGATCCCAAAAGTACTGGAACCCTAGAGACCTTGAGGAGATGACTAAGGATTGTACATAAGGGAGATGTTAAGACCCAAGAGTGTTTGGGAATAGCCTTTCCATGGATGTAAACATAGAATCAAGGTATTCATGGTATGGAGTCATGAGAAGTAAGTTTCAACTTAGATTGAAAAATGTTATGGCGATGTGTGATGCACCATCTCTACTCTTGGAACAGAATGAACTCTATATTTGGACTGTAGCCAAATGCTTATTTCATCTTGTTATGGGAGTGAGAGACAGGACAAAACACATGCCATATACTAAGGGTAGAGGTGATATGAGTTGAAACCTTTTTACAATGTTTGAGGATGGAAGAAGTAACACACCTTTTGAGAGTATGTTGGATAGATGGTTTGAAAACACGAAGAGAACAAAGGTATATGAGGACGTACCTCTCTGGAAGTAGTTATAAGTTTGGTTTTGATGATCGAGATGACAAGCTCAAAGTTTTCTTGACTCAGTTGTACCTAAACCTGAGATGAGGTTGTTGAGGGGAGTAAATGAATTTTTACATCTTCTAGCATATAAGGAAGCTTATGTGGTAATGAAATGTTCTCAACTGAATACAACTCAGGTGTACAACTATCTTGTATTTCTAGTAGAGAGATTGGAAGAGGTTGCTAGGTGAACCCTATGAATACTAGACCTATGTGGCTAACACCTAGATACAACCAGAACCGTTGGTCAAGTTGGTGGTTACTCAGTTAGATAGCCTAGAGCTTGATAAGATAAAAGGGTTGTTTTAAGAACCTCAGAAACACCTCTTAGGAGAAGAAGGTGGCGAAACCCACTACTAGAGTGTTTTAGGGTTTCTGAGGAGTCAACCTTGAGGAATCATGTCATGCAAGAAGCTCATGAATTAAGTACACCATACACCATGGTACTACCAAGATGTTTAAAGTTTGTGGTGGTACCTGGAAGAAGGATATAGAGTTGCATGTGGCCAGTTGCCATACATGCAAGAGGGTGAAGGCTGAACACCAATAACTCAGTAAGTTGCTACAGATAATGAAGAGTCCCCAAGAGGGAATGGGATCAGAGCACCATGGACATTGTGGTGGGTCTCCCCTAGACCAAGAGAGGTCATGATGCAATATGGGTTATGGTATATTGCCTTACCAATTCGACACATTCTAGTATGATAAGATCTGGATGAACCATATATATGAGAGAAAGATAGTTCAACTACATAGTGATTTGAGTTCAGATGTTCTTGAACATGGTTTAAAGTTCACTTCCATGTTGTGGAAGTAGGTATAAGAAGAACTTGATGCTAGATTGAAGTTTAGTATAGATTATCACCCCCTGACTGATGGACAGTTAAGAGAGTATGATCCAGAGTTTAGAGGGTCTATTGAGAGCATGTGTGCTCGTTACGGGTGATTCATGGGAGCAGTTCCTTCCCCTAGCAGAGTTTCCTTGTTATGATAGCCACCATAGCTAGTATCGGGATGTAAGAAGCTCTGTAAGGGTGGTTGTGTCAGTCACTACTTTACTAGGGTGATGATGGTGAGAGGACCTTATGAAGATCAGAGAAACCACAGTGTATGCAGATGAAGTCGCTTTGATCGAGCAATGGCTGAGAAAGCCCAGGATCGAAAGGAGTCACATGCTGATGTGAGACAGACTGACATGCAGTTCACTATGAGTGAATATGTGTTATGAAACCCGACCCCTATGAGCTATAGCTAAGAAAGTGGAGGCCCTGATACATGCATCCATTTGAGATGGATTGGTGGAGTTTCTTATGTTTAGCCTTACCCCCAGAATAACATGATGTATAATGTGTTCCATGAGTCTGATCTAGAGCACTATGTGATGTACCTGAGCCATGTGTTGAGCCATGAACCTATTGAGCTTCAAGGGAGGCAAAAATATCCTAAGTCACCTGTGAGGATTCTATATACCAAGGTGAAAGAACTCAGATGTAAGAATATATGATGATAAAGATTATTTTGAAGCACCATGGATAGGATGAGGCCACATGGGAGCTAAATGATGGACATGAGAAAGTCTTATCCTATATTGTTTGTATGCTTGGTGGAATTTTGAGGGAAAAATTACTATAAGAGGGGAAGGATGTTACAACCCCAATTTTTGGGTTCATATGGTTTGAGATGCAATTTCTCCCATGATATGTATGATTAAGAAACTGTATGATTTATGTGTAATGAGTGGATTTCTTTGTTAATATCTCCTTTAAATGTACAATTTCATGGACCCTATTAAGTTAGTGTGTCCAAGATGATAAAAAGAGAAAGCAAATCGAAGGAAATCAAATAATGCATAAATTAGAAAAGAAATTGAGATAATAATGAAAATATGAGAAATATGTGGAAAGATGTATGATTAAATCACCATGGGTGAGATTTCAAATCCACATGGTTTCTAATGGAAAAAGGAATATAAATAAAGGGAAAATAAAAGAATAGGAGAGAGAAATTATGCATAAAATATGCCTTAATAAGTGATAACTTGCTTATGAAGAAAAGTCACTTTCACTTTTGAATTTGAGGTCTCCAAGGTATCTTGTGGCCTAAGTAATTTATTTGATAAATATTTGATTGTGTCTTAATAATCAAGTTTTGCATATGTAAGAGATTAATTAAGGAATATTCCTTTTCCCAGTGAAAGATAACAATGTGGATGGAGTTTTCCTCATTTTGTGATAAGGAATTGTCTTCTTGGGAGAGAGATTTGAATCTGGGTTTTAAATTACAAATATAAACCTTTTTGGGAAGAACCTTTCCTTTTTATCACCGAGAGTCCTAAACCCTACCGACCCCTACTATGTTCCCTTCTACCCACGACTTATATAAGGATGGAAGGCTATGAAGAATGGAGTCAATCAAGCCATGCAGCATGGACCAGACCATGGATTACGATCCTTAGACTCCTAACATGGTTTCTTCTTTCTCACAACAGAGCAAGTGAGAGCATTCCATGGATTGGCTCTAGATCGAGGGCCAAGGGAGGAAGACTTCTCTGAGGTTCCCCTTTACTGAACTCATGTGTAAAACACCAAGGTAAGGGCTCATACTCGTTGTTCTACATTTTAATCTTCTAAAAACCCTAGAAGATAGGAACCCTCTCCTCAGCCTTTCCCTACTCATCTTCGACGGTACCCGAGTGCCCTCTCAGGTCCAGAAGGAGAGGTGAAGCTCCTCCAGCTTTGATCGTGGCCTCAACGCCAAAGGCCTAGCAGGGGAAGCTCACGGACACCCCGCCGGCAATGAGCGTCGGATGTTCTGCGAGGTAGGAGACGGGTTGGGATCAAAAGACCCAGATGCCCTGATCTAATATGTAAATCACAAAGGGCATCTCTTTCTTTTCACACTATTTAAAGGGTCGTCCCAATGATAATTCGATATGTTTGGTTCTCATTGACGTGTCACCCTGTGATTGGCTGAAAATGTAAGTAAACTATAAAAAATGTAGTAACCAATTGGTAACTCAGATTAAGATATGTTATATATGAATTTTGATCAAACAATTGCAAGGAATATAATAAAAATATAATGAAGGCCTGATTCTTATTGCAATATGAAAAGTATATAAAGTTGTCACCTTTAATGGTGTTATTAATGAAAATCATGATTTTGATGTTAATAAGATTGAGTAAAGTGCTATGGGTAATTTAAGATGATGTTAGCATGTTGTTGATAAAAATGATGTTTTGAATCTAAAAGGATGATTGATGTGCTTAATTGGTTAATTTATAGTTTCATATGTTTAATATGCATTAATGAGCTTAGAAACCTTAATCTAAGTGTTAATGGGTTTTAATGAGATATATTTCGAGATTATTTGTATAAAAGTGATATTAAGTTAATCCTAAGCCAAATTGGAGATAAAGAGGTTTGAATGAGAATAAGTTGAATAATTAGGGTTTTGAACCTAGAACTGTTGTTTTAGGGTTTTGTGGACATAAAAGAGGAAAGTTATAAATAGATCTAAAGGAACCCTAATGAAACCCTAATTTGGATTAGAAACCCTAAAAATTAATTCCAAGTCAATAAAATAAGTTCTTGATAAGTATGTAGTAAATAGGTTGTACATGCTTTTCAAGATTATGTTCTTTTGTGTGATTGGCTTGCTTGCTTGGTTGGATTGCCTGATTGGTTTGGACTGTTCTTATTTCTTGTGAAATCTCCTAATCAGGTATGTGGTTATTTATGAGTACACGCTTTAGTTTCCCAGTGTTTCCTGATGTTTTATCGATTGCATGGAAATAAATTGTTTGGATGCTTTTATTTTTGCAATTTTTAAAGTGAATATGATTATCACAAATTAAATATATATATGAATGGCCTGAACCTACATACCATCTTTGGATGTATGATGCAAGACCAAGCCCCATAGGGAAGGTATGAAGTGGTCAAGCCCCAAAGGGAAGACCACTGGGCACCCAGAGAGGTGACCCCAGGTACCAGGCTCAGGATGGAGAAGGTACCCTTAAAGTCCCTTGCAAGGACTAAACCCTAAGAGAGGGTATCCCAGAGTATGAGTAAAAGAGGTTGGGAAGTCATATTGAAAATGTAATCTTGCATTGTTAACAACCGCTTGATATGCTTAGATTGTTAGAACTTATGTGCAATATTTTGGTTGTCACCACATACCGGTATAATTGTTTACACTAGCCGACATTTTGTTTGTCGGCATTTTAGGAATGTCTGAAATTAGACAAATGGTAAAGCGGAAATTTTGAAGATTAAAGTTAAATCATAAAGGAGGATTTAGTTAGATAGAATTCTACTATGGGTAGAAGTCTCGATTTCCTATTATTTTGGAAAGGTATGTGAAAAGTAAATTTTTATCATGTTTCAAGTTTAGTCATTTGTAGAATTTATTAATTATATTTAATTATTTGCAAAATCATTGATCTTATTTTTGGGATAACGCCTCTAACTTCTTGGTCTTCCTTAATTGGGAGTTACCAGGAAGCGGGGTCATTACAATAACTTAGGATTATATCTCATATTTATTTGAAAAAAATGAATATCCATCATACGAAAGAAATATTATTATTTTTTGACAATTCAACTTGACAATTTATAAAAAATAGCTTATATAAAGATGAATTTGAAGATCAAATTGCACTTTTGGTCTAAAAAGAAGGTTTCTTCAAATAAAGCCCTAATGTGGGTAATAATGGGTAAACTAGATGAATCAAATATGCAAAAAAATATGGAAAATTGTGGATAAAATGGTAAAAGTGGAAATGGGTTGAATGTGGAATGGATTCCATCATTATGCATAGAAGTTTATTTAATTATGAATTTATGCTAAGTTAGATAAAGATGGGATGTTAGCTGGAAGGTTTTTTTAATGAGATGTTATAAAGAAAACTCAGTTGTTCAATATAGATAAAAATTGTGACTAAAATATATCATGTAAATATTTAAATAAAAAACATCAAGGGTATTCCCACTTAAATAGGCCTGAGTCATGATCTATGCCACACCTTGTCATTTATTATTTATCTCTACATACCAATATTGATACCCAAATATGTACTATCATAATTTTAATAAGTTTAACCTCAATTTTTCTCATGTTATATATCCTACTACGTGTAGCCTATTAGGTAGTGGAGATATGATATTTCATTAGGAAACCACTATATATACATGATATTTTTATAACTTTTAATATCTTTCATCACACATATATCGCTTTGCATACTAAATTTTATTATGAAAATAGTAATATCTCAATCCCTACTCATAGGCTTACAATCCAAAAAACAATCCAGATCGACATCAAGATTGAATTTCCCCCAATGTGCCCTTGTTACAACTAGCCTTTTCTTAATCCTTTCTATGATGAAACCACCAACAAGACAAAATTCATGGGGCATTAGTACGATGTTAAGATGAAATATGGTTGTGATGCTTGTGGTGAAAGGCATATGATTTGTTAGATGTACAAAGGCCAATGTCAATTTCCTAAACATGCACTGAATTTTAAAAACAACCAGTTCCATCATGTTCAGGGGGTGGTGAAGGTTGAGAAAGTTCTCCCTTGGGAAATGTCATCTCATATCCCTTGTCTACTCCTCTACATAACTCTCCACATCTATTATAGACCCAAATCTACTCTCCAGTTGCTCTTTCCAGTTTATTTTCAAAATGAAATCTTCAAAATTGGGGATTAAGTATATGGAATACGTAAGAGAAGACACGTAATCTTATGTCTCACTCTAGTAAACTGGTCTTTAATACCACAAAATATGGCACTCCACCTTGGTATTAGCAAACAAGCACGACCCGAGGTCAAGCAACCACAAGTAGAAATCAAAGCCAACATGAGGCTATAGACCATTATCAGCGTAGCACACCAAGCATAAGTGTATTTATAAAACTCCAACAACATTCATATTATCAAACATATTATGGTCCATCATATCATTTCATTATCAATAAATTATGCATTCTTCTCTTTTGGCCCAATCCACCACTTGTATCATACAAAATATATTT
The DNA here is from genome assembly GCA_963693085.1 of Alisma plantago-aquatica. NCBI lineage: Eukaryota > Viridiplantae > Streptophyta > Magnoliopsida > Alismatales > Alismataceae > Alisma > Alisma plantago-aquatica. The sequence continues at coordinate 1,006,916,549 of OY856412.1, forward strand.
TTATTCCATATAACATATGCATAATATACAACTACATGCTAAAAAAATGGTTTGTAAATAAATATGTTTTTAAAAACCATGTCTAGGAAATGAGTGTACATGAACATCTTTAAAATAATTATATAAAACCAACGCCACACCTCCACTCATTGTTTCTTGAATGAAAGAGGCTCCTTACCAACAAAATAATAGGAAAAATGTTTGGATCCTAAAAATGTTATACACCACAAAATTGAGACTAAATCCCTAATGAAAGAAAACATAGAAAAATTGATCAAGATATGAAACATCTAAATATATTGAGTTAGATATTCTATACAATTAGTAACATTTCAATACATAACAAATAATGAGAACAATATATGCAGTTTCAAATTAAACACATGTTCATGTAAGATACTCAACTTAGTTAAGAGTTTTATTGTTAAGCCCTATGTAATTTGGAGTGTACATTCCAAATTACAAGCTAGTGACTATGAAGTGCCTTATCCCACCATAATTCTATCTCACTAAGATCATGCAACACCTTGGATGGTGCGGGCATCATAAAGTAGGTGCTCATCAAATAGAGCATATAAAACAAAGGTTTATCTCATATATTTGTTCAATTCATATTCATTTGAGTTTAATCTCATTTTAGCCTAGTTTTTCTTTAAGATAAAAAAATCCTTCAAACTTAGATTTTATTTTTTTTTACTTAGGTTTATGTCAATTTGAGGTTTTTGACATAACTCATTAATTGTATGGCATATTCAAGCTTTGATATCTACATACCAGCTTAGGATGGTGGTCCTAAAGCAAATTCACCTTTAGAGTTTTGTTAAGCAAGGTGTACCATCAGTCTCCTTAGAACATGTGTCGTACAAAATGAGTCTGAATGATGACCATTGATTGCATCTCCCGATCACATCGATTTGTACTCTTATCAGTTTGCATTGTCATTGGCTTGCATCTGCGTCAACATATAAAAATCATATAAATTGATGACGCATCAACTAATTATCTAGTCTGATGGAACGCCACAAGACGTATGGCATACATGTTGATGACTTCATAGACTAATTACACAAATCACCCTATGAAACTGATCTAACGATGAGGCTTCTGCTTGACGGATTTCCTGCCTAACTAGTCACCCACAAGATGAGGTTTCTGAACTAATTCTACCTAACTAGGAATGCAAATCAATGAATATTATATTCCTCAATGCATCTCCTCATATTCCTTATTTTGATGCTCTGCATTCATTGTCCTTAAAAAATCATGATAGGTGTCTAGAGAATTGCAACTCAAAACTCTAATCCCAGACTACATATACCAACCCTTACTTCCATGACAAAGGAGGATGTTCTATACAGCTAGGTTGTCAAACTCCTTCGATATCTAATTTTCATCAATTGATCCCATTGACTGATCAACCAATTAACTAATAAAATCTCCACCTACATCAAAGATCCAAGGTCCACACCTTAAAATGGGCTAGGCTAATGTTTACCTTTTTCCCATCAATTGATGACCTCCATCACCATAAACCCATTTATTTTTAGAGGGATGAAAATAGTTCATAAAGAAGAGAGATTTAAAACCTCAATTACACCTATGATGAAGATCAAGGGCTATATGTTGTTGCTCCATCGACATTCATCGTCTCCAACCTTAAAATAAGAAACTGAACACTACAACTGTTTCTCCATCTTCAACCGCGATGAATTCTTTCTCCCTCTCTTTTGAAAGGAAAAATATTATGTTAAAGAAAGAGTAGTCCCTCACTAGGGTACAAGGAATACCTCCACTACCCATTCTTTTATTTAAACTACATCTTTACCTATATGAACTATGTTATGTTTTGAATATGAATTTCATTTCCTTGCTTATGTTGGCTGACATATTCACATGATTTTCATATCTTGGATGTAGATAACTTCGAAACTAAAATTTTAGATATCATTTCTTTCATGTTAAACCCTTGATGAGAAGTTTAGATATGTTTTATTCAAGGTTATAAGTACATGACCTACATGTAGTATGATCACGACTTAGAGTGATACATGTGTGGGTGTAATCCTAAGTCTAAAAAGGTTACATTTATCCAGTCTCAAAGTTGTATGTTCTTTCTTATTTATGATGCAGTGAGAGAGAAAGAGAGAAAACATGCACTAGTGGTGAAACATGTTTACCATAGTGTTTCCATCGTCTCATATATATAACTCTAATACAACCTCTTTATCAATAGTCATCAACCAACTTTTATGTTAAATACTAGTTCTTGTTGGGTTACTTTGATCTAATAGTTCTTAAATAGTTCTCATGTGCGTTTGATGCTAAATTGTACTACCATAAGATGTATCTGCTTGCATGTGGGATTATCATACACTTGGGTAAACTCTAGGGAATCCATTACTAGACAACAATGTGTGTAATGTATCCTACATCAATACTTAAGCCACAACACCTCCATATATCACATGTAGTATATCATAATCATAACTTTCAATAACATTAGTAGTACTTCTATATAAGACGAGAGATATAGCCTCAACCACACTCATATATAAATCAACTACATGCTTTTGAGGGAGCAATACACCATGTGGATACTTGTAACTCACAAATACTATAATATCTATAAATTTGAGTACATTTTCATGATCTATATATTGCTATAAGAATACATTATCACCTTCCCTGACTTTAAAACACTGGGAAGTTCTACACTAGATAGGGAAACAACATGATTAGGGATTAACTTATTACTTCATAGATTACTCATCCATCATGAAAATAAGATAATCATTCATCGTTCCTATTAAGATTCAAGTAACTTAAAGTATTGGAGATTACAAACCCCTTATTTTATCCATGACGTACATTAATAGTTCAAACTTCCATATTTTGGCTATATGTAGGCCATATGGAAGTTTAGGATCAAAAGCCATCACTAGATAATTATCTTAAATTGGTAATATTTTTTTTGGAATGTTTCTTCAAATGATTTCACCAAATATGTTCAATGTTCTAAAAGTTGTAAAAAGTTCTCAGATAGAAACTTCAGTTCAAACTTCATGCCAAAGTCCCAAGGTTTATTTTTATAGCACTAGAGAGTTTATCACTTTCATTTCAGAAAATTTATACTTTAAACAATGAGGAAACTTGTAAGTTATATGCATTCCTCTCATAAACCACTATAGTATCCCACCTCTAGGTCATATGATGTGTAATTACTGAGATTATGTGATTATTGATAGGACTTGCACCACAAATGTCACCAAATAGGAAGTAAATGACTCGCCTTATAGAGGAACAATGTTCTTGTTGATGGAAACAAGTAACCTAGCCCAAAAGCTCCACATACACAACTCCAAACGTCAAAGATTGCATGCACACTCTCCGACTAGGCTAAAGAAGGAGGGGAAAAAATTAAGGAGAAAAAAATATTACTTAGACACGGTTTCTGCTAGGTCGGGGTGAAGTATCCAATATTAAATCCACCAAGATCACCGGTGTGTAAGATCTCTACCAAGAATAACTTCTCTATCTCAAGAACAAAGTAGCACACGGTCTGGGGTTGCAGGGAATAAACATATATGTTAGATTGAGTGAAAATACCACTGTTATTTATAGTTACAATACTTACCAAGTCAAATGATTCCCCACTAATTGGATCAGCTACTAGGCTGATTGCAAGACGACATAGATTGACAATGGGCTAACCAAGAGACCTGGTGGTCGGCCGACTAGTCTATCTGACCATCCAACTAGTCGGTTGAGAATCAACACCGACTAGTGACTGATCAACAAATGAGATCAGATGACTACGATTGACGAAGCCAATGGACAATTGCGATGAACGACGGTCAAGATCTTTGTTGTGGATAGTTGGTCCGTGTAGTGTGTTTGAGCCAGTCAAAGGTCAACACAAGTAGTCAGTGTGACATTCAATGTTCTGCATGGGCCCACTCATAGAGCCAACAAACTCAAACATATTTATTTGTATACAATGCGTAGAAGATTTCCGCGACTCCCACAATGCATACTTCAAGGACCTCCTTTTTGAAAGAATCTCACTCAAGCCATTCGTTGAGGGCGTAGAGTGGTCCTTGTCCATTCCAGTCTCTCTCCTTGTGTGTGCGGAAGTGTTATACCGTGTCATAGTTGCACAAATGTGTGAAGTGAAGGGAGATGCATGGTTGGAGTAAGATTCCTTTTATTAGTAAATGGAAGGCAATTCGTGTACGTAGCCTGTCTATTTTTCCTTGAGAAAAAAAGGATAACGATACGTGAATCAAAAGGGATACTCAATTTGAGATCATTGTCCTTATATATGTACAAGAACAAAACTAAAAAAAAAATAACATACTTTCATCCTTAATTTTGGTACAAGTTTACACACATGTGCACATGCACAAGCCGCATTGAACATGTTTATAAATAAAATTTGTCAAAAAGATAATGGTAATTCTCGTAATTGTTTTGTAAAAATTTTGAAAATGTGTTGTTTATTGATTCCGAAACGTACATTTGAAGGAAGACATGTGACACAAAAGTTGGGAGATTTACGGCAACTGATTTTATCATGAAAGATAAAAATAAAATAGAGCAAATATAAAAAAGAAATTGAAAAAAATTATGAGAAGAAAGAGAATCAAGGAGAGTGCAGAATGAACTCGCTCTTTTTATAATATAGATATATATAAGGACTACAATGTATCATATCAAATTGGGTGCCGTATATTGTCCATATAGCATAATAAAAAGAAAATACGAAAAAGAATGAAGGAAAACGAAAAGATACCTAGAGACGTACCGCAAACCTGCAAACAGCCTTGTCGTCAAGCAGAACAGCGTTGTCGTTGAAAATGAGTTACCTCCCCAACCGCAAAGTCCAACGGGGCAAGATAGCCTGCATGTTTCTTCATGGTAAACATCAGGGGAACGTTTACCATACCGTACATGCATCCCAGCGTAGGCATCTAAGTAAAGCTTTAGCTAGCTAGCACTGTTTCTTTCGTGTTCACGTACTGTATGCGAGCAGCAGATGGGCGAGAGCACAGTGCTAGAAATGACATAGTTGCACATTTTTTTTCCCATTTGAAATAAGGAGCTAGTCTGTAGGTGTAGGACGATGTAGATCTACAATCTCTCGCTCTCTTCCTCCTTGGCCGCCACTGTACGCGGTGGCTGAGTGGCGGCGCTGGATTTATCGCCCCTTCACGCCCATTTACAGCAGCTGCATCAACCCGTGGAAAAGACAAGGCTAAGGGGGATCAGTGAAGCATTGAAGCTCCCTTCAGCGTACGCCACTTTGTCACCATGTATTGAATGGCATTCCATTCCTATACGGCTATAGCCTTAATGATTCTAACATCATGGAGGTTGCAACAGTAAAGGCATCAATTACAAACGTCAATCAACTCTTATAAAACAAAGTCGTCGACGCCAAATCGATTGTTCAATTTTTACATAGCAAGAAATTTGCTCAGCTGCTTCAGCCTTAATCAGGACAAATTCCTATGAATATACCGAGACCTGATAAACTCGATTAGTTCCCTTCCCACTTAATGACTTCACACATACACCGGTCGCGGAGTCGGGAACCTCAGGTGGGTGAGAAATTAAGACTATTCCATTTTAGATTCGCAACTGTTGCCAAACTCATCAAATTGTGTGGTAGTTGGGATTCTAGTCTAGACTTTGATAGGTTCATGTTAGAAAATTAACTATCATAAAGAAACGAAACTTTCCACTAGATTTAAATACTTATTTTGACAATTATCATGTCACGGTTTGGGGGACACAGGGGTGGACGAGGAGGTTGACGGGGTTTCCGTCCTCTGGAACATGAAACCAGATGTCTTTGATGCATGTGAACTCGGGAATGTTCATCGACAACGACCCGAGACTAAGAACCGGAACGGGGGAGGCAACGGTAGAAAGGAAAGCGAGTCGAGGCCGTAGACGGAGACCGCACGTCAAGGACGAGGAAGTCCAGGCAAGATGGTGTTGGCGCAGGAGGCAAGTACTTTGCTGGATGAAGGATCGGCATACGCATTCATTTGGGACATCAATCAACTGCAACATTCCCACATATCATGGTATTGTAAAAAGACATGGCGACAGGATCAAGTAGCAACAACTCAACATCTATCTCCGGGTTTGAAGGAATGAACATCCAATTAATAAAACAGGACATAACTTCGAAGGAAACTGAAGGAACCCCATAGTTTGAAATTGAAAACAATATCTACGGTGATCTGATAAAACATGGAGTTTCTTAGTGATCGTGATTGTCGTGTGAGGGGAGTAGGGTTCATAACATTGCGTGATTGTATCAGGTTCATGTGAAAGGCAATTGGAACATTCCGGCTTGTGGGTTTACAAAATTATTACTTCTTGGTACAATTAACAAGAGGGGGTGATTTCCTTAAAAAAAGCACAAGAGGGCCATCGCCTATGATGGGCTCTTATCTCAGTTTTTTTTAATAGTGGGACCCCTACTTCATTCCTACCAACGAGAACTCTAGAATTATAGTGGCATGGGTAAGCATACCCAACCTATCCATTGGAGTTTTCCTTTTGTGTTTTGTTTACAAATGATTCACATACCCACTTCTACCTTTAATTATTGTATATAATTTTGTCTTGTCTTCACTTTGGCTAAGGTGGTGAAAACCCCTAAGCCTCCATGTTTTCCCCATCTGATTTAAATTGTTTCTTTCAACGTTCGCTTCAATCATTTCCTTTTAATTGTTGCAATTTTATTCCCATCCCTTCATAATCTTTTATTTTGTGCTAACCATCTTCTTCCTTTATTTTTCTTACTTATCTTAAATCTTTCAAATTCCTTGTTTAGTGTAATTTTTATTTCTTGCACTTAGTTTGAATAACCCACCTCAAAAATGGGATTTTACTTTATGTCAATCTTTAAAAATACTAAAAAGTAATAATTTCAAAAACAACCGGGATTAAAGAGAAAATGAATCTTAAAAATGTTTTCCTGTGGGATCCACCCTTCTATACTAGACTTAACTTGAAAGTAATAAAAGGGTTACACTCTAGGATAATTATTCTAGTGAATTGGTGTGCAAACAACACATATCAATGTTGGTGTCGTTGTCAAAGACAACAGATCATTTTCTCGAACCCTGAATTTTTTGAAAAACTTTTTATTTTTATTTTTTATGTCTTCTGAGTAACATTCCGGAAGTGCTATCTCCTTTTTCCGCTGAGTTTCCATTCTGATAGTACATTTTTTTCTACACTCGAATATATCTATATAACTATGCATGCACTGCCCGTCGAACAATTCTACACTGCCAGTTTTTTATCCTGAGGAAGAGAGAAGCTTCCATCGCTTAAATCGACAAAACAAACTTAGGATGGAAGAAGAGGAGGTTTCCCGTAGGATTGAGAAGACACTTGCATCTCAAAGAGAACTTGTGATGGTTGAACGCGCGACCCAAGAAGACCATTTGTGTGCAACCTATATTGTTGAGCAAGAGGTTGTAGAAGCCGCTCATAGGGAGGCCAAGAGACAAAAATAATTAAAAGTTTTTTCTATTCCAAAAACTAGATTTGCACAACACCCAGTTGTGCCACCCACAATTACTGCCCCCTAATTTGAGATTTGCACTTAGTGGATCACCATACTCCAGGACAACCCTTTTTTCGGGAACAAGGGTGAGAGTTGTCAAGATCACCTCCAACATTTCACCGACCTTAGTTCCTTGACCAAGATACCAGGTGTCTCTAAAGATGCCATTAGACTTAGGCTTTTCAAATACCTCCCTCAGGGCCAGCCAACAGTTGGTATAATGCCATGGAGAGTGAAAATCCCATCACCACTTGGGAATCAGCAAACAAAGTTCTTGGATAAATACTTCCCTCCTTCCCTTACTTATGAGATCAGCAGACAAATCCTTTTCTTTTCAATGGTCCCTTGAGAAACATTAGGAGAAGCTTGGGAGAGATTTAAGAAACTCCTCATGTGAATCCATTGATCTTGGCATTCACGCTTAATAGTTCATCATCCCAATGGGGATTTTTCCATGGTCACATCCAAATCCCCATGCAACCAGTTTAGTCATTCTAAATTGCAGGTTCCACAGTTTCATCTGCCATAATTAACTCACAATGAAAACAAGAGATCACATCATTTAAATTGGCAGTTTTCTAAACCAAAATCCATCCATATAAAGAAAACTTTGTAACTAAATCCGATCAACACAATGGCCAAGGGGCTATTCCCCTTGCCTTGATAAGGATACTACACACCACTCATAGTGAGGAGGGAGAAATAAGGAGAAAAAGAAAGAAAGACATAGACCAAAAATCTAGAAACTCTGAAGAGACCAAGGTGGTGACAATTAAATGGCTTAATTGCTTTATCTCCCACTACAAGAAGAAAAGCGAGAAGAAAGAATGAGAATAAAAGAATCCAAATGCATAAGAAAAGAACTAACTTTTTTGCTTGAATGTAAAAATTACACTAGAATGGAAATTGACAGAGTTTCGCTACAAATTGAGTACAAAAATTGGAGCCCTTTTCTTAGTGGAGTTCCCCCTCATTTTATAGGGAAAGGAGGGGTGTAAACCCTGAGAGGGGGAAAGAGAACATGAGTGGTGACTATTGAAATGCACTATTTGTGTGTCACAAAATGACCGTCTTGCTAAGTGAGATGGTCATTTGGTAATGACTTGGCATGGGTCTAGAACGTTCAGCTCGAAACCCTAAGGACAGCTTTGGAGGTGTCGTTTAGGAGAAAACATTGGCTCGAAGCAAAGTTCGAGATGGTCATTTAGGGTCTGGGGCACCCGTTTCACGCCGCCATGCGTGTAATCAAATGGTTGGAACCCTAAAAAAGTGGTGGCGTGCTTGATCATTGATGTGAGTCTAGGTCAAGTCAACCTTGTCGTATGGGCTTGCTCGGATGCTCGTATGGCTCCATGAGACGGTCGTCTCGCTAAAGTGACATGTCCATTTGGCATGCAGAGTTGGGTGATTGAGCTGAGCTTGAGGTGGTCATTTGGCTCTGAAACAAGGGGTCTCAGGGAGTGAGTCGACCATCTTGGCTCATCAAGACGACCGTCTCACTGGCTCAGTGGGTCAGAATTAATCTTGGAGAAAATCCCTACAAAATTTGAGAAAATGCATAAGTATTTGCAAAATTAAATCAAGAAGCGGGTAAATTGCAATTTAGTCCATAAATTACTAAAAAGAGATAAAATCTAATGAAAAATACTAAGAATAATATGCAAAAATATGAATGAATATGCATTCATCAAGCACTTATCATATAATGATGGCCAGAAATCAGATACACATCAATTCATTATAAGTTTACAACTCTCATATATTCGTTCAGCTTTTAGTTATAGTATATTTATGAGTATCTTATTCAATGTCACTTGCTCTAACATAGATTTCCCTTTGTGCATGGTTGGGGACGATATGTTCGTAGGTACTAATATTTAGGAAAATCAATCAAGATAGAGGATTTGCTTAGTGGGGCTCCATCTACATGATCTGAGACATTAAGATAGAGTACAAGTTTTAGTATCATGTATGTAGACTTTATTATCAAGTTTGATGTAAGTTTCTTTTCTTAGAATAGGATGAGGATTCATTTCATACACAGTCTGTAATGATTTTTATTTATTATTATTGTAATGTACATCATGTTTGTGATACTCCCAGTAAAAAAAATTGCTTCCACTCATGTGACTAAAAATTTTGGGTGTTACAATAACCCTCTTTTGTCAAATCAGTTAGCATATACTATTTATAAGAAAGGAACATGCTAGAAAAAGATAGACACAACATGATCATCAATAAAGCATACTAGAGGTGATATGGAATTGAGTGAGGAAATTCTTAGGAATAATGAGAAAGATTCAACATCATAAATAATTACTTGCACAAGGATCATCATATCAATACATCACATAGGTAAGAACTAAGCATTTAAGCATGTATAAACCTTAGATCTTAGTTAACCATTTAGGAATTCCCAATAATCAAATAGGAATATCATATATCAACAAGAAGAGACCAAGTAAGTGGTATTTCACTAGAAAAAGTTGCATATGCTTGAGGAGTAAGGTTATCATTTCACCTTCTTAAAGTATCAACATATATGTTTAGTGTACAAACCCATTATCTAACCATGGTAGTAGCTTTAACAAGCCATGATCATCATTATGGATGCAATGGAGGGATGGTTCTAGAATTTTTATAAGCCACACATGGTTGTAATTTCACATCAAAGCTAACAACAAGCTAATCCATTACAAAAGCCAAGAAAATATCATATAGGCCTGACGAATAGACATGCAAACATTATCAAAGCATATTCTCTCTTTTCCATCCAGCTTCAACATGTATCTAGTTAGCATAATTATTCATCCACCTCTAGGAATCTAGAAGAGCCTATATTATGCTCATACCATGATATTAAGCATGTAAACAACAATATTAGGCTCCTTCTCCATGTCATCACCATTAGACAGCAACAAAATGGCCTTCTCATGGCCCCACCATTGAACACACAACAACACCAACAAGCTTCAAAATGTCATTTACTACCTTGTTCCTAGCCAAGGAACTGAGAAATAAGAATACAAGAAGAAATAATATTGAGATCTCTCAAAACTAGCCAAGAACGGATGTATGTAGTGCCAAAGAAGATAAAACAACTAAGAATGGAAGAAAAATGGAAGGACCAACCTTATACAAAGGTTCTTCACCAATATCAACCACAAATCAACCTTCTCTAAGGCTAGGGAAGGCTAGACCTCACTTGGATCTCCTCTTCCAAAGCTCCAGAGTAGAGGGGTTCCCCAACTATATATATCTAGTCAAAATGACATATACATCGACTTCCCTTAACATCACTACATAAGTGAACCTAGAAAAATTTAGAGAACTCACCCAGATTCACCTCCATCAATAAATTGAAGCCCGATGCAACAAACAACAATGGTCCATCTAGGAACTTGGCCTAGATTCATCATGGTCAGTCCAACCTCACTCCTCAGATCTAACTCTCTCTATCTCTAATCTCCCTCTCTCTCTTCTATACAACATCATTAATTCGGGGTCAAACCTCCTCCAACTTTACTAGGCTCATCACTTCATCCCAAGTTTTGCTCTTCAACTCTTATCTCTCTTCTATCTTTTAAATTAGGTTGGATGACATGTTAACTCAATAGATTTACCTTAATTCACCCCAAGTTTTACCTCTATCTTCTTATCTTTGATATAGTACCAACTCAAATTGAGGCTCATGAATGCGGTGGAATTGGTTTCAATTCATCCTGAGTCCTCCCCATATGATGACCTCCAGTTCAACACCTCAAGCCTATCTTCTTACTTAAACTTTCACCAACTTGTCTAAATTCACTAAACTAGGACCAAGTTCAAATCATCACCTATCTAAGTTCATCTTGTATCAACACTAACATGCTTCACTTACTTGGGCTTCAACTCAACCCTTAACCTTCTCTCTCCAACATGGCTAACTCCAAACTTAACCAATTTTAGAGGTCAGGGAAACCACCATCATCCATAAGGAACAAACTACAAATATGAATGACAAGCTCTCCTTTTATCATATATACAAATCAAACTCTCACATGCCCATACATACGCAAATAGGCTCAAAAACCCTAAGGTTTCAGTAAGTACATATCATAATATATACAAGAATATATGTGACAACCTGATTCTACACGAGCGAGATAACTTATAAACAAAGCACAAAACTAATACTAAGCATCCAAATTACCATGAAATAGGGTAAACTAAAATTGATTCCATATAACCACAAAAGCATAAACATATCACATCAGAGTCCACAAAACTATACCACATGTATCATATATCATGATAAAAGATATTACACATCATTGTTTAGTGTCCAACATGCCACAAACTTGTTACATATGATAACTTGTTCACATATAAAATCCATATTGTACAACCATGGCATACTTCCAAAACTCGTATCGATGTACAACATCTACAAAACATCCTGAAGGACCTGAGAGTACAGGATGACACATAAGACTCTACTACAAAATACTAGCAGCATATCCAACCTTCAACATCTACTGATCTCCCTATTGATCTTCCTCAACTACAAGATCTCTACCATGTCATGCATGACCACCTAAAAGATGTAGAAACCCATAACGTGAGACCAAAATCCCAGCGAGAGATATAACTCCCCACCAACAACTATTATAAGCATAGATAAATTAAAGCATGAAGATAGCATTATTGTCAAGATGAGCAGATTTAGTTAAATGACATAAGTAAAGCTAATAGAATATATTAGACAGTTTAAGCATCTACAACTAAGAAGTAGAACATCTTATACTTTTAGAAGGAATATGAAGGAAAGGTATAACTATTATCAATTAAACGTTATAAGAAATAAGGGAAGGGGTCATCCAATGTAAATTGTATTTGACCCTAAACATTTATACTACACAGCTTAATTACGTGTTTTATTATTCCTACAGAGATGAGGTATACAACTCATGCTCCAACTGACCAGTGCTAAGTCGAAATCAATTCCATACAAGATCTAGGAGAGTCAGACTCCTATGATCTCCCACACCCTTGGTCAGTCCGAGTCTACCGTAGTGACATATAGAGTCCAACTACAAAACATCCTAGTCCAGTCATGTATATAGGCACAACACTAGTGAAAATTGAGTTAAGACCGTAGCCGCACTCATGCCAATGTATGACTGCAGCCATCCTCAAAATATATCATATACATACTGAATCACTGTGACAAATTGGATTTTAGCATTATAGTAAAGTAATTACTCTTTCGCCCTCATTATATCCATTGATGGTCCTAAATCATTTTTATTGGCTTCATAATCATTGTTGAGACTCAAATCCAAGATATGGTGAACAATGTGGATTTTGTACACATTATAACACTTCAAATTGGATTCATTCATCACTTTGTCCAAAGAATCAAATTGGTCAATCAAACTTTGTCTTTTGATTCTCAAACATTTTCTAGATAACCTCCACATTATTTTGAAGCTTTGGTCCAAATTTGAGGTCATTTGGACATTCCTACAATTTTCTATGAAATTTTGAAGTTCTATGCTAAAAATCCATTTGTTTGCCTTTTTAATTACTCTTTTTCCATGTCAGCGATCCACCCGCAAAGGGAGGGGCGAACCCCAGGCCTCAGATCTGAGACATGCGTATCAAGGCCCCAGTCCAATGGCCATGAGTCTGTCTTCAACCTCCCACTGATTGCGGGGAGGTGTTAATGCAACCCGATCAACCAAACTCAATTGATCCAAAATTGGACCTAAAGGTTCTCTTGTGAAACCCTAAAGAGTCTTCTAGCATCTTATCTCTTCTTTAAGGACTATCCTAATCCACCCATGTAGATGAAGATTAGGCAGTCTTATCATCTCCTCATGTGGTCCTTTCTTGTGACCATTTACCACATGATGTCTCGATTTTGGGTAGCTTATGCATGGGAACAATGAATATCGTTAAATCTTGAAAGTTGATACCATGATCTGACTTGAATTTGAAAACTCAATTTTAATCAATTAATTTTGAAACCAAATACTCATGTATGATCCTAATATCATGAACACTCAAATTAGCTAAAACTTGACTATATGCTCCCTATGTTTGAGGTGATATAAGAAAGACTTATACCTTATTGTTGATAAGGTCCTGATTTGATTAATATCCATGTTGCCCTAGTGTTGATTAAACCTCAAACATAATTAAGAAATCTGGTATCCTATTTTTTTTATACACATCTTGACCATGCCACCAAGTGACTAAGCCTAAGACTCATAAACTTAAGATGTAAGACCTATGATGCAAAAAGCAGTTTCCCTATTGACTATTGATGCCTTTTGCAATCTCGATTTTGATATGATTATTATGGACCTAAATTTTGCACTATTATTCTCTAAATCCTCGATTTCTAAATTATATCACTACCTTGATCATAAAAGGAAAGGAATGCCACTATTAATGTGACTTTGTAAAAACTTGACATTATTACCTTATTATCTTGAATTTTGATGTTATGACCTTGTAAAACATGCTTTGATCATTGGTACTCTCCCTATTTGAATAAGCTTGATTGATAATGAATAATGCTAGTAATGTATCAGATTAGGGTGGTAATTGACTCATGACTCCCCTAACCTAGGTCACATCCCTATTATGACTACCGCTAAGTTTTCACCTTGTTGATTATTTAGAGTTTGGAAAGGTATTCCCTTCCACCCAATTTTGAGTGGTTGACCTAAGCCTAATAGGTTAAACCCATGGTTGATACTCGATTTTGAATATTGATTTGATAATGACCTTGATATATGACAATGTTGACTATAGCATGTGGTTGACTTTCTAAATAGACCTAGGTCTAGATCATTCATCAAACTTGGATGCAATGATAATGAAATCTTGATATGTTGCTCGAATATTTGCTTGAATATTGTTGCTCAAAATTGATATAGATGAGTGATCTCCCCTAAGGTCTAAATAGGAATCTAAACCCTAGCTTCAAAGTTTTAGATCTATGACTTTTGGTGTCTAAAATCTTGAATCTTGATATTGATTATAGAATTGTGACTCACGATTATAAAATCTCAATAATGATACAAATCCTATGATCACACTATTTGGACATTGATATATATGACTAATGACTTCAAAATCCCAAATCCTAAAAATTTTCGAAATGATGACTATTTTGACTTTCTCGATTTATGACTTAGGCTTTAGCCCTCATTAGGACTAGGGTGGGACCTCCCAATGATTTTGAGCCTGAAAACCATGATATTGAAAGTATGATGTTGTCTAGATATGTTGAAATATGAAATCTCAAATCATGGATATATAACCCCACCTAGGCCAATGTAGAGGCTAGAACCCTAAAATATTTGGATTGAAAGTCACCTTATACACTTGATTCAAGAAACTATATTTGTTTGACCTAAGATATGAACTCTCCAAAATTGTGATCAATAGGATTCTTTCCATATTTGTGACTCATATGATAACTGTGAACAATATATGCAAGGACCTTGATACTCAATTTCTCAATGATGAAATGATGTTGGCACCAAATTGATTATGATATGGAACGTTGGAATCCCAGTTATGATGATTCTACTACTTGAATTTTGAGGACATTATTTGATTATATAGTTGAGAATGTTCTAATATTTGAGGATATGATCTGGATTTTATGTAGTCCCACTTTTGAGGATGTTTTTGAATTTTGGGGACAAAATTCCTTTTTAAGGAGGGAAGGATGTGACAAAGTGGATTTTAGCATTATAGTAAAGTAATTACTCTTTCACCCTCATTATATCCATTGAAGGTCCTAAATCATTTTTCTTGGCTTCATAATCATTGTTGAGACTCAAATCCAAGATATGGTGAACAATGTGGATTTTGTACACAATATAACACTTCAAATTGGATTCATTCATCACTTTATCCAAAGAATCAAATTGGTCAATCAAACTTTATCTTTTGTTTCTCAAACATTTTCTAGATATTCTCCACATTATTTTGAAGCTTTGGTCCAAATGTGAGGTCATTTGGACATTCCTACGATTTTCTATGAAATTTTGAAGTTCTATACTAAAAATCCCTTTGTTTGCCTTTTTAATTACTCTTTTTCCATGTCAGCGATCCACCTGCAAAGGGAGGGGCGAACCCCAGGCCTTAGATCTGAGACCTGCGGATCAAGACCGCGATCCAACGGCCATGAGTCTATCTTCAACCTACCACTGATTGCGGGGAGGTGTTAATGCAACCCGATCAACCAAACTCGCGCCCTTGACCATGATTCAAGTTTCTAAGCGAGCCAAAATCTTTGCGTCGCAATTTTGAATTGGAATAACCCTATTTTTTACCGAGTTTCGAGCATTGTTGCACCGCCAACGAACCCCCTCTTGCTTGCTCCTCTCTGTCTGGCAGCCATGGCTAAGGGCAAAGCCTCGTTCAGCCCTAAAACCTACCCCTAGTACTATAAAAAGGGTCCCTTAAATTCTCCATCACCTCACCATGCTCAGAGCAACACCTCTGCTGACTCCCTCAGGCGCGAATGCCCTATTTTGCTCCTCGATCTTCCTGCTGCTGGTGCAGCGCCACCGACCAGCCCTTTTGGGCGTCCTTCCTCCACGCCTCTTCCCCTCTTCCTTTGGCTCCCATCAGGTCCGCGAGGCCAAGGCAAGCCCGGCCGGCCTGCTGGCACTCTGTCTCACCCCCTCCTGCTCCCAGAATACATCCACTCCGGCGAGCCCCTCCACCCAGTTTTTGGGCTCGCGAGGGTGTTCTGAACGAGAAAGAAGGTATGTGAACTGCCGGTTCAACTAGTTGCAACCAGCCCAAAACAAACCGATCAATTGAGCGTTGATCCAGCTTATTAGAGGAGTGAACCGGCCAAATCAAAGGCCTGAACCAGACCCTGGACCAGAGAGCCTCGTGGCATGATCTAAGACATCCAATAAGCATCCAACGATCAAACTTTTCATGAAATAAGGTATTTATCTTGCTCTCTGGAAAATATTCAATTAAATGCCCAGATCTTGTTAAAATCATAGAAAATGCATATGAACTCCAAAAATGATGAACAAGTAGTCCATTTTGATCAGAAAAATCCAGTGAATCCATTAAAAATACTTTTGAAACCTGATTCCAAACTGTGATCAATGATATACTTAAATCTGGTCTCTTGCTCATTTAATTGTCTAAATGACTCTATGTTAGTGATTAATCCCTTGAAATCTTGATATTTGACTCTAATGATCATCTTGAATCCAAAATTTACTAAATATGAGTTTAGATATGATCTTGTAACTTATCTCTCCTAGAATGTGAATCATGCACATTAAACTAAGGATTAACCTTTATATTGTGATAATAAATCTAAATATTGTGAAAAACCTTGATCAAGTGTATATTTCATGACTCTACTGATCTTGAATTGCAATTATGCTAAGTATCATGATGAATTAGGAACATGATGATGACTTGGATAATGACCATAAATTAGGGTTAACACACATGATACTAGAAACCTAGGAAAGTCATTCACACTCAAAGATACTTGATATTTGAAATAATGATGGACAAATTGAAATATTGGTTGATCATAAGTGGATGACCTAACCCTAAGGTTGACCTAGGAAAGTGTAACCCTAATCTCGAATATTACAGCATGATATCCAAATATCTTGATCTTGACCCTTGATCCAAATATTGTGTTTTAGGATCTAACTCGAAGGATCGACCTATTACTCATGATCTATACTCGAAATCTCGGTGAAAGGTACGCTATTATATAACTCCTCCTTGATTGTATGAAGATACTTTTATGTATCTCTTGACTGTATACTTGGCTATTTACTTGGATGAGCTATTGTTACCTATGATTAGTCTTCTATTTTTCTATATTATATTTGAAAAACATGAAAACATAAATTGCATGCCCATTATGACTGCCCATATATTGATAATGATGATGATATTGATAATGTTGATAATGTGGATATTGAGTACAACAACCCCCTCATTTGGAGGTGGGACTTGTACATTGGCTTCCTATGTTCCTATGGTGAGAAGGAGCCTAGTGACCTTCCCCATCGCGTTGGGGTAATAGAGTCACAAAATATATAAGCATGCTTCTCGAATTACAGCATAATGGGAACTCGAAATAAAAGTTGAATTGCTTGAAAAACTTGTCAAATAAATGTTGGTTTTGCAAATTGTTTGTTACTCTTTTGAATATAAGTCCTGCCAAGTATACTTAATTTCTTATAAACTGTCTTACTTGATTTTGATAGTGTACCGTGCAATTGCATGATTGTGTCTCGATTTTCTTGATTTTAGGCATTACAAATGGAATATTGAATAAGATCGCTTTCGTACTCATACACTCTGATGACAAAGATAAATCGGGTATATCTTCATATTGGGTTAGTTTGTTCTTTAATTATCCAGTTTTGAGTTATTTATTTCTTATTGTATATGCCAGTGTGATTGATCCCATTGGGCCACTCAGGTACGGGCGCTTCAATCCTTTTTCTACTATCTAGGCAGTGGGACTGGGATTGGGGTAAGAATAGTTCTGTGACAATCACATTATCTAAGATACATCCTTGATTATTCTCCTTCCAGGGATGACCGGATCCATTCTTGTAAAAATGCATATACTCAACAGTATATGACTCCAAGCCTCCTCTCAGGAAGAACTTGTTTCACCATCTGGAAATTACTGGCACTGAATATGGATATATGGCACAGGGAAACTAAATGATTAGATATTCACTTGATAAGTTAAGCCAATTGGGTGTCTTTTAGAATCAATCAAGTTACAATGTACAAACCCTAAACAAACTCTATAAATATAACGGTATGTTGTAACGTCAGAAGATATAAAATTTATGAGGTATATACATGTCACATCATCACTTGATAACACTACCATATAGGTCCATCATTAATTCCGCATTATCCTGGGAGAATCATCCCTCATCACACCACAATAGGATATTACCTCACATTAGGCATTGAGCCTCTTCCAGGTCATAGGCCCCAATCACATAGTTCTTGCATAATATCATATTTTCATCATGCCTTACAAAGGCTCATAATCATCACCTTATGTCATATTAAACATACCATAGCATTCACTAGCTATGATATTTATTCCACCTGCAAGGTTAGGGGTTACACAAGTAGGAGAGAGAAAACATCATTGCATGCTAGTCACTTCAAGTAGGATAAGCATTACATTCATACACCGAACTAGGGTTAGGGCTACTCACATAGCCAAATAGGGTTTCCATAAAATCCTTCACATCAAACCCTATATGTATTACTTCCCACATTCTTGGAGCACATTAGGGATAGGTATTAATATTATGATCAACTAACAATTCCAAAACAACAATATGTATCGACCATCCATGTACATTACCATAGGTAGAAACCATCTTCACCTCTAACTGTAGCGTCCATCTCAAGGACATAGCACTTTGATCGCAACAAGAACAAACATGGGTAGTGACCAAAACATATCTACCTCTAGTGACTACTCACCTAGTCATGGGTAGAGACCATCACCACCTCTAGATGCAACGACCATTAGGGTTATCTCACCCTTGCATCCAAACTAAGCATGTGTAGCGACCAAACAAGCTCACGCAACTGTAGTGACCATCCAAATAGGGTTAGGGTTTGGTGCGCCCGCAACACAACAACAAACATGTAGCAGCCACTAGAACCAAGTGCAAGTAGCGACCTCAAAATCAAGCCACTCCAAACAACACATAACCGACCTCAAAATAGAGTAGAACCATGATCAAAATAGATGATAAGATCAAGAAAACTCAGCATGATCAAGGGTAAATCTCCATGCAAAGATGGACATCAAAACTCTAAAATAATCTGATTGTCAACATGGGGTAGAACCAAACCAAAATCCAACGAAAGAGGAGAAACACATGACATCACCAAATTACACAAAATGTTTGTTATCAAGAAGGAGAACCATAATCATAAGAAAACCAAATGTTAGTATGCACATACAAGAACCATCATCCTCACATTACAATAATTTCAGGTACTAGAATTATGATTTAGGAAAAAGAGCAATCTTATGCAAGAATACTTCAAAATATTAGACCCTAAAACAAGATAGCATTATCTGTAACATACCCAATTTTGGCTACTAAATATATGTTGAGTTATTTTACCCAAATTTAAACTTATTTCCAATGTTGTCTTTCATTTCAAACCCCAATCAGTTATTTTGATTCAATATCATGGTCTTTGATAAATCTTAGTATCCAATTCAAGTCTTTTTGTCAAAATGTATTTATTGTCCTCATTTGATAAAATATCTCCATGAAGTCCCTAAGTTAAATATCAATTACCATACTTTGGTATCGTATAGTCCAATTTGTTATTATTGTTCCTAAGTTCCTTGATTAGATCTTGACCCGATCGGTTGCTCTCAATTTGACCAATATTGGCTTGGAATCAAGGGGATGCATTAATCACCTTCAAAGAAAGAAATACTAGAATTAATTATGGGGACAAATAAGTTAAATCTGTAAAGGGTTGGTACCAATATTTTTCTAAATTTAGTTGAACGGAAATGAAACCATGGTCAAAATCTCATAACTATTGGCCTTTTCGTATACTAGTTATAATGGAATTTGTAACTATGGTCTTAACTATAGCCATCAACTTAATATCGTTGTAAATAGGGTAGCACCCACTTTAACCCTCTCTCACGTGAACAATGCATGTTACGAAGAACTTGAGATTGACCCCGACGCGATGGATTTGCAGACCCTCCTCTCACACAGAGTAGTAATGTTGTGGAACGCCAAAGTACACAACCGTTTTCTCCTTGCCCTTCTTCTTAACCACCTGTTTAATCAGCTTTTCCGGGTCCTCTCTCTTGTCTCCCCCTTCGTAATAATACTACAAAACCCTAGAAGATCGGGCGCCGCTAGGAGGCTACTCGACAGATTGAAAGAAACGGCCGCAATTACTTGCATTCAAAACCTGACCTCCGCCCTCCATGTAACGCCAGGTAGGGTTGGCCTCTACAGAGCTCTCGACAGTGACTCCTCCCCCACCTTGAACGGAAATGCTTCGAAAGACCTCCTAAAAGCCCTAGCATCATCCCCGTCCTATATATATGCAACCATATACGGACCTGCACTCTCAGCTTTTGCAACATCTGCTCCTTCGTGGATCAGCAAACCGTCACCTGCAAGTGTTACCATGATCAACAACGCCTCATTAGAACCTATCACCGCCATCCTCCTCCAAGTCTGTGGTGCCATCGACCTGCACTAGACCTCACCATACACCACAACGCCCTACAGACACAAAGCCCAGTAACACCCTGCAGCTGCTGCCTCCTAGTCCTGCTCTTCCCGACCTGCAACGCAGCACGCCGGCACCACTACTCCTGACGTCGATGCCCAAAAGACCCCATGACAGCCTACATCAACGTCGCTGGTCTGGGCAGGACCGCAGATCGACAGCCACCATTCGCTTACTAACCTATTTGACTGACAAGCCAGTTTCAGACTTCAACCACCACCGCCGCACCGCTGCCACCACTTCAGCCTGACAGTGGTGGACATCAGAGAGGTCACGGTGCCTGTCCATCGAGCCAGACCCTAGAGGCACGACTAAAGCCCTGTGCGCCAGGCCGTAGCCGACCTTCTTGGCTTTCGGCAAGTTATAGACAGAGAGCCGCCGCCTACCTTTCTCAGATGATCGCTCTGCCTCTTCCACCCATCTTCAACCTCGGCACCGTCTGCAGATCTATAGATCGCCGGTAACAGCAATGGTTGCAAGATCGTCAGCCTCGATGCCCCTTGTATCTTGCAACATGTACCGCCGCCCTGCTGCCCTACCCCATTGTGCGCCGAGCTGACAGGAAGAGGAAATTGTCGCGACCGGCAGATGTCAGCACCAACCACGTTGGAACACCATGAAAACGAACACCGGCGGCGTACTACATCACAGATCCATCACCGAGCACCACCTACAACCTGGTCGCTTCCCTCGTCAGCAAGAAACAGACCCGCGACCACCATCGCTGCAACACCCATGGATGACACCCAGACTGGAACACCACCCTACGCCATCCACCAAAACTGCAACAGAACCAGCACCTACGACACCACATGCACCTCGCAACCTGCAAACAGCCTTGCATGCATCTTTCAAACATGTGCGTCAGATAGCAATGTGGCACACTAGTGAATCAATATGACCTCCGCATGCATCTGAATCACATGGAGTCGTCTGTAGATGTGTCAAGCAAGCAATGAAGCCAGAACTAAACTGATTCCATGCTCCATCTATAAGTCTCCGATCTGTATGGAAAGATCTGTAAGTTGTGCCTGGAAAGATCAGCAAAGTTCAATAGATCGCAAGGTACTTTCTCTATTCTTACTTGTGTTTCCAGAACTTTAGAATTGGCAAAAAAAATGATGATTCTAAATCAGATAGACATCGTAGGGATAATCACATTACGTATATAGGCAAATCAATCGTTTAACACCATGGAATATATAGAATATATATACACGGATAGAACATGTTAATACCATTCCATCGCAAGTCAGTTTGAACTGGTTAGTAATAATTAAATATACAATAGAGTAGATGATAATATAAACATTTTAGATTTGAAAGAATTTGGTACTGATATACGAGAGTAGTCTATTCATTTCAGCTAATGGTACCGCGTTGGAAAATATATATGTGCCTATAGAAATAGAGGTAGTGTAGTAACAAATAGAAATCTAAAATTTCTGTAGACTGGATTCGTATACTAACGTATTAAACGATAACATATATCAAGATTGGGATAATTAGGATGTATCTAATACATCAAAATGGTATAGTTGTACATATTTATTTGGTCAGCACATACACATATATATGGGTATTAGTAGATAGGAAATTCTGGAAATTTAATTAGTTCGAAAATAAATTAGAAAGTTCACTACGCTAGTATCTTGTAATCATGTAGTTATATATAATCTAGATGATTAGGATGTCAATCTTATTAATGTTGATACATGATGTAAGTCAATCTATTATAAATAGTCATATCTTAATAATTCTAATTTTGAGACACATAAACACTTTTAGACCTGAAATAGAGGAAATAACTATATACTTGAGTATGAAACCTAGATGAAAATATAGAAATCATAATGAAGAATAGAAGGACTGTGAAATAGTAACAATCCAATGTGGAAAATAAATTAATCCTAGATAAGACAAATTGAATAACATTGATTCCAAGTCAAATGGTGACAAGATTGTTATTCTTTGTAGCTACCTCTTCATAAATTCTTGGAGACACATTATGATTTTGCAATCGTTGAAGCCCTAAATAATTGAGGTACTATTCCTCTATTTCATTGTTGAACTATTTTCCCTCTTGATGGACATACATATATCTTGATTCGTGGTGAATTCCATATAGTATTGAAACCTCTACTTGTTCTTGAAAGTTCACCACCCTTATTTTGTAATTGATGAAATGTTGTTGATAAAATATTTTGGCACTGGACTTGATCTATTTGGAGTTTTGACTCCCTGTGGACTTTGGTCCCTTGGGCTTTGGCCCTATAGAGCTTTGGCTCACTTGAGTGGGCCAAGTACCCCACAACCCTGCGCAGTGGATAGGGATTAGTTGTCCCCCAGTTAACTGGAATAGATAATAAGGTACTAGTGTCGTTCTCTCCTAGAGTGTGAGAACACAAGGCACTTAGCCCTAGAAAAGATATGATAGGAAGGTGCCAAAACTTGCCAAATAGAATATTTTGAAATTGATATACCTTGTGAATAGCTTGGATAAATTTTGCATACTTGAATTATTGAATCTTGCTTAATGATATTCTTGTGAAAGATTTGCTATTTTGAAGTTGATATTGGAATTTCTTTTTGTAAGCCTTTAGTCCACCAAATAGTCCTTTCCTAACTTTTATTATACATCTAAACCTATTTCGTGCATAGTTCAATTACTTGGATTTAGTACCAGCTTTGCTGACCCTTTATTTTTCCCTTCAATGGGGTCCATGTGTGGTTTCGTTCCCTCTGGGAACTCATGGACAGGTGATAGATGGAAGAACTTGAAGAGACATGCACTGGGTAGTCCTCCGTTGAAGACTAGATAGAATGAATTATATTCCTTAAACTTGTAATCATATTTGTAAGCTTCCGCAACTCTGATGTACAAGCATGATTGTAATAAAGATTGTTTATACTTTTGATACATTTTGTAAATATTTGATCGTAAAGATCGGGTCTTTACAAGATGGTATCAGAGCCATAAACGGTCGGCACTCATGCATGTCTCGTGGAAATTAGGGTTAAGTAGGAACACAAATGGAGTAATAGGACATAGAAAAAAAAATAGTTAGACCATGAATCCTGGTATCATTGACCTTGTTATTAAGAAGTACATGGGATACAAGTAGAAAACACACTACCCTAGGAGGTGAGACATGTACCCTAAATTAGAAATTTATGAGACATACCTAGTTAAACTATTAGATTTTGAACTTCTATAGGCATGGATTTACATGAAGATATTGTTGAGAAAGAGGCGTTCGAGATACATGTGTGTAATTTTACATTTAGATTATTATGATGTAAAAGGAAATAATATAGGTATACAAATGGTTTCTCTATAGATTCTAACACTCACAAATATGAAAAAAAAATAGAAATATATAATGGATATATGATAGAACCCTAAAATCATATGAAAAAAAAAGAAATATATAATGGATATATGATAGAACCCTAAAATCATATGAACAAAAAAAAAACTCAAAAGGAAGGAAGAAAAATATAAATATGTTTACTTAAAAGAATGTGAATGTTTACTTGACCATACATTAGACTTGTATGCCCTCATTATAAACACTCAAGTGAATGAAAAATGTTGATAATACAAAATATGAAACATATATTTTCCCTTCAGATATGTGATCACATCTATTGAGAAAAGAAATGACTAGGAAAGGTATAGAAATGGAAGTTAAAATAACAATATACTCATATAAGTAAGAAATTGAGAAAAGGAAACAATTGGATAAGACATAGAGAATATTATGTGGAATTAAGATATAATGATGAACTCATTTATTTTGTGAACTTCTAATATATATGTAAATAATAATAGATAATTAATATAATATAGACATCTTAGAGAAATAAAACCCTACCTTGAAATTTAAAAATAGAAGTATATCAATTTTCTTGACCCAATAACCCAATGCACAAATATAAGTAACAACAAAGAGAAATTGACTGAATGTAGTAAATAATGTTTTTATTAGTTATGACCTTAAAAAAAATCACAGATTGAATAATTCAACTCTCATATTGGAATTTGGATGGGTATATTTTCAAAGTAGAATTTGAACATAAACCAATCTAGTGACTGCTTAAAATAGTAAGAGGATTGTTGGATCACCGTAAATAGGACCTATGATAGTGGAAGGAAACTTGACATCACATATGGTTTAAGGTGACACCTGAACAAGAGAAAGTATGGTGGGAAAAATTGTGGTAGGAATATCATCATTATGAAACATTTGATTTCGAGGACGAAATCCCTTTTAAGGGTGGTAGTGTTGTAACATACCCAATTTTGGCTACTAAATATATGTTGAGTTATTTTACCCAAATTTAAACTTATTTCCAATGTTGTCTTTCATTTCAAACCCCAATCAGTTATTTTGATTCAATATCATGGTCTTTGATAAATCTTAGTATCCAATTCAAGTCTTTTTGTCAAAATGTATTTATTGTCCTCATTTGATAAAATATCTCCATGAAGTCCCTAAGTTAAATATCAATTACCATACTTTGGTATCGTATAGTCCAATTTGTTATTATTGTTCCTAAGTTCCTTGATTAGATCTTGACCCGATCGGTTGCTCTCAATTTGACCAATATTGGCTTGGAATCAAGGGGATGCATTAATCACCTTCAAAGAAAGAAATACTAGAATTAATTATGGGGACAAATAAGTTAAATCTGTAAAGGGTTGGTACCAATATTTTTCTAAATTTAGTTGAACGGAAATGAAACCATGGTCAAAATCGCATAACTATTGGCCTTTTCGTATACTAGTTATAATGGAATTTGTAACTATGGTCTTAACTATAGCCATCAACTTAATATCGTTGTAAATAGGGTAGCACCCACTTTAACCCTCTCTCACGTGAACAATGCCTGTTACGAAGAACTTGAGATTGACCCCGACGCGATGGATTTGCAGACCCTCCTCTCACACAGAGTAGTAATGTTGTGGAACGCCAAAGTACACAACCGTTTTCTCCTTGCCCTTCTTCTTAACCACCTGTTTAATCAGCTTTTCCGGGTCCTCTCTCTTGTCTCCCCCTTCGTAATAATACTACAAAACCCTAGAAGATCGGGCGCCGCTAGGAGGCTACTCGACAGATTGAAAGAAACGGCCGCAATTACTTGCATTCAAAACCTGACCTCCGCCCTCCATGTAACGCCAGGTAGGGTTGGCCTCTACAGAGCTCTCGACAGTGACTCCTCCCCCACCTTGAACGGAAATGCTTCAAAAGACCTCCTAAAAGCCCTAGCATCATCCCCGTCCTATATATATGCAACCATATACGGACCTACACTCTCAGCTTTTGCAACATCTGCTCCTTCGTGGATCAGCAAACCGTCACCTGCAAGTGTTACCATGATCAACAACGCCTCATTAGAACCTATCACCGCCATCCTCCTCCAAGTCTGTGGTGCCATCGACCTGCACTAGACCTCACCATACACCACAACGCCCTACAGACACCAAGCCCAGCAACACCCTGCAGCTGCTGCCTCCTAGTCCTGCTCTTCCCGACCTGCAACGCAGCACGCCGGCACCACTACTCCTGACGTCGATGCCCAAAAGACCCCATGACAGCCTACATCAACGTCGCTGGTCTGGGCAGGACCGCAGATCGACAGCCACCGTTCGCTTACTAACCTATTTGACTGACAAGCCAGTTTCAGACTTCAACCACCACCGCCGCACCGCTGCCACCACTTCAGCCTGACAGTGGTGGACATCAGAGAGGTCACGGTGCCTGTCCATCGAGCCAGACCCTAGAGGCACGACTAAAGCCCTGTGCGCCAGGCCGTAGCCGACCTTCTTGGCTTTCGGCAAGTTATAGACAGAGAGCCGCCGCCTACCTTTCTCTGATGATCGCTCTGCCTCTTCCACCCATCTTCAACCTCGGCACCGTCTGCAGATCTATAGATCGCCGGTAACAGCAATGGTTGCAAGATCGTCAGCCTCGATGCCCCTTGTATCTTGCAACATGTACCGCCGCCCTGCTGCCCTACCCCATTGTGCGCCGAGCTGACAAGAAGAGGAAACTGTCGCGACCGGCAGATGTCAGCACCAACCACGTTGGAACACCATGAAAACGAACACCGGCTGCGTACTACATCACAGATCCATCACCGAGCACCACCTACAACCTGGTCGCTTCCCTCGTCAGCAAGAAACAGACCCGCGACCACCATCGCTGCAACGCCCATGGATGACACCCAGACTGGAACACCACCCTGCGCCATCCACCAAAACTGCAACAGAACCAGCACCTACGACACCACATGCACCTCGCAACCTGCAAACAGCCTTGCATGCATCTTTCAAACATGTGCGTCAGATAGCAATGTGGCACACTAGTGAATCAATATGACCTCCGCATGCATCTGAATCACATGGAGTCGTATGTAGATGTGTCAAGCAAGCAATGAAGCCAGAACTAAACTGATTCCATGCTCCATCTATAAGTCTCCGATCTGTATGGAAAGATCTGTAAGTTGTGCCTGGAAAGATCAGCAAAGTTCAATAGATCGCAAGGTACTTTCTCTATTCTTACTTGTGTTTCCAGAACTTTAGAATTGGCAAAAAAAATGATGATTCTAAATCAGATAGACATCGTAGGGATAATCACATTACGTATATAGGCAAATCAATCGTTTAACACCATGGAATATATAGAATATATATACACGGATAGAACATGTTAATACCATTCCATCGCAAGTCAGTTTGAACTGGTTAGTAATAATTAAATATACAATAGAGTAGATGATAATACAAACATTTTAGATTTGAAAGAATTTGGTACTGATATACGAGAGTAGTCTATTCATTTCAGCTAATGGTACCGCGTTGGAAAATATATATGTGCCTATAGAAATAGAGGTAGTGTAGTAACAAATAGAAATCTAAAATTTCTGTAGACTGGATTCGTATACTAACGTATTAAACGATAACATATATCAAGATTGGGATAATTAGGATGTATCTAATACATCAAAATGGTATAGTTGTACATATTTATTTGGTCAGCACATACACATATATATGGGTATTAGTAGATAGGAAATTCTGGAAATTTAATTAGTTCGAAAATAAATTAGAAAGTTCACTACGCTAGTATCTTGTAATCATGTAGTTATATATAATCTAGATGATTAGGATGTCAATCTTATTAATGTTGATACATGATGTAAGTCAATCTATTATAAATAGTCATATCTTAATAATTCTAATTTTGAGACACATAAACACTTTTAGACCTGAAATAGAGGAAATAACTATATACTTGAGTATGAAACCTAGATGAAAATATAGAAATCATAATGAAGAATAGAAGGACTGTGAAATAGTAACAATCCAATGTGGAAAATAAATTAATCCTAGATAAGACAAATTGAATAACATTGATTCCAAGTCAAATGGTGACAAGATTGTTATTCTTTGTAGCTACCTCTTCATAAATTCTTGGAGACACATTATGATTTTGCAATCGTTGAAGCCCTAAATAATTGAGGTACTATTCCTCTATTTCATTGTTGAACTATTTTCCCTCTTGATGGACATACATATATCTTGATTCGTGGTGAATTCCATATAGTTTTGAAACCTCTACTTGTTCTTGAAAGTTCACCACCCTTATTTTGTAATTGATGAAATGTTGTTGATAAAATATTTTGGCACTGGACTTGATCTATTTGGAGTTTTGACTCCCTGTGGACTTTGGTCCCTTGGGCTTTGGCCCTATAGAGCTTTGGCTCACTTGAGTGGGCCAAGTACCCCACAACCCTGCGCAGTGGATAGGGATTAGTTGTCCCCCAGTTAACTGGAATAGCTAATAAGGTACTAGTGTCGTTCTCTCCTAGAGTGTGAGAACACAAGGCACTTAGCCCTAGAAAAGATATGATAGGAAGGTGCCAAAACTTGCCAAATAGAATATTTTGAAATTGATATACCTTGTGAATAGCTTGGATAAATTTTGCATACTTGAATTATTGAATCTTGCTTAATGATATTCTTGTGAAAGATTTGCTATTTTGAAGTTGATATTGGAATTTCTTTTTGTAAGCCTTTAGTCCACCAAATAGTCCTTTCCTAACTTTTATTATACATCTAAACCTATTTCGTGCATAGTTCAATTACTTGGATTTAGTACCAGCTTTGCTGACCCTTTATTTTTCCCTTCAATGGGGTCCATGTGTGGTTTCGTTCCCTCTGGGAACTCATGGACAGGTGATAGATGGAAGAACTTGAAGAGACATGCACTGGGTAGTCCTCCGTTGAAGACTAGATAGAATGAATTATATTCCTTAAACTTGTAATCATATTTGTAAGCTTCCGCAACTCTGATGTACAAGCATGATTGTAATAAAGATTGTTTATACTTTTGATACATTTTGTAAATATTTGATCATAAAGATCGGGTCTTTACATTATCCATCTACTTATGAACATGTTTTAGATATAGAATAGTAGCATGCAAATAAGAATATGGTGAAATAATAGAAGAGGGGAAAGTTATATAACCTGCCTTAAGAAGAATATCAAGCTCCAAAGACACAAGCTCTAAGAGAGAGAAGGAAGCTCCAAACTTGGATCCACTCCACGGACAACAAGGTCATGTCAAGAGAAGAACACATCAAGGTCAAAGGAAAGTTGAAGAAGAAGAAAGAACAAACCCTAGGTCAAACAAGAAAGAAGAAAGAGGAGAACTTCATCTCACTTAAGTACTACCATGGAAACCCATGGATCTCGACCTCTATGGAGAGAAGTTCCTCAAGATAGCCAGCATGGAAGAACCATAGTCTCACGGCCAAGAGGAGAGAAGAGATAGGGTTCCAAAGGGAAAACGAGACCAAAGAAATAGAACCACTTACCAAGATCAAAGATCAATAAGGATCACCCCAAGAGAGATGATCAAGCTCAAGATCACCACATGCAAAGGTGATCACCCACCAAATTCCAAGATCAGCACCTTCTCTTGCTCCACCAAGATCAAGGTTGAACACAAGGAAGAAGAGAGGATAAAAGGTGCTAAAGTGGATACTTGCATGTGAAAGAAGGGGCTTATATACTAGAGGGTAGGAGGGAGGTAAAGATCATGAGGTTTCAAGGTATGAGAGCACCAAAAGGACACATGTCCCTCAAAGACACGGCCATGCAAGCACTCTAAACATGCATGCAAGAAAGGGTGATATAAATAAGGTAGTGTAGCGACCACTTAGGTCCACTACATCCTCAAGCTCAAAGCAAATCCAAGGGTAGCGATTGCTACACCACTATCTAAGGTATAGGTCACAACACATATCAAACACATGCAAACCCTAGCAACCAAAACCAATGCTAGGGCACCAAGGTCGCTACAAACACCACTAAAGCAAGGTGTATCATTCAAAACACTCTCACGGCACAAAAAACATGGTCGCTACACTCAAGGAACACACATGGTGTAACAAACCCGCCTCCCGGTAACCCCCAGTTAAGGGAGACCAAGAGGTCAGAGTCATTATCCCAATTTCCAGATCAAAGGTTCGACAAATAATCAATAATAATTATCAAATTCTACTAACTAAACTGAAAAGTTGTAATAAAATTTAACTTTGCATACTTTTTTCAAAAACTTGGATATCTACTTCTATCCACATGGAGTCTATTCTAACTAATTTTCCTTTGAACTTTAATTCACATTTAATTCCATATATGCCACTTTACTATTTGTTCTTTTCATTTGTACATAAAATGCCGACAAACAAAACGTCAGTCAGCATATCGAAATATGTCGGTATGTGGGAACAAGCAAAATTTTGCAAATATGGATAACAATCTAATTATCACAATTAGGGTAATTAGCAAACTAATTTACATTTTCAATGTGTCATTCTCCACCGGTTTTTCCCTAACCCTGGAATACCCCTCTAGGGTTTTTCTTTTGCCATTGACTTAAGGCCACCTTCTCAATCCCGAGCTTGGTGCTTGGGGGTCACCTCTCATGGTGCCCAATAGTCATGCAACATAGACCACCTTCTCATTCTCGAGCTTGGTGTCTAGGTCACCTCTCATGGTGCCCATTGGTCTACCCTCTTGGGCCTGACCTTTATGGCATCTTCCATCAGGGTGGCATGTAGGTGCGATAATACACATGTATTTATAATTGTGATAACCATAGTGACTTTATAATTGCAGTATGAACATCCAAACTGTTTAGTTGCATTCAATGTGATTAACCATCTAAGAAACCTTTGGGAAAACTAATGTGATTACTCATAATTAACCACATACCTGTTAGGTTGAATTGAGATAGAATAGTCCAATCAATCAAGACATCCAATCAAGCAAGTACAAGAATCCTAAAATCACATTCAATTCTTTTTTATCAAAATCTATCCAAACCATCTTGCTACTCAAGGTTTCTATTCCTTTTTAAGATTTCTACCTCTTTTTAGGGTTTACTTTGATATTAGGGTTTTACTCCCCCTTACTCTTTTAAAGCCTGATTTTCTCATCTAACCTCCTCGAAAGTTATCAAGGTTACCCTTTAACAACACATAACCTTAATTTCAGAAACAACACTATTTATCATCAATTAAGTCCATTAATCCTCTTTTACATTAAAGCTACCATTTTTATCCCTTTTATTCCATGACAAGATCATTATGCTCATATATCATCAATTCATAGTTCATTATGGTCTAATTCACATATGAACGTTATTTATCATTAATCCTACCTTATCCATTAGAAAAACCCTAATTATCATATTAAGGATATTTATCCACAATTAAGAACTTCTATACTCGAAATAGCTTAAAATCATCATCTCTTAACTTTATTCAAAATTTTGAATAATTAAAGCCATTAAGAGTCACATTTACCCATATTAGGGTTTCAAGGCCCATTAAAGCATATTCATGCACATGAACTTCTAAATTAAACCAATTACATGCAAATTCCATCCTTTTTTATCTTAATGTACCTTTTCATGATTAACAGGCTAATATCAACTTTAATCATCCATTAAACTCTACTAATTACATTAATCATCTCAAAATAGGGTTTCTAAATCTTTAATTCATCAAAGTTGATAACTTACACTAATTTTCAAATAGAAATAGGAACTAGCTTCTGAATCTATTTTTAGTGGATTCCTTGCATTTTTCTGAGCAAAATCGATATATTGTATGTATCGATCCAAGCTGCCATTAATTATTTATGAAATTTTCAATATTTACTTACCATGGCCAATCACCGAGTGCCATGTGTCCCTTCTTATTCTTTCATTGTGATTATCTTTACTTGTTGGCTCGCAGATCCTACCTCCCGATCCGCCTAACCCAGCACCCGAGTCTGGATTTCCACCCTTCATCTTCCTCCTGTGTGCAACCCGCACCGTCCTCCTCTATTTCCTCTGCAAAGCAAGGGATCCTGGTCGGCGGCTGCCTACTCTCCACCCCCTCCAGCGGTGCCCTTTCTTCCTTCCCTGGACCTTCGTGTGGTCGTACGAAGCCCACCGTGCTTCCAAGAAGACTCGCAGCCCCTGCCTACACCTCCGGTGGTCAGGAACACCACCCATGAGCAGCTGCCCAGCCCGAACCGAGCACCAGTCAGGCAGGAGAAAACAGCCAGCTGACCAGGGATAGGGCCAACCATATGACGGAGACGTTTGTTGAGATTTCACGGACCTCTTGGAGGATTCTACGGCCTCACTGAAGGGGGATCATCCCCTCTTTTATAGGCTAGATGTAGGTCAGTTCCCATGGAGTTCAGTTCCATTGGGGAAACCCCCAAATCCGCACGAAAAAGGGGCACCAAAGGGATTATCCAATCCGATTTGATCTCCCAAATACGATTATCCACTCTCCAAAAGTCCTAGTGGATCAGGGAAGGGGATTCACGGATTTGATTCCATGGTTTGCTATTTACTTTTCCCAATCTGAATCAAAGAGCAGCCATCGTTGGATCAAGGATCCAACGGCAATCAAGCCCCGTATTAGAACATAAATGGTGACATTTAATATTATCCTTCACACTTTAGGAAACTTACAAAATTCATATCTCTCAAACCGTTTATCCTTTAAATCTCAAATTTGAGGCAAAGTTAATAATGACTTAATCTACCTCTCTACCAAATTTGGGCTCATTATATAAAATACAATGTGCCTTTTCTTTAGGTGCAAGATATTATTCAATTATATATATTTCTCACCTATTTTCTCTTTCCTTTTCCATTAAATTATTATTCTGAATTCCTTGAACCTCAAGGAACCTTAATGGCTCGAATTTCTATTTTTCTTTAGTAGAAACTATTTCCTTTTTAACAATACCACATAATTCATTAATAATGTATTCACATTATATTCCTATTTTATTTTATAAGTATTTTCTCTTTATTTCTCTTTTATTTTCCTCATTGGTATTCCTTTTATTATTAGGAATCCTTAAGATACGAAATTCCACTAAGGATAACTCAATTACACCTCTTTCCACTTATTTTCCACATTTTATCATTGTTTTCAATTTCTTTCTCAATAAAGAAATACTTAATTAATCTTTTCTTTTCTTATTGCCTTTTCTTTGCAACTTTGGACTCATTGGAACTCAAGAAACCCAAGAGGCACGAAATTCATCCTTGGATTACATTCCTTTGCCTTCTAGAGGTTTCTACCTCATTCTTTTCTCAAAAACTCAATTATTCATTTACTAATTGAATTTCCTTGTTATTTGGGCCCAATAGCCAATAAAGCCCACAACACAATCATCAAGGCTATTGTAAACGAAATCTATTTATTCAATGCCAATTATATCATCATTTGTTCCAATATCTCTAATACGAGAAATTACATTTCTCTCCACATGAACCCAAAATTGGGGTTGTAACATCCTTCCCCTCTTATAAGAATTTTGCCCTCAAAATTCCATCAAGCAAGCAAACAAACAAGATAAGCCTTTCATACGTCCATCAGGGCTCCCATGTGGCTTCACCCTTTCCATGGTGCTTCCCAAGAACCTTCATAATCTCATATTCTTCCATCTGAGTTCTTTCTTACCTTGGTATATCATACCCTCATAGGTGACTCGAGACATTTCAACCTCTCAAAAGTTGAATAGGTTCAAGGCTCAACACATGGCTTGGGTACCTCACATAGTGCTCTAGATCAGACTCATGGAACACATTATGCATCATGTTATCCTGAGGGGTAAGGCTAAACACAACCATCTCCACCAATCCATCTCAAATGGACCCATATATCGGGGACCCAGCTTTCTTAGTTGTAGCTTAAAGGGGTTGGATTTTCACATCACATATTCTCCCACAGTGAACTGTATGTCAGTCTGCTTTGCATCAGCTCGTGACTCATGTCACCACTGGGCTGTCTCTCAGCCATTGCACGATCAAAGCGACTTCATCTACACACATTGTGGTTCTTTTCTGACCTTCACGAGGCCTCCTTCACCAACATCACCTTAATGAAGTGGTGACCGACACAACCTCCTTCTAGAATTTCTTTCATCCCGATAAAGGCTATGGTGGTTAATGTCAAATCTTAAGAACTGTCTCTTTGTATCACCCTGAATGAACACACATGATCTCATTAGACCATCTAGTATGGATCATACTAACCATTAGTATGGGGTGTTAAACTATACAAACATCGAGTTCTTTAGGTATCTACTTCCACCTCATGGGAGTGAACCTTTAGGTCATACTCAAGAACTTTTGAACTCACATCATGGTGTGGTTGAACCATCTCTCTCACATGTAGTTCAACTGAATCTGTCCCTTGACAACACTCCTTTCCTTCTCATGTCATCCAGGTAGGGCGATCTACTATAACCCATATTTCATATGGACCTTCTATGGTCTAAGGAAGACTTACCACCACATCCATAGTGGTGAACTCCCATTCCTTCTTGGGGATTCTTTAACCTTAAAGTCAAAGCATTGGGGTACTGGTGTTCATCCTTCACCCTTGGCTTGCATGGCCACATGCTACATGCAACTTCACATCAAGCAACCAAAGTGCTACTATCACTTACTATCTTTGTAGTATCACAGTGTTTGGTGATCTTAAAACCATGATCTCCTGCATGTCATGATTCCTCAAGCTTGATACCTCGGAAACCCTAAACCACTCTCATCAGGGTTTCATCACTTTCCTTTCCAAAGAAGTACATCTGAGGTTCTACAACCATCCTTTCATTGCATCAAAGACTAGGCTGGCTAACCAAACAACCCTTAACTTGATCAATCAATATTGTTGCATCTAAGGGTTATACAAACATGTCTTCTAGTCTCTAGCCAAACTAGGCAGCTATATCTTAACCAGAGCATCCATTACCACTTCACATCCTCAGGTATTAGGTAGTGTTGAAGGCATACACTTCCATGTATTCCACTTATCATCTCATCTCAAACTCTAAGTTTATCTTCATCAGAACACTCTGAGTCCATCCTCTTGGTTATCAAACTCAACCTTGTATCACTTGCAAATTCCGCATAACTCATGTTACAACATCCTCACAAGATGACTACCTTAATACTCTTGGTTTTTGTAAACCATCCATGTATCGTTCACTCCACAAGGGCATGTTATCATCTCTTTCCTCATACCTCATAGCAACGTTCCAACTCACATCATCTTTATCCTTGGTGTATGGCATGTGTACTGTCCTATCTCTCACTCCCATAACAAGAGGAAATAAGCATTTGGATGTAGTCCAAATACAAAGTTCTTCCTGTTCCAAGAGTAGAGATGGTACATCCCACCTTGCTAGTACACCTTTACATCTAAGTTGAAACGTGCCACATATGTCTCTACAAACATCATGATATCAAAAATTACTTCCATGGAAAACTGGTCTCGAACCTACTGAGGTTTACACACATTCCTTGGTCATCTCCTCTAGGTCTATAGGGTGTCGGCACTTTTGGGGTCATCCCTCTTCCCTTATGCATCCAGAGAGTTTCCTACTCATCTGCCCTTTGGGTCGCATGAGTTCATGAAGGTGATCAATCTCCTAACCCATGGCCCTTAGACAATGATAGTTGTTACCTCCCGACCCTATGGTCAAATGCAACTAGGGAATAAGGAAACTCCTACTTCCATCGGTCTTATCCCTTCCTGACCCTAGGATAGACTTAGGATTCTATTATAGTACATGTCCAACTTAGAACCTTACCCAAGCCTTCATCATCTCTCTCTCTGCAGTCATGGGCTGACTTTCATCCTTTCATAAGGGTCATGGCGACCTGCCTACCTTAGTCAGGCCCCATACCAGTTACCTCCATGGTAACACACCCACACACCCTTAGAGATGGTTATCTATGGGTCTACAGGTTCATTCTCTTACCATGTACTCTTCACTTAGTTTCTCAAAATCCTATGAGACCTCTTTAGGTTACCTCAAAACCAAAAAAACTGGTATACACCCTACTAAAGGGTCCCTCTCCCAGGATGGGAGGAAACTACACCTTGATAACAAGGGTCACAAACATCCTTAGGGTTTATATTCACATGAGCATGCTTAACCCAGCAGCCACTAAGGCACAGGCAGACCACCTACTAAACCATGCTAGGTCATACTTGTTCTCATCCTCAAAATTGGATCAAGATCATACCTTCCCATGTCATCAACTTCATTGCGAGGGGTTCACCAAACATACCTTAACTTAAGGGGTTTCCCTTTCCTCCAAACATGAGGAGTACCATGCTCAAATCTATAGAAACTCAAATCTCATCAGGAGCATCAGGTACACCACTTCCCCTCTTAGGACTAGGAACCCTAGGCTCACTTTTTTTATACAAGAGATGCCCTACTGCATGCTCAACATTCTAACCACGAATCAAACATGTACAAGGTATGACATGCACTTCCCATGATCCTTCTACTTGAACAACACTTCAGAGTGGAGTCCTCCTCAAGGACAACCAACAAGGTATAAGGCCTCACAACCTGTTACTAAACCTCTTCAGGTCTAAGGAACTCTTCTTCCTAGCTCGGAAGGTAAGCACCCATTTGCACATAGGTACTAGCCACCTCATCCTCTTTCTAGGGTTTGGTTCCTCCAAAGACAACCAAGATATCACTAACCTTCAGGGATCATGCACAACTGCAACCATCCACTTAGGTCGCATCATCCTCAACTCCCCATTGTTCCTCATATCTCGAAGTCTAAGCTTCCAACCTTCTTGCTCGGGTCCTACTCTCTCTCTCTAGAGATAACTCCACAACTAGCCTTATACTAAAGGTCCATTCTCCATGAAGATGGATCAACCTCACAAGCATACCTCTACATGGTGAAGCCTACGTTCAAACTTATGTTTGCTCAGGGTAATCCCTAGCCCTTTATGCTTATCTCATCATCTATCCATCATACTCTCCTGGCCAGGGTTTCGACCTACTACTTGCACTACTTGACGTACTCTAGGTGCACACTATGCCATGCTCATATAAGCTCATGGGGTTTATATAGGTTCTTCACTAACCTCATCATTGAAGGAGCTATCCTTCACTCTAACATGCACGACCCTTCCCAAGGTTGGGTCGCCAAGGGTACTAGGTCATCCAACCTCTCATGAATCATATGGGCATCCAAAGGCATTCTCACCCCCACACCAGCTCTCCCATGACATCTAACTCATCGTGTCAACATTCTTTCACTTAAGGTTAGGGTTAGAATCATCCTCAAAGGATATGTCAGGTTTCTACTTATAATGGAGATATCTACCTCCAAAACTAACTCTCTTTACTTATCCTCCTGACAAGAAGGTCTAGCCTCAGGTCTCTCCTACGGCATGACAACTTATGTCATATGACCTAAGCATGTATTTATTATTTAGTTTACGCTTAATCTATTAAGCTTATGTCCATGACATCTGATTTACATGCTTTTTATTAATTTGGTGGAGGATTCCTTAAACCTTATCAAACTTACCCATACCTCAAGAGGGTGAGGAGAATAGAGAAAACCCTAATCCTTAAGGTCCTTAACAGAATTTGAGTTGAGAAGGGATGAACAACATGAGAGAGTCCTAAAGGTATCTTATTTCGAGTCAAATCCTGAGACTTCGTCCAGGCAGTCACACTAATCTGGGAGTCCTCATATTCTGACAAGCGGTACGGAGGAAAATCTTTCCAGCCCCCAGACGTGATCCTTTTCTAGACACCTCTGCCTTTCGAAAAATCCTCTAATAACTCCCTTGGGTTCTACGGAGTTTGAAAATTTTAATAATTATTAAAGATTAATTGAGGAACCTACGCTCTGATATCAAATGTAACGACCCCGCCTCCCGGTAACCCCCAGTTAAGGGAGACAAAGAGGTCAAACTCATTATCCCAATTTCTGGATCAAAGGTTCGACAAATAATCAATAATAATTATCAAATTCTACTAACTAAACTGAAAAGTTGTAATAAATTTTAACTTTGCATACCTTTTTCAAAAACTTGGATATCTACTTCTATCCACATGGAGTCTATTCTAAATAATCCTCCTTTGAACTTTAATTCACATTTAATTCCACATATGCCATTTTACTATTTGTTCTTTTCACTTGTACCTAAAACGCCGACAAACAAAACGTCGGTCAGCATATCAAAATATGTCGGTATGTGGGAACAACCAAAATTTTGCAAATATGGATAACAATCTAATTATCACAATTAGGATAATTAGCAAACCAATTTACATATTCAATGTGTCATTCTCCACCGCTTTTGCCCTAACCCTGGAATACCCCTCTAGGGGTTTTCTTTTGCCATTGACTTAAGGCCACCTTCTCAATCCCGAGCTTGGTGTCTGGGGGTCACCTCTCATGGTGCCCAATAGTCATGCAACATAGACCACATTCTCATTCCCGAGCTTGGTGTCTAGGGTCACCTCTCATGGTGCCCATTGGTCTACCCTCTTAGGCCTGACCTTTATGGCATCTTCCATCAGGGTGACATGTAGGTGCGAGAATACACATGTATTTATAATTGTGATAACCATAGTGACTTTATAACTGCAGTATGAACATCCAAACTATTTAGTTGCATTCAATGTGATCAACCATCTGAGAAACCTTCGGGAAAACTAATGTGATTACTCGTAATTAACCACATACCTGTTAGGTTGAATTGAGATAGAATAGTCCAATCAATCAAGACATCCAATCAAGCAAGTACAAGAATCCTGAAATCACATTCAATTCCTTTTTATCAAAATCTATCCAAATCATCTTGCTACTCAAGGTTTCTATTCCTTTTTAAGATTTCTACCTCTTTTTAGGGTTTACTTTGCAATTAGGGTTTTATCTCCCCTTACTCTTTTAAACCCTAATTTTCTCATCTAACCTCCATGAAAGTTATCAAGGTTACCCTTTAACAACACATAACCTTAATTTTAGAAACAAGACAGTTTCTCATCAATTAAGTCCATTAATCCTCTTTTACATTAAAGCTACCATTTTTATCCCTTTTATTCCATGACAAGATCATTATGCTCATTTATCATCAATTCATAGTTCATTATGGTCTAATTCACATATGAACGTTATTTATCATTAATCCTACCTTTATCCATTAGAAAAACCCTAATTATCATATTAAGGATATTTATCCACAATTAAGAACTTCTATACTCGAAATAGCTTAAAATCATCATCTCTTAACTTTATTCACAATTTTGAATAATTAAAGCCATTAAGAGTCACATTTACCCATATTAGGGTTTCAAGGCCCATTAAAATATATTTATGCACATGAACTTCTAAATTAAACCAATTACATGCAAAGTTCATCCTTTTTTTATCTTAATGTACCTTTTCATGATTAACAGGCTAGTATCAACTTTAATCATCCATTAAACTCTACTAATTACATTAATCATCTCAAAATAGCGTTTCTTCATCTTTAATTCATCAAAGTTGATAACTTACACTAATTTTCGAATAGAAAGAGGTATTAGCTTCTGGATCTATTTTTAGTGGATTCCTCTCATTTTTCTGAGCAAAATCGATATATTGTATGTATCAATCTAAGCTACCATTAATTATTTACAAAATTTACAATATTTACTTACCATGGCCAATCACCGAGAGCCACGTGTCCCTTCTTATTCTTTCATTGTGATTCTCTTTACTTGTTAGCTCGCGGATCCTGCCTCCCGACCTACCTAACCTAGCATCCGGGTCCAGATTTCCACCCTTCATCTTCCTCCTGTACGCAGCCCGCACCGTCCTCCTCTGTTTCCTCTACAAAGCAGGGGATCCTGGTCGGCGGCCGCCTACTCGCCACCCCTCCAGAAGCACCCTCTCTTCCTTCCCTGGACCTCCGTGCAGTCGTATGAAGCCCACCGTGCTTCCAAGCAGACTCACAGCCCCTGCCTATGCCTCCGGTGGTCGGGAACACCACCCGTGAGCAGCTGCCCAGCCCGAACCGAGCACCGGTCAGGCAGGAGAAAATGGCTAGCTGACCAGGGCTAGGGCCAACCGGATGACGGAGAAGTTTGTTAAGATGTCGCGGACCTCTTGGAGGATTCTATGGCCTCACTGAAGGGGGATCATCCCCTCTTTTATAGGCTAGATGTAGTCCAGTTCCCATGGAGTCTGGTTCCATTGGAGAAACCCCCAAATTCGCACGAAAAATGGGCACGAAAGGGGTTATCCAATCCGATTTGATCTCCCAAATACGATTATCCACTCTCCAAAAGTCCTAGTGGATCAGGGAAGGGGATCCACGTATTTGATTCCATGGTTTGCTATTTACTTTTCCCAATCTGAATCAAAGAGCATCCACCGTTGGATCAAGGATCCAACGGCAATCAAGCCTCATATTAGAACATAAATGGTGACATTTAATGTTATCCTTCACACTTTAGGAAACTTAAATTCATATCTCTCAAACCGTTTATACTTTAAATCTCAAATTTTGAGGGAAAGTTAATAATGACTTAATCTACCTCTCTACCAAATTTGGGATCATTATATAAAATAAAATGTGCCTTTTCTTTAGGTGCAAGATATTATTCAATTATATATATTTCTCACCTATTTTCTCTTTCCTTTGCCATTAAATTATTATTATGAGTTTCTTGAATCTCAAGGAACCTTAATGTCTCGAATTTCTATTTTCCTTTAGTAGAAACTATTTCCTTTTTAACAATACCACATAATCCATTAATAATGTATTCACATTATATTACTATTTTCTTTTATAGGTATTTTCTCTTTATTTCTCTTTTATTTTCCTCATTGATATTCCTTTTATTATTGGGAATCCTTAAGATACGAAATTCCACTAAGGATAACTCAATTACACCTCTTTCCACTTATTTTCCACATTTTATCATTGTTTTCAATTTCTTTCTAAATAAAGAAATACTTAATTAATATTTTTTTTTATGACCCAGGGACGTGGTTGGGCTGTGCCCGATGCCTACCTGGGGGGCCCCGAATAGCATGCAAACCTGAGAACCCATTTAA
Organism: Alisma plantago-aquatica; assembly: GCA_963693085.1. Classification (NCBI taxonomy): domain Eukaryota; kingdom Viridiplantae; phylum Streptophyta; class Magnoliopsida; order Alismatales; family Alismataceae; genus Alisma; species Alisma plantago-aquatica. The sequence continues at coordinate 1,006,957,946 of OY856412.1, forward strand.
GCTAGATCAAAGGTCGGCTGACCTGACATGCTCAATTCATTTCCGAGAGTGTTGCAGCTGGGTTTCGAACCTGTGGGCCAACTCTCGCCGACTAATCTTTTCTTTTCTTATTTCCTTTTCTTTGCAACTTTAGACTCCTTGTAACCCAAGGAACCCAAGAGGCACGAAATTCATCCTTGGATTACATTCATTTGCCTTCTAGAGGTTTCTACCTCATTCTTTTCTCAAAAACTCAATTATTCATTTACTAATTGAATTTCCTTATTATTTGGGCCCAATAGCCAATAAAGACCACAACACAATCATCAATGCTATTGTAAACAAAATCTATTTATTCAACACCAATTATATCATCATTTGTTCCAATATCTCTAATACGAGAAATTACATTTCTCTCCACATGATGTCGCCTCATCATCCAAGGTCCAATGAGGCTCCCCTAAGCATTATTCTCTCTCTTATGATGCTAAGGCACAACCTACATGTGACAAATTTCAAGATAGACCCTCAACAAGGGTAAATTGTTACTTGGTCTAAGACAAGCAAACATACAGCTGGCTAGCTCAAACATCAACCAAACAGGACCACATTGAAAACATAAACTTGCCACATGTTATTAAGGTGCATCATATGATCAGATTAAGTTTCAATCATCTTATTAAGCAAAGCAAACACAGTTAAGCACTAAGCTAGGTCACGGGTCTTACAACCATAAACCCCTAACAATCCCCCAAAATCCTACGCAAAAAGAGACGGGTACTTCCTAGCATCTCGTCCTCAAGATCCTGAGTGTCTTCCCCATGCCATGTTGATGCCATAAAACCTTAACCAACATGATATCCATCTTCTTTATCTTCTTCACCCTCCTATCAATGATCAACATAGGACCCTCCACATACAACACGTCCTCATCCATCTCAACCTCCACTGGCTGCAAAACCAACTCAATGTCGGGGTGACACTTCCTCAACATCGAAATATGGAATACTAGGTGCAACATGTGTGACTCAGGTGGCAGCTCCAACTTATAAGCCACCTTACCAATGTGTGCTACCACAGGGTAAGGTCTTGTATACCTAGAAGTCAACTTACCCTTCTTCCCAAACCTCAACACTCCTTTCCAAGGAGAGACCTTGGGATACACCTTGTATCCCACTTGGAACTCTAAGATCCTATGACGATTATCAGCATAAAGATTTATGCCTATCATGAGCTGCCTTCAACTATTGATGTATCATATTAACCTTCTTTGTTGCTTGCTGCAAAAGCTCAGGACCCAAAAGTTGATATTCACCGGTCTCATACCAACACAATGGAGATCTACAACATGTCCCATACAAAACCTCATACAATGTCATGTCAACACTCCTCTGATAGTAGTTATTGTAGGAAAACTCTATAAAACTGAGATGTACATCCCAACTGCCAAAAAAATGTAAGACATGGGCTGTCAACAAATATTCCAAAGTTTGCGTCATCCTCTCAGATTTTCCATCTATCTGTAGGTGAAATGTTGTATTGAACCTCAACTGTGTACCAATGGTTGTATGCATACACTCTCAAAAGCGACTGGTAAATTGCTTGCTTGGTGTTATCCTCTCAGTATGTGTTGTCTTCAATAGGCGCAACACTATTGAAAACTGAGTTATGACCGCAGTCACACTCCTGTCGATGTATGATCCTAGCCATCCTCAAAATATATCATATACATATTGAATCACATTATATGATATACAACCTTGACCGTTCTCCTTCCAGGGTATGACCGCAGCCATTCATGTGAAAATGCATATACTCAATAGTATATGACTCCAAGCTTCCACTAAGGGAGAACCCATTTCCCTATCCAGCAAATATTGCATTGAAGATGGATGTATGGCACATGGAAACTACATGATACACTTGATTAGTTAAGCCAATTGGGTGTATGTTTGCATCAATCAAGTTACTATTGACTCTAGTTCAATGTTGGGCTAGGTGTAAATTGGCCAAACCCTTGTTTTGATGATGACTAAACCATTCCAATTAATTATTTCTAATGTCTCTACTTGAGTGATTTTAGATTAGGTATATACACGCTCCAAATGCCCTAACTTGCGCATCTCAAATTGGAGAAAAGACAAGTCAAAATCAATGCAAGTGCACTTTTGTGGAATATGATGTAAATCCATTAGAATCATGATGTAAATCACTTATAATGATTGTAAGACTTGTAATTAAGCTTAGAAAAAATTAGGAACAATAAAATCAAATAGTTAAGCACTTTAATGACATTTTACAAAATTCATTATAGGCACTTTATTGGTCAAGTGACAATCTCGGCATATCCTTGATGGATTTTAAGAATGTCATGGTTCGTTTGAGTTTCCTATACTCATAACTTGAGTGATCACTTCATTGGAACAAAACTAATTTATTCTATCGGTCGAGTTCCTACCAGGACAAACTTGACCAATTTGTCATATTAGCTTTGTCGCATAGTGCATTTGGTCGAGTTACCTTTAGGGTCCAATTGGTTTGGGACTCATTTTCCAAGAAACTCTAGTTTAGTTTGTGGAACTCATTTTCCTCAGTTGATCCATTAAAGGTTTTGCATTGCCTTCGATAAGGATGCACTTGTGGGAGAAATATCTGATGACCAAGATATATGATTTTACCACCATGTTTCAGTCAGATTGAATCAGTATTTTCCTCACAAATAGGACATGCTTTGTATCCTTTTATGATATATCCAAAAAAAATCCCATAAGCTGGAAAGTCATTAATCGTGCAAAACAACATAGCACGCAAACTAAAGATCTCTTTATGTGAAGCAGTGTATGTCATAACACCTTCTTCCCATAGTTTCATTAGGTCATCAATTAGAGGCTGAAGGTAAACATCAATATAATTTCTAGGTTGCTTGGGCCCTGATATCAATATTGACAACATGACATACTTATTTTTCATACACAACCAAGGAGGAAGATCGTATATAACAATCATAATAGGCCACATGCTATGTTGGCTTCTTATTGTACCATAGGGATTCATTCCATCTGTACAGAGTCCAAGTCTTAAGTTTCTTGGTTCTTTACCAAATTGAGGGTATAATAAATCAATTTTCTTCCATTGTGGTGAATCAGATGCATGTTGTAGGATGCCATCATCATTGGCCTTTAACTCCCCATGCTAAGACAAATTTTGTGCATCTTCTGTACTAGCAAATAAGCGTTGAAATCGTGGTATTGTTGGTAGATACCACATCACCTTGGCAGGAGAGCCATTTTTAGCCTTAGCTGAATTTGTGGTCTTATACCTTGATGCATCACATTTTGGACAATTTATCAAATTACTGTAGTCCTTCTGAAATAACACACAATCATTTGGACATGCATGAATCTTCTTAGCCTCCATTCCCATTGGGCATATTATTTTTTTTGCTTGATATGTTGAAATTGGAAGCTTGTTGCCTTCAGGAAGAATTTCCTTTAACAAAGACAACAGTGAAGTGAAACTCTTATCGCTCCACCGGTTTTGAGCTTTAATAGTATATAATCGCATCATAGCACTCAACCTCGTGAACTTAGTACAACCCTTATATAATGGTCTTTTAGCATCATGGACAATGTTTGTAAATAAAGAAGGTGGATCAATGACATTGTCCCGACAACTACGTAGCATCTCATCAGCCATACCATCCTGAATTGGGTCATCCTAAATCGGTTCATCATTGACATCATCATCATTATCTATATCTTCTATGCCACAACTATTAGTATCGACATTTTCTGAGCCATAATTAAATATCTCTCCATGCCAATACTATTCATTATAACCTTGTATGATCCCATTGCATATGACATGATTCTTGATTTCCTCAATAGTATCAAATTTCAAATTGTTACCACAATTTCTACATGGACAATAGAACCTATTTGTAGGTAGTTTCCTATGTTCCTCAGCAAATCTGATAAATTTATCAAGGCCTTTGGCAAACTCTAGACTGTAACGGTTCTTGATAGACATCCAACTTTGATCCATTTTCTAGATCACATTAAAATTAATTATAAAACTGAGCATTTTATATTGATACTATAAGTTGTAAGTTTTTATTAATAGGAAGTTAATTACTTGTATACTACAGTGTACCACCTATCCCATTTTTGAATATTCAATCTCACTAGTAACTGTATAATGTATATTTAATTTTGAAGAAAATTTCAGTAGCATTTCCCCTAAGTTCTCTAAGTACATCGATGTAAATGGCAAATAAACACTCACAATGTACCCAGAGAACAAATGAGGAAATCCTACTGAAATTTTCTTCAAAACTAAACATACATTATACAGTTACATCCTAAGTGAGATTAAATATCCAAAAATAGTCCCAAACTGGGGACTATCCAAAGTTTACTCCTAATTAGTAAATTTTGAACGGGTTTCTAAGTTAATATATAAATGTATTATTTTAAACATCATGCATCGATGATTCTCATCTATAAACCCTAAAGTGGAAATCTGGGAGTACACATGTCTAATCTCATATTAATTTCTAGAATTTATATAATGATTACATATGAAAAAAATACATGTTTTTATTTTTGGTTGGGTTAGAAATCATATAAAATGGAAAAACAATATAACTGTCTAGTTAAAGGTGCGTAGGTCCACTCTCGGTCGACTATTCGTCGACTAAGAGTCCACCTGCGTGCGGCGTCTAGGTCCACTCTCGGTCAACAAATTCTCGACCGAGAGTGGACCTGGATGCCGCACGCAGGTGGACTCTCAGTCGAGGAATTGTCGACTGAGAGTGGACTTGGATGCTACCGTGGTCGTGGAGGTGGTACCTCAGTGGGCATAGATATACCTATATAAACGGAAAGGCTTACCTCTGTGACCGTGGCAGCGGCAACTTCGAGCTCCATTTTGGTGTCGGACACTTCAAGCTCCACTCCGAGCTCCTCTTCTCTCAGACGATGACAATGGCAACGGGAGAGAAAGCTTTGGAGGCGCGGGAGAGAAAGAAGAAAGAGGTCTCGGCGATGTGGGAGAGAAAGAAGAAAGAGGTCTCGGCGATGTGGGAGAGAAAGAAGAAAGAGGTCTCGGCGGAGCGGGAAATAAAGAAGAAGTGGGTCTCGCGGGAGAGAAAGAAGTAGGTCTCGACATGGGAGAGAAAGAATAAGTAGGTCTCAGCGGCGCGGGAGAGAAATAAAACTAGGTCTCGCGGGAGAGAAAGAAGTAGGTCTTGGCCACTTCAATCCCCAAGCCCGACTTGTAGGGTCGGTTAAAACAAAAAAACGACCCAAGAGATAAGCGATGCCCATGTGTGGTAAATCAAAAACACCCAAACTTCAACTCGGTCGAGAATTTCGTCGACCGAACGAACCTCATTCGAGAATTTCTTTGACCGACGGCACCTACAAGGTTGGTTAAAATGAAAAAACTGACGCTATAGGTACTTATTCACGCGTGAATGCAAACTAGATCCAAACTTTAACTCGGTCGATGATTTTTTTGACCGAGACGACCTCGGTCGAGAATTTCATCGACTGAGAGGACCTACAAGGCCGGTTAAAAGGGAAAACCCAACCCTAGAGGTACTTAAACACGCGCAAAGGCAAACTAGATCCAAAATTCAACTCGGTCGACGATTTTTTCGACCGATGTGACCTCGGTCGAGAATTTCATCTACCGAGAGGACCTACAAGGTCGGTTAAAAGGGAAAAACTAACCCTAGAGGTACTTATACATGTATGAAGGCAAACTGGATCCAAAATTCAACTCGGTCGACAATTTGGTCGACTGAGGGGACCTGTAAGGCCAGTTAAAAGGAAAAAATCGACCCTAGAGGTACTTATACACGCACGAAGGAAAACTGGATCCAAAATTTAACTCGGTCGACGAATTTTTCGACTGAGGTGACCTCAGTCGAGAATTTTGTCGACCGAGAGGACCTACAAGGTCGGTTAAAAGGGAAAAACTGACCCTAGAGGTACTTATACACAAGCGAAGGCAAACTGGATCCAAAATTCATCTCGGCCGACAATTTGGTCAACCGAGGTGACCTACAAGGTCGGTTAAAATGAAAAAACCGACCCTAGAGGTACTTATACACGCAGAAGGAATGGATCCAAAATTCAACTCGGTCGACAATTTTTTTGACCTAGGAAACCTACAAGGTCGGTTAAAAAGAAAAAACCGACCCTAGAGGTACTTATACATGCACGAAGGGAAATGGATTCAAATTTCAACTCGGTCGAGAATTTTTTCGACCGAGATGCCCTATAAGGTCGATTTTTTAAGAAAACTGACCCAAGATGTATTAAATGGTGCTCGCGTTTTTTGTAGACATATAAGGTCAGTTATTTGGAAAAACTGACCCAATAGATCGAGGCGCGAAGCCAAAATCGAGGAAATTTTTGCCGTGGGAAACTTTAATGGGCTTTCTAATCCCATTGTCTATAAGGTCGCTTATTTTATGAAAACCGACCCTATAGAGATACACTACAAGGTCGGTTATTTTAAGAAAACTGACCCAAGTGGCCTTAAGTGGTGCCCGCATTTTTTATAGACATATAAGGTCAGTTATTTGGAAAACCGACCCTATAGAGTTACACTACAAGGTCAGTTATTTTAAGAAAACTGACCCAAGAGGTCTTGGGTGGTGCCCGCATTTTTTGTAGACATATAAGGTCGGTTATTTGGAAAAACTGACCCTACAGGCAGTGACGTTATTGGACAAAAATATAGTAGTGAACTTAAGTTCCATTCACTTCCATGTGATTGGTTTGTTATAAATGTAAATAAGGAATCAAATAAAAAAATTTATTGTGTAATATATAAAAGGTAAGGATGACAAGGAAATAAAGAAAAAATCATATTTCTAACTGATCATAATATTTTTTGACCATACAAGCAGTCATGATGTGGATGTTTCTCCTTTAAAAATATTTTGATGTGGTATTATAATCTTTATCAAAATATTGTGGTTCAAATCATATTATAATATTTTTATTTCATTTAAATGTGCAAATTGTTGTAATGACATGTACATTTTATGTGTTTATAAACATAAATTTCAGTTCATCATTGTTTAACTATATGTACAACATTAATTTATAGTTCATTATCATTTTTCACATCATATTATTTAAACATGAAGTATAAAAATATATTAGACAAATCACATTTTTGTCACATAGTGCGGTGTGATTATTTTTTTAAAGTATTTGTATATTTTTTATTTTATATACCACAATGATAATGTTAGTTGTAGTGTAAAATATTTTATGCCACTTTTTAGTGTACAATGTTTTGTTATATTATGTTATGATTTTGGCAATAAACTATATCTACACCGCTAATATTCTTAGTCATAAATATTTTACATGTGTTATTTATGAAAATGGAAAATATAATTGTACAACAAATATTGTCATTTGCTCCGAAACTCATTTTCCGCTCTTTTTAAGAGGGAACTCAGGAACTCTATTTTGTATGTAACTTTGTAACTCACCGGAATTCATGGAACTCAAGTTCCAGTACTTACTTTAAACCAGTCATGAAAAACTGCTTTGGGAACTCTAGTTCATAAGTTTTCTGGACCAGTTACACAAAACCAATCGGAACCTTATAGAAACTCGACCGATAGCACTACAAGGAAAAGGGAAGAAAAGTGTTTCTAGACGTTGTGGAGCCGCAACATCAAAATATATCTGTTGCAAGTCACAAAATGGTTGGTTTTCATTCTTAAGTATTCCTAAAGGCTTATAGGTATCCCCAACTATAAATAGGACCCCTTGGACTTCATCCCATGGTTAGCCAAACACTATTGATCGGCTCCCAAAGGAGGATCGAACTTCAAATTTACAATCTGAAACCTTCAAGGACCCCCGCAAATTTATTACGGGGTCAAAGTAGATATAAGGGGTTGAACACAGGGATGTGGGTATGTTTAGGACGTTTAAGATCTCACTCTTAATTCAGATAAGCCAATTTGATAGTCAATAAGTATGGAACTAGAATTACTCTAGAAAAAGTCACAAAACAAAACAAAACAAAGTTCATAGGATTCTACTAATCAAAGAGGAGTCTCTAGCTATGTAACCACAAGTTGGGCAGTCTGTGCACCCGTTCTCGGGCGTAGACAACCCTCGCACACCTCATCAATCAACCAACATCCAAATATAGTACATATTGTGGTATTTATTCATGTGGGAGTCATCTCACTCACTTTCAAACAGCGTGACTATAACCCATCAATGATATGAGTCCTCTCTCGAGAATGACAAATCAACACCCTAGAATATTCTGAGATGCTAGGAACAGGTGTGATCCGGGTGGAACCTGGTAGTGGGACTGACCGTGTTGGGCTGGGCTCAGCCATGCCCAGGTCTATGGTTCTGCACAGATCACCTTGAACCATCCCCTTTTTAGATTCCGATCCAAATTACCTTCTCTTATCCATTCTACAACGAATCTCTAGATATAGGATGAAATAGAAGTTCAAGTAAAAAAGAGATCAACCAAACTAGCAATCATAACTAGAAAGAGAAGATAGAATAGAAAACATACTATATCTGAAATAAAACGGCTTGCTTAAGGTAAAAGTACATGAACTTGCCCAAAACGGGCTACATAGACAAGAAGGAGCTCAACTAGTCATGGATAAGAATAGTTGGCACTGAATAAAGATGGAAGAACATCATTCATATAGAAACAAAGGAGAACAATAGAAGAAAGGAGAAGAAGAAGAGATTTAGCTCGTAGAGGAGAGGTGACTCTCGTTCCTTAACCTCTGTATGGGTCGGATCTCATCCTTGGGTTGTCCTCTTTGGTCTTATGAATTCCTTGGCCTCCTTTCTAGTCAACTCCACCCCCAAATAGCAGCTTCGTGGGTGTATGGAGGTGGAAGATGGCTAGGAATGGTAGGAAGTGCGTGAATGATGGTGGAAAATGATGGTAGATGGAAGCAGACCGAAGAGACAGACGTAGGATGAGTACTTTAACATTTTAAGACCTTGGAACTCTCCCATGGGGCTCTAGAAACCAAGAAGAGGTGGAACCACAATGTGGAACCAAAAAACAAATTGAACCCCTCTCCAGATAGCGACGGGTGGATATTTATAGGTGAAGGGGAGTGTATGTGATAAGTGGTCGTGACACCTATCTTAGTCGCTATCCCGATATCGGCTTGACCGTGATGGGCTTGGCACGGCTGTGATGGGGTAACGGTCGAGATATGTCCTGAACAGGATGGATGTCGTGGGCGCAGATCTTTTAGTGGTCGAGACAGTTGTCATGGTCAAGATGGTCATCGCGTTCGAGACATATCTTGGCCCATATCCTCAACTCTTGTCCATGTCGAGCATCTCAGTTGTGGCATATGAGATTTGGTAGCGGTTTCTTCGTGTTACATTTGAATTGAGTGGTGTGTTCATGACGAGTGTAGCGATCTCGACGGTGTAGTGGACATGAAGCCCTATAGCAGTAGCGACGAGTGTAGTGGTCTCTACACCTTGTCCTCGACCCGACCATACTGGGCTTGGAATGGTCGTGCCGAGTGTAGTAGTTGAGATGGTGTAGTGGTTGTGACCCTTTCTCCTTAGGGATGAACCCACCCTCCGACGGGGCTATTACTAGTGGTCCATGGGTCTGCGTTGATGAACCTTCTGATTGATGTGGACGCTTTTTGATAAAGGATTAGCCATCAAAAATAGGGTCCAAGATATTAAAAAAAAATTGGGCTCGCTAGTCAGTTAGCGGGACCACCATCTCCTAAGTTGGTACACATAACGCGACGCTTGTGGGGCATAATTTGGAAAATTGATGTATTCTTGAGTTCGGTGCCTACAAGTCCCAAAATTGGCTAGTTGAACAACTCGGTATATGAAAAGATACAAATTCCTAAAAGATAAGAATCTAGAGTGATTTTGTAAGGCTATAACGACATGAAACCATGAATAAATGCTTAGCATAAATGCCTCAATTTGGGTGTTATCAACCACACCGAACTTAAACCTTTGCTTATCCTCATGCAAGATTGTTCTCAAAGAACAAAAAGATAACATCAAAATTAAGCTTGTCGATAAATGCTAAGGTTAGAAAAAATAGTTTAAAAATCAATTCTTCTTATCCATGTTGTTTTAGAACAAACCCCACCAATCAAGTACAATCCTACTAGAGTATGATCAAAGAGCATCCATGAAAGATTAAGTGAATTTACTACAACCTACCAGTACTCATGAGGGTTTGAATCATAATGATGCAGCATTAAAGTGTTGTCACATAAGTGATCTTGCGGGTGATGAGTAATGAGATATTATCATGTATTCATGTAGACCAATTAGGAACAACACGCCTCCCACTTATTCAAGTCCTAAGAAACAATAAGAAATCATAAGACTATAATGTCTTCTGAGGATTCCGATCTGCATCAGTTTGGTCCATGTAACGAGCAGTAGTCCCTGCAGTTCAAGCCAGTTGGCCCAGAGCAGTTAGACAAACTCCTCGTACTGCACCCAAACCAACCTTGTTGCTGAGATGATCTCATAGATCTCCTAGGGGTTCCTAGTGACTCTCTAATGCACCTTCATGGTGGCACTACGAGGCATGACATACCTGCATTCAACAACGCAGTCATACACCAGTTGGGCACCATCCTCAACTCTCTTGAAAGAGAAAATAGTGCTCATTTATTCGCACTCAGGCTTTTATTCTCTGCATTCTAATCCATAGGCTTGGGTGAGAACTTTTTTGATATTTTTAGATTTTGTGGGTAGCCAAGACTCTTTTGCAAATTTTTAAATTTTCATCTTTTTGACTCAATATAAGGTGAGAGGGTGTTTGGTTCATCAAGGAGAACACTACAACCTGATTATAGCTCAAAACTCATCATTATTCACTTGATACATGTGTGAAAAGTAGTAATTGTGATTCAAGGATCCTTAGAGTATAGGAAAGTTTGTGAATAACACAGGTAGGAGTCTTGATCAAACTCTAGCTCTTTCCAACGGTTCCACATCCTAGGTTTGTCATTCACAACATAGATCAAGGGAATAAAGTTTTAAGCTATGAAAAAGTTGCATAACCTTAAATTGGTCTATTGTGATTCTCAGCACTTTCTTGCTCAAAACCTGCTTCTAGTGCTTTCACAATGCATTAGTAACTTGCATACACATGGTTGGCTATGATTTACATTTTAATCATGCCTCTAGATATGCTCTTCCAAAATATATGTGTGTTTTTATAGCAGCTTTGTCGGTTGAGTTTGTCCTGATAGAAACTCGACCGGCCGGCACCAATGGGTGTTGCCAACAGTTGTTGTTGGTCAAGTTTTTCCTGACAGTAGCTCGACCGATAGCATTGTGCACATAATATATAGTTGGCTTATTGAATGAGAATTTCCCTCTCAGCTAGACTTTCTCAACCAATAGCCTTATTCTTTGGCACTCCCTTGGTACCTTTATGTATGCACATTTCCATGTTTTAATTTGCCTATTTTTTCTACAACTCTATCTCTCTAATTTCTATTATTTTGGTACCCCACATTTGGTGTTCCTATCTCTTACATTTAATTGTTTTGAGTTGTTGTGTAGGTTTGATGATGATCTCTTTGGATCTCTTGGTTGTGTCTAAAATTGCTTCCGTTGTGCTCAAACTTGCTACATCTATCTAGTAGTATATCTTGTTTTGATACAACCTTGAGGTTCTTGGTGGTAATCATCTTTTGGTATAGATTCATATTTGTTAATGAGTTATATCCTTGCTTCTGAAATTTCTTATCTCTTTGTTTGGATATTTCTCTACATCTACTCATAGCGTGCTTCATCTTGTGGATCTTTTGGTATCTTTTTCTATGATTTGGATCCTACTAGTAGTCCTAACATGTGATATCATCTACTAGTAGTTCATATACATGTAGTTACAGCCTTGCTTATATTTTCATCAAGTGGTACTCTAATATATTCCATGCTTGTATCTTTTTTCATACTTGCTCAAGTGTGTTCCTTGAATTGCATATCTACTATCTTGAGTTGCTTACATAGCATTGTGATGTAGGATATATAGAGCTGCATTGCATGTAATATATTGAGAATCCTTGAAATTTATGTAGATTTTGCTCCAATGTTAGATTTTGATGCAAGACCAGTGCCTTTTATGCAAAAACAACCTTCTGAGCAAGTCTCATTCTTCGTGATGAACCCTGACACTTTTTGCATGAATTTTGTCATCTTGAGGGTTAAAATTGTGATTTATCTCTACTAGAATTATATTATGGGTTGTTAAATTGCATGATTTAACTTGATTTTCATTCTATGCTTGTACAAGCCCCTAGCTTTTCTCTTATACTCTCTGTTATAACTTTTATTATATTCTTTGTTTTAACAAGTGGCGTTTCTTATTTTTTTCATACCCCCACTTTTTGAAATGAAGAAGGGGGAGAAGGTATGTCTTCTTTCGACAAAAGAGGAAGAAGGCATGTCTTACAAGAAGAGGAGAAGCATGTATATGTAAAGAGGAGAAGGTAAAGGGGAGAAGACATATATGTGTATAACATATATGAGTAGAAGACATAGTATTCTATAAATGTTATGAAAGCTAACCATGAAGGAGAAATAGCATCAATTGAGGGGGGTATGAGAACTCCACTAGCATCAATTGAGGGGGAGCATATGAACTCACTTCTATTGAAATCCCTAGGTTTCTCCAAAGCTATGATTTTACTTACATGCTTTCAATACATTTATGGAATGGCTTGTCATATTCAAAAAGGGGGAGAATGTTGACTACAGGTCAATGTTGAGTCTAGGTCTAAATTGATCAAACCTTTATTATGATGATGACTAAACCATTCCAATTAATTGTGTTTGATGTCTCTACTTTAGTGATTTCAGATTAGGTATAGACACACTCCAAAAGCCCTAACTTGCGCTTCTCAAATTGGAGAAAAGACAAGTCACAATCAATGTAAGTGCATTTTTGTGGAATATGATGTAAATCCATTAGAATCATGTTGTAAATCACTTGTCATGATTTTAATACTTGTAATTAATCTTAGAAAAAATTAGGAGCACTTAAATCGAATATTTAAGCACTTTAATGACATTTTCCAAATTCATTAGAGGCACTTTATCAGTTGATTTACAAACTCGACCTATCCTTGATGAATTTTGAGAATGACATGGTTTGGTCGAGTCTCATATGCTCATAACTCGACCGACCACTGCACTGGAACAAAACTAATTTATTCTATCGATCAAGTTCCTACCAGGACAAACTCAATTTATTGGTCAAATTTTCTTCGCATAGTGCATTCGGTCAAGTTACCTTTCATAGAAACTTGACTGATAGCACTGCACGAAAAAAGTGCAGAAAAGTGTTTCTAGCCATTATGGAGTTGCAAAATTCAATAATATATATGTTGCAAGCCACAAAATGGCTAGTTTTCATTCTTAAGTGTTCCCAAAGGCTTCTAGGCATCCCCAATCGTAAATAGAACCCCTTGGGATTCATCCCATGGTTAGCCAAACACTATGAAGGTCCCTATTTTATAGTTGAGTGACCCTACAACCTCCTCTCTCTCTCTAAGCTTAATCACTTGCATCATCCATGAGATTTGTAAGCGAGCTTGTCCTACATGTATATCTTGTGAGGATCTCACTTCCACCACCCTCTGAGTCTCTCATTTCAACCATGAAGATGAAGGTTCTCTCTCTTGGCTAAGAGAGGTGAAGAAGAACAAGGGAAGAAGTCCCTTTGTGAAGAACAAAGCCGAAGACTTGGAGAAAGAGTAGGTAATCCCTTGGTGAAGGAAAAAGACTCCTTACTCAAGTGGGTAGGTCCTTGGTGGAATCTTCTTCGGGTGAAGGTGAATTCAAAGGCAGAAGATCCAAGAAGAGTGGGTAATCCCTGCAAGACTGAAGACTTGAGCAAAAGTGGGTAAGTCTTTGGTAAAGCCTGAAGACTTGTTACAAAGTGGATAAGTCCTTGATAAGGTTGAAGACTCTTTGTATTGGATAGTTAAGTCCTTTTGTAGGGTATCCTTGTATCGGAAAAGGATGGTCATATGTTATAACTCTTATAAGTGAATATAAGGAGTAGACATCTTAGAAACCTAGAGGTTGACCTCTCTACGTTGTAGACTGACATACTTCTAATTTGAAGAATGGAACCACTCTACATAGCTTGTCAATTGGTGCATGTTCAATCTCTCTCATCCTTGCTATGTATGTTTTAGTTGCACTCAAATTTTCATATTAGCAACCTTATCTTGTGATATAATTTAAAGGTCCAATGAATTTTGTTTAAGTACATTCAACTTTATTCACCCCCCTCTAGAGCATCTAATCACCCATACTAGGATCCAACAATTGGTATTAGAGCAGGTCTTCTCCAAACATACTTCAACAAGTAGGAGAAGATGGGTGATTATCAATATGGGAGATACTTTGTAACCTTCCAATGTTTTATGGGAGTAACTTCAGCTATTGTAAGAGAAGGCTTCAATTCCATATCCAAGAAAAAAGTCTTGAGCTATGGTAAATGGTGGACCATCCATACAAGATACTAGAGAAAAGGATGGAAGAATGGGATGAAGCTACCATGAAGAAAGCCATATTGAATGCAAGAGCAATCAACATCCTCTATGCCACTATGACCCCCATTGAGTTCAATCAGATTTCTTCTTGTGAGAGGGCCTATGAGGTATGGAGAAAGCTATGTCTCACTTATGAGGGGACCAATCAAGTGAAGGAAAGAAAATTCTATATACTCAAAGGGATTCTTGAGAACTTCAACATGGGAAAGTAGGAGAAGATAGCCAACATGTACTCAAGGCTCAAAACTATTGTGAATGGTCTTGTTGCTCTAGGTCATCCTATGATTAGAGGATACATCAACTCAAAGATCCTTAGAACTCTTCCCAAGAGGTGGGAATCCAAGGTGACTTCCACTAAAGAAGCAAGATCTCTTAGTGATATTAACATAGAATAACTCATAGGAAATCTTGAAGCCCATGAAGTCACACTTGACAAGAGAGAAGAAGTTGAAAGACAAGAGGAGAAAGAAATAAAGAGAATGAATAAGGCTGAAATAAAGGCTCAAATTGAAGCTATTGTGGGTCAAGCCTCTCCATCCTCTCATGTTGAAGAAGATGCCATGTACTCCAAGGGTAGACTCTACAAAGGCAATCCTTCCTCCTCCATCTGGTGCCTCAAGTGTGGAAAGAAAGGTCACTTCAAGATAGATTGTCTACAAGGCAAAAAGACCCATCATCACAAGAGAAGAGAAATACAAGAGGAAAGAGAAATGAAACTCAAGCTCAAGTGACTCCTCAAACTCAAGCTCTAGTGAATAATCAAGTGGAGGATCTAGCTCAAGCTCTAGTGATGAAGGAGAATGCCATTTTTTTCTTATGGCTTCAACAAATGAAGGCCCAAATGAGGTAAATCTAAATTATTTAGATAAAGAACCTTTAATTGCTATCTTTAATGCTACTCGTGCCTCTCTTAAGTCTTCTAAAAAGAAAAGGAAAAAAGCTTTCTAGAATTGTTGATAATTTGCAAGTAGAATTAGATGATATTGAACATGCTAGTACTTGCTTGCTTGATGATAAAAATGCTTGTCTTAGCCAAGTAGATGCTCTTAAACTTGAAAATGCTAGCTTGTTTGAAAAGATTAGATTTCTAGAAGCTCAACCTCTAATGCATAGTTCTAATGTAGAGCATAGTAACACTATGGATTCTCTCATGCTTGATATTAATGTTCTTAAATTTGAAAATAAGAACAAATTTTTGGATTTGCAAGGTTTAGAATCCGAAAATATGTTCTATCGTTCTAAGATTGCTATGCTTGAAAATGAAAATGAATAAGCTTCCTTGCTTTCTGATATCAATATGCTTGAATCTTGTTCTAGTTCTACTAGTAGAGATAATAGTGTTGTTGCTCTTCACATTGATAGAGATTCTTATATGACTAAAGCTCCTTGCCTAGAAAATGACCTTTTACATGCTATAGATGATATAAATCATTTGTCTTCACTATTGCTTCTCTTATGCATGATAATGATAGTTTGAGATCTTCATTGCAAAGATTCTTAGTTGGTAAAAATAATCTTAATGATATTCTACACCATACTACTAAACAAATTGGTATACATGGTTTAGGGTATGATGGTAGCCAACACAACAAAAAAAGTAAAGTATCTCCAATCTTCCATGGAAAATCCTCTAGTTTCGAGGCTATGGGCACATGAAACTATTGCAATGATTTTAGTCATTATTCTAATTGTTGTCTTTTTAGAAAAGAATCCAAGAACAATAGGACTTGGGTTGCTAAAGTAACCCCTCCGGACCCAAAAACATGATTGGGGACTATTTCATCTTTCTTCCTGTAGGTACTTGCTAAAGGATTGAAATGAGTTATGGATTTGCAAATTGTCATCTCAATCCACATGAAAGAAGAAAGGTGAGATGTGTATGGGGGTGTCAACAAGTGGACAAGAAATGGTAAGCATTGAGGTAATATTTTTCTTGCTCATATCCAATCATAGTGTCAAGTTAGTGTGCACTATACATGTGTTTTTTAGGTCAAAATTGGTATATTGTGATTCTCATCATTTTTTTGCTCAAAAACTACTTCCAGTGCTTTCATAGTGCATTACTAACTTGCATACACATTGTTGGATATGATTTACATTTTTATCATGCCTCTAGATATGTCCTTCCAAAATATATGTGCCTTTTTACAGTAGCTTTGTCAGTCGGGTTTGTCCTAATAGAAACTCGACCGACCAACACCAATGGGTGTCGCCAGCAGCTATTATCGATCAAGTTTGTCCTGATAGTAACTTGACCGATAGCACTATGCACGGAATACACAGTTGGCTTATTCGATGAGAATTTCCCTCTCAACTAGACTTTCTCAACCAATAGCCTTTTCTTTGGCACTCCCTTGGTACCTTTATGTATGCACATTGCCATGTTCTAATTTTCCTATCTTGCCTACAACTCTATCTCTCTAATTGCTATATTTTGGTATCCCACATTTGGTATTCTTGTCTCTTGCAATTACTTGTTTTGAGTTTCTACGTAGGTTTTGATGATGATCTCTTTAGATCTCTTGGTTGTGTCAAAAATTTCTTATGTTTTTCTCAAACGTGCTACATCTATTTAGTAGTATATCTTGTTTTGATACAACCTTAAGGTTCTTTGTGGTAATCATCTTTTGGTAATGATGCATATTTGTTAGTGAGTTATATCCTTACTTGCTTCTGAAATTGCTTCTCTCTTTGTTTGGATACTTCTCTACATCTACTCATAGCTTGCTTCATATTGTGTATCTTTTGGTATCTCTTGCTATGATCTAGATACTACTAGTAGTCCTTATTTGTGATATCATCTACTAGTAGTTCATATACATGTAGTTCTAGCCTTTCTTGTCTTTTCATCAAGTGGTACTCTAATATATGATATGCTTGTATCTTATTTAATACTTGCTCAGGCTTTTTCCTTGAATTGCATATCTACTATCTTGAGTTGCTTACATGGCATTGTGATGCAGGATATATAGAGCTACATTGTGTGTAGAAATTGGAGCATCCTTGAAATTTATGCAGATTTTGCTCCAATGTCATATTTTGATGCAAGACTAGTATCTTTTATGTAGAAACAACCTTCTGAGAAAGACTCGTGCTTCGCAACAAACCCTGACACTTTTTGGGCGAATTTTGTCATCTTTAGGGTCAAAATTGCAATTTATCCCTACTAGAATTACATTATGGGTTGCTCAACTGCATGTTTTAACTTGATTTTCTTTTTATGCTTGGATAAGCCCCTTAGCTTTGCTCTTCTACTCTCTGTTATAACTTTTTTTATCTCCTTTCTTTTAACAAGTGGTGTTTCTTATTTCTTCATACCCACACTTTTTGAAATGACAAAGGGGGAGAAGGTATGTCTTATTTTGACAAAAGAGGGAGAATCCATGTCTTACATGAAGATAAGAAGTATGTCTATGTAAAGGAAAGAAGGTAAATGGGAGAAGACATATATGTGTATAACATATATGAGTAGAAGACATAGTATTCTATAAATGTTATGAAACTAAACATGTAGGAGAAATAACAACAATTGAGGGGGAGTATTAGAACTCCACTAGCATCAATTGAGGGGGAGAATATGAACTCACTTCTATTGAAACCCCTAAGTTTCTCTAAAGGTATGACTTTAATTACATGCTTTCAATACATTTATGGAATGGTTTGTATCTTCAAAAAGGGGGAGAATGTTGACTCTAGGTCAATGTTGAGTCTAGGTCTAAATTGACCAAACCCTTGTTTTGATGATGAATAAACTATTCCAATTAATTGTGTCTAATGTCTCCACTTGAGTGATTTCATATTAGGTATAGACACACTCCAAATGTCCTAACTTGCGCATCTCAAATTGGAGAAAAGACAAGTCAAAATTAATGCAAGTGCACTTTTATGGAATATGATGTAAATCCATCAGTTGCATGTTTTAAATCACTTTAAATGATTGTAAGACTTGTAATTAAGTTTAGAAAAAACCAGGAGTACTTAGATTGAATATTTAAGCACTTTAATGACATTTTCTAAAATTCATTACAGACACTTTATCGGTTGAGTTACAATCTCGATCGATCCTTGATGTATTTTGAGAATGTCATGGCTTGGTTGAGTTTCCTATACTCTTAACCCAACCAACCACTGCACTAGAAAAAAACGGATTTAATCTATCAGTCAAGTTCCTACCAGGACAAACTCGACCGATTGGTCATATTAGCTTTGTTGCATAGTGCATTCGGTCGAGTTATCTTTATAGAAACTCGATCAATAGCACTATATGGAAAAGTGCATAAAAGTGTTTCTACTCATTGTGTAGTTGCAACAATCAAAAATATATCTGTTCCAAACCACAAAATGGCTAGTTTTGTTTCTTAAGTGTTCCCAAAGACATCTAGGAATCCCCAACTATAAATGGACTCTTTGGGCTTCATCCCATGGTTATCCAAACACTATGAAGATCCCTATTGTATAGTTGAGTGATCCTATAGCCTCCTCTCTCTCTAAGATTAATCACTTACATCATCCATTAGAGTGAGTAGGATATTTGTAAGAGAGCTCGTCCTACATGTATATCTTGTGAGGCTCTCACTTCCTCCACCTCCCAATCTCTCATTTCAACCATGAAGATGAAGGTTCTCTCTCTGGACTAAGAGAAGTGAATAAGAACAAGGGAAGGAGTCTGTTGATGAAGAACAAGACCGAAGACTTGGAGAAAGAGTGGGTAAGCCCTTGGTGAAGGCATAAGACTCCTTGCTCCAGTGGGTAAGTCCTTCATGAAAGCTTCTTCGAGTGAAGGTGAAGTCAAAGGCGGAAGATCTGAGAAGAGTGGGTAATCCATGCAAGGATGGAGACTTATGCAATAGTGGGTAAGTCCTTAGTAAAGGTCGAAGACTCGCTGCAAAGTGGGTAAGTCCTTGATAAGTTTGAAGGCTCTTTGTATTGGATAGGTAAGTCCTTTTGTAGGGTATCCTTGTCTCGAAAAAGGAAGGTCATATGTTGTAACTCTTATAAGTGAATATAAGGAGTACACATCTTAGCAATCCTAGAGGTTGACCTCTCTAGGTAGTGGAATGACATACTTCTACTTTGAAGTATGGAACCACTCTACATAGCTTGTCAATTGGTGCACATTCAATCTCTCTCATCCTTGCTATGTATGTTTTAGTTGCACTCAAATTCCCATATTAGCAACCTTATCTTGTAATATAATTTGAAGGTCCAATGAATTTTGTTTAAGTACATTCAACTCTATTCACCCCCCTCTAGAGCATATAATCACCCATCCTATGATCCAACAGTTACAATGTACAAACCCTAAACAAACTCTACATGGATAAGGGTATGTTGCAACGTCAGAAGATATAAAACATTTGAAGTATATACTTGGCACATCATCACATGATATCACTGCCATTCAAGGCCATCATCATTATCACATCATCCTAGGATAATCATCCCTCATTACATCACAAGAGGATATCACCTCACATTAGGCATTGAGCCTCTACCAGGTCATCAGACCCAATCACATAGTTCATGCATAACATCACATTTTCATCATGCCTTACAAGTACTCATAATCATCACCTTGTGTCATATCAAACACGCCATAGCATTCACTAGCTATGACATTTATTCCACCTATAAGATTAGAGTTACATAGGTAGGAGAGAGAAAACATCATCACATGCTAGTCACTTCAAGCAGGATAAGCATTACATTCATACACCGAACTAGGGTTAGGGTTTCTCATATAGACAATTAGGGTTTCCATAACAACCTTCACATCAAATCCTATATGTATTACTTCCCACATTCTTGGAGCACATTAGGGATAGGTATTAATATTATGATCAACTAACAATTCCAAAACAACAATAGGTATTGGTCATCCCATGTACATTACCATAGGTAGAAACCATCTTCACCTCTAAGTGTAGCGTCCATCTCAAGGACATAGCACTTCGACCGCAATAAGAACCACTATGAGTAGCGACCAAAACATAGATACCTCTAGTGACCTCTCACCTAGTCATGGGTAGCGGCCATTAGGGTTATCTCACCCTTGTGACTAAAATAAGTATGTGTAGCGACCAAACAAGCTCAAGCACTGTAGAGACCATCCAAATAGGGTTAGGGTTTGTTGAGCCCACAACACAAAATCAAACATGTATCGACCACTAGAACCAAGTGAAAATAGTGACCTTAAGATCAAGCCACTCCAAATAGCACATAACCGACCTCAAAATAGAGTAGAACCATGATCAAAGCAGATGATAACATCAAGAAAATTAATCATCATCAAGGGTAAAGATCCATAAAAAGATGGACATCAAAACTCTAGAATAATCTGATTATCAACATGGGGTAGAACTAGACCAAAATCCAAGGAAAAAGGAGAAACATGTGCCATCACCAAAGTACCCAAACTTTCATTATCAATAAGGAGAACCATAATCATAAGAAAACCAAATGTTAGTATGCACATACACGAACCATCATCCTCACCATTATCACAATTTCGGGTACAAGAATTAGGGTTTAGGAAAAAGAGCAATAATGTGCAAGAATACTTCAAAATTTTAAACCCTAAAACAAGATAGAATTATCCATCAACTTATGAACATGTATTAGATATAGAACAGTAGCATGCAAACAAGAATACGGTGCAATAATAGAAGATGGAAAAGTTATAAAACCCGCCTTAAGATGAAGATCAAGCTCCAAATCCATGAGCTCCAAGAGAGATAAGGAAGCTCCAAACTAGGATCAACTCCACGGCCAACAAGGTAACCTGAAGAGAAGAACACACCAAGGTCAAAGGAAAGCTCAAGAAGAAGCAAGCACAAACCCTAGGTTGAATAGGGAAGAAGAAAGAAGAAAGAGGAGAACTTCATCTCACTTAGGTACTCCCATTCAAAACCATGGATCCCGACCTCTACGGAGAGAAGTTCCTCAAGATAGCCACCATGAAAGAACCATAGTCTCACGGCCAAGAGGAGAAAAGAGATAGGGAAGTTCTAAAGGGAAAATGAGATCAAAGAGATAGAACCACTTACTAAGATCAAAGATCACCAAGGATCACCACAAGAGAGATGATCCAACTGAAGATCACCAAATTCAAAGGTGATCAGCCACCAAACTCCAAGATCGGCACCTTCTCTTGCTCCACCAAGCTCAAGGCTAAACACAAGGAAGAAGAGTGTTAAAGGGGATACTTTGATGTGAAAAGGGGGCTTATATACTCAAGGGTAGGAAGGAGGTAAGGATCATGAGGTGTCAAGGTATGAGAGCACGAAAAGGACACATGTCCCTCAAAGCCACGACCATGCAAGCACTCTAGACAAGCATGCAAGAAAGGATGATGCAAACAAGGTAGTGTAACGACCACTTAGGTCCACCAAACCCTCAAGGTCGAAGCAAAACCGAAGGTAGCGACCGTTACACAACTATCCAAGGTGTAGGTCGCAACACATATTAAACACATGCAAACCCTAGCGACCAAAACCATTGCTAGGGCACCAAGGCCACTAAAAACACCACGAAAGCAAGGTGTATCAATCGAAACACTCTCAAGGCACAAAACACATGGTCGCTACACTCAAGGAACACACATGGTCGATACCATCATGCATGCAATCCATGCAAAGCATACAAACCCTAAATCTACACATGATGCCACCTCATCATCCAAGGTCCAACAAGGCGCCTCTAATCATCATTCTCTCTCTCTCTTGATGCTAAGGCACAAAAGGCATAACCTACATGTGACAAATTGCAAGATAGACCCTCAACACATGTAAATTGCAACTTGTCCCAAGACAGGCAAACACATAACATGGCTAACTGAAACATCAACCAAATAAGACCATATTAAAAACATAAACTTGTCACATGTTATTAAGGTGCATCATATGATCAAATTAAGGCTAAAATATCTTATTAAGCAAATCAAACACAATCAAGCACTAAGCTAGGTCAGGCCTCTTACAATATAGATCATCATCTCTTTAGAGTTGTCTCATATACATAGCATTCTCAACATGTCATCAATTAGGATTTCACTCTCAATGCCCAAACCCTAGATCAACCTAGGGTTTATCAACCTAGATCTTGCCATGCATGTAATGTCTTATTATATCCAATTCTTTTTTTTAGATAAGGTAAAAATGTACTAAACCACCAAAAGTATAGAGGACACAACAAAAATCATGTATACTGTACACGACCTATACAAGGTCCCACATGCTAAGAACCATGGTGTCAACACCAACCATGTTCTTTGGGTTGGTCTTAAAGAACCAAACCAAGCTATTTCTAATTACATTATAAAGTTGCAAATTATCTTTCGGTTTTTTCCCATGAATTCTAGCATTTCTTTCACCCCAAACATGGTAAATGAGGGAAGAGAAGAAAATGCCCCCAAAAGCCCGGTTCTTCTTGTTCTTCTCAGTCGCCTTCAGGATCCAAAGGACAGGCTCCGACATACCAAGGGGTGCAAGCCCCCCCCATCCGCATTTGAGGCTCCCTCTCCTCCAAAGATATGTCGTATACCCACACTCAAAAAAGAGATGTTTATGTGTCTCCTCCTGCCCGTTGCAAAGCACACAACTAGCTTCGGAGGTCAGCCCCCAACCCAGCAATCGGTCCCTGGTAGGGAGCCTCTCCCTAATGGCTCTGTAAGAGCCAAAGCTCCACTTAGGTCACAACGGTTTAGTCCAGATCACGCCGAACCAGGCCACCTGCGGAAAGTGCCTATTAAGGCGCCAATATTTGAACTGCTCCCCACCGTCTTGCTGCTGCAGAAGATAAGTGCTACTAAGCTGGTCTTTTAGGATTTTCATCTTTCTCCAAACAATAGAGTCTCCACTTTGAATTTCAGCCCCAAGCTCCCCATATCTGCTTCTCAACCAGCTCACCCATAAGGAGCCATTGCAATTGAGGAACCTATCAACTCTCTTAGCAGTAGCCGTCCAAGCCACCTCCAGCGGGCAGGAAATGCCCAGGCCCCCAACATATTTGAGCAAGATAATAGTACGCCAATCCACCGCGTGGGCACCACCACCCCAA
Organism: Alisma plantago-aquatica; assembly: GCA_963693085.1. Taxonomy (NCBI): domain Eukaryota; kingdom Viridiplantae; phylum Streptophyta; class Magnoliopsida; order Alismatales; family Alismataceae; genus Alisma; species Alisma plantago-aquatica. The sequence continues at coordinate 1,006,981,584 of OY856412.1, forward strand.
AGGAAATCAGCAACAATAGACTTGAACTTCTCCAAAATGTAAAGCGGAAGTTCAGTCTGTCCGCACCAGTAGTTGATTTTAGCACTCAAAACGATTTCACAAAGAACAACCCTACCCGCCATAGAGATCGGAATCCCATTCCATCTATCCACCGTCGTTCTAAGATCATCCACGCATTCAAAGTAGTCTTCACCCCTTCCTCTTCTTCCAGACAAAGGAATACCAAGATACCTTGTCGGGAAATGACCCTCAACCATGCGAGCAACCCTTCTTAGCCCGGCCCCTTCTGGAGTCACAAGATCTAGATAGAAAAATCTGAGACTTAATATCACTGATGTAGAGACTCGTAAGCTTCCCAAAGCTTTACAGAAGCTGGTGGACACCCCTCATGTACTTGCAATGTGCAGCTAAGAAGAACAAGACATCATCCGCGAAGATCATGTGCATTTTGACTTTAGTGCCCTTTACTTTAAAAGCTTTGATTTGACCCTCATCCTCAGCAATCTTAGCCAAGCATTTGAGGTTCTCCATGACAAGAGTGAAAAGGAGCGGAGATAGAGGATCCCCTTGACGGAGGCCATTCGAGGCTCTAAAGAGACCATGTGGTACCCCCATTAATAAGCACCGAAAAGGAAGTAGTTTGAACACACTGCTTGATGACCTCAATCCACCGCGGAGAGAAACCCAGAACCTGCACGGAACTCCACAACGCCTCCCATCTAACCCGATCATAAGCTTTGGAGATATCAACCTTGATACAAGATTTCCTGGAGGAGTTCTTCACACCAAAGTCAACAAGAAAATCTTAAGCAAGAAGAGTGTTATCAGAAATGGCTCTTCCTTTCACAAAAGCAGCTTGGTTGGGTGACACAATGCTTGGCAGGATCACCTTGAGTCTGTTCGCCAAGACTTTGCTAATAATCTTATACAAGACCGTACAGCAAGCAATGGGACAAAAGTCAGTGATATCAGAAGGGTTCATCTTCTTAGGAATAAGTCTGATGAAAGCATGGTTAGCTTGCCTAACCATTCTTCCACCCACAAGAAACCAACAGACCGCTCTGCAGATGTCCTGTCCCACCACCGTCCACCCATTCTAGAAGAATTTGGCATTGAAGCCGTCAGGTCCCGGTGCTTTGGAGGCGCCAATGGAGAACACAGCTTTTTGATCTCCTCATCATCCACTATTCTAAGCAGGTTCATATTCATCTCACTCGTAACTCTGCTCTGTAGGGGGGAAAAAGGATGTGTAATCTCATCATCATGGTTATATAGGCCATCAAAAAAGTTCACAGCCATATCAGCCATTTTCTCCTCTTCGTCGATAAGATTCCCTTCCCTATCAATGAGATTATGTATACGGTCTCTCATGTTATTTCTCTTCACAGCCGCATGGTAAATTTTAGAGTTCCTATCCCCATCTTTAATCCACCGAATTCTGCTTCTCTGCCAATAGTATACCTCTTGGGCCTTCTCAAGTTGTAGCAACCGTTTCTCAGACCTCTCCTCCTCATCCATACAGTCCCTAGAAGTAGGATTCTCTCTCAACTTCATGGCTGCATATTCATAGTTTATTCTGGCATCTTTGGTGAGGTTATCTAAGTTGATGAGATTCTTCGACCAACTTTTAAGATCCATCTTCGTCCTCTTTAATTTCTCTACCACAACAAAAATCGGGTTACCGCTGACCTCGTTATCCCACACCTTCTTGATCACATCATCGTAACCATGCCAATCAATCCAATGGTTAAGAAAACGAAACGGCCTGTTGGGTGAATTTTTGTGAAGTAAGTCAACATCCATCCAAGCATGATCGCTATTAGGGTGATCACCAAGGCAGATGGAAGCGTTAGGAAACACATCCATCCATTTGCAATTAACCAAACCCCTGTCTAGATTGCTTGAGATCCTTCTGATAGGCTTCCTTTTATTGTGACAAGATATAATGCCTCCTCTAGTATTCAGCTCAATAAGGTTGGCTTCATTAACCGCATCATTGAATCTATTTAAGATTGAGTCAGGGACGGGAAGGCCTCCCACTTATTCTTTCTCTTTCCTCGTGGTATTGAAATCCCTAATCACCAGTTGTGGGAGATCATGTTGAGTGGTGTGAACCAACTGCTGCCATAATATCCTTCTGTCATTCTCCTTGTTAGAACCGTAAACCGCAGAGATGACACAATGGAAACCTCCATTATTAATGCAGATCAAAAAAATAATCTGATCTGAGACGAAGATCGGTTGAACATCACAGGTCTCCTTCTTCCACCCAACAGCAATCTTGCCTCCCTCTATACAGTCCAGGTTGGATAAGAACCCCCAACCTCTCGGAAACATGCCTTCCACCCTCTCCCCTACATCCCTCTTAATTCTCGTCTCCACACACACAGCAATGTCAGCCTGCTTCTCCTCTAGGATACGTCGGAGGGCTCTTTGTTTTGAAGGCAAAGACGCCCCTCTCACGTTCCACGCAAACAACTTCATTTGGATCCCTGTTCTGTCCCCCCCTTCCGGACGGAACAATGTTTCTACCTCCTCCCCTTCCCCTTCCTCTTCCATCTTTCTCCCCAAGAGGGCGACTCCTTGTATCCCTCTTAGAGCTACCCACCTCAAGATCACCTTCATCCATCAGGTCCTCCAGGACTTGGAATTTATTCCCCCCATGCTCCTTAGCCAAGATACTGACGTCTCCGTTATCACCTGCCCCTGTCGTGCAAGCATCCAGGGCATTGGCCTCCTCCTCCACACTCACAGGGAGGACCTCAGTCCTCAACCTCTCCTCCACATGTCCCTCCATCACCACAGCAATAGCTTCCTCCTCCTCACCCAAAGGCTTCAACGCAGCAACCAGACCAGCAACAGTCGTCGTCGGGATTAGGCCTCTGTCGAGTCTGCTTTGAGTCCTATTTCTACTTCTTCTGTTGGGTCTAGTGCTCCGTGATCTGCCCCTCTCATCCTCTTCTCTAGAGTTAACCACTCTGGTGACTGGGAAATCTGCAGGAATATGGCCAAAAACCTTACAGGCATGGCACCTGTCCGGTAATGCATCATAAACCACTTTGATCTCAAGCTCTTTGCCATCCGTAAGTTCAATCAAGACCACAGGAGGTGGTGGTTTGTCAGCCTTCACTTCAATGCAGAGGTGAGGGGCGCCAGCATATCTGCCATCCCCTACAAAGTCCACCACTTTGGGGGTACCAATAGCATATCCCATGATTGTCAGAGCACGCCTTGACCAATGTCGCCCAAGGTCTGGGAGCGTCACCCAGACCGGTGTCGATTCGAGCCTCGCACGACAGACATCCACTTCAGGTGACCACTTGGAAGTCAAGACCAATTTATTATCAAAAAATCAGGGTCCCTTCTCCAACGCCACCTTCATATCTTCCTCCGATCCAAACCTTGCTAAGAACAAGCCTTCTTTAAACGGCGAGATCTGTAGTTCACATTTTGATCTCCAGGTCCTTAACATCCAACCGTGAAGCTGTGGGAGAACACAGTGCCTCCCCATAATTTGTACCACGATAGACGTTTTGTGATAGTCATCCATGGCATCCATGGAATGATACATATTTATCAAACATATGATTCCTACATAAGCACAAGCATCGACATACATCATGTCTCAATACATGACGAAACATCAAAAAAACATAAGAAAGATGTCAACATCATACAATGTAATTTTAGCTATAAATTGCTATGGAAGATAGATCTTATTTTATTAAGGTTTGGCCTAATTGCAGGACAATTAAAAGGCTCCCCCGCCCAAGAGAATATCCTACTGATGATTGTGGGTGGTTAATCTCTCGTAATGTGTTACCATGATTGTCCCTTTGATCGGAGGAGCCCCAAGATATTGAATGGGTTCAATACACATGCACATCCCCAATATCTTAGAAAATCACCCTTTTGGGCATCTAAATTGCTGCAAAGCATTATCAGGAGTATCCTTCTATTAGCATTTTGGCACGTGGATCTCTCTTAATTCAAAAAGATGTCATCCATTCTACTTTTGGAGTTGCAAGTAAGGGTATGGATGTTCGTTTTATGGCCTCAGAGTAGGCAGCGGAAACAAAAAATTTATTGTCCATTAACCCATAACATGAGATCACATCAACGACTATGCAATGAGAAGGATAGTTTTAGCGAGATATACCTGGTCCTGTGACTTGCCCAGCGACAATACCTCACAGCCATGTGTGATCTTCAACGCCATGTCTTGGACGGTGTCTATGCAGCCCCTGATCTTTTCCATGGACTCTGGACTCCACCACATACTGCAGCTGACATGTCCTCCTGAGCGGCAGACATCTCCTGCCTCTGTAGATAGTCCACACGGACCACTTGGAACTCCTGCCATTCTAAAAGAATTGGCAAGAAGGAGACGACCCTCCTGTTGGCGTACTAACACCAACCTGCTCTCCCGAACTCATACTACTTTTCTATAGTTGTCTTTCCCTCACTGTGCCTCCCTAATCAGGTAACACTTACTCGGGCTCTCTCGGTTACCAAAACCAGAGAGGACAACAACTTTACAGAACAACTGATGTTCTGAGTTATGTGTTCTGAGAAGCCCCCTGTACCCCTTTATTTATAGTAGAGGGCAAGGTCAATGTTCCCAATATGTTCGGGAATAGAAGGATCCGAAAATTCTATGAATAGTTTGTACTGCGGCAGGCGAACCGATCGTTTAACAACTGAAATAGTCATTTGGCAAGATGAGTCGATCGATTCACTAGTGAACCGGTTGGTTGGGAGTGTGAATCGGTCGTTTCACTTTCCAAACTTACCTGCAATTGACTTTCCTCAATTGTTTCCAATTAATGCAAAGATTAATCCTTATTCCAATCGAATTGAACAAGTGAAATGTGAAAGTTTTCCTCTAACCAGGAAAATCTCAATTTTCTCAGTTGGCAGGACTGTGAGCCGCTCGGTTCACCAACTGAACTAGTCGGTTGGCTCACACCATCCGATCGGCTCACCTTGGTGAACCGATCGGTTAGCAGTCTTGACATTGCCAATGCAGTCTTCAATCGGCCTAACACTCTAACCAACTAGTTCAACACTTGAACTTGATAGTTCTGAGTCCAGTCAGTCAATTATATGCTTAAATGAGTACCTAAACATCTTTAGTCTCAATCTAAACATCATTCATGGACAATCTCCTCTTCCAGGGGTATCCTATGTTACCCTACATGTTTTAATTTACGTCGGTAGTGAATGTTCATAACAACTTATGACATCACAAGCAATGAGTGAAATCTAGTAACTCACCATTGTTACCCAAGTAACTCAAAAAGTTAGAGAACAACTTCAACCTACAATCTATGATTAGTGTTACAGTGATCGTATAGTTCTTTTGTCACTGACATCCGAATTGAACTCGAGGCATGGAACATTATCCTCTTCAACATTCAATCGATGTTCCTTGACCTAGAGCAGACTGTCTGAGATGCATGTGAATTCACATATCATATATTGAATCACATGAGTATTGTCATATAATTCTCAATTTCACTTATCAAGTGGCCCTGGATATCGTACTCCTTGTAGGAGGGACAAATCCTATCTCTATCACTCCCAGTCTATCTCAATGAGGGACAAATCCTATCTCTATCACTCCCAGTCTATCTCAATGTGTCAAAGTCACTCAATCATCACCGTTATAATACTCTATATTTCAGGATTGTGTTTGATGATGTCAAAGTGTACCCAATCATATATGATGAGTGCGGTGATTTCAGGTCTAAGAACCACAATCACTATCACTATGAGAGATGATTGTGACTACCATTCTATGATATCCATGTATCACTCTCATAGTGGGTATGTCCGATATAGTGTTCTCTAATATATATCTGTGTGCTTCACTTGATATCATATATCATGACTAATGAGACTTGTCATCAATCAACCCACACTCTAGTATGTATTACTACTATCTATTTTACTTCGACAGTAATATCCGACTAGGAATCTCATCATTCTTTAGGCGTCTATCATGTATGTGTCATCAACTCATGACTAAGACAAACATAATAGACAGAATTACATCGCAATCATCGTATGATTGACTCCCTGGGCATACTATACCAACAAGGGAATAATATAAGGTGATCAACAAACATGAGGTTTGATACTATCATTCCCATGGTATTATACCTAATAATCTTGCCCCTTTCCACTTCGTTGCAATTGTGCATGCCTAGTGCTTTATGTGTTAAAATGAAGGCAAGGGGGATAGGGAGTGCATTGTCGCAATCCAGGTCAATAAGGTTATATGGGCTGTTTACCCACTACATACATCTCCCAAGTGTCTGACTTGCAGTCGAACCATGTCGTCCAAATAGTTCTAGTCGTATCTGTTCTTCCATTTACAGTCGAACCATGTCGTCCAAATAAATCTAGTCGTATCTGTTCTTCCATTTATGTCTTCGACGTTTTGACCACCTGAGCTTAGGGTCTGTTTTACAATGATATATTTAGGTGGACAGGTTGAAGTGGGTTTGTGAAGTGGACTGAGAAAAGGTTGAGAAAATAGATCAAACCTCATGCGATATTGATGGATAGATGCCACAAACCAGCCACAAAGGAGCAAGTTTTGCACCGACTTAAACTAGTACATGTGTGCAGTGATGAAAGGTGAAGGCGTGTTACAAATAGTATCCACACAACACAGCCACTCTTGGCCTTGGCTGCCTGCCACAAACAAACCCCCAAAAAAAGAAAACAGATAACCAATTTTGATCACTAACGAGATCTTTCATTCTTTTTCAAGGTTAACAAATAAACCTAAACACTAACCGTTTCGTGGTAAAACAAAAGAAAAACAATAACAAAAGTACTAATAAGACTAGCTAGCATCATCGCCATGGACCAAAGCGATTCATAGATGTAATTAATTAACATAAACAGCACCCAAACAAAAGAGTCTGGCTACCACCACTTCTTGTTGTGGTTCATCCACTGCAGCCCCACCTCCGGCCTTGCCCCGCCGCAGCCCGTCCCAAACCTGGGGCTGCTGTTGCTGCTGCTGTCCGACAGGGAAACAAGCGCCCTCTGCAGCACACCGGTAGGGGACGACAGCACCCTCGGCGGGCTGTCCCCTCGAGGGCTGACCCCTTCACTCTCGGAGCAGCTTCTGCTCATCAGATTCATCAGACCAGTGTAAGAAGCTGATGTGGCCCCGACAAACCCGCCGCTGGCGTTGTTGCCGCCATCGGCGCTGCCGCCGTAGGTCCTAGGGTATGCCATGCTGCTTCCTGACTGGAGCACCTCAGCCAGGGGCCCGCCGAAGGGCCCGAACATTGGCTGAGACTTGGTATTGGACGAGAGCTCGTTGACGGCAAGACCCATCTGGATGTGGTCAGGGACGTAATCGCCGCTGCCGCTTCTCCCACTGCCCCCGCCTGACATTGAGAGCGTGAGAGACGAAGGGGACAGCTGGTCGGAGGAAGCGTTAGTGGTGGCGCCAAACGGATTGCTGCAGTTTGCCATGTCGCGGCTGCCGGAAGCATGTCCCTCGGCCGACCAGGCGTCGATGAACCGCCTCGGAGGTGGGTGCTGGTCGAGGTTGACGAACGGGTAAGTGGAGGTGTTGATGTCGGGCATGGTACCCGGGTTGAGGTGGCGGTAATCCGGGAAACCCTGGAGTATGGGTACCACGGGAGTTGATCGGAACCCAGCAATGTCAACGGAAGGACTAGTGTTGTTGGGGGCGGCGTGGTGTTGGATCTCTGATATTCCGCCATCTTTAATCCAGTCCAAGTATCTGCATCAAAGATAACATTAATACTTTTTTCAACCCCATGATTAGGAAAAGACGAATCAGATCTTTGTGGTTGGATTAAAATAAGCACCCGGAGCGAATGCGGCATTCCTAGGTTATAAGCGAAATCTTCGATTTATTAAACAAATCATAAAGGAGTAAAGACGTTTTTATCCGATCCAATTAATTAATCATAAGCTGAGGGGATTAACGCCCGAATCAATGTCCTCAATCGGCCACCTACCTGGGCTCTTTTTCCGGCAGCATCGATAGGAACGGCAGCTTCATGAGCTCGGGTTTCGGGACCGCCGTTAAACAATAAGGAGAAGAAACCTGATGATGCAACCCACTCGACGATGACTTGAAAGGGAAGCCAGAAAACCCATTATCTGCGCCGCCGGAGAGATCGGAAGCGGCGGCAGCGACAGAAGGGCTGCCAATATTGGTCTTGCCGTCCACGACTGCCGCTGCGGCAGGAGCAGGAGAAGCGGTCTTGTTGCGGCCGCGTTCCACAGGCTTTCTTGAACGTGGACGGCCCCTGTGCAGGTGTCGCTCGCAGTACCTCTGGTCGGGCGCGGCGTCCCTGGAGCACCTCCATTTCTTGCCGTCCGTCCTCCGGCACCTCCCGGGCTCGGGATCCACGGCGCCGCCGGAGAGGCGCAGGTTGAGGAACCCGCCGCCGGGTGCCGCCGCGGCTGTGGGAGACCAAATGGAATCAGTAAACATGTTTGGGAGAGCAATATATAGGAAAGAGCAACACGAGGGAGGGGGATTGAAAAGAAAAAAAAGATGGGAGCTTTGTTGGAAGGGGAGGTTACCATTTGGGTGTATAATAGATCTAGTATCCAAGAGGAGATCCTGCGGGACGGGTGCGGATGACATGAAGTGCTTGTAGATGAGCGCTTGCCGTTGTAGCTCTTGCCACTGCCCCGGGGTGAAGAGTGGGTGTGTGAACAACGCCGTGGCGGGTCCAGGTGGGACGGCGGTGGCGAAGGATGTTCCAACAGAAACCGGCGCCGGTGCTGTCCATCCATCCATCCATCCACCGGATCCAAACAAGACATGAGCAAACAGGAAAAAAAACACATATATACATACATAGACATCATGATGGACAAAATCGAAGAGGAAATAAAGCGGGGCTGTCATCATATATCACATCACATACAGTAGGATGCTGATTTGAAAGGGCTGGAAGCAAGGGACCCTTGGAGCTGCATCTGCAAAGCCCTCGCGGCTACATCCTGCTGTAGGTGAACAGCGCCACTGACGGCGCCGGTCCTGTCCATGCCTCGGAACACGTTCGGGTTTCCGTACAAGGCGCCGTTCCTATACGGCGACGTCAACCCGACGGAGGGATGGAGAGGGGGAAGAGGAGTGCTGGCGGAGGTAGCGGCGCCGGTGAAGATAGGGGATGCCATGGTAGTGGTGCTGGCGTTTGTCATTCGGAAAGGGAACGGCGGTTCGGTCCGGATCATCTTCTCTCGGTGGCAACTGATGACCTGGTCGACGTCGTGGGAGGATGTCGTTCCGTAACTGAACCCGAACCCGAACCCCAAGTCCAACCCACCGCAACTACCAGCCGCGTCGCAGTCGCGGTCTTTCTTCTTGGGGCTAGTACCGTCGTCTTCCATCGAGATGCCCAAAACGACTTCTTCCATATGGCCGTGGAATAAAAAAAAAAGAGGACAGGGAGCAAAAGAGGAAACGGAGGAGGAGACGGAGGCCGGAGGGAGAAGATAGGTAGAGGGGGGAAGAAGGCAAGCTAGTTCCTTTCTGGGTACGAATATATACCCTTTGCTGTTGTTGAGCAGTGACGGGGAGAGAGTGATGGATGGACAGCAGGTAAACCAAGCAAGCTAAACCAAAGAGAGGGCAACAACACCCCCGCCCCGCCTCGCCTAGAGAGTCAAGCTATCTGCAAACTGCAACTGGCTGCTGCAGCTCCTGCAACGTCTTCGGCCCCCTACTGCAGGCGCAAGTAAAAGTGACCTCGGCCTCGGCCTACCAAGAACCGGCCTTTGGCTTAAGCTGTTATCTTTCTGCTACTCTACTGCGCGGAAGCTGATGATGACGGCACTGGGAGTAGCCAGCAGCTAGCAGTGGTGGGTTTGTATTGATACCAAGCTACCTGCTCTCTCTGCCAACCCCATCCTCATCTTCAACTCCATCCTCATCCTCAACCCCATCCCCGCCCACCCAGCTGCCCACGCCGTCACCTCCCCTTTCCTTCCCTAAAAAAACCAGCAAGTCGGCGGGGTGAGGAGGTGGTGTGCTGGTGCGTGGGGAGTGATTTTCAAGGGCGGTTGGCGGATGGGTTGCCGCCTTGTGATGCTGCTTCCCGTGCCCCCAACATTCGCACACAGCAACACGTCTCTCTCTCCTCTTTTTATCCACACACACACAAGGAAAACAACCACAGTCACCTCCTCTCTCTCTCTCCCTCACCTCCGTCCCCAACAACAGCCCAACTTTAACTTTGCTTGGTCCCCCCCTTCTTCATTCCTATCGTCGCCCGGTTATCTTTCTACCACCACGCCCTCACAGCTTGCCTCGCCCTTTTTCTTACCGTCCTCGCTGGTATGGTATTCTCTCCTCATGTGTTTCTTGTCTCTCTCTATTCCCCTCTCTCTCTCTGTCTCTCCGCCTGCCAGCCAGGGTATACATGTCTGTCGTTTTCTGTGCCCCAACCCCACCTCAAGCGCCTCACCAACAAGCACTACCAAAAAGCTACACTCTTTCCTCGCCATCCGTACCTTCCCCACAGCTACGTACTGACGTGGACCATATCTTCAGCAACCGACCTAATCCACCCACTTCTAGTGTTTCTTTGATTAAAAAGCATTCTATATCATAATACTATTATTGATAGTAATAACAATAATAGTATGTGCGGTCCAAACAGTAGCAGAATTGTTCCATTCTCATGCACTCTATATCATAATGCTATTATAAATAGTAATAACAATAATAGTATGTGTGGTCCCAAGACTTGAAAAAAAAAATTTCCATTCCCATATAAAGGTTTTTAGAAGTTGAGTTTGGTTATGGTTCATTAACTAAAATAATAAATGTTTGTTGATTCAACTTTGTATTTATATAGATCGAAGGTCAGGGTATCTTGAGGTCGTTTGTTTGAAAGCTCATTCCATGTCAATGCAAGTTGAAGAGATCAACATAACTAAGCCAAACAATTAGGTCATGTGTGTTTCACAACATTACCTCATGTACTATTTTTTTTTATTTTCCTTTCAAAAATTCTTACCACGCACTGCGATTCAAAACATATTGCACCTAAATCTGAATGCACATTTCACTAGGATTCGGATGCATGATGCACTAGGATCTGGATGCATGTTCCAACAACAATTGAATGAGTGTAGCACCGGGGTTTGGAAGGTTGATGATCCACATGTCTAACAGTTGTATATGACAGTCGTAATAGCTTCAATAAAAGGATTGACTGGAAAAAGAACTGCATTTGCATGAATTACATATAGATATAGTGCAGTTGTCACGATTGTGTGTGACATGGAAGGGAGAGGCCATTATTTTAACCTATGACAATGATGGAACAAAAAAACACCAATATCAATACAAGACCAATTTTGGAACTTCATAGGAGACAAGACTTTATATGATGTCAAGCCCAAATAGCTTTAAATTTGATGGAGATATGAATTATTATATGATTACCAATAGAATTGTAGAGCATAATCTTAATTTGCACCATGTAGAATTTTTGCACATGCTAAGTTCATATTGCCATGTAATGACTTTCTAAGGAACAATAGTTAATACAAATAAGGATGTTGCATTCATATGAGATTAACCCATAAGTCCATATTAATGATACAGGAAGCAAGCAAAGACTTGATTTCATTTTAGTGGACATAAAAAAATAATATGACTTCATGAAGACAAAATGTGTTGAAAGAAGGGGAAGCAGTGATGTTGGCAATTATATTTTTCAAACGAAGCATAATATGGTCCATCCTTCTATAATGATTTCAATTTTAATAACTATGAGAGGATTCAAATATATTTTGGACATACTAAAGAATCAAGTTTGTCAACCACTTATGTGATGATAGCATCACATTCTACACCACATATCAATCAAATATGGTTATTGTATGCTCTTTGATACTCATGAAGAGGCACACAAGTATTCCATTAGGCATTGGACAATAGATTTATGGATTTCAACACAATGTGATTCATGAATGAAGTGCACCTATATTGTACTATAGTGTGAATTTGCCATTCATTTACAATGCAAATAAGGACCTAAAAACCCTAATCACCCCTAAGGGTGCCACCACTCATCTAAGGATCAACCAAGGTGCCCCAAAAAGCCACATCCTCTCTCTTGAAGTCAAGAGAGAGAAGGAACACTCTAGAGATGGAAAATTGCAATATAACCCTCATATATGGGTAAATTGCAATCTAACCCAAAATAAGCACAAAAAGCACAACCATCATCCAAACATGCTCAAACTGGAAACTTAATCTCTCTAGAAGCTCTAAAAGCATCCCAAAGGATTAAATTAAGGCTCTAAGCACTTAATCAAGTCAAAACAAATAGGGTCATCCCAAAAACCCAGGTCATGCGTCTTATAAAACTCACTTTTCCGTGACTACTTTGTCCTGAGGAAAACCAGTATGTGATTGTGTGAAAATATTACTAGTTTGAATGATCCATTGATTTTCTATGAAGGAAAATCAATTTACAACATTTATTTTGTAAGTCTCCCTTGTTGGTTGGCGGATTTTGTCATGGGGAACCAATTCTCTAGTGATAAGTGAATTCCAACACTTGTGGCATCTGCTTATTGAATTTTCATGTAAGAAAATCAGCTGGCAACGGTATGTGGAAACCCTAATTTTGACATTGGCAATTGATATTTCTAGGAGTAAAACCAAGTGACCAATTTGAAGTTGGGTTAATTGATATGTGTCAGTGTCATCTTCACTGTCATCTAAATTTTTTAAATGTGACATTAAGACAAGGCATTACATGCGATATATGAATTACATAAAAATTCAAAAGAAATCTTATTGTATGTATTGACATTTATCCAATCAAGGTTTGTCATTTTTGGCACATGGAATGAGTCTATAATGTCAAGCGAATATTCAATAGATTCGTTAGATATAATTGAATGGAATAGTTAAGTCATCCCCAAACTATGGGATTTATGCATTACAACATTGGAGTCAACAACCGGTTTTGTGGGTTGTTTAGGTGTTATGCATTATGTTCTTAGTGCATAACACACAATATGTTACCTAGTGTTCTATCCTAATCTTAACTACCATGGGTTCATCTTGGTCCATGAATATTATATATGAGATCCTTACTTGACATGCAACTTAAGAAAGTCCTAAACAACCATTAATATCAGTCAATTAATAACACAATTCAACATCAAATACACAATCTTCTAGTAGTGGTTGAGAACAAAAAAGATAATTGCATGATTTTTATGTGTGTATAATACAACCTTGGGGATACATCATCATCTAAGTATAGAGAAAAGGATTCATGAACAATGTGCACCATAACATATTCTAATATCAAAGCACATAGTTCACCATGACTCAAACATATTATGAACCATAATTGATGATATTGAACCAAGGTTCAAGTATTGTGTGCCCTTATTGTACAACTCTCCTTATGACAAGCTATCAACCATTGAAAAGATGTTACAATCGCAACAAACATTAATAGCTAGCCAACAAACTATGATAGCTAACCAGCAAGCCCATCAGAAAGCTTTTGAATCTCAACTAGCACAACTGGCAGCTAGTATGAAACCACCTACTGGAGCCTTTTCTGGCCAACCAGAAAACAATCCTAAGCATACGGAACAACTGAAGGTTGTCACCACCAGGTCAGGAAAAGACTATTATGATCCTCCTATAAAGACACTTGTGCTTATTACAGATGAGAATGAAATTTTGATCGTCCAAGACTCTACAATGCCTGAGCCTCAACCGAAAGAACCAGTGATTGCTGATAAGACAACCGGACAAAGATCTGAAAACCCTATTAATGAAGAGGAAGAAGCAACACCATAACCGGAGGTACTGGTATACAAGCCACATATACCTTTCCCAGCTCGTTTGAGGCAGACCAAGCTTGACTCTCGATTCAACAAGTTCAAGGAAGCCATGAAAAAGCTTCATGTTGATATATCTTTTCTAGATGCGCTGGCTGAAATACCAGCTTGGACAAAGTACTTGAAGTCACTGCTCACCAGGAAATATATAACTGAAGAATATGAAACAGTCAAGTTAGCAACAACTACTTCAGACATCATCCAGAGTAAGATGCCCAAGAAGTAGAAAGATCTAGGATCTTTTGGGACCTCCTGCCATATCGGCAATTCATCATGTAAGAAAGGATTGGCCGATCTTGGCGCAAGTATCTCCATCATGCCACTTAGCCTTTGTAAGAGGCTAGGGTTTGCTGAACTTCTCCCAACTGGCATGACCATACAACTTGCAGATAACACTGTGACTCTACCTTTAGGAATCATTGAGGATGTCTCTGTCAAGGTAGGAAAAGATTCCTATGTTTCCTGTGACTTTGTCATCATGGACATAAAGGAAGACACCAGATACCCTCTCATATTTGGACGCCCATTCCTCGCCACTGCAAGAGCTCTGATCGACATTGAAGCAGGAACTTTGTTACTCCGATTAGGTAAAGAAACTCTCGAATTCAAGGTTTTTGAAAGCATGTGAAGACTGAGCATGCAAGAGGAAGTCTACTTGATTGAGTGCGTAGAGCAGATTTCACTCCTCACACAGGTGGATTATGAACAAGAAGATCCTTTAGGGATGACCCTTACTAATACGAATGTAGAAAATTCAGATGATGAACAAGTGAAAAGTTGTGTTTTCCACCTCAATGCTGCTAACGAAGATCTTGAAGCCAAGGTTGAGAAACTAAAAGCAGTGGATGTTACTAAAGAAACATGTGAAAAGCCACAAGCTCCTGAAATGAATCCCCTACCAGAAGGATTGAAATACGTGTTTCTAGATGAACTAAAGGTCTGTCCCATCATCATAAATTCAGATCTAACGGCGAAACAAGAAGACAAACTTTTGAAGGAATTGAAGGAAAAAAGAAAAGCAATCGGCTACAAGATGAGCACTACTACAGAAATGGCTTATAAAGTCACTTTTCAAGGTGTCGGTTGTATACATAAACAGACACCTAAACTCTACAGTGTTGGTTTATAACATAAACTGACATACAATCTGTGAAGGTCAACCAGACACGAGTACCGCTTTTATTAAGTGTCGGTTAATTAATAAAAAACTGACACCTAAAATCAACCGCCAAAACCAAAATTCCAGCGAAAAAATTACCTCCAAAATTTGACATATGTCGTCGGTTCATAAATACATAACCGACGACTAAAGGGTATTCGCGAGACAGGAATAGTTGTCGGTTGACCTTTAGTTAAAAACCGACGACTATAATCTAGTATAGGTGTCGGTTTTTGGAATAGAACCGACACAGTTGGTTTATTTGTCAGTTTATTAGAATAACCGACGCTTATTGTCAACTTAATAGCTTACCAGCGCGAGCTTCTCTTCCCCTTTCCCAGTTTCATTCCCGATTTCAGTTAGGTCCGGTGATTTCTTGCTCGCCCCCGCCGGTCGTTGCTCCTCCGCCGCCGCTCCATGCTCCTGCTCCTGCCCTCGCCGCTGCTCCGTGCTCACCGGCGGCCGTGCTCCTGCTCCTGATCCTGCCCTCTGTGCTCACCGGCGGCCGTCCGTGCTCCTGCTCCGTGCCCTCGCCGCTGCTCCGTGCCCTCGCCGCCGCTGCTCCGTGTCCTCGCCGGTGCTTCTCCTCTCTTTGTCGCCGCCTCCGCTGGTGATTGCTGTGCTCCGACCACTGCTCTCCTCTGCCCTCAAGGTATGCCCGCCCGCCCTGCCTTCTTCCTTCTTCCTCTGCTCCGGCGGCTTCTTGGGCGGTGCCAAGGCACGCCCAAGCAGCTGCTGGGCATTTTTTTTTATTTAAGTTATTTACTTATTTGTGTTTAGGGTTTAGGTACTGATTTTGTGCTTCTACTGAGTTGAATCATCTATTGTCTATACAATACATGTAATTTTGATCAAGTGATGATATGTAAATGTAGAAATAAGTTAGTAAGGTATCAATGATAAGTCTACTGTAATGTGATGCAAAATAGTTATTGTATCATGCATATCTTAATACTTTTTTGTTTTATAGTTGTATAGGGTGTTTTATGTGTGACAAGTCTATTGTTTTATATATAGTTGGACATACCTGCGAGTTATCAGGAACACCTAAATGAATGTCTAACACCTAAATGAATATCTAGTTGTGTATTTTCCTAGTATCGTGAAAGATTCTCAATCGTGTGTATCACATGGGATTCTTATCTCAACACAATGGACTGCAATATATGCATCTAATGCCTTAAATGGAAGACTCGAATGTTATAAAATCCCATAAAAGTAGGTAGAAACAACTTATATATATTCAGATCTGAATAATTCCATGAAGTGCACATTATCTTACTCAGGAAAAGTATGTGTATAATGTAGGATTAGTTCCATATAATGGTTCTATTTTAGTAAGCACCTAGAAACCCGTCCAAGATTTACTCATTAGGAGTAAATCTTGGATAGTCCCCAGTTTGGGACTGTTCTTGAACACCTAATCTCACTTAGGATGTAAGTGTATAATGTGTATTGAGTTTTCGAGAAAATTTCGGTAGCATTTCCTCATTTGTTCTCTAAGTACATATGTAGACTTCTTTTCAAGCTATCATGTCTACCACAATAAAGTTGGTTATGACAAGCAATAAAAGGTTAACTGATGTTATACAACTTTTTTTGAAAATATATAACATCGTTATATGTACTTACACTTTGTTAATACTAATATTGTGCAGTCTCTGTCCACCCATAACAGTCACTATTAACTGGGCCTCTATGTCAATGTTAACGTTCCCTATTGAAGAACAATTGGACATCATCCTAGATGATCGTTCCTTAAACCAATTGGTCATACCCAAACATTGGCGTTTTCTAAAAGGAAGACACTACATGCCTAGTAAAGTGACCCTAACTTTTGGCAATTATTCACATGTTATCGAGGTTGAGTATGATTTGGCGGGAAATCTTGTATCAAAATCCGATTGGCGTGATTGGATTGGAGAGATGCATGTGGTCCGTTCCAACAGGCTTTTTCTCCGTCCAGTTGGTCATAATTCCATCAAAGTTTGGATAACCAACATCAACTGCGAGACCCCTGCTCATCTTCTACGGTATGAGCGCACGGCGTCAGATATCATCTATGAGGAATATGAATCTGAGGCCCCTATCAGTTCAGATTCGTCTAAATACAGTGAGGAGCTTCGTGACACAGCTTCATCATCAAAAAGAAGTTACTGATGCGGGACCATGTTGGTGTAGTATTTAGTTGTCTGTCTATCTAGACTTGTCTGTATTAATAGTTTTTTTAATTATGCGCATGTTTAGGGATACACCAACCCCTTTGTTTAGTTACTGTTTAGGGGTACACCCCTGTGTGTGGATGTAAAAAGAGATTAATGAATGGAACTGAAAGTTGCTACATGAATGCTTATAACTGAAGTGTGTGTTCCCATGAATGTTCCCATTTGCATGATTACACTACTATTTTCTCATATTGTATAGTCTATTTTAATATGACATACTTACTTATATCTTGCTTAATGATGAACTGTAATGCACACATGTGACATGCTTGGAATGTAAATGATGAACTTTTCCCTAAATGCACACATGACAACACATTATTTGTTGGCCTAGAAACCCGTCCAAGATTTACTCATTAGGAGTAAATCTTGGATAGTCCCCAGTTTGGGATTGTTCTTGAATACCTAATCTCACTTAGGATGTAAGTGTATAATGTGTATTGGGTTTTCAAGAAAATTTCGGCAGCATTTCCCCGTTTGTTCTCTAAGTACATATGTACTTGGAGAACAACAGGGAAATGCTGCCGAAATTTTCTTGAAAACCCAATACACATTATACACTTACTAGTGAGATTAGGTGTTCAAGAATGGATAGGTGGTACACATTTATTATATATAATAATGACATCACATGTATTTGTTAACCCTAGACCCTAATCTTATCCTAATATATACTTGTTTTCTCTTTGATCATAGAATGGATAGATCATGGATGTCCATTCGCAATCGCTGCACCCCAGAGTTTATTTCTGGTCTTGAGCAGTACATTAGATTTGTCGAGGAACATAGGAAATAACCTGGAGATAGGTTCTACTGTCCATGTAGGCATTGCGGTAACAACTTGAAAGTCAACACTGGTGACGAAATCAAAACTCATGTCATGTGCAATGGGATTATACACGGCTATACAGAATGGCACTGGCATGGAGAGATTTCAAACTTGAAACCAGTGGATGTCGATAGCAGTGCTTGTGTGGAAGAAGAAATTGCCTACGATGACGTAGATGTGAATGAACCAGTTCCAGTAGACATCGTTGATGCGATGCTGGATAGTTGTGGGGTAGAGCACACCGATCCACCTCCCATTTTTAGAAACATTGTGCATGATGCAGAGATGTCGTTATACACAGGTTGTACTAAGTTTACAAAGTTTAACGCTGTGTTGAGATTGTATAAGTTGAAAGCTAACAATAGATGGAGCGACAAAATCTTCACGTCATTGTTGTCTTTGTTGAAAGAAATGCTTCCTGAAGGAAACGAGCTGCCAATCTCAACATACCAGGTAAAGAAATTATTGTGCCCAATGGGAATGGATGCCAAGAAGATACACGCATGCCCTAATGATTGTGTATTATTTCAAAAGGACTATGCAGATTTGAAAGATTGTCCAAAATGTGGTGCGTCACGGTATAAATTGACGACTTCGGGGGAGTCCAAAACTGGTTCTCCTGCCAAGGTGATGTGGTATCTACCTATAATATCACGGTTTCAACGCTTGTTTGCCAATTTGATAGATGCGAAGAATTTGAGGTGGCATGCAGATGTTAAGAAAAATAATGATGGGATCCTACGACATGCGTCTGATTCCCCACAGTGGAAGAAGATTGATGCATTGTACCCTGAATTTGGTGAAGAAGTCAGGAATCTAAGACTTGGGCTTTGTACAGACGTGATGAATCCGTACGGGACATTGAGCAGCCAACATAGCACTTGGCCAGTCATGCTTGTTATATACAATCTTCCTCCCTGGATGTGTATGAAAAATAAGTACGTAATGCTGTCGTTGTTGATATCGGGCCCTAAACAACCTGTAAATGACATCGATGTTTATCTTGAACCTCTGATTGATGACTTAAAGAAACTCTGGGGTGAAGGTGTGATGACCTATGATGCTTCACGAAGAGAGATATTTCGTTTGCATGCTATGTTGTTTTGCACTATTAATGACTTTCCAACATATGGGAATTTGTCTGGATATAGTGTCAAAGGAGCTAAATCGTGTCCTATATGTGAAGAGAACACTGATTCAACAAGACTAAAACATGGCGGTAAGAATGTATATCTCGGTCATCGAAGGTTTCTTCCAAAATTCCATCTGTATCGTAGGAAGCGCAAAGCATTCAATGGATTGAATGAGGAATGCAGTGCACCTAAACCTATACCATGGGAGGTTGTTTATGAAAGAGTAAAAGACTTTGTCAATGAATTTGGTAAGAGATCACAATGTACTACACAGAGTGACAATTCTTCATTCAAGAAGAAGTCAATATTTTGGGATCTTCCTTATTGGAGTTCTTTGACAGTCAGACATTGTATCGATGTAATGCACGTTGAGAAAAATGTCTGTGATAGCATCATTGGTACTCTGTTAAATATACCAGGTAAGACTAAAGATGGGATAAAATCCAGACTGGACCTACGTGAAATGGGAATAAGGTCAGAATTAACAGAATTACGTGAAATGGGTAATAAAAGAACATACTTACCTCCCGCTTGTTACACATTGTCTAGAAAGGAGAAGAAAGCTTTTTGCGAATGCTTGGTAAATGTTAAGGTACCACATGGTTACTCATCCAACATCTGTAGATTGGTATCAATGAAAGATATGAAGTTGATAGGTCTTAAATCTCATGATTGTCACACTCTAATGCAACAAATATTGCCCGTGGCAATTCGATCTATATTGCCGAAGCATGTAAGGTTTGCAATCACCAGACTTTGTTTCTTTTTCAACAGTCTCTGCAGCAAAGTTATTGATCCTGAGACTCTCGATAATTTGCAAAGAGAAGTGGTTGTTACCCTATGTCAGCTTGAGATGTATTTCCCTCCTTCGTTCTTTGATATCGTGGTACATCTTGTTGTCCACTTGACTAGGGAATTGAAAATCTTGGGACCGGTTTTCTTGCATTGGATGTATCCCTTTGAACGATACATGAGCATTTTTAAAGGTGATGTTCGAAACCGTTATCGGCGAAACAAGTATTTTATATCGATGATCCTGCAAATGATAAATGGTCGGTTGTTCTTCATGGTAAAAGACAGTTCATTGAAGATCCTATAGATGAAGAAGAGTACTATGATAAATATGATGACTCCGGTCCATTCTCAGTTGGGTTGCCAACTCCACAAAATATTGAAGCTAATGATGACTTATATGTGCGCGGAGATCACAATGAAGGATTGTTAATTGATAAAAGATCACAATTTTAGAGGCATGCATGTTTATATTTTTTTATTGAAGCTAAATGTTTACTTTTTTAATATCAATATCATTTTCTGATTTGATGTTTCATTATCTTCTAGTTAATACAAATGCTAAACATTGTGGGAGGGTGCTAAAGAACTATAGGACCAATCTCACCCGAGATTACATACGCGATGCTGAGAATAGGTTCTTGATTGATTCCAATTCTAGACATTGATCAGTATTTCACTAACTCTACACTAATAATTTTTGTTTGTATTCTCTTTGAAAAATAAATATAGGAAGAAGGAAGCCACACAATAATGGAACTACTTGGATCCCAAAGATTGGGAAGAGTTTGTTACCCAAAGAAAAACAAATGAATTCAAGGTATTAAGCGCCACTCCCAATTTAATTAATATACATTTTTATGTATTCACCTATTCAAGATTAACCTTTATTGTTACTAACCAAATCAATGTGCAACACACACAAGTGCTTCAGATTCATATAACAACATGACAAACTAACACATATATAGTGCATAACAACAGCAACTCCGAATTTACATACAACACTAGCTTAGTACATATATAGTGGGACTAAGGTGACGATCCCACCTGCTAAAACAGGTTACCGACAACTACTGTAAAGACCCAAGTCTCTACTAAAAACATGATAAACAAATCACCAAAAGTATGGCAGCGGAAGAATTAAATCTTGACATTTTTCAAAAATGTATAAAGAGTACATTATAAAATTTCCCCAAATGGGAGTACAACTTTATACAAGCAACTACAAGGATCTAGGTAGAGGAAGACTTAGACTAATGCAACATTGTCTCCAAACAAACAACTATATATCATAAAAGAAAACATGATCACTCCAACTATATATTCCTTTCTTCTAATCCTATTCCTTAGCTTTAGGTTCACCAAGCTTCCATGCGCACTCTGATTCCTATCCTGGATGGTTGGGGTCATCCAGCAAGAGAGATATAACAAGGTATGTGTTAATAAAAAGGGATAGGACAAATAATAATAAAAGCTTTGCAACATAAAAGATTCTCCACAAGAAGAGATTTCCAAAGAGATGAGACAAATATATGAATATGAGAGAGAGAAACTGCCACATTTAAATATCAACAATTATCACATTTGCATGAATATAAATTATGACACAACGTCCTATCAATGTAGGGTGAGGCACCTACCGGACCTCACCGATGGCAGGGGGACTAAAACCCCAGTGCCTAAAAAGTGGCAGGGGGACTAAAACCCCAGTGCCTAATATATAAAATGGCAGGGGGACTAAAACCCCAGTGCCTGGCAGGAGGACTAAAACCTCAGTGCCCTGTGGGTGGTTTGTACTCATGTACACTACATTGTCAATTGGCCAATAACTATATCATGCATAAACATTCACTTGGCAGCATAGTGAAAAGTATAACAAGATGCAACAAGCATTGGGAATAAAACCCAAAAAATAATCAATCTCAATCAACAAGCCATCATAGGCAACATCATTATATAAGTGCTTCAAGATATGAGCCAACATAGGCAACAACAAGATTCAGGAGTTACAATTAAATGAGTCACAAAGACATCCACAATATATAACATTTCCAAGTATTTCAAAAGATGAGTCAGTAACAAGATTAAATCATTTCCAAGTAAAGAAGGCAACATATGAAGGAGAATGATTCCAATGATTAAGCCATAATGGCATAAGCTAAGTAAAGAGTCAATAAATGTAATTAGAAGGATAACAAGGCTAGCACAATGATGAGTGGGGTTGGATAAAAGTTCCCAACTGAGGAATAGGTAGTTTGCACAATTACAATAGGATCCACATACATAAAATAGGCTTCACATATTCAAATAGGGGCACATACAAAATAGGGCTCACATACAAAAATAGGTTTTCACATACTAAATAAGTTTCACATACCTTAGATATAAACATTACCATCATATCCACCAAACATATAGCAAACCATCCATATATCCTAGTTATAAACATAACACATGCATTAATATATATAAAGACATAAACATAGAAAAAACCCTAATTTTACAAAACTACGATTTAGAGCTCAAAACCAAGTCCAAACGATTACTCATAATCTCCTGATTAAGAAAACATATCATATTATATAAAACAGAGTTAAAATTAATTAATTATGTATTTTAAAACAATTACATATTAAAAATGCCATTCAAAGCAGTCTTCGGAAAACCATTGAGAATCAGGTCTCAAAAACCACAAAATCAAATTCTACATCAAAAATCCTTTCCATCGACTATTTATTCATATTTTTCTGACAAGGGATCGATTTACTATGAATTAAGTAAATCTGACCAATCAGAAATTAAGAAAACTATAGTGTGACAGGTATTAAAATCGAAATACAAATTCGATGTAAATTATAGGTGAAAGGACCAAAATGCCCTTGCTTGCTAAATCAAACCAATTGAAACGATGAGGGCAATAATGACATTTGCAACCATCGTTTGCTTGTAAGAGAGAAACAGAAACCTGGGGAGAATTGACGAAATTACCCCTGTATCACACAATCGACTGGTCAGAGGGGCGAGGGTTGCCCTGGTCATTTACTGGCCAGGCACCTTCTTGCTCTTGCCATGGCGCGCAGAAGCAACAGGTCAGGAAGAACCATCGATCCGATTCAGAGCTAGGATCTCATCGAGAACAAACTGGGGTCGAGGTCATGTACACCACCGTTGGACGAACTGGACAAGCCCAGAGTCGGGGCTTCCGCCGCACAGGAGCTTTGCCCAGCTGCTCCACAGGTCGAGAACAGGGGAACAAAATCGGGGAAACCGCACCCTAAGAACACACGGAAACGAGAAACTAAGCTCGTGGTTACCATCGTGGGTTCAAGGCGATTCGAAAGAATGTATTTCCGCAGGCGGAGGGGCACCAGGGCCAAGGAAAGCTAGGCGCCGCCGGAGGTCATGCCCGTGGTCTATAGGACCCGTGGGACAAGAGCGTCGGGAGGTAAACTAATAGACCGAGATCGAAGAACAAGTGTGTTAGATGCTTACCCAATCATCAATTTGGGGTAAGGCAGTGCGGAGCGCCGCGGCGAGCTCACCGTCGCCGGAGGTGAAGGTCGAGCAGGTTGGGGAGTACCAGACAAGAAGAGGTGAAATTGGCGGAAGGGGAGGAAGGCTCGAAGCCATGGGGTGCTCCACGACCCCTTAAATAGG